>OX493325.1:21297500-22497500 GCA_950371115.1 Anania fuscalis
TTTAACCGAATCGAAATTTGAAACATTTGATAATTATCATTTTCGAATCAAGTGTTCGATTTAGAGCTATTCAGACCAGGATCGATTTAAATTCCAATTCTGTTTGATAACAAGTTACATTTAAGTTACATATACAGTAAATAGAAGTCTATTGTTCCAAAAGTTTTAAAAATTAAATCTATTAAAATTTTATACATAATAAATAAAACCATAATTTATACCAATCATTTATTTTAAAATCAAATGTTATATTTTATGTGTATAAAACTTTAAATTATTTACTCTTACCAAAAAGTAGGTTACACTTTTATCAAAAAACATGTTTTGTTAATGTTAATTTGGGTGACAAACAGCTTGGTTTCACATATTAACGCTTAGAGCTCGAGCGGACTGCCCGGGCAGTCCGATATAATCGATCGTTTCAGTCGAGCTAAGGCTTGGTCTATACCCAGCCGGAAACTGGACCGGGTTAACGCGGATTCAATCAATCGCTTAAGCAATAAGGTCGTTTTTTGAACAGATTCTTGCGGATACTAACGGATTTCGGCAGCGTATAGACCGAGCCTTAGACGGACTGCCCGGTCAGTTTGGCGCCTACCTGCGCCACTTTAAGCCTTAACTGCTTAGACATAAAGGTAACGAGTGCTTTGACGGCTAGTTTTTGTTGCACGGGAATAAATTCCGAATCGAATAATACACACACTAAATAGTTTTTATCTGTGGTGTGCATTGAAAACAGATTTGAAAAGGAACAAAAACTCGATCGAGGTTTATAGGCCAAGATAAGACAGTATTCGAGTCTTTATTAGGATCCTTGTAGATAATGTTGAGTAATGTTTTGTGTAATTTTGAGTATCGAAAAATTAGCTGCGGAGGTTTTTATTTTTTTTTGTGCCGGAAATATAAACCGTAGCCAATTTCATGTATTTATGAACATGTATTTATTATTAATTAAAAAAAGTTTACAGTAAGATACGATACAGTGTGGCGTCTCGGTTTTTTTACGGGTTTTTGTGAGCGCATGCGCACTGGCACGCGCCATCTAATGAGCACGCGCGGAATGACACATTCCGCGACGTCAAAACCATTTCTCCATCAACCATGTTTAATGGATTTCGTGCTCAAGGAGGTCAGATTCGATTTCGTAAGATAAGTAAATTAAATGCATAAAATAATACTACAGCCACAAAAATATTTATTTTGTAGTTTCTACTACACCTAGACCAAAGACTACTTGGTTTTATTTTATCTATAATAACCTATTTTTGGTAAAAGTTTATTTTTACGGTTATCTTAACTTAATAAAATGTTTTTGTGTGTTAAATTCGCATTTTTTAGGATCCATCAAATCTATGTAAAGGTCTGCCCCTAGGAAAACTTGATAGAAATTGACGTTATATACAACAGTAATTTGTAAATAAACTATGATAGTTGACCAAACTACAAAAACAAAGAATGGTTATATTGTACATGTACTCATATGAATTGATTAATAATGTAAAGTAGAATTAAGATAAGTTTATCTTTTTGAACTTACATTGCAATACTTTAATAAAATCATTAAAAACAAGCAAAAAAAAATGTTACGCGAATGCTCTTTGGTTGGCAGCCAATTCGAAAATAAAATACCTACAGGGAGTATTTTAGTCCAAAGCTTGCAACACAAATTTTGACGTATCAATCAATCACGTCAAAGACAAGTTCTACGTAATTCTACGTTTACGATCCAGTATCCAGTCCTTTTTGAAAACACAAATCGACCAAAAAACGCAGTAAAGGTTACAAAAATGACTTCTGTCGTGAGGGCTGGACATTTAGCTCCATATTTCAAAGCCTCATCTCCAGTGGTTTCGAATGGGCTCAAAATAGCGGCGGCGGTTCCAACACCTACCGAAAAGTTGGTTGTCAAGCCCCTACCAAAAACTTCAACAGTGCAGGCATTGCATGGTGCCCTGCCTATCCAAGGCTTGAAGGTCAAAGCTGGCCCCAAGGGTAAGTGTAGTTGGTTAAGGCCTAGATTGCGCTTGATGTATTTGAGTAATTATGATGAAGGATAATGAAGTTACATAACACATTTTTCAGTGCCAGTCCAGGTGCGTTTTGCACACACCGATATCGCTGTCCCAGACTTCTCGGCGTACCGTCGCAAGGAGAACCAGGACCCGAGGGTGAAGGCCGAGGAACATGTTGATGGCCGCCAATCTTTCACCTATCTCATTGCTGGAGGTTAGTTTTACAATGACAAGGATGAAAACAATTACTTGAAGCACAACCTATTTTTAATTGTGGGCTTAGTTGTCTCTTATGCAAGTTGAAATTTAATGGACATTATTTAAAAATATGACAAATCCCCAAGCTGTCACATGAGAGCAAGTTGCAACACTTTCTGTAGTTATTTGGCACAATCATAACAAAAAAAAGTGTGGAATAACATGTTCATAATAATATTAAATCTAGCAGCGGACTGCAATAGATAATGATCACAGTATTAAGTGCAACCTCTGGTTTCGGTCCTTTAAAAACAAATAGGTTATTTGATGACTCAAAACCCTATATCCTTTCTATAACAAACCATGCAATAACAGACTAGTATGTGGCCTGAAGTAATTTTAGTATTTGGGTTGATTTACACCTGGTGAGTGCAGTATCAAATTGGATGTGGAAATAAATGTACTTCATGCTATAACATTTCATAATTAATTATTATGAGTTGCAATAAAAGAAAATGACATAATATAATACTTTTCTTGTTAACTAAACCAGGGCTCTTGGATTATTATTTCATTGCTAGTTGTCAAATTAAGGTATCACTAAGCTATAAAGTCTAATTCAATATCAATTGTGCTTTATAATCTTTTAAACTTTCGTGTTGCATTATAACTAAAACTTATTATAACGGGTCAAAACACGACGTACTAGTATGTAGTAGTATTGATACTACTACATACTAGTACTAAACTAATACTAAAAAATATTTAAGGGGGCCCCATACAACAAACGTGATTTTTTGGCTGTTTTTATAGAAAATGGTACGGAACCTTTAGTGTGCGTGTCCTATTTGCACTTGGCCGGTTTTTTAAATATTTATTTTGTTTTTGACACTAAAATCCTATAGTACCTACCTTTAACAATAAACTATGTTTTCCCATTCTAGCGGGCAGCGTCGCCGGCGCCTACGCCGCCAAGTCCGTGGTCACCCAGTTCGTTTCGTCGATGTCGGCCGCCGCCGACGTCTTGGCCTTAGCCAAGATCGAAGTCAACCTGGCCGAAATCCCGGAGGGCAAGTCCGTCACTTTCAAGTGGAGAGGCAAACCTCTGTTCATCCGTCACAGGTCAGTTTTTTTAAATTATAATTTTATATCATCCACATGTGATGCAGGGTGTGGTTTTAAATATTAGCCAAAATTATGGATATGAATGTGCTTATCAAAAGGAACAACTATTTCTATGTGGTCAACAAAGAAATTGTATTTCATTTTTGTTTCCCCTTGAAACCTCACACTTGATTGCACCACCCAGGCAAAAAAAAACCTTAAGGTACCTCAATGATATTCAAAAAAAGCATTGCAATTCAAAGAGAAACTCATATGTTAGTAACTTGGGTTACCTATATCGCAATCTGTCGGACTTTATATAAAATATCGGTTCTCATTGTTTTATCAAAACTGCATCTTAATATCCTCATCCTCGTTCCACCATCAAACGAGGAGAGACTAGGCGAAAAGACACTGTTTTACAGTCAAAATCCCAAAGACTAACAAAGCAATTTGCTATAACTAGTAGTAACATAGTTAGTTACTGTCTTCTAATCTAAAATACCATTGTAGTTTCTGATTTTAGTGTTTTTTGTAACAGAAGTGCTTTAGTTAGCTTCTATCTTAGAGCAATGTGTGTCCAATACAAATTATTTTATGCATGGATGTATGTATAGAAGCAAATGGCTCTTGACAGTTCAAAATCACGGGTCAAGGATACCTACACTCATAAGGGTGGTGACAGGTTCAAGAAAAGATTTAATTTCCAATTTCCGTCACAGAACCGCTGATGAAATCGCTACCGAGAAGGCGGTGCCTCTGGAATCCCTTCGCGACCCCCAAACTGACGAGCAGCGAACCACAGACCCCAAGTTCCTGGTCGTGATCGGAGTTTGTACTCATTTGGGCTGCGTGCCGGTGGCCAATGCTGGCGACTTCGGCGGATACTACTGTCCCTGCCACGGCTCGCACTACGACGCGTCCGGCCGCATCCGCAAGGGACCCGCCCCTCTTAACCTGGAAGTCCCCCCACATACCTACACCGACAACCTGCTTATCGTAGGTTGAATCAGCTTTGTTAGACAATTTATTTATTAAGCATACTGTGTATAGTGATCAATCAATAAAATGTGATTCGTTATTGCCGTTTTTCAAGTTTTCTCTTTTTGATATAGGGTACTATTTTTTAGTTTTTTTCGTTTAGAGGGTGTTTCTACTGCTTGAATAAAACTACTTTAACAAAAGGATTAACATCAAAATCCAAAAAAAAAACTAGGAAAAATACTGATCCGATATTTAGTGTTCTATATTGTATTGGAAAAACTATTTTTGATATTTTTCTTCATAGCAAAAGTGGTTATTAATTTTAGATGTTCAATCAGCCCCGAAAATGAAGTTAAGTAATAAAATAGGGCCTTTAATATTTTTTTTACAGGAATTATTTTTAGCAGTTTCACCAATCGAAAATATTAGATTGTCTCATTTCATACTCATTAGCTAATACTTATATTGTATTAAAGTAGGTGTTAATAAAACAATACAGCAACGATTTGTAATTATTTTTACTATCGTTCATATTTATTTCTTTTTATTTTTACTTTATAATATGCTTTAGACGTGTACAATCTACGTAACATCTAATATAGACTACTAAAATTTACACACATTTACAAATATTCGTAACTGGGATTAGGTTTTTATACAATTTATAACATAATTTTGAATAAATAATTCATTAAATGCCAGAACAGAAATTGCTAATTTTATTACTTAATAATTGCTACAAAAAAATGCGCTTAGGCCTGATTGCGTTTGCATTTGATACAAAAATAAAATAGTCTATGATTTTATTAAAAATGGAATGTCTATGAAAATTAAACGGAGGGAACAGGGCTCGAAACATCGAAGGAACACTTCAGTTCATGAAATGCTGTAAATCTATAGATTTATAAACATTGAAACTTATCACTAAATAGGATTAAGTAACCGATTTCAGGATGACACTAATTCAAACGTAATCTATATTTACAAGAAATCATGGGAAGGGCATGTATTTGGCAAAATAATTTAATTATACCTAAGTAGAATGAAACCATGGGCGATACATTAGTTCGACAATCAATCTTAAGAACTATACACGCTTCAACTCAATCAGACAACATAAAGCCGGGTGTACATTACCAATCATTTGACATTGATTTGATTGAAAATACACAACCAGCTAATGTTTTTCAATTTCATGATACAATAAATAATGAAAAGTAATTGTTATGGCCTGATGTTTTTCTTAAACAAATAAGTTTAATAATAAGTACTGAATATATCTTTTTTTTGTTTTTTTTTTATAAAACTAAAAGAATTGCGTAGTCTCTTAGTGTAGTCGTACACAAACCATGCAAATACATAATTAACTGAGTAAAAATGTAAACAAAATAAACATGCGACTAATGAAATAATGTAGAAAGAAATAGTCGCCAATGAAAATACAAAGTAAATAAACGATTTCATTGTTTTATGGCACAGAAAACTTACCTTCGTAATTATTTGAAAATAAATCAATTTGCAATAAATGTCATTGGAAAAATAAAACATCATTACAAGCTGGGTTCACTTATGGCTAGCAATTACAGCCAGGCAGGTATTATAAGTTTTTTTTTTACAATTTGTACGAAGACTTGTCACTTTAAAAAACAAGTTTTGTGAACCCAGCATTACATTCTCAAAAGAAAATCAGCAGAACATCATAGTCAAGGGAACAATGGTGGCATACTCACTCTATGTTTGAAGTCTATGTTACAAAGAATCTAGGTGAAGTTTCAACATTCATATAAATATTCTTAATACAATAACATCCATACATCAAATTTTCTTGAACACAGATTATTTTGATTCACATTCAAATTGTAGACATATTAAACATTCGGAAAAAAATATAAATACATCTATTACAGTGAGAAAATATTAATTTTGTGGAATATATCATTAGATTTAATACATATAATTTTTATTTTAATATAGCATGATTTTGATACAATGACGTACTTAAGTTGTTAGTAGATTTTTAAACATTATTTGTGCGATAACCAAAATATATATGTGGTATTGTGTCTGTCAAAGAGAGTATTGTCAAAAGTTCTGTAACACTTGGAAATATTTGCTGCAAATAGTGGAAACTATAATTTTGATTATCTTCTATCCTTTCTACTTTTACGCTAATTTTATATTGGAACCTAACTAAATAATTTAAGGAGTATTTGATAGGTATTGAATAGTATATTTGAATCTGTTCAATCACTATTTTAGATTCCATGATTTGCAGTGTCATTCAAGTGTTACGGTTGTCTACTATAAAACGAAATGGTCCGCCCTTAAATCCTCAAGACAGATACTACACAACCTTAGAAGCTCTTATGTCTGTTTCCACTTATTAGTTTTTAATCATTATGAGTACAGCCTGCAACAAAATTTTAATAAGTCTTAGGGTTCAAAGGATTCGGAAACATTCGTTGCAGGCTGTACTACGAGGCGTTACACTATTCAGATCTGTGTTCCAAACTATATTGCGGGCTAAACTCTCGTCTGGGCAATCTAAAAGATTAACTGTATAAGTATATTTATTATTTGATGCATTGAATAAATTATTTTAATGTCCGGTAATAAGGTCGATTTCGAAAGTCGTAATGAATCACAATTTATCATTTTCATGTTACATTTATAAGCCAAAAGCTGCATTAATTAATAACATGTCAAAATATTTAAGTCAATGTCAAGATAGGGTAAAATCATTACAAGCGTTGGTTTTTTAAATTTTGGTAACACGTTATGGATATTATAAACTGTCTGCAGATTTTGTTTTAATGCGCCGATTTGAGATCAACCAATGGAACGCATTGCAGGCGTAAATCAAGTGTTCTTGCCATTAAATTCTTCTCCACCGCACTTTACCGTAGATCATCAACGTAAATCGAAACACCACAGGCGCCCGCCCCAATACTCTTTCCAAAGTATTCTTAGAGTAAATAAATGCTTTTCATATGACTGCAATTATATGTATAGTACCCTAATGCTTCCACACTTTTTATACGTTCAAATTCAGTTACCAGATTCTAAGATCAACTATTTGAGTAGTGCTTGTATGTCAATCCATGACTTGTAACCCTAAATTATGATTCTGAGTTAGTCTTTTCAATTATATTGTAAGATATGTAAGCTTGCGGTCGAGATCAAATTACCTTACTTGGTTACTGTTGGCTGCATAGACGCTACGTACGAAAGACCAAAAATTAGTTGTGTAGTTTTCCAGGTTTTGAAAGAAACACTGCGCCAGTTAAAAGTTAGAAGCAACTTGACTACATTGATATCTTGAGCCATATTACTTGAAGTATCTAGTGAAGCGTATCTTATGAGTCGTAGAGATTTTTCTAAACGGTAACCTGAGTTTTCAGAATCAGATAATAGGATGCCGATTGACCAACAATATATTTTATGCTGTAAAAGTAGAGAAAATTTGTGCTCCAAGAACTGACGCCTGAGTTTGAAGCTTTTGGACTAAAAATTAGTGATCTTGTACATTCCAAACGAGCTCTCGGATGTATTTTGCTCGCGCAGATCAGAAATCGTTAGGTTTCTTAATTTTAAAGAATTAAAAGCAGTGGGCGCCAAACGAGTTATCAAGTGATTTGTAAAGTGCGGTCTCAGATGCCATAAAAGTCATCGTATACTTCAGTGATTTAGGGAAGTACACCTAATTTTATGAAGCCTCCAAACTAAAATCAGCGGTGGGTTACCTCTTTGAGCACGTACCCTATAGACTAGAAATGACTTAGTGTTCGAAAAAAATTACGCCATTTTTCTATTAAGCCCGGTTCCTATATCCGAGAAACGGTTGGTTTTGCTAATGGATGGTAGGAATTGTCAACTTGACATACTCAAAAGCGTTCCTATAAATGACGCTTCGTCAAATTTTATAGGAACGACTAAACGGCTCGTTACTTTTGACACCAATACGATCAGTTGCTGATGTACACTTAGTACAATATAGGAACCCGGTGTTAATGACGTATTGTTTTACTTAGTCCACGTGAAAAAATCACTAACCAGTTACGGAGATAGATATTCCGTTACACTTTAGTTGGTCTGTATTGCTGCTCTATAGGGTACGTGATCTATGGTTGCCCCAAACGAGCTGCCGCGTGGAATAACACCTGAAGCCCAATTCCCGTAATTTGACAGTAGTTGCAATCCCGTTTTTGGTAACATTCATATCAGAGTAACGGTATTCTCGTAACTCAATGCAATTATAGTTCGTAATTCGGACAGTGAAGGAGACATTTTTTGTTCCATTTTCAGACTTAGCACGAACGTTTTGATAATTATTACGAGAATGTTGCTTTTAATGTTACGTACCTTAAAAGGAAAAGAACCCTTATAGGATCACTTTGTTGTCCGTTCGTCCGTCTGTCTATCACGAACCTTTTTTAAAGTTACGTTACTAGAATCGTCACTAGATTGCTATATTGTTAAGTTACGGGTATTGCGCTTTTGAGCTTCGAACAATATGTAGTCCCAAACGAGTGTCCAGTCTAACAGTCAGCTGTGTACACCGGCGCGAGGTCGAGCGTGAGATGCCTGAGCGCGCGGTCACGTGACGCGGAGCGCGCAGCACGCGAGCTCTTGATGATCTGCAGCACCATCGCCTTGCAGTCGTGGCACACCGCCATCTGCACGCCGCGCAGCCGCTCCGCCGCCGACGCGCCTACCCCCGCCCGCAAGCCGTAGCGCGCTCGGCTGGGGGACAACGGGTGTAACTTAGTATACAGCTTCTAAGTGATACCTTGTTCTGCCTGTGTATAATATCGCTGAAGCCGAGCGCAGAGCCATCGCGTGAGATTTGACAGAAATCCCATAAAGCGAGCTTCGTAACTTCTATCCATAGGCGTCAAGTGCAGCAAGGCTTTCCAGAATGCGGATGAGAATCCAGCATCTAAACCTAGCAGACAGAGCTACAAAAAGAGAGAGCGTCATACCTTCTAGACATGGCGGCATTCGCAACTGCTTCGCTGTCCGCGCTAGATCTGACAAAGAAACCACATACAGCGTGCTTCCTACCTTCTATCCGCAGGTGCCAAGTGCAGTGGCATGCTGCCAGGGCCATCGATGCTTCTAGACATGGCGGCATTCGCAACTGCCTCGCTGTCCGCGCTAGATCTGACAAAGAAACCCCATAAAGCGAGCATCGTACCTTCTATCCACAGGCGCCAAGTGCAGCGGCATGCTGCCAGGGCCATCATTGCTTCTAGACATGGCGGCATTCGCAACTGCCTCGCTGTCCGCGCGAGATCTGACAGAGGAACCACATAGATCGAGCTTCCTACCTTCTATCCGCAGGCGCCAAGTGCAGTGGCATGCTGCCAGGGCCGTCGATGCTTCTAGACATGGCGGCATTCGCAGCTGCTTTACTAAAGCCGAGCGCGGACCGCCGTGCGAACCGGGCGCGGTGTGCGCGTGCTGCTAGAACTGATCTCAACCCAGCAGGCAGACCTAGGTACATAAATAGACAACATCCTCCCTTCTATCCACAGGCGCCAAGTGCAGTGGCATGCTGCCAGGGCCATCGATGCTTCTAGACATAACGGCATTCGCAGCTGCTTCACTAAAGCCGAGCGCGGACTGCCGTGCGAACCGGGCGCGGTGTGCGCGTGCTGCTAGAACTGATCTCAACCCAGCAGACAGACCTAGGTACATATATAGACAGCTTCCTACCTTCTATCCACAGGCGCCAAGTGCAGTGGCATACTGCCAGGGCCATCGATGCTTCTAGACATGGCGGCATTCGCAGCTGCCTCGCTAAAGCCGAGCGCGGAGCCGCCGCGCGAGCCGGGCGCGGAGTGCGCGTGCGCGGCGTGCTTGCGCGCGCTGGCCGGGCTACTGGGCGCGCTGCCTACGCTGTTTTCTACCATGCTCTGAGGAAGAATATGAATAAAATGTATTATTATTTAGTGATATCTATCAACAAGATCACAAGCATTTCCGTGCTGCGGAATGCAAGCTTAAAGTTGGTCTCGGCTAATAACGCTTGATAAGAGTCGTGAGATGGACAGACCTGGTAAAGGTTGCAGAAAGCCGCTGGATGCAGGCCGCATTCGACTGGTGAATCTTGAAAGAATCTTAGGTAGTAAAAACCTCGATGGGAGCGAAGACCAACAAAATATTTCATTCCTTCGTTTAAAACAGAACCGAATATTTTAGTTCTAACCCTTACTGGCCTAGCATATGAGTGAGTGAGTTTCCTAAACTTCTAAAGGTCAAATGATCCTTACCGCATGGTCGGGTGAGACCAGCCGCGACATGAGACTCCTCGGGAAGGAGGAGTGCTCCTCCTCCGGCGAGGGAAGCAGCGACGGGCTTAACAGCACCACTGGCACGTGAGCAAAGTGCTCCGTCGGTATCCGCATCTGAAATAATATGATGCTATATGTAGATAAAATAAATAATATAATGTACAAGGTGTAACATAATTAACGCACATCCTCATAAGGGCTGATTCTGCTGCTCCAATACAACAACTTTTACTATGGGACCAACATCGAAATAACAAACAATGCATGATGTTAAATCTTTCTATTAGCTCGCTTTTAGATGCCCGAGGCCTGAAGGGATGATGAGGAGTTACGTTGTTACCTAATGTTATAATTACCTGTTTTTTGCTACATATGTAGATGCTGAAAGTGGAACTTATCGTTCAGGTTAAAAAAACGTTTGCCCGAGTAAAAAAAATACAATTTATCTAAACTGTTCTGCCGCATTACCACAACGAACGTAACTCAGCAATTGGCGGTTATGGATTGAAAAGAGTACTTTGGTAAAGTAGAAACTCAGATCAAAATGTTTGTATATACTTATTTGTAAGCACTCACCTTTGAACAACACTTCTGACAGACAGTCTTTTTGCATAGTTTGCATTTCTGACCCCAAGGGCCAAAAATGCCGAATCTAGTCTTCAAACATAGGAAGCATACCTGCAACAATTAATCAAACAATAGATCATAATTTACTAATTGAAGCTGGGGTGTTTTGCAATCATCAGAAGTACTCGTAGGTAAATACCTATTTTATAAACATCGTACAACAGTAACTTTGCACCCAGCCCAAACATGTACTCCATAATGGCTCAATCATTAGTTTAAAGTCTGCATGCTGCAGGAATCTCCCTTTCTAGACTCTCGCAGGTCCGTAGTTAGAAAATACTTAGTATATATAATAATCGCTTTTTCCGAGTTGTAACCCTACGGGTGCCAGTGTATGATGCTATAAATGGGCCCCAGTCAAGGTCTTGGATATTTAAGAACGCTCTCTCCGCCTGTAGCCATTGGATATCCTCAATAGGTAGTGCCCGCCTATTACCTTTTATTATGCATGATGCGCAATGGTGCGTGTTTAAGCTTATAAGACATTATCGTTGTTTTAGTACCTAAGCGATGGAATGCGACAAGTTGCGACGCGACTCGATGAGACTAATAAGATACAAATTTTCCGGCGTGTCCCAAGAACTGCACACACATAGTGCTATGTCAGTGGCTGAGTTTTGGTCACATAATATCGGTTGTAAAAAAAGGCTTAACGAAGCCGAATACTACATATTCTACGTATTATTACGATCATTTTTTTCTTTTACACTATACCTGGGAAATGACGAGTTACCGAGTTATTGACAGTCAAAGTTACAATTTTTTTTCAAAGATTTGTACAAAATTGACTTCTGTTTGATAATATATTTTTTTTACAAAGAAACATGATCCTTTTACACACACAGGCATAGTCTGTGGCGTGCGCGCTATACATTGCGGGTTAGATATAAGTTATTTTTTTGATACCCAAAAATAAAAGTAATTTCCCAGCAATTATTTTTTTTGCATTCTACTTGGTTTTATGTATAGAATTCGTGGTTTAAGGCTTCGTTAAGCCTTTTTTTACACCCTGTATATGAAAAGCCAGAGTCGTCACACGAAGGTACAAAACATTTTATAGTCAGTTCACGTCTTGATCTACTCGCGAAAAACGTAGGCCTTGCGTAGGTGTAGCTACTTACAGATATTTTCCTTACGTCTCGCACCGGATCGTGTCGAGTTGCCGCGTTCGACACCCACAAAAAAACCATCCACAAATATTTTCATCACTTACCCTCCTCTTTTCCACGTCCTCCTTGACCCTGCCTTCCACGGGCAGGACCTCCAGCTCAGCTTTGGTCAGAACAGACCTGATGTGCACGATCTCTTCTAGCGTCAGCGACAGCCGGTCGTCCGACATTATCGCATCTTGCCACTGTTTCTGTAAATAATATATTTATATCAAAAACGGATTAGAGATTAACTTACCCCCTTGTTAAAGTTAACTTCTGACAACACGACCTAAACGTACATTACTACGTACAGAACTGTCAAAAGAACTAAGGTCATTGGCCTCGCGCTTCAAGGGCCGTCGTTCGAAGGGTGGGCAGGGAAAAAACGACCGAGAACATGTTTGCGTCGGCCAAAAGAAAAGACGGAACCTCGGAGTACTGAGATGTGCAGTGTAGGTACTTGCAACAGAAGAGGAGTTGTCTGTTGTGACAAGCGCATGATATGATCCTCAACCGGGTATCGAGGACGTGTCTGACCTGACGAAATCGGACAGCAAAATCCTTTATCCTTTATTAAGTGGGTTGATGTTATATAATAAGTGCACAAAATATTCAATTGAGTTCACAGAAAGTACAGTCTACCTACTCACTTGGTATATTGAATGTAATTTTCAACATAAATGAAAAATGAAGCTACAAATGTAACGATTTAATCACATTTTCATTAACATTTCTTTGGCTTCTGTTTACCTCTACGTGTAATGTTACTACGGAACTACCTTAGGTACTACTTGCTAAATAAGAGCAATAATTACGTAAGTAAATAGTGAATACATGCAAAAAAACACGTGACTTATTTCTAGTCTACACACAACATAATCTTTCTCTAATATAAGTAGGTAGTTCGAAGTGCCATATTACTACTTAGTAAAATCTATGGTGCGATTTTATCTGCTCTACTTTGCGTGGAACTGGTTTTACGACTTGCTTATAATTAAGCTACAAGATCTAAGTGTGGTGTTACTGCCGGTCACTTTGGTAGTTATGAAATGAATGAACCTGTATTTTTTTTTATTTTGTTTTAGTCGTTTTCCTTTTTCCACGTCGCTCATAACCTATTAGCCGCTGAGACTGGTATTATGACAGACCAAAGGGGACTAGTAGCGATAAGTCTACCTTTCTACACTTTTGTTTCGTGAAATAAATTGATAATAAAATTATATTCTAATTTCTATCTTTAAACACTTGTGAACCCCGAATGGTACCTTGAGGCGCCTACATTGTACGTTCAGTTAATTTAATCATAACAGCGCTTTGATCAAATGTTAGATTACGAACATACATGGAATAAACATAACGTGCACGTTACATCTAAGTGTTTCCACTTGAATGGATTATTCTACGTAGAAAAGAACTCGCTCGTATTTTTAATGTATTATCATAATATTCAAAATATGACGAAATAACAACACAAAGATCATAAAACGCTACCCTGTTTACTATTTCGTAGTTTAGGTATCAACTTTACAATTAGTAGATTAAACTGAATTTCCTTAAGTTTCATGTATTTATGCTAAGTTTTTTATACAGAAATGTATCTTATCTGTAAAATACCGAGCTATAGTAGATCTTCTCCGTATAAGGGTTATCTTAACTGTCATAAGTATCTCTGGTCCACAAGTAACTTTACAGACGCCTCTATAGAGTCCAGTATGTCAATGATAGCGGCTCTAATACAAATCAAGATACCTATGTCTTCACAGAAACAGTATCAAAAGCTTTGGTAAGATCTAAAAAAACAAAGGTAGGTACTTGGAATATTCCTCCGTTCCATTATCCACTACAAAAAATGGCTCTGCTAAACGTCCTTTTATAACGTAAATGTATGTTTCCTTCCAACTACGTCTAAAGGAAGGGTTATGATTTTAGCCCTAATTATTATTTTAGCGTATCAATACCGCGTGGATTTTCCATTCTGTAGTCCATCACCTAGTGAAGTGAGCTAGCTACTCTACTCACATGCGAGCCGTGTGTGGGGCTGCCACTAACCGACTTGATGAGCTCGTCCTGCAGCGAGGAGCGAGACCACGACAGTTCTCCCAGTTGCGCGTCCGCGTCGCTGCTCGCAAGCGACGCTGCGCCGGCGCACGACGCGCGGGAACCTGGCCTGAGTGACGAAAAGATGGAGATTAAATAAAGTTTAAGTGGCTGCACGAAAAAAGCGAGAGATCTTGCTTTTTGAGAAACAGCCCAGTGAAACTAAACTAAAATAGGTAAGTGATGTTCACACAAAAAATTGTCTTTGAAAAAACCAGTGAGGAACGTGTCTGTCATGTAAGGTCTAAAATAATGACAGTACCTTGAGTGCAAAACAAGTGAACAACGTGTCTGTCATAAAAGGACCTAATGATGATATAGTTAGTAGGTACCTTGAGTGCGGCAACGAATGAGCGCCGTCGGTGGGTGGGCAGGCCGCGTGCGTGACGGTGTGGCGCCGCATGGAAGCGCGCCGCGACGGGCACTGCGTCGCCAGGTCGTATGCTGCAAAATTCACTAACATTAGAAACCAGAAAACATATTCAAGCGAGATATATCACTGATAAGACCATTTGCAAAAGTGCCAGAAACGACACTATCTAGCAGGTAAAAATTTCTGCAGTATAGTGATTCTTAATCAAGTTCGAATGGACATTTTATAGAAATTGATCAGTCTGGCCTAAATTAAGAGTCGAAATTGCCTAGAACTATCGAAAATGAAAAAAATACATTTTTTAATATAGAATATTTTCAAACTCTTTAATTCTAACATTAATTCAATTACAAAGTAAATTTATCAATGTCTACCTATATTCAACAATAATACAAGGTATAGTAATTAAGGTACGAAAAGAGACAAGTAAATTGTTTTGGGTTTAACCAGTAATTGGAAATTAAGTACGCGGACTAAAATTATGTAAGGACAGTAATGGCTGTGTCAAATATTTCATGTTCCAATTGCTGAAAATTTAATAAAATATACTTAAAGGCAGTGTTTTGCTTTTTAACAATTTTGTTCATAGATCAAGATTAACACTTTGAGACTGTAACTCCAGTGAGATAAAAACTTATAGTGATAAGAAAATGATTGTTAGATCAATTGTGATAAGAAAGACATAGAAAAACGTGGTATTAAACTGGTGAAGGTTATAAAACTGCGTGATGAAAGTAAAGAAGTATATTATTCAGTAGATGATTTTGATGATTATATTGCAAAGCTAAAATGGTTCAAAATTATGGGTACCTACTTATTTGAAGATGTTAAACAAAAATATTTTACTTAATGTCTTAATACCTAAAAACTACAGTTCTTATTAGATACTTATACAAAACAATGATACTAAACGACAAGTTAAATACGAAATAAGCAACTTTATAAAAAGAAATGTTTCAAGACAGCACATACAATATTTCGTAATTAAAGACAACATTGAATCTAAACTTTGATTATAAATTCGACAATGTTGCCAAGAATATTAAGTAGATAGGTACTAAGTGCAGTAAAAGACATTTTTGGTGACTAAGACAATATTTTAGCGTTGCTGATTTAGAGTTCAGAGTGCTTATATACAGACCATCAGTATGTTTGAATGGAATTGGAAGCCACGAATTGTTTATCGTACTCGTATTCTCCTGGACTAGTTGGCCCGTAAGTATATCAAAATAAGGCACAGTAACTTTTTCGTCAATCAAATGATGTTTCACTGACCAGTTTCACTTCAAAATGACATCTTAAGACAGTATCCAGCATAGAACTGCCATAATTTGAGTAATTGTAACGTAGCATCGAAATCATGCCAACTAAAATGTCGTTTATCTGTTTAAAGTCACATCAAAACATCGACTGCCCTAAAGTTTGCAACAGAAAAAGCGTGACGACATGCTAACACACGACATGCTGCCATACATTCCAGGGTCTCGTCGCAGAACTGATGGTATTCATCGTGGGAGATGCGCGTGCGCGGCGGCGCTCGCGGCGGGTCTTCTGATGACGTCATCGTAATTCAGCATCAAGGGTGCATGGGGAAGGAGAAAGTGCTTAAAATATTATAGCTAGCGGAGGCGTAGCTAGGGTACAAATTACGGGTTGCGTTTTGGTATTGGTATCTTCTTTACAGTCTAATGCTTGTTTCTATCGAGGAAGATCAGTGGTTTGTGCTCTGACAAATCAAAACCTAAATTCACTCATAAAAGTATCGTATTTTACTAACAAATGTAGTAAGTGTATACTGTGTCTTGTTGTATATGTCGATGATTATATTTTGTAACTGAAAACTCGTGTCGTGGTCTTCTTTAGGACTATGGGTCAAACTGACAATTCCTCATACGAACATCACAGGTAAAAAGTAGCACTGTTTAAATTCCATTTTTAGACGTATTGCTCTTTAAATTGTGTAGGTACAAAGTAGTCATAATTTTTTTTTTTTCGATAAGATAATTTTGTTTGTTAATGCAGTGAGTCTCGTGTTTAGGTATGTAGGTATGCTAATATTTGTGTGTGGTAATTCAATTAATGTGTCAGTTCTAAAATTGATTTCATTTGCCTACATTTATTTTTAAGAACTTTACTTTAGTCTTTTTTCATAACACAGCATTATCACGTATCACCGTTTTCAATGTTTATTTAGTAGATCATCACGTACCGGTTCTTTTCCAAGGTTTAGGTGTTGGCTGCAAAGGCGCCGTGTGCCTCGGGAAGGGTTGTGGTGCGCAGACTTCTGGGCTTGCGCAGGTCTCGGTTTCATCCTCGTCTTCATCATCCTGGGAACAAATGGCACATTTGAAACAAAATAGTTCGGTTCCTCTATTTGTCTGAAAATCTTGCAGATGTAAATGAGATTAAAAAACGTTATTGCTTCGATGATCACTGACTTTTATCAGAAAATAGTTTAAAGATGATGATGAACATTTTACTGATTTCGAAAGTTGTCAAGATTTGCCTTTGGCGATACGGAGACAAAAACAGTCATAGAACAAATTCAATTAACAAATATTAGATATTTACAAAATGAAAAATAAACACCCTTTTCTAACGAGGTACCGAGATTTTGCCACGACCGTCTTCAAGGTAGCCAAGCCAATATAAAAAATGTTATTTATCAGCAAACATAGCCATGCCTGTTGCCACATAAATCGTATTAATGATTTTAAAACAATGACGTATAAGCTCTACCCTAAGCTTATCAATTCACTGACTGGCCTGCGAAGAATGGGTTTAACACAAAGTCTTTACCAAATTACTAATTTTTCATGGTTCATCATCTCTACCGTCATAATAAAAGAAAGCATGAAGTGTCACCGTTGGAAACTTGAAGGTTTACATAGACATCGAGGCCATAAGTTCGTCGGGTTCAAGTTTATTGTGAAACCTTTTGCAAATTTCGTGAGAGCAGTGGCCTGTTAAGGCCGTAAATATGCCATAAAAATCAATTTCGATAGGGTTGCCCTTTCACATAAAAGGCTGAGTAGTGAGTAGATACTAGTCTTGTTTGAATAAGGTACAAAAAAGATTGTCTGCATTAAATAAATCATTTTCTGATTATTTATTATAACGGATGAACTATTAGTTAGAAATAAATAATAAGGGATTAAAAAGCACTGTTGTAATCGCCATGATTACGAATGAACTAAGAGTTCATGTTCAGTTCAAAAACAATACGTTCTTGACGTTTTATTAAAGGCTATATCAACGCTGCTTGGATTTGTATCGTGTGGTACAGTGGTAGGTATATTTCACAAAGTTTACATATTAAATTATAATATAATTTACATTACGTTACATATTATGTACAAGTCAAATCAAAGTTTCAGAAAATTTCAAAAAATATCAGGAAATCGGCCTATGCTATACATGTAACTTAATTAGGTCTAATTGAAGATAAATAACACTTGAAAAAAAAAATCATCGACCTCAGGTGGGACACGAACCCACGTCCCATCGCATAAATTGCTAAAAACAAAAATTTACAAAAATTAATTAGGTCTTTTTTTACATTATTAAACCATTTACTTTTTAAGAACATGTCTTCCCAGGTATCATGTATGTATACGTACGTAGATGATAATCTAATCATAACACCTACATTAAACATACGGTATGTCATAAATCATACTAAATAAATTGCACACGTAAGACCCAGAACCTCTTACACTAAATCGGTCTCACCTCATCTGATCACATTCACTAGTAGCCCACTCACCAACCACAATGCGGTCGCGGGTTCGCTTCCCTTACATAAGCTACTTGTGACACAGACTGGAAGTGGAAACTGCTATTGCGCGACCGATCGTAATTTCTTTTCAATTACAAGCCTCTAGCTATTATTCTGTTGATGTAGGAAATGATTTTTTTTAAAAGACAACCGAACTGACCATTTCTTTATAATTGTCATCTTAGTGGCCGGCGACCGTTACCACAAAACCAGTGGTTGGGCGTTCAAATCCCGCAAGGGGCAGATGTACATCGTAATTATTATTACGTAAATTTTGGATGTTTGTTTCTCAGATTCGCATAGCGGTTGGACGAAATAAGCTGAACTTTGGCACAAATTTAGATATTGATCTAGCTTAACACACCTACCTTTTATAACCGACTTAAAAAAGGAGGTACTCAGTTTGATCGTATGTTTGTGTTTTTTTTTGTTTTCTTGTACGACGATTTGTTTAATTTCATTTTATCAAAATCATTAAGTCTTCACAGACGCAGTCGCAGGCAGAAGCAAGTGATTTAAATTGCAATGTTAATGGACAAGACATGACCTCTCTGATCGCAATAGGAAAAATTGTGGGAATAATAGAGTGACACCGACAATAGCTAAACCTAAACGTTTTGAAACGTGCATGTGTAATAGTTTATGAACCTACGGACTAGTATACAGGGTGTACAAAATAATGGGACACTCCTTAAAACCACGTGATCAGCTGGTCATATACAACAACTTTTCCTATGGGAGCAACATCGAAATCGTGATTTTATTTTCAGATGCTCCATACATTATCATCGAGGTATGCGAGTAAGTTTGTATGGGGAAGCTGAAAAAAAACTATCGACTTCGATGTTGCTCCCATAGGAAAAGTTTTTGTATATGACCAGCTGATCACGTGGTTTTAAGGAGTGTCCTATTCTCTTGTACACCCTGTAAATTAAGCCAAAAGGAAGCTATTAAGCTGAAATAAATTTATATTTAATAGGAGCAGGTGCGCAATTTCCGGAAGTTTATTAAACGACGAACCGTGAAGGAATGTACTTAAGTAAATACAGGCGGTACAGTCAATATCAAAAGTTAATTACTATTTTTGAAAATTTTATTTTTTCAACATCATCCATCCATCCAACCATCGGCCGAGCCCGAAAGACGTCCACTGCTGGACATAGGTCTCCCCCATGGATTTCCACGAAGATCGGTCCTGTGCCACCCGCATCCATAAAGAATTTCAACATAATTTTCAAAAATGCATTTTTTTTATTAATTTAGTTGTTTTAATGTAACATTGACGTCATTTTACTATACGTTGTAATGGAGTAGCGGATCGACGTGTTCTTGTATTAGAATTTACCATACTATTGTAAATTTTTGTTTTTAGCAATTCCATGCAAGGTTTTATTAAAGATAAATAACACTTGAAAAAAATAAATCATCGTCCCACCTGAGGTCGATGATTTTTTCAAGTGTTATTTATCTTACCATACTATATTAATAATCTGTGCATGAAAGGTGGTGATAAGTTATAAAAGACATATTACCGCTCAGCCATACTTGTGTTTTGATGATTTTACCAAATCTGAGAGCACTAGACAAGTTTTTCTGCGCGCCTTGTCACTTACCTACCTAAATTATTCAAGTTACATTGCCCATCGACTTTCCTATCTTCTGATCTAACAAGTCTAGTTATTAAGTTAAAACATAGAATTGCATCGAATTTTGTAGACGACAGTATCAAGATTAGAATCGGTTGCAAAAATCGCGTTCGGCACGCCACGAGCGAAAACCCCCACGTTGCAGAAGGAAATTGCAGCGTTTGATTTATTCTGTTTCTTTCAATGGCTTCGGGTTTGTCGAGGCGAAAAGATTGTGAACTATAATTTTTATATTTGATTTTATTACTTTTTTTTAAGTAGAAAAGAAGTTCGTCTGGACTTACATAACTGCGGTGGGCTATTAAGACAATATTATTTTGTAGTTTTTTCTCCTGTTTCTTATATCATCATCATCATCAGCCAACACTAGTCCACTGCTGGACATAGGCCTCTCCAATTGCACGCCACTCTGCACGATCCACGGCTACTCTCATCCAGCTCCTGCCAGCAACCTTGCGAAGATCGTCACTCCATCTTGTCTGAGGGCGTCCCACACTACGCTTGCCGACACGCGGTCTCCACTCAAGAACTCGTTTACCCCAGCGGTTATCGGTTCTGCTACAAATATGGCCGGCCCACTGCCACTTCTTATATCTTACACACATAATTAATTATGTACGGATATTTTTCTTTTGCCGCCATGGTTATTTACGAGATATTTTATTTTCTTTCTGATTTGCTTTGTTAATTCTCATTGTTATTGCAGACGTTAGTCATCAATTAATTCATATTTTACTATATTTTAATTGAAAATATTTTGTCCAAAAGGAAATTTCTTAAGTTTCATTTTCACTCAACATTCTTTGAACAAAGGTTTTACTAATACCTACTTGTCTATCATTGTCTATCATCGACAATAATAACATCACAGTACACTCTCTTCCGCAGAGAAAGCAAACAAGGGCCAAATGCCAAAGAGCTAAGCTGCCATAAAGCATGGTGCACTGCAGTATCGAAAAGTACAGTCGGATGCATAAATGTTAATTGAGTATATTTATTTGAGCAATTGATAAGTAAAATTTTATTTTTTTAAATGTTATTTTTATTATTGTAATTTTGTATTAGTAATGTTAAATATATTTTTTAATATTGTAGTGCCCTTACATGGTTCATGTGTTGGACAAATTTAATAGCAACATCTTTTATAGTACCAAGTACCATGTGAAACAATAAATGAATTATGAAAATATTACACTAAATGGCCGATATTTTAAATGTGAAAATTTGTATATACTTTTGTATATTTGGGAGTGTTATACTACAGCTTCAACGACTGTAGTTATCCCGTTTGTTCCCCGGTGATAATTATTCATTAACTACTCCCATCTTGGCTTTATTCTGATATTTTTAATAGTTCATTTGGCGATTCCTTCTTGACAATGAGCCTCCTAATTCGATTGTTGATAAAATATAATGAATTTGCATCTACTCTTTATGCTTTAGATAAGCCAAAAACGGGAGGACAAACTTGAACAGGTGTTTATTATTCTGTGCTAACAGTGGGTTGCAACTGGAGAAGAATAGAAAACAGTGGAACACCGAACTCTGGGACATTACTGTGATAAAAATACATAAAAAGAACCTAACAAAGAAAGAGCAATATTATGTATGCACAAGGAGTTTCGGGATAGAAAGGCTGGATTGATTGATTGAAGCCAAAAATTATATGGTAAGTATTCGTATTGCTCAAGACATGTCAATGATTGAATGATTACTACAAACAACTCACGCAAAGTGCACGTTTCTTGCGTCCGTCGTTCGTAGTGGGGTATGCAAGCACTTTCGTAACTAGTTCAAACTTCTAACTTACCGCATTTTAACTCTACAACTTCAAAATGTCTTTAAAGAGTTAAAGAACAGTTTTTAGTTAAAAAAGTTTAAAATAAGTATTTTTAAAGCGGTCGCAGATTCAAATCCTGCTAGAAGCAATTTTCTTTGTAATGAACATGTTATGTCATGTTAAAAAAGCTATGTCTTTTCTTTTCGATATCTATAGTCTCCTTAGTACAAGCTCAGCTAAGTATGTGGCTAGATAATTGTGTGATTGTTGAAAGAATGTATTATTATTTATTAAAATGTTCTTAGTTTGGACTTAAGATCTGCAGACTCAATGTTTTTTTTTATTACGGTACTCATACGAGCGCACAGCAGCCAATAAGTTAAGTACCTATGCACAGTTGCTTTAGTTTTTGTAATGCTAAGAGTTATTTAAATTTATACTTGCCTTTAAATTTTGACCTAATATTTAAAATAAGTATTTGTTTTACACAAAAAAACATTGAAAGACTTACATAACCTTAATTCGCACCTTTTTTCCGTCGCTTTTATCTTTAAACTTTTGTACTACTTAAACTTTTCGCTTTCGATCTTGTATGTACCACTTTCTGAGAAATAAATACTTTGAATTGATTTAATTCGAAAAAAAAGCTTTCAAGTTTTACTAAAAACCTCGAGGCTCTAAAAGTATTCTTTTGATAAGAGCAAGAACATTGAGCTAGAACAAGTTATTATAAAACCTTTGAAAAATTCATGCCTTCATAAATCATTAATTCAGTCAAAGGTGAAATAACAAGACCTGAGAAAGCTAAAACCTATAAAATATAGATGTAAAGATATTTTAGATTTCAAATTTTAAAAGTTGGTTTTAAAGAGTTACGACGAGTACAAGAAATAATTTATTAGTAACCTAAACTATTTCCATTTTAAAGTTGACTCCTCTTTACCAAAAATAACACTGCTGATAATCGTTATATCGCCTGATCTAATCTTGATCACATTCTATGAATCACCCCAAATGGGGTGTCCCATATCAAACAACTGTATATTAAAAAACCCGATCTTAATCGGTTCATCCATTTAAGAACTACGAGCAAAGAAGCTTCATACAGACACACAAATAGGCATCAAACTTAACACTTAAGAAATCCAGTGTACCGTATGCGGCAATTTTTTAGCTATCATTTCTGCTTTGTAGACTGTTAAAACTCTTTTCTTTTTGCGTCGAGGGTTAGTAAAGATCTCACTTTACGCAACACGAACCTGCTGAAAAAACACGATATCGTATTTTTTAATCCGCCATAAAAGAAATGTATCCATGTAGCGTATGGCTGACTACTATTCTTAAGTAGAAATCTTACGGCCCGGAGTTAAGAGCCATTTTTGAATAAAACTTTCTATCAATGAGGCTATAGCTTATTGTCATAAATCCGAACACCCCCTGTAGTGGAGGTAATCTCGTTTAGTTTAGCAAATGAGCTGGAACGAAGCCAAAGTATGTGAACAGTACGGTAACGGCATGTTTATGTACGCGATTAAAGTATTTTGTTACTAAAAATAAAGCTAACTATAACGTAGGATACAATAACCAACTAACATATTTTTAGTCATGTATGAAGTTGTTTCTGTACTGAATTTTAATTACCTGTAAATATGCATCCGAGTGTACTTGGCATGCCATTTTCAGTCGGCGCATATAATATAATTAATTATGAAATGAAATAATACGACTCTATTTAACTTTAGCCTCAGGTATATTTTTGTGTAAGCTGTATTGATATTTAATACATCTAATAGAGTTGCATTGCTTGACTTTAAAAGGTTGCATGGAATATTTTATTTCATTTCACATTCTAAATGGAAATGATTTGAAGTCAATGGTAACCAATTTAGATTTCCTACAGTACTATTATCATAGTCCACTATTATCAGAATACATAGTTTCTAATTTTAGAGTTTCAAAACATTATGTTTGTTTCTCCACACTCAAAGTTAGTCGAATTATATTCACAAACTTGATCATGTTTGCTGTTACCGCCTTAGGCGTGATTTTATCAACTGTTCTAATTCGCTTTCAATGTAGAGGTACTACGTCACTAACTCAAACACACTGTGTATTAAATAATTAATGTATGCATTAATCTTACTCTTCTATCACATCAACAGCCTATATCAGTTCACTGCTGGACCCAGGCCTCTCCAAAAGGAGAATTTTGCCATAATCGCCACGCTTGGCAGGCGGGTTGGCGATCGCAGTTTGGCCAATGGTGGAGAGGAGACGCTGCTGCCCGTCTTCTTGTGGCGGTTCTCCTGTAGTCGCCTCTTACGACACCCATAGGAAGAGAAGGGGTGGTGCAATTCTTTTAACGTGCCGGCACCACACGGCACACTCTCTATACTTATTATTCTATACTTTTCATAAAAAGCCTATTACTGTGTTTCAAATATTTATAGCATATCAAAGTCGATTTTATGGGTTGGTAAACGTGGTTAAATCCTATTCAATCTAAAACAGATGATCCTGTGCTCCAATAATATTAAAATAACAAGAGACATCTGAATTACAAAAAAAACACTTCTACACGCAAATTGCAACTGCAGTAATGTATACTGCCACTGCGTTTTGCGAAAATCGACGTGAGAAAGTCACCCGTGTCTCGCTTATTCATGCTCAGTGCGACTATCAGTGAGTTGTGTTTGCAAAATGTATTTTTAAAGAAATCACTCTGCTGATCGGTAATTTTAGATCAAAAGTAAGGTTCAAAGCAGTGGTTGTCACATTAACAGCTGATTTCCCCGCTAATATATGTTCTATGTCATCATCACGAGATTTCTAAAAGGTTGATTAGGAGGTACACATTAGAGGCTTTCGCGCCGATGTCACATTATCACATTACCAAACAAAAAGTGATAATTGATAGAGGTGTCTAATCATACAACGGCGACATAATTTATCATTTTAATCCATAAATTACCTGTGTACATAAAATAAGGCAGTTATTTTCTAGCTAATATTATAAATTTTCATTGTAATTGCGGTACCCGGAAAATACATTTTGCACATTTTTTAAATTAAAATTACCAGGTGGAGTCAATTCTAAAATTAAGTAGCCACTTTTGACAAATTAAAAACCTCTTGTCACTCTTTTAGACGTTTGTCAATGAATAAAAATCGATTTTTGATATATTTCTTGAATTTGGGTGAGCTTGGGGATGCCCAAGGCAAAAAAGTGACTGTTGCCTACGTGGCCGAGGTACACAACCACAGAGCGTAGCGAGTCTTACTTGTTCTGTGTACACAACAATCTTATTTTTAAGTCCTTATTAAGAGCCAGTCGTATCTCTAGCTTGCGTAGGTAATATTCATATTTAGAGAGGTTTCCCCTAAGACATAGACGATGTTTGCTTTTAGATGTTCCCCACAACCCACACACTTGCGGAACATTTTTAGAAATACAGAAACCTTGCACTGTGAGATGCAAACTACACTGAACTAACGGTCTTATGTCGTGACTCACAAGGTCGGTATTCCCGTTGTTACAAAACTGGGACATGGAAGCCTTGTACAGTTTGCACAAGTGTGACCGTTTTCTTTCAGAAGGATATTTAGGTACCGTTAGAAGAATTTGTCGGGGCGCTAATATGCTGCGTACTAAATTACTTTTCAAGATGTTACTTTGACATCCTGCAAAGTATTTTGTTATTAAATACTTCATTTAAGCAACATTTCATTAACGTAAACTGGAGTATTTTTATGTCCTTAATGAGACGAAACAAGGTGTTGAACTAAATGCACATACAAGCTGTTATTGAAATAAAGCAAACCACCACCAGGGGCTGATTCTGGTTCAACTTTTTCTATGGGACCAATATCGAAACCGCAAATAAAAAGAACTTCCCTATACTAAACCACTTGATATCAGTTTAGTTAGTGTAAATTGAAGTAAACTCATAATAGCTATAATTTAAATTTTCGCTACAATTCAGATAAGTAATAAATAATAGTACTTTTTAAATGTTAAAGGCTATTTATTAATTAACATGAATTCCTTTGTAAGTGCCTACGCTCAAATGGTGGCTTGTGTTTCTAATACTAAGTTTCTACCGTACATTTCTCTCTTTCAAAAACCATATCGACGGCTTTTTGCTGAAGTGTACCTCGGTGCTGCCTAAAAGGTGGGATACAAAGCCTTTTTATGAATAGGTATGCATAAAATGAAATATGAATAGGAAACAAGGTCGTTTTAAAGTGGTTACATTATCATATTACAATTTTTTGTAACCAATGGTTAGTTGCAAGAACTATCTTTAAAGTTAATCCTCCATTAAACTTAGTCATACTATGACTTAGTGCTGTCTTTTTCTATTCTAGTCACAGAAAAAGACAGCAATACCTTTTATGAGACATTAACTTTAAATATCGTTCTTGCAACTGACAGTAAGCCTGTTGTCTGGAAGAGATCGCTTTGAAATAAAATCGGGGCACATTTAAGTATAACACACTAATAGAACCGCTTTATATGATGTACATCATATAGAGTGGTTAAACGATATTTAAAGTTAATGTCTCATTAGCAATAGTGTAAATACAGGCTGTGGTTTTGAACGGTAGCCAAAGTTAAGGAGGCGAATGTGTTTATCGATACATTAAACAACTTTTATTAACGGGCAATATCGAAATAAAAAAAGCTGCTCCACAATACATTATCGTTGAGGTGAAGCGTTAGTTTATATGTAGTAACATAGAAAAAAATAAAAAATCGCAATTGTGCTGTAGACCCCATAAATAAATTGTTTGTATTAATGATTAAGCATTATAAAACATTAAGTAAGTTACCATACTGTAAACTTTTAGATAAAAAAACATGTACAACAAAATATTATAAATATATGACGACAATGATGTAATTGTACTTATTGTGATGATATTGATCAATTATTCCCCGATTAAAGAAACATTTTAAAACTCGAGTACCTGAGAGACATTTGACGCTTCGTCAGGCAAAGACATGATATCTACTTTTTTAGATTACCTAACAAGAAATAGGTTTAAAATAGTTCTAAATCCGTAATTTCCGTTCGAATAGGCTTCCTAACTAGCAAAGTATCAAGTCATCGCCCCGGCCGGCGTGGGAGAAAAAACTAATTTCTTTTTTGCCCACGTAACACCACGGTCGATTTACTTTATAAATCATGCCGGCTTCCGCTATGATTTATTAGTGTGACAGATTAAATAATAAATGGTTTTAATTAGGCAAGTTAACAGAAAGCAATCGCAAAGTGTAGCAAAACGGTCATATTTTTTACTATGAAAAAACGCAAGCATTAGCGATGTAAAAAGCAGAAGTTTCCACATTGACAATTTTAATTATTAGAACGACAATCTAAGCTGATTATTATTTAGATTTAGATTTAGTTTTATTTTGTTCGTTACAGTTAAGGCAGCTTTAAGACTTGGAAAACATTAACAGCAGCAGAATCATGACTCAGGAATTCGTTTCGTCACATATGAAGCATTGATCAAATCTTTTAAAAATATTTATCTGAAAATTCAATTATCTATCTTATGTCAAATTTTAACATCACTATCAAAATAAAATCGATATCAAACATGATTGCATAAGGAAAATCTGTACTATCCAGCACTTTGATACTGATAGGCCGTAGTATCAGTTGTCCCACATCGAGCCACCTGACCCAATTCCGCCCGGCGACTTTTCACGCAAGCGAGAATGCAGCGTGAAGCTATTCCGTGGCTGCACGAATTTTTCATAAACATTTCTTACAATTTTTTTCCACGTCATAAACGGGATTTATTCGTGACAAGGTCTGTGGCGAATAATGTTACAGAGTTATAAAGCAACAGGCTTAAAATTTAATTATTCAGTCATGTCTCCTCCAGCTTATAAAACTCCAGCGCTACAACCACTGTCTTTAGAGTTAAGTTTATCGACAATAACACAAGCCAATACACGAAGATTTAATAGCCAATGCATAAAAAGGTCAGTAGTTCTTTCCCATGTTATGAGAACCCAGTCTACCAAGTAGAAATAATGACGCCCTTGGCATTGCTTATGCCCAAAAGAGACAGTAACCACTTACGACTTACGCCAGGAAAGGCGTGAAATGTTAAAGCTACCTCGATTCTTTAGTCCTAGAGTTAGAGTTGAAAATCGAACACACAATTCTCGAACGTCTGCATGGAGACTAAGCAAAGCATTT
This sequence comes from Anania fuscalis, assembly GCA_950371115.1. Classification (NCBI taxonomy): domain Eukaryota; kingdom Metazoa; phylum Arthropoda; class Insecta; order Lepidoptera; family Crambidae; genus Anania; species Anania fuscalis. Next base: position 21,325,765 of record OX493325.1, read on the forward strand.
TTCTTCTACCAACGCAATAAGATTTCATTTTGCTTGTGTTTTCTTGTGTATGAGAGTACCAAATACGTAAAGTCACATTGCTCTGTTTATTTTTTTGTTCAAAGCGGTTTCTTTGTAGAACGAGTAACGAGACCTAGTATACATACTGAAATATGCAGACATGCCTTGGTAGGATTTGTTAAGCTAAGAAAATGCTAAAAATATGCAGGACGCTGCGGCGCATAATCTACCGAGAAACGTAACCTGAATGCAAAATACTTTAAATACCTACACACGTTTAAATCTAAGACTGTTTTTTCCGTAGTATGTAATAAATAACCAACTGCCACATTCTAATTTAAACTGACAACCTAGCTTGTTTCATCGAGGAAGGCCGAAAGACTCTTAACTCTCGCGTTGAGAATGCAAAACAACGTCAATTGGTGTCTTGAGTGCCAATCACACAATAAACACACGCAACTTGCGTCTGCCAATTTCGGAATTCATTACCGAAGGCTTGCCTCTAACATTAGAAGGTAAATTTATAATTGAAGATCTTTCTCAATACAAATGATTATCCATCTTGTCATTTTAGATATGGACTGATAAACTTGTTTTTCTTTGCTTTGTTCCTTCGACAGGCAAGCCACTGAGCCAATTCCTGAGCTATTCTTTCTATTCCCTGCTAGAAACTTCTAGTCTATCGTCGCAAAACCTTGTCGGAGGACAAATCGTGATCTCTACTAACGAACACTTCTACCCCATTGCTCGTCGTCAGCAAACGTGACCAGCCCATTGGCCACTTTAGGTTGAAAATTTATTGAGCTTCCACTGCTGGACATACGCCTATCGCAATGCACGCCAATGAGCCCTGAGTCAATTGCCAACCAGCGTTACGAATATCATCGACCCACTATGTCGGAGGGCGCCCTACGCCCTACGCTGTGATTTCTAAAGCGAGAACATCACTCAAGAGCACTTCTACCGTCATTTCTACGGCAAACGTAACCAGCCCATTGCCACTTCAGTTTGCCGATTCATTGAGCTATTTCGACTACTTCGACCTTATCATCACAATCAGCCTAGGTACGTCAGTCCACTGCTAGATAAAGGCTTCTCTCAAGGACGCCACTTAGCCCAAATATTCTTTTCCATCAATTGACAAGCAGCCTTGCGTATATCATCGACGCTGTGATTGGCAAGTAGAGATCATCACTCAAGAGAATTACTACAGCCGTCGTTCCTTGCTTGCTATCCAGCTATTACTCCAGTAAACTATTTCAACCTTTTCCTTATTTATTTGTAATAGCTCGAATAAGTACACTTACCTCTAGGTTGTCGAAGTCGACTTTGATGAGCCGCCTCTGAGGCTGCGCGTGCGGCGTGACGTCACCCCCGCGCCGCGCTTCCCCCCCTCCGGGCCCGCTGCCGGACCCACTCGTTGCTGCAACAACAAATAACAAATCAATACATCGGTCCACTAGCCTGGTTATAGGTTAGTGTTATTAAATAGATGATAACAAGCAATGGAGTCATCATTTTTTTCCTTTATTCTAGTCGGGAGGTGACAAGTCTTAAACAATTACAGAAAAAATACTATAATATTAGTTTAAATAAAATTATAAGAAAATTTAAAGAAAACCAATTAAACATTATTCTAAAATTCCATTAGGGACTTCCGGTATTTCTGTAAACAATACTTCGGAAAGGCGTTTCGTGAAAAAATATTTAAAGAAAATGTTTCAAGGTAATTATTTATAGCTGATAACTGATAAGAAAAACACTTGTTAATTTGCAAAATGTGGAGACGACGCAACTACGTGCGTAATTATAACAGGTGGTATTACAATGACACCAAATAATAAAACGTACGTCGGTACGTTTCTCCGTTTTCATCTTTTGATATCATCATGACATCAAAATTTTATGATGAAAACGTTCTATAAACTGTAATATCACGAGATATCTCTGCAATCGCCCTTTGAGCTCAGACTGATTGCCAGATTTCATCCAAGGCAAATACGCCCTCAATCCCTGTTCAAACACTAGAGCTAAAGTAGAAGTCAAACTGGTGATATAACTCCTTTTTCAATAGGTATTGTTCAGTTCAGTCAGAAATATTATTATAGTTACAAAACTTCCGCGAACTGCATGTTAATCCTTCTAAATTGTTACTTAGTTAAGACTGGAATGCATTAAGAAGGTGTATTAATATTTCAATAGTGTGTTTTTAAAGGATGATTCTATGTTCATGTAATTTGTACACATAAAGAGACACTAGCACATCTTTGACTAGTCATTCTTTTACATAATATTATACAATACACATTTTTTTCTTACATTTTTATCACAAAAACGTAACTATTTAAAATAGGACTGAATATACTCTATATTGTTTTACATCAGACACACGTTCAATTAAATACAGTTTGAGATTTCATGTACTATTATCTATTTCATGGTTTAATATTATGTACGAAAAAAATGCCTAAACGATTGACAAAAAATATAAGTATCGCCAAAAGATACGCTAACCGTAGGTAATTTTCTCCGGTACATAAAGAGCGTTAAATCGATAAGAAACAAGAATAAATGGGCCATAAATGCGTCATAGTCAGGAGATAACACAATATGACGTATCGCATTTTACGTGAGATATATTTAATACCTGTGCTACCAAATATCACCATCTTTTAATCAGCCAAGCGTAAACCACTCTCCGGTCGCTTAAAGAAGCGTTATGATCGACGATACGACGAAAGGACCTGCGGAGTAACCATGAACTCTTAAAACAATCTCAAAGCTGTCAAATCTGTCAATTTTGGTACGTCATGACATACAAAATTTGACAGAAATGATAATGTTTGACAGATTTGTGATTGTTTTAACAGTTCATGGTTATGGCCCTGTTATGATGTTCGAAATTATCTGATTTTTTGCAATTTCATACGAAGGTTATAATAAATAGGTTTCAAAGTACTAACGTTGAGTGCTACGAAGTACGAATAGTATTCCCTAGAGTCAAGCCTAGAAGTTTTTGATGGGATTGCGTCTGAACAATAAAATTAATGTGTGAGGTGTGAGGATTAGTATTTGTAATTTTATGAGTTCGAGTTTACAAATAATATAAAATATTATACATTTCTCTATCTTACGTTAAATGAGATTTTGATGACTAGCGTGATATTTTCTCATATCATTTTAGTAATTCGGCCGCAGTGCTGACAAAGAGACGTTTTCTTTTGTTACATTTTCTTATTACATTTTCGTATTTCGCATACTTACACATAAATTCCGTTAATGTATTTGCAATATTATATTTTTATGACATAGCACCTACTCTATTTCACTTTGCGTAGTAGAACTACTCGTAGGTACAAAATATTTGTCTCTAGGGGAAAACTACTGTTTTTTTTTATTCAAAAACGACTTAACGATTTTAAGATTTTGTATGCGAATTGCTTCGATAGTTTCAATAGTCAAATACCTATCGCCAATGTTTTTAGATTAGGAGGTACTCGTAGCTCAGTGGGAGGTGCTCGTAGCTCAGTGGTAGGTGCTCGTAGCTCAGTAACGGCAGCGCTTTGGTATCGCTCACTAAAGTTAAGCAATCAACGCTGCGGTTGTGAGTTGATGGGTGATCATTCCGACCATATTTAGTGACATTTATCACGAGCATCTCCGTGCTTCGGAAGGCATGTTAAAAATTGGTCCCGGCTGATATCGCTTGATATTACTCGTAAAGCCTAGTCAGAGGCCTTAAGGCGGCTTGATTACATCTGACAGTAAGGTTTAGTCACTGGCCTTACAACACCCCTCCAGCAATCCGCACTGGGCCCGCGTGGTGGAGTATGGCCCAAACTACCTCATAGTTGAGGTAAGGTCTCTGCCCTGCAGTGGGACGTATATACTTTACTTATCGCCAATAAGTGTCTTGTACGTCTTTAAACTACCCTGTATGATTCTTACAACTTCACCGCCGCCTAGAAACTAGATATTAGTTCTACTTACCGCAGTGTTATCTCTGGGCAAGGAAGAGGTTGCGTGTTAAGGTCAGCCTTCGCGAATCTATAAATACTCAGTTGACCGCATTGTAACCTCTGGCATACAGGGTGAGTTATGTAATGAACACACATTGAGGGTCAGTGGGTGAGGAAAACGTATATTTTCGTTCGATCTCGAATTGTGATGGACGAGATGTCTTCAGTTCGGATGTCAGCACATTAATGATATTATATGAACAAGATCAAAACGTTTGCATCCATTGAAATAAAAGATCTAGCGAAATAAATTTGTTAAGCAAAGAACTAATCTTACATTTTGTAAATGTTTATACTGCGAAACGTAACATGTAACTTCGTATAATTTAGCATCATAATTCAAATTCCAAAGTTATTAAAGCTACAAAATAAGCACTAAGATAATTGCTACGATTCCATTCAGCCAGACTTGGCAAAATTATCTGTATTGCTCAAGTTTCCTTGGATAAAAGCTTAATAACAATATCATCATCATCACCTAAAAACTAAGCCGTCTCTTATTAGTAGCATATTATTGTAGTTTACTAAGTTATTAGACTGAGGCGAAGTTAAAATTTCTGGAGACTTTTCTTTATTTCTTTGTGTCAGTAGCCTTGCCTTCCTCCTGCGTTTCATTGAGTTGTAATTGAGCGTCGAATTTGATAGGGCATAACGGTATTGGATTTATTATAGGCAATCATTGTTTCAAAACCGGAACACCTTGTGCGATGATATAATATCATTTTTATTATATACATTTGACGTTTTATCCGATGACGTTAACCCGTCCTGCACAAGATCATTTGAAATTTCGGTGCATCAACGTTAGCTTTCGAGTTAGTGAATTGTCGATCTGGTGATCCTTCGTAACCGTTTTTATTCGATTTAATTTCGGTAACCTCTCGAAAATAGCCTTAGCACCCATTTCCTTACAGGCACCTTTTATCCCTTCACATTTAGCGGGTAGTCGGTTATAACTTTGATCCCTAAACACGGCACGGTTACACAACTGTGTTTATTTATTACATCGCGTGTTGGCCTGACAAAACAAACCGTGAGAATTTTGCTACCAGCCAATTAACGTCAAATCAAACAAGACCGATAAATAACGGAGTTTTTAAGAAAATGGGACTTAGTTTTTCTTTGCATTAGGAGAAATAGAATTGAAAATAGAAAAAAAACTATTCTCTAATTGGCCACAAAACAACAATTCATGAGTAGACTCAGCCACACTAATTTAAACATAAATACAGACAAACAGAGACATTTGTATGTGATCTTGACATGTTTGCATAAATTATTTACTTATCTTCTCTTTCACTTAAGTGATAAATTTTTATCTAGTTTTATGGCAATAATATCTGACTATTTACAAATACCTAAAATAAATAACTAAATATGAGATGAAAAATTTAGCCCCAAGCACAAAGTAAATAATCAACAAATTTAAGATATTAAAGTCAAAGATTTCATTTATACAATATCTTTTATTTAGTAACAGTTTTAATCAAGATCTGTCAAATAGATTAATCATGTAACGTATTAACCAACTGACTAATAAGGCTTGGTGTCTGATGATCTGATCCTAAACTCAGGGGCCTAGCCATTAAACCTAAACTAACAGCGTCGTATTGAAGTCAAACTTAATACAGAAAAAGAACAAAACAAGGTTAACTTATTACTATTTTAAGAGCTTATGATCGTGTTGTGTACTCATTCCACTGATGCTACCGTCAACATATTTACAAATAAACACAAATCGTCAGACATTAAACTTTCACTAACATATTTTAACACTTGTAGCTTCAAAACGCAAAATACTTTCAAGATCCTCGAGGAATTCTTTTTTTAGCCAAAGAGCCTTTTCGTCTGCGGCAATTTAGGGAACGCAATGAGAAAAACGTTTTCCAGACCATTTTATTAGATAATTAAATAATTCGTTCTTAAGTAAATGAGCTCTTAAATCAAACTTTTGATAAGTTTGCAAGTTTCGGAATTTGGATTCTAGACAGCGTCGATTCGATCACAAGGTGTGATTTTCGGTTCGATACAATTTAGAAAACTTTTTTGTCTGGGTGTCTGTGTTGAACCTTTAAACACAACGATGATAATTCCTTTTTTCGAGACCACGGTGTGTTATCTAGCACATATTTTATATTCATTGTACATATTTCGGTACGTTTTCTGCTATATATACAATGATGGCATTGGTTTTCCAACAAACATGTAAGTAATTTCAATTTCTGTATCATTATTTTTTTATGAAATTTTCTTTCATACTACATAATAGGCTACAATAGACGGTCTACTGCTCAGTATACAGACATAGCAAGTGTTTTATAAATATGTTTTCTTGCGGTATCTGTTACAACAGAATCACAAAATGTGGTTATGGCATATATGATAAATTAATCGCCGGTCTATTGTGCCCTGGTACTAAACCATCTCTCGGCAAGACTCGTCTTTGTTCGCCTCAAACTTTAAAAACAGACGGTATTCAATTAATACCCGTCAGTTTTTCAGCTGAGTCGTTACGTGACTTCTGAATGAGACACGTGGGATGTGACCTTTAGTGACCTTTTTAAATTCAAAGGTAAATCTGTAAATAGAATAAAAATTACACGGGTTTAACTGATTGGATGCTGAGCTGTTTGAGAATCAGATCGTATGAGACTGTAACATACTATCGTCTCTCGGTTTGGGTAAAAAAATGTGCATACCTACTTTTTATTATTTTGCAGTGTTAAGTTCTTATTTCTATACCTGGTAAACAAAGAAACATTTTCGTTTGGCAATAATTGTTATCAATATATTGTAATATTTATTCACAAATACCTAAGAATGTTCAGGTTTTTAAAGTTTATGCCGTATTATTTATTTGGCGATTCTGTACAGTTCAGATGTACCTAATAAAAATAAATATACCGTTTATTAAAAACAAGACCCGCAAATAAAATGTAAACATTTAGACATTTTACACAAAATATCTCTGGAGTTACCTACATTACATGCAAAGTCATGTAAAAATTAAAGTTCTCTCCAAACACACAAAATTCACGATTACTTTAATCAAGAGAAAGCATATTATGTCTCAAGAGAGATTTAACAAAAAAACTTTTTAAGCTAGCCAAGATTTAATATTTCACACACAACTTTTCAAAAGAAATTTTAACAAAGACGTTTTGCAATTTTACTTTTAAATCCAACATCGTAACTGAAATATTTTTCAGGTGAGACTAGTCAAGCTTTACATATCCAATAAATGCTGAACCTCCACTAGGTATGTGAGCAATCCTTTTAGGAACAGTTCAGTTTAAAATGTCCTCTAGCTGGTTTATTTTTAAAAACAATCCAAAAAATCGTATCTATGAACACGTATTCGATTCGATTTCGCATACGAGTTTGAATGTTTCAGAAATATCTCCACCTGTACCGGTACGCATGTAATTTGATTCCCGCCGAGCTCTGCTTCTCCGTAACGGGAGGGGGTGGGGGGAGTGACGCATATTAAAACGAACCTTGGCATTTAGCGGGCCTCGGAGTGACGTCACGGGAGGCACGTGTCTTAGAGTTTTTAAAAAGTGTAAAAAGAGAAAAACAAGGGTTAATTCTGCTGCTTCAATACAAAGTAAAAACTTTCCATTATGGAAATATACAATACAATATTATTATTTTAACACGTTGTACATACCTTGATAGATTGAGAGTGAAAGGCTATATGGAATGAATAATAACCAATTTTCATCTATATGGAGTCTGAGTTCTGATAGAAACCATTTTTCGTAGTTCGTAGTCGTTTCGTAGTCGTATCCTCCTCCGAGTTTTTACAATATAATATTGTATACTAAATAATGGACGAAACCTTTTAGTAATTTTACAACTGAACTACTTTAGAGTTTTATTAGAAAAATATATAACAAACAATTTTCATCATTAAAACGGAATAAGTACTCGTAGCTTCGTAGTAAATTCGTAGTCGTTTCATCCTAAGAGATTTATTGTTACCTAGTTAGCTTAATTAAGTAGATAAATGGAAACAAAATAGGAGTAAATAATTGGTTTATTATTTTTAAAAACTCTTACTCGATTGTATTTCTTACGTAGTGTCTTTAACCTAGCTAACCAAAGTTTCTCAATAAATTCTTGTGTGTGAGAGCCGAACAAATTCGCCCCATACGTCTAAGATTGGAGCTAAACGTGTGCCAAATTCTATATCGATAGTTTCCTGCCTGCTGTGTAACAAATGGCCCCAACCCCCTTAATGCTTCGCTTAAGGGGGTTGGGCAGCATTGGCAGTTACAGCCAAAATTCGGCTCGAATTTCGTGATGCAAATATGACTATTGAGTCGAGTTGTCATTAAAAGTGCAGTAAAATTGTGTGCATTTTGCAATACTACTTGTAATGTGGATTACGATAGGCAACGCTGCCAAGTACAAAGGTTATCGCTTTGAATAGAATCCGATCTATCGAGGGTTATTGAGAAATTGCTGTACCTTTTTGTGACCGATTCTGATAATCCAACATAGTACATATTATTTTTGTTGCGTGATTACGAACGAGACCACAAAACAACAGCATTAGTATATTACCTAGGTTTTTAGGGTTCTGTACCCAAAGGGTAAAACGGGACCCTATTATACTTTCTTTATGCTATTACTAAAACTCCGCTGTCCGTCTGTCTGTCTGTATGTCTGTCTGTCCGTCCGTCCGTTTGTCACCAGGCTGTATCTCATGAAACATGATAGTTAGACAGTTGAAATTTTCACAAATGATGTATTTCGGTTGCCGCTATAACAACAAATACTAAAAAACGGAATACAATAAATATTTAAGGGGGCTCCCATGCAACAAACATGACTTTTTTGCTCGTTTTGATAGATAATGAACCCTTGAACCGTGCGCGAGTCCGATTCGCACTTGGCCGATTTTTTCTATAAAGGAACTGATCAGTTGATATAATTCCTTAAAGACTAATAAAAAGCCATTTCCTACAATCCAAACCTTAATCAAAGGCAAAGAGAACTCGCACTCAACAATCAGTTAAAATTCAATTAAGCTGATTAATCTCCATCATCAATTCGGAAGTTAGTTAACATGAGATCCGTTAAACCCATCAGAGTACCGAACAGAAGCATCAATTAAAACTTTCTTCATTCTAACGAGATCGCAAATTGGTCACGATTGCAGATTCCTGAAGGAGATAATCATTTTGAAACCGAATAAGAATTTTCATTTTCACCTTTTTATAATACTTCAACGAAATTCGTATTCCTTCGTTAGATTCGCTGATATAAGTGGAGATAAAAACAATTAATGACTAAAGAAGATACAGTTTTTAAATACTTTTTATTTAGTGTCACCTTTTACTAATATTAAAAACAGCCAGATACAAATATTAAAAACTTAGAATATTTTTTTCTTTATTGAAACTTCATACATAAAAATACAAAAAAAATATTCTAAGACATCGTAATTATCTAGATATTATGTTATAAGCATTTGTTTAGGGCTTGATAATTGGTGTATTTTTTAAACAAATTATTAGTAATTACATTTAAAAAAGCTTTGATAAAAAACAAAGCTTTTTGTAAAGAACCGAGTTTTCTAACTGTAATCCTTATTAAAAGTTAAGTACAGACAAAACCCTTGTAATGTTACAAACGAAAAGAAAAATACTTGGAAATAATTCTTGAGGGAAGTATTATTCTTTTTCGCTAAATATCACACCGGAATACCATCGTCCAATTAAATCTCGAATTCGTTTCTTTTCATCGTGGATTTACCTAAGATTATGCGAAATAACAAAAAGATTCCTGTACCAAATTCTGATCTTTTTGATTTATCTTGGTCGATTGTCTTTATTGTTAGATTAGTGTAAGCCTAACTTCCTGAACAAAGCTAACATAATAACGTACCGAAAATCTCGCTGCGAATTAAGGCTGCAAGTTCATATAAACCGGAATATAAGTTATTTTTTTTTCTTAGTTTTGTTAACACAACAAAAGCCGGGTTATTTCACATATAAGTAAGTACTTCACGTAAGCAGGATCCATGCATATTCATTCTCCTTTATAAGCCGGTTACGCATATCAATGGAAGCAAGTCTGGTAAACTTGCAATTAAAACATAGTACAGTCAAGAGCACAAATAGATAAAGAATGAATTTTGGACTGTATTTCATAATTGAATCAACTATCATCATTACCGTTTCTTGTCATCGCCAGCCTTAATGATATTCCGAAACGGTTGAAGGCAAAACCATATTTTTGGAACGTGTTTTAATAAGTGCCCGGAAGAGGGCCTATAAACTAAACAATAAGTATTATCACTTAGGTTTTCTTCTTAACTATATTGTATACCAATCATACCAGTCATGAGTTTACGCCGTTCATTAATTTGTCATTGAACTTAAAGAATATTTGTTCACTTTAATGTACTCAACTATACGTGCGTTTTAACCCCGTTGCTATACGGTGAGTCATGTACTCATGGTTCGCCGATAGGGTGTTTCCCGTCTGCGAAACTAATAATACTATCTTGATAACGGATTTCGTAATTATTCGTCTCATTTATTCATTTGATAGCCGTTTTAATTAAACGTATGATGCAAGTGGTATTGTTAGTGTACGAGTCAAATATTGAAATGTATTCAAAATAATTAATTAAGATTTTAATATTGGTAACCTGACTCTCTTTAAGTCCAGAGTGAATAGGCATCTTCTGGGCAAGCTCGGTCCATCGTAGATCCCATCTATGCTCTAGAGCAAGATTGGGGTCAAGAGTAAGCCCATCTTAAATAAAATAAAATTAAAAAAAATTGGTCCCACAGACAGACAGAAACATAGTTATACTTACACCCAGTTGCAGAAACGGACATTAAATTTTTAAAGTGACCTTAAACATTAATGTATCTTTAAAGTGTTGCACGAAAAGCATTTGACGCAAATTTTAATGCTGCTTTAACTTTAAAGAACCGAACGTCAAATCAATATTTTTACGTTGCACAAAACCTCATTAGCGCTAAAGGGGCATTAGTTTGACAGTTCGAGGTTATAATTTTTAATGCCTGCTCAAACATCCATTAAACTTGTCATTAGCCGTGCAATCTGTGTAAACATTTAATTTTACACCTAATATTTCGTTTATTATAGTGGATTTCAGTGTGATATAGGTAAATAATGTGTCTCTCAAGCCTTTCGTCTTTATCGGAACCCGAGCAATATGTTCCGAGACACGTCCTGTTTTCCTTTCTGCGTCCTCAAAATAATTCAGAAGAAGCATATAATAAAGTCATTGCAACCCGAAATACAGTAGAAAGATGCTTTGGAGTACTAAAACGCTGTTGCCCTTGCCTTGAAAAAGGTATTACGCTAAACAAAACATCAACAGTCCTGCAAGTAATTGTTGCATGTGTGGTATGCATAATATGTGTAAAGAACTATAGGTGCAACCTTCTATTGACATAGAAATTGATAATGATGGAGATGATAACCATTATCTACTCCAGTTCACAGACTGTTCAGACATCTGACCGGGCTGCAATTGTAAATAGTGTTTTCTCTTAAATAAAATTGTTCCGTAACTATTTTTAAAATAAACTCACCAACTACTTGTAAATGGTACTCACAACTTATTATTGTTTTATTCATGATTATAAAAATATACTTTATAGAAACAAAAAATTCCTAAACTTATAAATTAAGTATTAAAGGGCCTTTATTTAGAAGCCTATTGTAAATAAAAAACAAAACATTACCCTTATACAAATATTCTATTGCTATGTGAAAATATTATATTACTGACAAAATTAAAACACTATTATTTAACATTGTATTCGGCTATTTTACTTTATTTTTTAAAATTCCCATCTTTAGATTATATTCCCTTTTCTTAGGCAAAATTTGCAGTCTCTGTATGTGTCAGGATAACAGTTTTCGATTCCCGGTCGAGTCCATGTAGAAAACGACTTTTTCTATATTGTATGCTATTGTGATAGCATTCTATGCCTCTCTCTTCATCTCAATGTATGTACTTGCCCCCCGTTCTTTTGCACTCTACTATGTGCTTGTATCTATAAGATTATAATGATAAAGATCAATATCAAAGTAAAAAAGGAAGGTGAACACAGTTTATAATTATAGATTGGAGTGATTGTGAAAACTATTTATTTGAATACTCACTACCTACATCACAAGATCCAGTAGTAATGATTTTTGTTCTTGAGTGTAGCTTGCCCCTTGTTTTAGCATTTGCTGTTGTGCCATTTTTAATGTAGATGAGATAGAGCAGGTAAGTTTCAACACAATACTACAACTCGCACCAAATTCCGCCAATTTTAGATTTTTTCATTTGACAATTGATTGATTTTGAAATAAGACATTTGACGTTTCCATACGTTTTATTTTTGCAAACCCATTCTTTGACAATGCATGTTCTATGACAAAACACAGTAACAAAACGCAACCATTCACTCACTTCATTCAAAATTATATTTTTGACTTGCAACATTTAATAATGTCGGCATTATATAGTCTTTAGTTAAAGGACCACTAAAGGATGTTTATGTAGTTTTGTGCAACGACTTTAAATCTAATGACCTTATTAGCGGTAATGTCACATTATCTAATGTCGTTTTTAAAGACAGCTTTCTGCAACTGGGTGTTAGGATATTAATTTCGTAGAAATATAATATATTCTCTGAATAAAGTTACTAAAAGTAGGCAAGTAAGTAGCAAGAGTTTTATTTATTTAATTTGTAAGTAGGTAATTATAAAAAGTTGGTAATATTCAAATAGTATAATCATTCCTTGTAGGAATATAACTAATAAATACTAATAATACCTATTCCCAGCATTACAGGAAGAAATATCGGCTAACGCACAAAAACCTCCGTTATGCAAAACAAAACACGCACCGTTCCATATTCTATATTCCATATTCCTGAACATCTGGTAAACTCCCCTTGCGAATCAAATAAATCAGAAGCGTCTCAATAAATAGTCCCGTAGTAGAGCGTGAAAATTGAGTGAGATCCGAGGGTTATTCTACTAAGGTACAAACAAGTGTAATATACAATATCCGTGTAAGGTGTATGGGGAACTGAAACCTGATTCAATTTAAAGGGCACAAACCGAACACTTTTATATGATAACCGTGTTTATACGGGTCCATAATATTATAGCCTGCGGCTCTGGTCGTATCGTTTCCGAAGCATTAGTGAGATAGATGTAAATTTAAGTAATTTTTCTGAGTTGTTTTAATGTTTGATGCACATCCTACAATATTTTCGACTGTGGTTTAGTTCAGGTTTTTGGATAGAGCTAAGCTAGCTGCATAGTGCATCCTCTAACGTACTTACGGTCTACTGCGTAAGAGTTACGACAAATTTGGCTAAGCGCTTACCTAAACGCTAACCGCATTTAGGTTAGCGTTTAGTCACTCTCATGCTAACCTAAATGCTAGCTGCTCATTTTGGACTGTACCTGCAGCAGAGATATGCCTTTTTATATCGGTTGTAGCTCTTATTTCGAGGAAGAGAGCGGTGCATTTAAGAGGAACCGAAGTCTTAAAGGTCTACGATAGGAACATGTTTCAGTTTAAGGATCTTAGACCTCCAATGCCCCTGGACCTTTTGCGTTTTTCCACGGTAGCCTTTGCGAGTTTACTTTAAGTTTTAAAATCGATTCCTACCCTCTTAGTTACCTATCTACAAATCCCTACTTTAGATTGAAGTTTGCGTTTCTACCCGACTGCCAAACGAGAGTTATGTTTTAAACGATTTTATTAGCTTCACATGTCATTATCACTATTTATGTGATCAAATCTAGGAAGTGGATTTAAACTAGTTTTAAAAGTAGTATCAATTTCAGAGTTTGTACTTGAAATCAGATACAAAAGGCCTGATTTGATGATAGATTCTAAAGTAGGATAGTATGTTATAGCTTTACTAAATATAAATTAGAAGGTAGATTGTGTTTTATAGTTACCTATAATTTTTAAATTATATATTTGTCAGTTCGTCTTGGCACCGTTTTTTTAAATAAATGAAATGGTATATAATTCAACAACGTACGATCACATACAAAGCGAATAGTTACAATAAAACTGAAATTCAGCCGCAAGGAATAAGCTCGACTTCCTTAAGCTTCACGAGGTAATTGAATGAGGTATCAAGGACTAACTTCAGGAGGGAATTTCCCCAGTGATCTCGTTTGAGTTTGTAGTTACGCGGAATAGGAATTTACGATGTATGTAAACTGTTCTGAATCTTTTAGTATAGTTAGTGCCATCCTTGTTCCGGATTAAAAATTCAAATTTAATTCGCAGGTTTTTCTTAAATTTATCTAATTTGAAGGAACAATTTTTTGGAGTATCTATCAATGCAATGCCCTATATCAGGTTATTAGATACCTTTTTTCTATATCCTTACGTTTCTTATGCATTTAAAATTATAAGTCGTCCTATTGCCGTAATTAATAACAATAAATTATGCAAGTTAAGATGAGTAGGTATAACATTTCTAAAGCCTAACTACAAAATAATAAAAATCAGGACAAGACAATACATCTTTTTACATTGAAATGTAAAAAAAAACATAAATTTCGCATTTATGAAAGATTAACATTTATCTCACTGCCTGTAAGTTCCATTTTTCTTTAACAACCCTAACTGCAATAAAGGCGGTTGCGTCTGCTGTTCCTACCTCATCATAGCAATTCCCTAGATAGGCCGTAGTAACGGCTTGCAGCTAATAATGCTTAACTGCGTTCTCGCTAACCAATAGAGTTGTATCCCGTTGTCTTATCAAACTTTACTTAATTACGCGTGTTGAAACAAATCTCTTAGAGCTACAATAATACTTAGCCTTAGATCATTATTTATTTAAAGGTTCTCACTTTATTAACCTAGTATTAAATTTGGAAACCTAACTTACCTTATCTACTTAACTAACGGCTTGCAGCTAATAATGCTTAACTGCGTTCTCGCTAACCATTAGAGTTGTATCCCGTTGTCTTATCAAGCTTTACTTAATTACGCGTGTTAACACGATCCTCGTTGAGCTACAATAATAGCGTCGTTATATCATTTATTTAAGGGTTCACACTTTAATAAACCTAAGTATTAAATTTGAAAACCTAATTAACCTAACTATCTACCTTGCAGCTAATAATGCTTAGCTGCATTCTAAGTCACCATTAGAGTTGTATTCCGTTGTCTTATTAAGCTTTTATAATTCGCGTGTTAACACGACCCTTTTTAGGGTTCCGTGCCCAAAGGGTAAAACGGGACCCCATTACTAAGGCTCCGCTGTCCGTCTGTCTGTCTGAAACTTATATAGCATATACTAAAAAGCCAGGAGGCTGTGGGTTCGAATACTGTAACGGGTAGTACCTAACCATAAGTAGATAATAAGTGTAAAATAATGTATTGATTATTATTTATAATCCTATTTAAAACACTCATTAAAACAAGTAAAGATAAAACTAAAAGCTCAAGCTAGTTTTTATGAAAACCCTATCATAAGTGGGATTCGAGAATTAGAGGTTTAGGAAAACTTACCGACTGACCTTTTTAGAGACAAGATTAGATGACCTTTTTCATAATGAAAATATAGAACTACTTAATCAATTATGCCCAGAATTTACAACGGCTTATGATGAGTTTTGCCTGCGTCGGCGTTTGGAATATAAACAGCTCATTACATTGTTGAAACCGCAAAAGTATGTCTGAAATCTGAATATTGTTACTTTTAAATAATGATTTCTCACATAAAATTACGTGTCGATTAGGAGTTCAACATTAATGGCTAGGTTATTTATAACCTGCTAAAAAGTCAACTCGAGGTTCCGTAACAGAAAAGTGTTCAGGAAGGGAAGAATTTCTCCCTTATGTTGAGAGGCGTGTAGTGCCCGTAAAGAACTTTGTACCATTAAAATGTGCAATAGGTATAGGACACTTATGGCTTTTCTGTGACATCGGAACAAACAAAGTTAATTACAAGTCATAGCAGTCGCGACGCTGCCCCAATACGCCTTGTCCTGCGCGACGTCTAGCGGCGGTTCCTCAGGGCTCCTGACGGGTTCCACCAGCCCGGAGACCGGCCTGCCGCCCAGCAGCAGCGCCGCCGGCGACACCCGCGAGCGACGCAGCTTGACCGCCGAGAGATCCAACGTCGCGAAAATGCGCGGCAATTTTTAAATTTGGAACTTAGCGTTTCTTTTTTTGGTTTTTGTTTCTTTTTTGTTAGATTGTTTATGGCTTTTAGAATGAGGTTAGTTTATTTTTGTTTAAATCTTTAATTATAACTGTGTTAATCTCGTTAAAACGGGAATTATTTAATTATAGCTACTTGATGTCATTAAAAGAGAATTAATAGTGCTATTTTTAAAGAACGACTAAGATAGACAAATTTACTATGAGAAACCTTCACTAGATTATTTAAATTGGCTAATTAATTGACACTAAAAGACAAGTAGAGACACCACGGATAGCTAAAATACACCTTACAACACAATCAACACATCTGATCGCACTGCGTCACCATTAAAACAATAGAGGATTAAAAAACTAACGTTAAACTTTTTGAATCGCACAAGGAAATCACTCCGGGATGGTAAACACTTTAGACCCGATACTGTTCATTTAAAAATTGATACAATGAAATGAAAATTTGTAAACGCAAGTTATTGTAAATAGAAGCAAGCGCGTGCTTGACTTGTGGCGGTTGTCGCCATATTGGAAAGCGAGGGTTGTCCTAATTGACGCATGCGCCGTAACCCGCGAGGGTTCTTTATTCAAAATGCCAGTGCCACCACCTCGTAGTTCTGTACTACGACACAGTGGGTTGATAGATACACACTGCAGGCTTATTTGGAGGGAAACTGGGATATGTGTAAACATTGCCGGCGTTGGACAGCGTAATATATTTTCTGACGGGACAAGCTTAACTGACGTCATAAATTGCGAGGCTTCTCTCGATTTGTTTATTCGTCCCTCGGACCTACGTCAATCAGAGGAAACTTGGTAAATGTGCTTTTAGAATTCAAGCCCTCCAAGTTTATGTTTAGACTCGTAAGAGTTTACCCAGTAAAACAATTTTAAAATAAGTATTTTCTAAAAGATTTTTTGTTTAAGCTACATATTTTCAGATGTCATTTCATTAGGCAATCATTACTTGTAAAAATTTGCGTTACACTGCTTTACAGGAGGAGTTATTTAAGTTCGAACATATAAGCTGCTGTAAAATGACTTCATGGCATACTTGCACCCATAAAGACCAAATTTTGAATTGATATCCCTGAAATAAACTCTATTCTATAAATCGTTTTATATTAAGCGAAGATATCACGACAAAAAAGAACAAACTTACCTACAATCAAATTGGATGTTCGTTTTATATATCGGTCAAAAATTATCATTCTAACACCGCTGTGCTTACAATCACAAGTAATAACAATTCTTAAAAGCCCTCTTAACAAATTTGCGGCCTTATTATGAAACCATACACTCTGAAGTCATTCTCAAAAACAACTACTTAACGAAACAATTTAGCCATTCCGTGGGAGATGTTACATTCTTCCTAGCAAGATCACCTAACTAGACCACGAGGTGCGATTCTGATAGCATCGAATTCCCACCGTGTCGAAAGTACGAATAGTTACGTATTCCAACGCCATCATTTCTTCTACTTCGCCCCATTGCGCCATGTCAAAACAGCCTAAGTGCCTGGACTACAATAGAGCTTGAGCAAGAATAAAACCTTGAGCGTTGCGACTTTGAAAAGTACCGTTATATTTTCTTTGTATGTTTACGTAAAGATATTATTTATTGCTTTAATTAAAATTTGAGTGCCTTTGTACTCTTTTGAAAGAAGTAATTTCCTAAGTTGCGACTTAGATCTGATTTTGCGATGGTATCTTGTACGAAACCTTGAATTTATTGACCAGACATAAATAATTTATCTTATTTAATAGTTTTATTTGTTATATTAGAAGTATATTTTGATTAATCAAAAAATCACAAAGGCTAGGTAAATCTTAATTAGGATCGATATTCTTTAAATAAATTAATCTAAGTATACTGATTTTCTAATCAACACAAATAACACATGTATCTTATGAAGTGTAGGTAAATAATCTTCTCAGGCAACAAATTACTTAATTATCGAAGTAATTGTAATAATTGCGAGAGTTTCCTGAAAATAACTCATTATATCACAACTATATACATAAAGGTAGCGCCTTTTCTTTTATAAAATCTATTTTTTCCGAGACATAGATGGCCGGCCCAGTGTACCGTTACTTTGTTAAAAGAGATTATATTCTTTACAAATACTGTACCGTTCATCTCGTTACCTGATGGAATCACAAAAAATATGATTGATTCTTTTGACTATTTCTGGCCATGGTACAGATTGGAGGAAGTAGCGAACTTTAAGCTTTGCTTTATTACTAAAGAAAAGGGTTTGACAAGCAAAATTGAAAAAAACGGCCAAGTGCAAGTCTACTCGCGCACAAAGGGTTGCGTACCATTATCTAAAAAAAAAACACCAAGAAAAATTACGTTTGTTGTATGTGAGCCCCTTAAATATTATTGTATTTTGTTTTTTAGTATTTATTATTATAGCGGCAACAGAAATATATCATCTGTGAAAATTTTAACAGTCTAACTATCACGGTTCATGTGATACAGCCTGGTGACGGACAGACAGACAAACGGACAGCGTAGCATTAGTAATAGGGTCCCGTTTTACCGTTTGGGCACGGAACACTAAAAATTAAAAATAATTTGGTAACCCTGGATCACGGAGGTCTGACGGCAATCGCTTTAAATGTAATAAGCAAACTAGCATCTACAATCATGCTTAAGTTTACTCTGACTATTAGAAAAGGGACAAAGCCGGAATAGAAGCCATGGTGGAACCTAAACTATAGTATTATTTCTTTTTGAGGATAAATAAGTTGCATTGTTGTTGTACAAAAAACCGGCCAAGTGCGAGTCGGCCTGGCGCACGAAGGTTTCCGTACCATTTTCTATAAAAAACGGCAAAAAAATCACGTTTGTTGTATGGGAGCCCCCTTGAATATTTATTGTATTTTGTTTTTTAGTATTGGTTGTTATACCGGCAACAGAAATACATCATCTGTGATAATTTCAACTCTCTAGCTATCACGGTTCATGAGATTCAGCCTGGTGACAGACGAACAGACGAACAGACGAACAGACGGACAGACGGACAGACGGACAGACGGACGGACGGACGGACGGACAGACGGACAGACAGACAGATAGATAGACAGACAGACAGACAGCGGAGCGTTAGTAATAGGGTCTCGTTTTACCCTTTGGGTACGGAACCCTAAAAAACTGTACATTGGATTAAAGAAAGGTGTCGCTTACAATTACTTATGGATGCAAGCAATAGATAGGTAATGAAATCATCAAAATAGTAGTCCTAGTTAAACGACTCCTTACACTGGCCTCCTTACACAACTGAATAATAATAATTCAAGTCCATATTTTGACAGTAAGACCCAATTTGTTTTTAATAAATTGGGCCTTGCTGTAACACTGTATCTGTAACCCTCTGTTACTTAAGCTTGTCTACGATCAATAGACAAAAACTATTTGTCTCTATCTAGCTAGACCTCATTATGTCATATCATCAAGGGTAATTGAGGTCAAGTGCTAATTTTTTTTTTTTTATAAATAAATAAATAAATATTGGACAACATCACATACATTGCTCTGATCCTAAGGTAAGTAGCTAAAGCACTTGTGTTATAGAAATCAGAAACAACGACGGTACCACAACACCCAGACCCGAGACAATATAGAAAAGTTCGTTTTCCACATTGACCCGACCGGGGATCGAACCCGGAACCTCAGAGATGGCGGCGCCATATACATTCCGGCGTGCTCGCCTCTCGGCTACGGAGGTCGTCAATTAATATGTAGCTAAATTAGTATGTAGCTACCGCAATAATTGTTATTTCAATCGCTCCGATCTTTTGCTTGGGACTGCAGAATTAAGAAACGGCTACAGATAACAAGCGCCTACACAATCATATTTTAGTTGGATTCTTTCACCGGTTTTAAGAAGCAAAACCACTTAAATCTTTTAAATATTTACTTGTATGCTTTATAATGTAAAATGACAAGCATGCCTATGTTGTAAAAGATCTAAGCTAGAAGCTATGATAATTCCTACTATTAAAAGGACCCATAGCTAATTTCTGGGTTGACATTCATGTGTGATATGCGCCAAAAAAGTCAAAAGATGGTAACGAATGGTAAACATTAGCTAGGTATTGTATCATTTACGTCTTTAAAGTCCATGTTACATGTTCCAATTCCGAGATTTTTATCACGTGATATAATATGACCGATTTACTGGAAAGAAACGTAATACGAATACTTGATACTATTCCACAAATCCCTCTATTATATCGCATGATCGTGTATATTGAAATGTTAGCATTGTATTGTTTGCTTCAGAATAAAGCTTGGGAAAATCTGCATTTATCTCTGCGGAAGCAAATTGAAACTCATAAAAAGATTTTGCAACAGTTCCCATGTCTTTTAAGGCATGCCAGAGGGGAAAGTGTTCATGTCACTTGAATCAATGTGATTTTAAATGATGAATGGCTGAACTGCTGTGCATAAAAGAGGTTTAATCGCTGTAATAATCTTGAATTAAAATCAGCGCTTTAGAATTATTGCTGCTTGCTATGAAAACTTTGTTCTTAAAGACGATCATTAATCAGTGTTGCTTCAGTGCAAATAAGTACACAGCTCCAATTCTATTGTAGAAACTGATGAAATATTTAAATAGATCCGTCATAAGTAAGCATTAATTTAACATAAACGTTTGATCTTGAACTCTAAATGCAGATTATGTTGCCAATTAAAATGAATTAATCATGCGAGATTCACGAACAACAAGTCTTGATATTCTGGCTTTTTATATAAGGTAAACTTACTATTTCCACATTACTAGCATTGATCGACTTGGTAATAAAACCTGTCTCTGACAAAGTGCCTGGTCAATAATAACATGACATTGATAAGTAAGTCATAAGAGTAGGAGTAAAACAGTTTATCGTCCAAATAGTTTCCTTTAGCGTAGATTCCAGCAAGTCTTTCAAAAGTTCTTCAAACGGTTTTATTGTTTTTGCACTTACAGATCCCTTTGTAAGCATTGTTAATGAAGTAAAAATCTTAGTACCTAAGAGAAAGCAAAACTAGATTTTTATTTTTAGACATTTAAGTTCCTACGTGGTCTTAAATTTAAAGAGAAGAGATGGATGGATTGCTTGAGAGCTGATATGTCTAAGACTCGATGACGAGTGATCGAATTACATGGCAGAAGAAAACATACTGCACATACACGAGATAGCCTGAGAACAAGACAGGTGAATGAATGATAGTCTTCAATTTAGAATCTAAAATACTCCTTTGGTTATTTAGTTATACAAGTATACATGTTTGAAAAAAAAATTAAAAAAATATTTATTTACGTTCAAATTAGTTGTTTATATGTCGTTTAGCTAAAGGTTAGTAAAATAATGGAGCAGGATGCAAGACAAGTTTGCAATATGCTGTCTTTAACCTTTCTATAGCGTACAGTGAGGGTAGATATAGTAGGCTCGCACCTTTACATGTCTCTTATCTTAGTGAAGACCCGGGAACAACGAAACATACTGCGCCAAGCATATCCACTAAAACTTGATATTTCCCAAATTTATGTACTTGCTCCGATTTTTAAGATTCCGTTATTGTTTTTACAACAACAATGTTGTGTTTCGCTCATGAAACTCAACGAGTTTGCCCAGTCAGACAGTCGGAATGATACGGGCTAAAATATGAAATATATAATTGGAATTTCCATACGTGTACAGGAAAAAAAATAATTTTTTTTTTTGGCTTATGTTTCTTTGCTATGCTATGGTTAAACCTTTTTACACGTTGTTAAGATTTCTCTAGATAAGTTATTTTGCTCATTTGTTTACAACTTGTATAAAAAGTTAGTCTGTAATTTGATGAAAAGATCGTTTTCATCTGCATCGTGTCTATCGTCTATAGCTACAAACAAGAGATGTTAATAATTGGTCGTTCACTTTTAGAGGCTTGTCCGAAGACGGATGCTGTAGTAGTCGTTTGTTTTTATGAATCTTAATTGATACAGCCGTTAGATCACAGCTGATTTTATTATAACTGCGATTACTGGCATTTAAATTTTGCGGTTTAATAGATTTTAAATAATACACAGAGAATTGCATTTTTATTTTGATATGAATAACTATTAATTGGTTATTGTGTTTTATTAATTGTTATGATCCATTAGTACGCATCTTTTATTATCACATATTAATTACCAAAATCGGAAAATCGTTTTTGTTATTTCTTGGAAGTTAACGTAAATTTTAACGTAGAGAGTCGTTTACTTAAAGAAATGGCAGCCTTTTTCGTATTAGTACCTGATCCATTTGAGTATGAAGGTATTTATTATTAGTTAGGAATCTATCATATTTTACTACATAATAACAATGAGATTTCCTACTTACAATCAATTCGATACAACTTTTTTTTTCAGGAGAAATTTATGTTACCTGAAGACCTAGAGATTGTTTAAAAAATACATTATGAACAACTTGGGCGTCAGAAACACACTATCTGTTTTGCACGTTCTCAATTTAAAGGTTAGTGCTATGCTGATATTGTTAACCAGTTCTTGAAATTCCTTGAATGTTCCGTGAGTGGCTAGCCTTGCCCGGCCTTCTGACATTTGTACGGGTATCTCACAGATCGGCCTAGAAAATTATTTAAGCTTGTTTCAAATGGTACCTTTTGAAGTGACAGGTAAGTTGCCGGTCTAACATGTACCATGGTCTTGGTGGGATACTCGACATACATCGGTGGGACGTAAGAAGAACATCGAATCAAAACACATTCCTTTGGGTTTTTCAAAATCTATCTATATACAAGTATATATGAGACAAACATAAACAGCAACAACCGTAACAATAAGAATTTAACACTGGATTATTAGGTATAGCCATGATTCAAATGATCTAGTTCTCTTGTCTGAGGGTTACAGAGGTCAGACATTATGGCAAACGCTTCAAACTCAATTGTTTAACAAAACTTACCCAATCTAGGATAATATCGAAGCGACAGTCGACTTCAAAATTATCTTTAATTTTCTTTTGACAGATTTTGACTTCTCAATACAGTCTATAGACTCAACTCAGTGTGTTCGAATACAGAACTAATGACCAATAATATATTAGATTTAACCCTGAAACCTTCAATAACATTTCGTTACCTAGGGTAACTTAGCCGTTTTCGGACAGTTAAGCGGATTCCTGACTTTGACATTACACCTAGCAATGATCTATAAATCAAAGTCTGGTCAACATTTTTTTTTAACAAAACAGGTTTTACAATAAGTTAATGGGGTTTTTCTGCAAGTTTTTTGTCAAAATTTGCGTCCGACTGTTAACCTCTCGCTGTAGAAATAAATAGAGTTTAAGAAAAAATAGTGTCTTTTTAAATAATTCTTTCATATACATATGTACAATTTATTTGATTTAATACATTACATTTTGGTTCTCAGAACTAGATTACTCACTAATTTGTACGTTGGTTAGCCGGCCACTAGATTAAGTTAACACAAACTATAAATATCACTTAGTTGGACCAATATATCATTTACTGAACCAATCCACAATGTCCTAAAACATTTTCAAAACATTATATACAATAGTAAGTACTTTTACTTACCTTGCAAGTAACTCCTGCGCACTATTTTTTTGCTATGTCTAGGCACACCAACGTACTACTTCACTCTTTAGAAGCCCACTGACCAGGCGTATGAACTATTAATATCATACAAATTTAAAAATGTATGGGGTACATTCGACAAAATCAAGTAAACATTGGTTTTTGAACGATTCAAGTTTTATTTTCTTATTATTGCGACAAAACTGAAAAGTGTCCGAAAACAGGGGGTGTCCGGCAAACGGGCTAAACTACCCTACATTCTTTCAAATATTTAGTAATTAGTAAGGCTTAGGTATGTTTAAGATTGAATACATCATATGCAGTTTTATAATGATGATAGTTTAATAAATAGTTATTTAAATTGCTTCATCCGTGTCTATTAAAGGCACGACTCTAGGCATAGTTTTTTTCTGTTGAGTTCTTGCATATCTATTTAGAAAATCTTAAGATTCCTTGACACAGTCCTTAATAAAGAGATGGGATTGTTTTGTGTAATAGGTATTAAGTATTAACCCTGTCGTGGAAAAAATAACTAATTTGAAGTACGTAGATAAGACTATTAATTAAACCTATTTTCAAAAGCAGTTAGTGTCTTTCTTAATTTTCAAAAATATAGAGTAAGCCATGCATGACTACTATACAAACAATACTAGGTAAATGTATGTCACCATTTTTAACGCATGACTATTGTCATGCATACAAACATTTCAAATTGTTTGGCAATTACCTAATACTAGTCTAACAAGCCTATTCAATATTTTTAAAAAACTAAAGGACCGTGAAAGTAATAATGATCCAATTTCCATCTCCAAACCTATTACGATTTGAAGGCAAGATATGTAATAACGTATGTCAATCATTTATACCGGCATAATAATTGGTAAGCACACATAAACGTTTATGGTAACGGTACCGCCACGCTATGCTAAGTGTTCCGGCCACACACTTCGGTTGTTTGACCGACTTGTACTACACAGACATTGAAATGTTTGTCATAATACCCTTCTAGTGTAGCAGTATTGTTGTATTATACGAGGCATACTTACCTTTGTTAACTTTTTAAAAATATGCGCCAAACGACGTACCAATTGCCACGGACTCGAAATATGGAGATTAAATCCTTTTAGCACGAGGTAATAGACAATGAATTTGACCATCATCATCAGTATTTCAGCCAAAGGACGTCCACTGCTGAACATAGGCCTCCCCCAGTGACTTCCAGATTGGCCGGTTGGAAGCAGCCTGCATCCAGCGGCTTCCTGCAACCTTTACCAGATCGTTTGTCCCCATCAGCCATCAGTTCAGCGTGCTACTCGTATGTGCCCCACTCTCTACCACTTTAGCTTGCTAATCCGTCGGGCTGTCTCAACGACTTTTACCATGGGTTTCTCCTAATATGCCAAGAAGTAACCCAATTAAAAAAAAAGAGGTCTCAAGTGGCCCAACTGGGAACCGAATTTTTTTAACTAAAGGCGTATCAACGCGCCGCTACTTCAATCAAGTCGTGAAATATTTTTGTTACAAAAAAGCAACTAAGATTTCTTGGGTCCGTTCGTAGAAGTTTTTTAAAATGTTGATTATTTAACCCCAATTCTAGATTAAAACAGCACTCTGTCTCTCATAACTTCAAACAAACGTGACAGATACAGATCTCAAGGACTAAATTCTAAACAACGATTGCCTCTCTATTTGTGAGAACGTCAAAACAATTTATTAATTTCAATAGCAAGCCAACCAATTATCGAATGCGGTCACATTTGTAAACAATTTTGTTATGTCTTATAAGTTTCATCATAATTTGTCGATAGAACAATAAGCCGACACATCGGCGATGATGCAACGTGATGTGATGAGCTAAAAACTAATTGCACCGAAATAATTATAGGTGCGTGCGTATTACGGAGGTGCTTATAGTTCTAAACATGCTTACTTTAAAATGTAAGTTCCTACGTTCTTTATTTTAACTTCGGCGATCGGCGTTTTAATTAACTTAGAAGTCGATAGTAGTGAGAGCGACTAACGTACACTGGTGCCAGCGATTGGAGGTTTAGCGATTTACGGAAGGCGTCAAATTTCCGAAACACAATGCAGACGTAAAATCGCCGATTGCTTGCTGATCGAATGCAGATACGCCAAAATACTATGCAGCATCAGTGTAGTAGATCGCCGAATGATAAAATTAGTAAGTGGTAATAATACCAAAACTACGTTAAATACCAAAACTAAATCGTAACGTTACCTACTTTTAAAAAAAATGCAAATTATAACCTATAAATTTATAACAAACAATTTCATTTTGAATTTTAACCTAAGGTTTAATTTCGCCACAAAACACCTAGAAGTAAATTATAGTTGAGCAATCTTAGAGATATTGTGGTCGTAAGAATGATTAACCTCTACTTCTCCGACTAACTCAAACTCTTAGATTAAAAAAGTTTAATCTAAGTTAAATAATTTGGTTTATATTTTATGCTAATGTGACTGGTAATAAGATATTAATGATAAAAATAGCATTGAACCACTAGAATATGTAATGTATTATATTTGATTTGCATAGGTTAAATATTTAACATGCAATTTCATAAATTGGAATGCAATCAGGAATATTCAATTATGAAATCGAATTGATCTGACTCCACGATTTATTCTGCATGGTTGCAAAACGTGCCGGCAAATGAATACGTCGTGCATCGAACCAAAACATCGGTCTGATCGAATTCGAAGTGAGCGGCCTTAACGAATTGGTGTCCTTGTCAATTGGTATAATAGCTCAATAATTGAGTATGTAGTTGTTAAGTCAAGATGTCTCGTAACTGTATTTCTTATAAAATGTCTGACAAATGAGTTTCCTGCGCCGTTTCTTTTCATCAACTTAGTAGTCCCTGCCGTGGTAGATAGAGCAAAGGTTAATTCTTAAGGGTAAAGCTCAAATAAAACGGCTGACTGCAAATGTTAAGGTAAATACATAAAATATTAGCTACCTACGATGTTTGTAAATATAATTATTAACATTTAGCTTACTAACGGAATGAAATGGGGTAATTAAAGTGAGTGTAGCTTAGAGCTATCTACTGCTGTCTGTTATTAGGCTGCCTATTACTGGGCTATTTCTCACGGCCCTGTTCGTTATTCTGAGACCCAGGACAAATGTCGTCGGAACGGTTGTTTGTATTTTTTAATCTGTGCAATACACTTTAATAAAAACAAATTAACGGCTTATTAACTACATCAATTCATCAAATCGTCGTAAATTAGTGTATGCTTGCGCCACAGATCTTGATTGACAGAGACAAATTGAGAAAGCTAAGAAAGCTAAATACGAGCAAAAACCGAAGCCTAAAGAAAAGTGGTGGTTTCTATATAATGGACACTTTTCTTACACATATACTGTCAATATTGCGAGGAGCGAGTAGGTACTAAACCTTAACGACTTAGCTGCTTTACGATGTTTTTTATTACAAACTTATCATAGTCAGTCGTTCTAAAGACAATTAGTTTAAATTTTACTATGGTGATACTCACTTAGCAAAGCTCAGACATAATAATTGTGTCTAATCATTCCTAAACCAAGTTATTATTAACAAATAAGTACCTACATTATTAATGATTGAAATATGCTTATTATCATAATTTCTAATCATACAGATGCACTATTGTTCCTAAAATTTATTTTTATCTTTCTTTAGCTGGCCAGTTTTATAAGGAAAACCGTCAGTTAACCCAAGAGTTCGGTCGAGTAAATCTTAGCTCTGAGATAAAAGGCATCGCTTGCAGACATCCAGTTAAGTTGGCTAAAATCCAAACGTTGCAATATCCCCTTGAATCTGTCAGTAAAGCTAGAAACAGATGCAAAGATGCAAAGATTACGTCTATAACGACGTAAATCAGAACTTACTAAGAAGGACACTTTGTAAAACACGATTAACTCGGATTGCGTATTATTTCCTTATCCCTTCGTACCTCGACATTGACTATGCTCATGTAGGCCATCAAAAACAAAAAGAGCAGGTTAAAACCAAAAAAATATATGTTTTATTAAAAGTCATTAAATTTCAAATTGTTTGCCAAATCGCGCTTGTTCGTGTTCTGGGGGTTATAATGTTTTTTTGTTTGCATGTGTTCATGTTTTTTTCTGTTATGAGCAAAGCGTAAAAGCAATAGGTACTGGGTTTAATCTTCATTGTAAAGCATATATTGCTATCTGACGAATACTGTGCAGCAAACAGCGGATATTGGATATTCTTGGAGCTTACTAGGCTTTGTAGATTCCACAATACGCTAGTATGACCCAAACTTTAATACATTTTGCTTTACCACTCTCTGTTACATTTGACCCTGAGTAAATAAAGCATTTTCATTAAGACAAGGCCAAACTCATATGTTCACGATCTCTTTAGCTCTGACAATAGATACCTATCGATTCATAACTCACGATTTGAAACTTGATTACATTATTATATTATTGATGGTTCTGAATAGTAAATTACAAAATTACACAAAACATACTTAATTATCATTTAATTACAAATGTGTCAGTGTGTGTTTACAAGTCAATATGGCTCGAAAATAGATAATTTTGCAATAACTAGGTATTCTATTATTGTTTATGAATATTTATTTCTGTTTAGTTTTGACCTCTAACCCTCTAACCGTGTAAAGTAGTAGAATGGTCTCTTTATATCTATTTGTGCAACAGATAACAGCCACGAAGTCTAGTTTCTATTTGCAATGGTTCACAACTGAGTTCAATGTCTTGTTTTTGCATAGATTTGCATGCCCAATGAAACTTGACTCGACTAAATCTTTTTGCGTAAAGAAATGTCGGTTTGTTTTTGGTTTTTACTGACTTCTCTGAGCAGAAGGCGCTTCTTTGCTTTCAAATTAATTTATTTATGAGTCAAATAAAGTAAACAGTTTCTCTTAGTCGCCAGTTTAGCGAATCAGACAATTTGTAGAGCTTTATTTCTAAAATAAAGTGAATAATTTTTTACTCAATATTGTACCAAATTTAATATTATCTAGAACTAATCAGTATCTGAGATATTTATGACATAAGGTGATGGACGTCTAATATATGAAATGGTGATGACAATGATTAATCAGTATCAAATTGGACTTGGTTTCCTTAATTTTGGCATTTCTGTTTATAAATTTTGTAAAGTTGTTAATTCAAGTCTTTTGAGTTGGGAATTCAAATGCATAACTAAAGATGTAAGCTTAAGTATAAGCTTGCATAGAGCCTTCACTTCTTAGAACGGTCATTGCTTTGACCTCAAGATCTGTGAGGTTCGCTGAATTGCTTTGCGAAATCAACATGATGAGGCTATAGATGATACGAGTCCATTATCAGCTCTCGTGTCGTGACTCGTCACTTGCGTGTCTCACGCCTGCATCGATCATAGGTTCAGCGCTCACTGCACTAACAACGAAATGTGCAATTGCAGTTTATAAAAGAATGTGTAAGATGATTATAATTGTGCTGTATTATTTGCAACTTAATTTAGGTTTTTTGTCAGAATTACCTATTCAAAATATTTATTCGCTTAGGTCTTTAAATCTGACATTACAAAGGTATAAAAGTAATTAGTTTTTAAAAATATTTAATTTTTTTATTTAGTTAATAATTTGATGATGTTTGTTAAGTGGGAGGGAATTGATGAGCTATCGTACAGTATTCACTGATATTCATAAATTTCAATCGAATGTCAGTTACAGCAAGACGTGTCAAATACGTTGGAATCTACTCCTGGATATTTAGCTGACCAATTTCCATGGCATAGTACTTATATCTTTTCTGCCACAGCTGTCAGCACTCAGTTGGTGTACGTCGAGCCCATAACCTTGTTCCATTTTTTTTGCAACTTAGTTAGCTTTTGTAGACGGTCCTAAAATGCATATCTAGCAGCGTGTCGTAAGCCTAGGCGGCTTCTTTAGTCACGTCACGACTGTTACCTACTAAAAAATATGATGGAAAAAAGTAGGTTAACTCAGAATGGGCGGTGATAAAAACGCCGACGTGAGTTATGGCGGCATTGTTTTCCGTGTGCCTTTGTGAATTAAATTGAATTCCTTCGCAGAAATATGCCATTGCCATACATTTAGTACTTACTTCTTTAAAAAGATCGGCTGTTTCGTTTTTTTTTTACTTTTTTTTTATTTTAAAACTTATAATTTTCACATTTTTAGAGTTTGTTTAAATTGAAAAAAAACACAATTGGAGTTTTAAACTGACAGGAATATCTTTTTTAAGGTACAAAACTTAGTCTGGTATGAATAATAATGTGAATATATATGTGGGTATGATAATCACCCTTAGCTGTTAGTGTTGAGAGAGTCATAACTTTTATTTAAATCACATCAAAAGTAACAAGCGTTGGTTCCTACGTCATTTATTAGTAATCAAAATCAGAATAAATCCATAAAAAACAACGATATTTTTTTTCATAGCAATAAACAACTATTTTTCCAATCGATAACCAATGTGATATGAAGTCTTCAAAACTTGTTTGCAAAAACAAGTCCAGACAAAACAGCAACCTTTAACTTAAAGTTCTTCACAAGGACGCGGTACTTTTGCATGAAGTGAACGTACCGTGTGTTACATAAAATTGATTGCCCAATTACTGGCCGATACTAACCACGCACAGAGTTTGCGGGTCACCGACTCTTTACCCACAATTACTGCTTCATTATACCCTGAATTACCCTGCCTGATGCAAACTCGCAAATTGTTGTGAGAAAAAAGATGTTGCAACAATGAAGATATATTACTTGTAAATAAATGAAGTGGTATATTCGAATAACATAGAAATATAATATGACGTACGAAAAATCAGAAGACTAAACTAAAGGCCCACTAAACTGAAACTAACTTGAATAAGAATAGATACCTAGGTACTTAGGTGTAGGAGTTCAAATGTGTTGCAAGGACCTAGCAAGCGATAAAGTTTCAAATGTTTTATAAAATGTATACACCGTGAATTTTTAATTCCCCGAGAAAATTAACTAACATACTCAGATATCGATATACATCGAATTTGGCATCGAATTCGGTGTATAATGCAGTCCACTGCTGGACTTAAACCTCCCCCAAAGTGCGCCAAAGAGCACGATCTCCCGCTTTTTTATCCAGCCACTGCCAAATTATAAAATTTAATTTTGCTTAATGCCTATATGATGCATTCCGCACAGCCCTTCGAATACCTTCTTTAATTTTCAACTTGCTTATATAAACAACTGGTTATTCGTCGTGTCGACTACCAAGAAGTACCAATTTGCCATCCCAAACACGGAAAAGCATTTTTCAAACCTCCCAATCCATCTTTGAGTCAGCAACGAAGACGCATTTCTGGCCATAAACAAAAGGAAAGTTTATAAACTTTCAAGATTGATAATCGTAGTTTAGTTTTTCAGATTACACTATTATCCATTTAATCTTCGATAAATAACTCGAAACCGCAGACGGAGTCAAAAGCGTAATAAATCATCATTTCATCGAAAGTTTCCGTCTCGATTCTTTCTAGCGATTCTGATGAAATGGCCCGCGGGCGTAATGACCCGAAGCGAAGCGATTTCTCAGTAAAAACAAGTGACTGCTGGGCTGAAGAGAGAACACTTACATGAGACTAACTACAATTCCACGACTCTTTTCATCTGGACTAGTAGTCCTAACTCATTAGCAGAGAAATTCCAGGACTATTATTTTTAGGAGTCACGATTTTGTCTCCCCATTGTCGTTGCCCGTTATGTTTTTAGAGATGTTCTTCATCAATCTGACTGTCTTAATATTTCATGTTCATACTCCAACCAAACTCAAACGTTGGTAATTCAAAGTTATCTTGTGTCATAGTCGTTTAATACGTTGTCAATTTTACTTTTGTAAGAAATTGTGTGTTGTTGATAGTCATAAAGGCTTCCGAAGTTACGATTACATTTGAGATTATTGAAATTTACAAGAAAAGAAGCTCTTAACTTTAAATGTCATTTAACAAACATCTAAGCTGTCCTTTGTTTTAAATTTAATCATGTTTTATTCCAGGTTGAGATTAAAGCTGAAGGTTTTACAAATGGATCTCTTAAATAATAAACTTGTTCTCTATCTACGTAAATTATTATGCTTCGAATCCCATTTTTAGACTAACTTAACCTACCGTTTACCATCCCTAATATGCCTATTTTACAGATGTTTTATATTATACTAAATTCATAATACCATTTAGTAGATGTAACACGTGTTAGTAGTGGTTTAAAAAAAATGATAAGATAACTTATCTTGATTAGATTAGGTTACAGAACGTTGACTTTTGATGCATATAAAATCAATCAATGGGCCTTTCAGAGCATTTGATGAAATCGTTTCAATATAGATATGGCACGTTTCTCATTCAAGATTGTAACTAAAAGAAATATTGATTATTTTAAACTCCCAAATATCACTGATATTTTGAATTCCATGCCTTCTTGTCAAAGTAGAGCTACCGAAAAAAGTCACCGTTCATTAAAAAAGAAAAATATTAACAAGTTACATTTTAAGTAAGGTAAAACAAACATTACTTCACCGCTCTTGTTTCATGAAAAATTACTATGCATTCAAAACTAGCCGCTACATCTACAACATAAAGTTGAGTCTCTTTTAACATAAAATTTCCGATTACTTTTATCACTATGTAAATGTAGCCAATGCAGTTTCACGGGCAGTAGTAGTAGAACAACGTCATAATAATTTAGTATGATATAATGCAAATTGCACTTACGACTGATTTCCATAGCCAAGGTATTCGTGACACAAACTCCCATTGTAAAAAGCAGGCCAATAATGTCAAATTAAAAAACACTAATTTGAAAATCGAACTTTAGTACACAGCGTCAAAGGTCAGATGTCGTTGTGACATGCGGAAAATCCGCGGAACACAGCACAATCTCACAGAGATTCATACACTTTACATAGAATGAAATCCTATTAGCGAGAATGTAACCTCACGCGAAGGGTTAAAAGGAAGCCGGACATAGCGCTCTTCTCATAATCTAATTAAGATCCACATTCCTTTGCAGGAAAATATCCATCAAAATTAAAACAAAAAAAAACACTAAAACACTGGCTGCATACGCGCAGCCCGAGAAAGAAAAACTATTCCGATTGTATTTTTTACTTTTTAAATTATTGAAACGCACACGCAACCGCGCGAAAGTGCCGTCCGCCAGAGACTGCGGGCAGGCAAAAGATTACGTCTTGCTTTGCGGCACCGCTTCTCAAACTTCAACATGCTGGGTTTCCCTGCACTAAATAATATTTACAAACTAGTAACTGTCGATATCTGTGGCTGCATTATTTGATTTGCTAATTCTGCAATTGTATTTTCGTTTGCATTAGCTGTAGTTATTGACATTAGTTTATTGTGGGTTTTCACTTTTAAGGCTGAAAATAACAGCATTATCGAACTGGGTTGTGTAAGCACAATTGTTATGAAAATACGATTAAAACTAAATAGACAGTAACTGTACAATTACCACTATTTGTTTGACTACGGTAATCTAATTTACCTTCTCGAGACATTAAACTACACAGGCATTTAAACTAAGGCAACTTAATTAACTTGTTTCCGCTACTTCACTAACCTTTAGGGAAATTTAAAATGTTTTGGTACGTAGCATGATAAAGTTACTTTTAACCTAAAGTTACTGAACCTGAGACCAATAAACCTGTTTTATGCAACGCCTTGCTCCTTTTGGTCGCCCGATCTATTGTAGTCCGCAGCGACCGCACTTTTCTCATTAAACTTTTTTTAATACAATAACAACTTTTTAAATCGAGTTTGACGTTTTTATGAACTAGTTTAAGTATTAGCAACCTTATTTCAGTTACATAATTTTGCGTTAAATAGATAGTAAACCTAAAGCCAGGATCGATTTCCAGTCAGGTCAATTTAGGAAATAAACTTTTAAAAATTTAAGAGTAATAATGTAAGACTAAAAAATATATAAATAAACATCTTAACACAGCACAGTTAATGACCTTTACTGCTGTCGTTGAAAAAAAAGTTTATATTTATAATTTATTACAGAAGTTTAACTTTTTAGGCTTTGAGAAACGTTGGAATTTTAATTATATTCTCTACATTTTTGTTTACTTTATTATCGGTGACAGAATTACGCATTCAAACTTATCACGAATGAACCCTAATTAATAAAAATAGATTTTAGTCAAATAAGTACCTACCATTTTTCCATGTCATTAGTCTTTGTCAAGTCCTGTGCGAGTAGGTAATTTAGGGTAAAGGACTAGATTAGATCTTTAAATTCTTTTTTTAGCCAGAAAAATTGGTGAAAGTGTTTCAAATACCAAGGTCAAAGATTACATAAGACCTAGAGCTTCCAGATCGATCCCTGCCCAGACTGGATTTAAGTTGTAGACTGCCCGACGCCTGTACGTTTGGTTACGTGACGTGGGTGACCCATTTTCGTCTTCAGTTTAATTTCATCTCTACTTGATTTACTGGCGCACTTAAAGACGTCAGCTAACTTTAATAGTTACTTAAGAAAGAACCTGTAATATGACCTGCCATTACGAATAAAGACAATTATTAAATGAAAATTTTAATCAAAACTTAATTGTTAATTGTCTACTTTGTGGCCCGTTATATACTGGCTCTGTTTTATACTCCATCTCACAAACTGTGCCATCTCCTCCCTTTATTAAGACTCAACCGATTCTACTATAATATAAGTCTACTTCTTCCTGCTTTTTCTTATTATTGAAGAACAGTCAGTAATTAATATTAGGTTTTTTAAGATGTATTCCTTCACAGTTACGCACGGATATCATTGTAAAGATTTAAAGTTTGAACTGGGATAGATAAGTTTGTAAAATTTACTCACAATGGTACAGGCCGAGCTAACGCACGATCTTATGATCAGTTGCATTTTCCCACCAGCATTCAAAACCCTACAACGTATTGACAAACGGCTAATCGTGACAGTAATGCTAAACATACAGAACAAAAAACTTTCAAAATCATTTATAAAATGTTGCTGCATAAATTATCATTGAGGATAGAGCATTTATTTTTTAAGTAGAAACTAATAAAAGAAACGATTGCTATGTGGACCCCTTAAAAGAAGTTGTTTATATTGATAAACACATTCTCCCTCTTAAAGGCTAAAGGCTCTAGAGGCTCTGCTTAAAACAACATTCTATAAAGCGTCACGTAGTTTATCGGTTGACAGTTTGCTGTCGAACAATTCTGGACAGGTTTACTAGTCTGAAAAAAATAACAAGGTCCTATATTAACAACTAATAACTAGAACGATGAATCAATGTTTCCGCGACCTAGACTAAAATATCTCGTAGACAGGGCGACGCCTGTAGGCAGATGAGATGACCCATTTTCGTATTCAGTCTAATTGCTTTTATATGGATGACCTGTTTGACTAAATTTCGATTCTGGCACTAATGGCCATATTTTTATGACGTTTATGATTGCACTTTTTGTCACTAGTATTCGTTATAAATTTTTAATTATAGCAATTACCCAAAAATAAGATGCACTATACATATTTTACACATTGTCTATTTATGATACCGAAAATGCAAAAAAAAACTATTTTCCAACTAAACCGTAGGCCAGCTGACATCAGTTTTTTAAGAAGTGTTTTTTTATATATTTTTCAACACAGTTGCTCGTAAATACACTCTTATAACACCGTTTTTAGTATCATAACTCATCATATTACGCACTTGTGCTGTAAAAAGATTATCGCACTAGTGCGGTAATGTAAACTTTTTTTTTAAAAAATCCAGCAAAAGTTTGTGTCTAAGAACATTGAATATTTTACGAATATTAAATTATTTACGGGTTAAGATGACAAATAAATATTTCATTTTATTAAATTGTATATTAATAAACACAAACTAACTTAACTATCATTTTTAGAAACAATAATTTATAGTTTATTTTATTTTTTAAATTGCTGCTACTCGGCTGAACAGCCAGTTTTTCCTGTGCCATTATTGAACCTGCGCGCGCATCGAAATTGCGGCGCGCGAAAAAAAGAAAACTTACGTGCTATTTTCCATTATTATTTGGTAAAGTTGTTGCTGTGTGGTTAATTACTATCAAAAATGTCTACTTTAAATAGTAAAGACGAGTAAAATGTTATTCAACCCCGTCGGAAATACTTATATTTACGAGGCACGAACCGCGAGTGATAGCCTGTTGCCGCCAAAATGCATAGAAAAACAGCAAAAACGCCAAGTCATATTCGGAGAAGGTATTTTAGATTTTAGTTTGTTTTTTCCTCGCAATTGTGTTGAAAAACGTCGTATGCAACTCGTGTGCATTGATCATTATCACACTCGGCTTCCTTACCGCGCTCGCCTGCGGCTCGCGCTTATAATAATGCCTCGTGTATAATGACCAACGTAGCACACTTGTATCATAATGTACTATTAAGTATTCATTTTATTTTATAGCAGTATTATAGTAGAATGTTAATTTATGAATTTGTCAAAAATTGCTAAACATAGATATAGATTTGAGCTAGCTTATTAACACATAATTTTGATCCCGTTTTGTGTTCATATGGCCTAATTCTGAAGTCAGACATACGCCAGTAATTTAATATTTAAAACATGGTTCTGAAGAATATATTCCATTCACGAAAGCAACTACTTTACCATACCAGATACCTAAGCTAAGAATTATTTATTCGGTCGGAGATTTCCCTTTTACTGCGAAAACCTTTCGCCTGCAAATGGAATTCGAGTAATAATAGGTATCAGGTCACGTGTTTTGCATGTTTGCAATATTTCATGCTTGCGGGACGGGTAAATATTATAAGCTACGGTTTGCAATTAAATATTATTACAGAATCAATCAACTAATGCCATAGAACTAATAAATTGATACGAATATTGAGAATGTGTGCTATACAAAGGTTTGTTAAGGATGGGTTGGGGTTGCTCGACTGCCTCGCGTCTGATTAAATTTTTAAAGTTAATTATTATCGTGTTGATTACATAAACGAGTAAAATTTAGAATCATCAGAAAAAATCATATTTCTTAGTAGGACATAACAGTTTCGTAGGTATTTCTCTGGCACGATCTAAGAAGGAACCTAGTGTCTAAATATTCAGGTAGGTTCTATTCCCTAGCCAAAACAACACAAATCACATCTCATCACAAGTGCCCGGAGGAGGGCCTACATACAGAATAAATAATTTCATCACATTACGTAAGACGTATTCTTTAGGAACAAGTAGGTAATAAAAACCCTATCCACTTACGAAAACCACATCAGAACAGATTCCGTGTTGTACGTAAACGATACTGTCTGTGTTCACCACAGACTGACTTTGATATTTACTGCTTATTCACTTCGTGGTAGGTGTATTAATTAAAATAATAAACGGAGCCAATAAATATGTTTTACTTATTGACTCTTTGTATCATTTTATTTGTATGGGAAGATCCTTCTGCGTTCATTTGAATCTTGATCCAATAAAGAAAGTTGTTAATTACCTACCTAATAAATATAGTATAAAATTAGGACAATATTTTCTGATCCAGCTACTGAAGCTATAAACTAGTCCAACTTCACTTTCAATGCCACTCTACCTAACTCACACACCGGTACAATGTGAATACTGACTGGACAAGCATTGTATAGGTATACTACGTGATAGTGGACGTCGCTCACGATTCACGAAACAATCAAATAAGAGCCTTGCCTCAAAAAAAGGACGCTGCAAAGGACAAACACTAAGTTCTGCAACACTTTATTATTTGATTTTTATAATGTGAAATTTTAATAATATTATTAAAAAATATTTTTTTTGTTTACTGAATCATATGAGAGTTATATATAGTATACGTTATACTTTAAACATTTAGGACTTATAGTCATAAGTCCTAAATGTTTAAAGTATAACGTTACAAAAATTAAAAGTATTTTTATTATTTCTGAATCATAAGTCTAAAAATATAATTTGACAAAGAGATAAGGATACAATTTCATCGTTTATGAAGATATTTCATCGTATAAGAAGATATCACTTCGTATTATGAGGAAGGCATAAATAGGTTGGAGGAGGATGTTGCAATGGAAGTACATTGATAGCATAAAATAACTGCATCCACAGATTTAACAAAGCAAATAGCTTTAAGATTGTATGATACAATCCTTCAAAACTTGAATCTATTTTAGGTTGGTAGATGTCTGTGTAGCAGGGAAGCATATCGATTACTGCTGCTACTGCATCTTCCTATTGAACGAGGTCTCTTCGTTTATTAACTTAACACGATATTCTGATTCTGAATGTAAACAGCTTTTAATAAGGGTTAGATCCATATACTATGTTAATACGACAAAAAAAATATAATCAAGTTTCTTTTTTTGATGTAATGTGGGCCTTTTTAACTTTTAAGAACGAGGCATACAATGAGCGGTTACCATAAGTTTATGTATTCGGTATCACTTGCCCGCCGCATTGTGTGGCGCCTTACGAAACTGGATCGTCTGATAAGTACGTGGGTACTAGGTCCACGTGTTGCGACATAAAACACTGTCTTGGAATTTGATAAAACTGTTCCGTGAGATTGTGTGAATTTTTCGCTTTTGTATTCTGTTTTTTTTTAAATGATTTTTTTAATATTCGTTCCTGACGAAAGGTGCTTTTAAACTTTATTTATTTGTGAGCAATAAAAAAGTTCGTTTATTTTTAATCGTGTCATGTTTAAATGGCTTTCTAAGTCTTCAGTGTTATTTAAGTATCAATTTTTATCTACACGAGTGTGCAAATTATTATTATCTAGTCCTACAAAAATCCTAGCTTAATTTAACCAAATCGATTTTAACACTTTGAATCTTTCATTCAAATCATTTTCCAATAAATCAGTAATAAAGCCGCCAGATATAAGGAGTTTTTATTTTTAAAAAAGCCTAAAAAAAAGTGGGTTAATTTGGTGTACCTACTGCATTAATACAAAAGATTTCATTAAGTAAAATCTAAATGTGTTATTTAATTGCTAGCCAGTTTATTTTGAAATGAATGTACGTGTACGAGTAGGAAATACATAGACGCCCTACCGATAGTTAATAGCAAAGAGTGCAAGGAACATGCCGTTTCTCCTATTTCGTAAGAGGGGCTATATATAGAGGGGCAAAAACGAATAACTGTTGAGCTTTTTCGTAATTTGGTTAGGTACTCTAGAGTTTTATTTTTTACCTACAGAGTAAAACCTCTAGGTCTACCATGGTATGTCCGAAGGAAAAAGCACAGAACAAGACAAGACTTGCTACGCTCCGCTTTTCTGTGGGAAAAAGCTGTTTTGAATATCGAAGGATTTGATTGACGTGGGAAAAGCAGTTGGATTTTTGTCACAATTGTCAGCGCTGACGGGCATAATTGTAATATATGATGAAGAAAAGTATTCTTATACTTAATTCAAAAAATAGAAGAAGTCCGACTACGCGATATTTATGATATTCAGAGCAGCGTCACCTACGAGAATTCAAATAATATATTTAGAATAGTTGATCTTTATAAATAAATAAGCGAAGTCACTTGATAATTAGAATTGTACGCTGTCTAAGCCCAATCGCTACGCCTCCTAATTCGTTACAGTAGCTACTACGTAATACGCTTAAAATCCTATTATTATATAAATATTACCTTGAGTCATAATATAAAATCAAGTTTCGACAAAACTTTTATTCACTGATTGACACTTGTACAATGTAAATAAAATCATAATAAAATCTGTAAATTAAAGTATTTCTTGTTTTCGGGAGGAGATTAACGTTCGGGGATATGGTGTGCAGGAATGGATAGGGAACCTGGAAACGCAACATAAAATTGGTTGACATTTGAGAATATACAATGTGATATGGGCGGTACTTCTAACCCGTTAAGGCTAAGTTCGGTATCTAATTATATTGAGAAAAATAATAATTTGGGGTCAATACTTATCCGGAAAAAAAAATTGTTTCGAAAATAATTTAATTTTTCTAGTCAAGGAAACACTAAACACCAGAAATGAAGTTTATGTCAGTTACTCTGTTCTTTAAGCTATCTTGTGGTATTTTTTTCATGTTTCAACGACACATAAAACCTTTGTTATTGCCTAAAGTGTTAAAAAACCAAAATGGCCGGTATTCATAGGGGGTGAGGGTTTGACCCCCCAAATTATTATGTTTGTGGATAAAATTAGATATCACACTTAGCTTTAACGGGTTATAAGTACCGCCCACATCACATTGTATATAATATCTAACTACTTACTCAAGTAGGTACTTAATAAACACCCAATTAAGTAAGAGAGAGGAGTCTGATCGATGGCTTTGTTCATAAAACATTTGAACTTGGCGTTACACGTCGTATGCAGATAGAACAAATTATCAAAATGTTTAGCAATAAACTAAATTAAGTATATCTTTTATGCACTATCGCCCACAAAACATTTCTATTTCACCTATTGGTCGACTGGCAGAGAATGTCTCGTGGCATTAAGTCCACCAAAAGTATGAATTGTGTAAATAATATGTGCAACAAAATTTATATCTATATATCACCCTCTAAGGGATGACGATGATAAATGTTAAAGTACTCACATAATCTTCTCGAGTAGGGCGTCGGCCTCAGTTGCCGGCCAACTTGTATTGAGGCGAGGAGCTGTTCTCTGGGCGTGGTCTCCCGCCGCGGTGGCGGTAGCTTGCGTTCTGATGCCTGCACACGAAGACAAATGTCGGTTACAAACTTACAACTTACGACTTGTTAGGACTACTTTTTATTTCGTCAAGAGCTCTAGTTTATACCAAGTGTCGTCTTTGTTTTCTTTTGCGACCAGTGTTCCACTAGACTGACAGTTTAGGTGCTACTTAAAAGACTTAAAGGAGTGATAAAGATGTTTCATAATTTGAAATTTGGAATTGACCCCGGAGTCTGGTCAATTCCAAACTTGATACAGCTTGATACATTAATTGCAGAATCTCAGATGCAAAGGCTTAATATTATATTTATCAAGCTCCAATCCACGTACGTGTAGAGCAGTCATTACATTTAGAGCTTAAGTTCATGAAAGGACCCCTTTTCCCGCGTGGCACACAACTGTACTCCCCAGATAAAGAGCGGATTAAGCGAGCCTTGAAAGGCATTAAACTATATCAAAGGGATTGTTTGAACAGAGTATATACTAAGACAAGTTCTAAGATTTAAGGTATAATTTAAGAATACTGTTTATAAATCTAGCCTAATAATTATTTCATTATCTTTACTCAACGTATACAGTTTGACTTTTTTATCACCATCCAAACCTTCTGAGTAGACTCCCGTGATACAAACGAACAACTCTTTTTATTGGACCAACTCTCTAACTGCAAAAAAACAGGTGTTCTATACAAAATACCAATAGTCATTCGACCAAAATGTATGGAACAGCTGATTTTTTGGAAGGTTTGGATGGTGATATTAAAGTCAACCTGTATAAGACTAGGCTTCCTTCATGAATGCGCATCATTTGCAAAGCAGAGGAGAGCAAGTGATTTCAATCACTTGACTTGATTATCTCTTATTTAGCTACCGACAGCACTTAGGTTACAGATAGTCCATTCAATGAGTCGCTAAGCGTCCTACACTTTACATGCTCATCTGTCATGTACTGTTCTAATAGGTAGGCATACAGTTCTGCAGCAAACATAGCCATGCCTGTTGCCACATCAAACTAATGATTTTTGGATTATGTCAATCACCGACCCTCTACCTCTCAAGAAATACTGAGCTAGCACTAATTATCAATAAATTGTTAAGTGATCTGGAAATCACGTTCCCATGAATATACGGACACACTGGTAAAAGACTATTGGACGTAAGACAAATATCTACAACTGCATTAATTAAGTAAGACATTACATCGGTACAGCTGTTTACAGGGCTGGCCAGGCAAACTGTTGCTGCTATTGCCAGAAGCTTAAATTAGCCTACGTTAAAAAAATTGCATAAAAAAAACCATACAAAAGAAGAAAAACTATATTGGTAACCCACTGGATGGAGAAATGCTGTAGGCGTTGTAAAGTATGATACGTTTCTAATATGAATTACAATATTAACAATGTATCTTTATCGCAGCTACTTTACTGTGAAGACTCTACAATTTGTGAAGCAACATAACAAGTAATTGTCAACTTTTTTTCTATTTATCTGATTTGCTTGTTTCCCAGTTACATTTGGAAACGTAACTTCACAAAAATAACTGCGGTATAGTGGATTTATCATTGTTGATTAATTATTGGTATTTCCCTGATGTAAAGTGAAAATGATAAGCTTGGTATTTTTAAAAATATTTATTACCTTTTTTAACGGTGGTCTACTTCTAATAAATTCGAGTATCATGGCGTGGGCGTCTTTCTTCACACTGCAAACAAAAACAATAGTAATTAACATTTACATATTTTAAAAATTATTTGTAATTAAAATTATCGTGCTCTGAAAATAGTAAGTTATGTACCTAAAATACTGTTAATCTCACCTTGGTGGTATCGCCCCATCTACCTTCCTTAATGTGTATCTTCTAGATCTGATATCATCCATTAAAATTTCATACGGGGTCAGTTCATATTCTATTGGTGTCCTTGAAAAGTTTACTTTCTTTAATTTAACTCCCATCCTCAGTTCCCCAATCACTTGCACCCAAAACCGCGCCTGGAAAAAATAAAAAGCAATCAGTTCTCTCACTGCAACGTTGCTTAAGCAAAGCAATAGGCGCAACGTTTAGTGAGAATGAGACAACAAAAATGGGTGGTAAATCAATTGAAAAACAGTTAGTAGAATAAAAATATAGTATGATGAGACGTAAATACTCTAAATAAAGTTACAAGACGATAGGTAGGTAAGTCTAATCACATGCACTATGTAAGTGGTTTTACAGGGGTCGTCGGTACATACACTGTGTAAGAACTTCTAATACCTACTTATTTTAATGTTTATGTAATTACATGAGAACTATTCGCTTTCGACATACAGTAGTATTGACAAGCAAGCGAATGAGATTCTTTTCATAAACTACGTACTTGCAGGGCTCTCCAAATCCTTCGGTTCGACTATGATTGAAAAAGTTACAATATTAGATTGGTCGATGTTCTTTTGAGTAAGTACCTCACTCTTACATAATAAGGTAAGTAGGAGTACAATAAAAAAGAATCAATAAGGAGAAGCATAATTTTTGTCATTTTAAGTTAGGCTTTTTTGTAGGTATTTTGCATGCGGGTCGATTCAAAGAAGTAAGAAGAAAGTACTGAAACAGATTAAGTTTCCAATCCCACTCACACTAATAGGCGCTGTGTAAATATTAGCATACAGTTCCCTAACGCAATTAATTCAAGTCTAAATTCCTAACCGGCGGGACGGTATCAATAATACATAGGTAGTACATTAGGTAACACACAGACTGCATGCGTAACGCGGGTCCGTTGCACTCAGAGTAGGTATGTCTGTCTGCAAGTGGAGGACCACATATTTGTGCATTAGACTCGCAAATGTTCGATTGCTAAAGCAAAATGCGTTATTTACGCCACTCTTCGTTATCAACGGTTGACGAATGGAATTTCAAAGTTGCCGAGACGAGAACGACAATCGATCTGAAAGACAAGATGCCATGTCGATGCTATGTGTTCATGACTATATGACCTATTGTTTTATTGCTCGATACATTTTGTATCTGGACAAATACCTTTTACACAGGGTGCGTATATTTTTTGCTTAGGAGAAAATCTTGTCTACAACACACCATGTGAATAATGGATTCGTTGCAACAGTGAAATCTGCCAGAGAGGTTTCTAGATATTTCAGCGTGTCCAGATGACGGGCATTGCCAGTTGCACCCTTGCGAGGAACATTGCCAACTCGAGCGACTCTGCGACATACGACCCTCCAACATTTCTAACTAGACATGAGCCCGATATATCAAAACGTATCTTATATCGGCTATCAGTTCAATATCATATCGTATCGATATACGATTTTACGTAACCGATATTTCAAAAACTATAATATCAATCAAAACTAAAAACTGTATATCGAAACACTGCAACGAAACAACTCATATCGCCGAAACTATTCATAACCGAACGTACTATCGATTGATATCCTTGTTCAGTTGATATTCGCTTCGTCTCTTTCTAAGTCGAAATGCTTACATTGGAGTAAAAGAGATGACGCGGTTATTCAGATATTGTGGCGTGACGAGAAGGCGATTTCCACTGTTATCTGCTAGCAATAAGAGTCAATTTATCTTGTATGTTTTGAAGATATTTCTCAGCGTTTTTCTATTCGCGAGCAAATTTGTTACTTTGCCGTAACTTAATAACCGTATCGTATATCTGCTCTTAGTTAGCAAACCGACTACAACTAGGCAATATCGATATCTGAGCCGTAACTGAATAAACCGTATAACCATCATAACTGAATAAACAGTATATCGTATCGATATGTGATATCGGATATCATATCCGATATTGTAACTCCATATCGGTTACATATCGGTTACTGTAAAATATCGAAAACGCCCATGTCTATTTCTAACTGATACTCACCCAGACTCCT
Organism: Anania fuscalis; assembly: GCA_950371115.1. Lineage (NCBI taxonomy): Eukaryota > Metazoa > Arthropoda > Insecta > Lepidoptera > Crambidae > Anania > Anania fuscalis. The sequence goes on from OX493325.1 coordinate 21,370,142, forward strand.
CCGCGGCGCCCATGACCCTAGCGGGGCTATAACCTATAACTGATACTTACACCCACACGGTGGTCTGACGACCTGGTCAGGGCTGCAAGTAGCCTCTGCATGGATGCAAACAGCCTAGACCACTCACTTTGGCGTTCTGTAGAGTAGGCTTATGCCCAGCAGTGGACTTCCAAGGCCTGATGATGATGAAGATGATGATACTTGTCTAGTCGAAGAATTTCACCGTGTACGGATTACGGATGCGTGGCAAAGCCTTCTACAACGTTCAATTCCCCGGCACCACCCACTCGCATTCATGCAAAGAACGACGTCTAATCGATCCCCTCGGAGACACAATACACTACCTAAAATGATAATTACCCAGTCAGAGAATTTTCTGCTGATTTCGCCGAGAGTCCTTGGGAGCGCTCACTCATACTCTCGCGATCCCGGAGGTCACCAACTCCAGCGCCTCTACGACCCATGGCACCTCTATACTTACCCCCACGCAGTGGGCTGTCGACCTAGTCAGGGCTGCAAGCAGCCGTTGGATTCAAACAGCCAGGAGCTGCTCGCTGTGTCGTTATGTAGGGGACCTTTTGTCCAGCAGTGGACTTCCAAGTGCTGATGATGATGATGCTTACCCAGTCAGAGAATTTCAGCGTGTCTAGATGTGTAGCAGAGTCCTCGGCAGCTCCCATGTCCCTGGCCCCGCCCACTCGCACCCTCGCGAGGAAGGACGCCAACTCCAGCGCCTCCGCGACGAGCGCGCGGCAGACGGCGCGGTAGTGAGCGGCGGCCGCTTCCCGCACGCTGCGTCCGCCGCCGCCGCAGTGCCACACGCATCGCTGTAAAATGGAAAAAAATACGTCGTTAAGCAATTTCTTCTTCTAAGAGTGCCTCTCCAACTAGTGAAGGTCAGCTACCAGTACTGCAAAGCGTTGACGGTAAAGCATTAGACCTTGAGATAAGAGTTCCTGCAAAGTGTTCTCTTGTTAATTAAACTTTTGCAGCCTTCTTCGAAAACCTCATGAAAGTTTAGCCGTCAATTCAACGCCAATGTTGTGTAAGTTTAACATCGACATCGATTTTTAAGGATTCGTGTTTTCACTGAGCAAGGCTTAAATTCTTTGCTAATATTAAAACTTTGTTTGTTAAAACCTGCAGATTTGTTAGGTACATGTAGATCTCTTGTAATAAATTGACATTTTTTTGAGATAAAACTTGGAATAAAAGTTTTTTTATACAAACAAACATTAAACTAAGAGCCTGTTTCACAATGTACGGATAGAATTATGTAAAAGATAAAAATATGAAGAGGATAAAAATGCTTGGTTTAATGTGTCATTTAGCGCTATTTGACGGTCGAGAAACGCAAAAATCGTGTCTATCCTTCGGATAAGTAAAATATAGCTTATTCAGAACTTGTGCAGAACTTATTCGTATATTGTGAAAAGGGCCCGAAAAGACTTAAAAGAAGAAAAAAAAAAATTTAAAGTACTTAAGCACACTTTAACAAATTACGTTGATCGGAAAACTTGGATCAACTTGGCTGGGTTTATAAGAATACCTGACTTCAGTATAAATAAGCCTCTTTAGTCTTTTTAGTAAGAGTCGGTTTTATTATTTCGTTAGAAATAATTGCCAGCCATGTTACCTTGTTAAAATTATACGTCCATTCTTATTACATCACCTAAAGCTCCTTATAAAGTTATACAGGTGCCACATAAAGCACTTGTAAGTAACTACCTTGTAAACTTAAAGCAGCAGCTAGTTCCTGTAAATTCCAACTACGAGTCATGTTTAAATACATTTCATGTTATTTAGTTCAATTGAATATTATGCAATTGACTCCAACAATCTTTGATAGTATACGAAGCTATAAAAGACGAAATACAATAATTAAATAAATAATTAAATTTAGTTCAATTGAATATTATGCAATTGACTTCAACAATCTTTGATAGTATACGAAGCTATAAAAGACGAAATACAATAATTAAATAAATAATTAAATTTAGTTCAATTGAATATAATGCAATTGACTCCAACAATCTTTGATAGTATACGAAGCTATAAAAGACGAAATACAATAATCAAAGATCGCCTTAGAAAATCATGTTTATTAATGTCAATAATACTAAATACGTAGTTTATCTCAAGGTCTTTTCTCTTGAAAGTGTCACTCACTCACACATGTCATTAAAACTAAATTGGATTTTACCTAATTGCTTTCGATCGGACGGAGTTTCGAAATGTTGTCAATTTCATGACCATTTAAAAGCAATTAAGTTGTAAAGTACACATTTTTATTACCTTTTTGATACTTTCATAAGGTTTTGTGTGATATTTTGTAATCCTTTGAAAATTTTGTTTTTTTTCATGCAAGGTTTAATTTAAGATAAATAGCACTTGAAAAAAATCATCGACCTCAGGTGGGACTCGAACCCACGTCCCATCGCATGCCGGGCGAGTGCTTTACCAACTAAGCTACCGAGGACGTCACGTGACAGGATGAAATTTCTCAAGTGTTCCTTCTCGCTGTCGAAGCCAGCGTATCTCTCGGTAGCTTAGTTACTGACTGGTAAAGCACTCGCCCGGCATGCGATGGGATGTGGGTTCGAGTCCCACCTGAGGTCGATGATTTTTTTTCAAGTGTTATTTATCTTAAAATTTTGTAATCCTTTTCAAGGATTGCTAATACTTACAACAATATATTTAAAAAGAAAACAAAGTAATCAAAATAACCCTCGTTTGGCAGTCGGGTAATAATACTTGTTTCTAAGTTTTGATATGATGATAATCGCTGAGGGCGTACTCTCTACTTTTCAAGTTTCATTCAGAATGAACAAACTACCTTGGAACGTTCTTTTGTATGGACATTTAGTTAATGGTCAAATTGATAGGTCGCAAAAGGCTGAGACAAGCGAGGATGCGTAGAGAGGGATGTGTTTGTTACGAACCAGTAGAGTCACTTCATAGTCAAAGTCATTTATTTCTGCGAATTGGCCATCAATGGCACTTTATTTACCTAGCCTCGATTAGCGAATCAGATTCTATTGGTTCTTAAAACAAACACATCCCTCGCTACGCATCCTCGCTCATCTCTGGTGGAAACTCAGCCTTAATCTGACATGAACAATTAGCCTTTAAAATCTTCGAAGTTTCGGTCACAACCAAATAACCTTTTAAATATCTATTGGCCTAAAGAACGCCCTGAATATAATAGTGAGCACAACATATTTTATGATAGATTTTCTCTTTCCAAATTTATAACAAAGTCGAGGAACTACCACGGCTGACATTAACAGCGCAGTGAGCTATCATTACCTCACCGCACTCGAACCATAAATCCGACCAAACAGTGAGTTATGTGTCGACGCAAATGAGTTATAGTGGCAAGGTTAGACACTTATAGGTTCAAATCACATTAATAATAATCTTTTCCGATACCTACGTAAAGCTATAGGCATTGGAACAACCTAAAGCTCAAAACACTATAAGTAAGGACTCTTCAATGCAGATAGGCAAGCCAGCCATTGCTATATCATATCATATCGTGTTTTGTTGGTCATGCTAGGGAGCAGATAAGACAGAAGGTATAGACACACACTGGACTAGCCAAGAGCCCAACTCTTGTAGCTAAAGAAGGAATTGATGGCGTTTTGGATCTGGAAAAACCTATCACACCATAAGTCAACATACGTCTGTGGAGACTTCGTGTCAAACTATTAAATGAAGAAACTTTGCTAAGAGCCTCGCTTGGAATTTGGTTGCTTACTAGTAAGTAGTTCACAGTAGGTATTTGTGTTTTAAATGTGGGATAAGTCCACTAGATGCTAACTCATCGACCCACGTACGAAATAGTGTAGCGTTGGCTTAACTGCGAATGGATTTTGCGATCGCCGGCGCACGGTTGTTATCGCAAATCAATACGGATTTATGGAGCTGTATCCGACAATTTGACAACTCTTAATTGTAGTTCATTTTGTGCGTGAAATCGCTGCTATTTTCACGGAACGCAGGTGACATTTACTAGACTTAGCTCGGTTATATTAGCATTGCGCCAAAGTGAGAATAAGATTTTCAATTATGTCAGCAAATACACCAGCTCCCTTGAAGTATTTTTGATTATTATCATACTATTGTTTAAACTAACCTTAATAATATACTAGTAATACATTTACATGCATTTTTGTTCAAGGAATTCCTTAACACCGTAAAAGCAGGAGGTGGTCAGCAATTGCCGAAGTTTTTTACCCGGAACATAAAGGACCGACAAGGTAACTCTGAATATATTTAAAAAAAATACATGCAAACATTTCTTTATTAACTTATACCCAATATATTCATTAGTGGAGTCCCTTACTATAACTAACAATATTATTTGAAAATACACAGTGATGGGTGATGTGAAAGATGCCACAAACTCCGGTTTTCCGTAACATTTTCACTAATTTCTGATCATTTTCCCACGATACCATAAAATAATCAAATTGGACTTCCAAACACATAAATATCAGGAATTATTACATCTCTACATCCTCACTACTGGAACTAGGTACTTCATTATTGATGAGGCCGGCCGACTGACCCACTTCAGGCTAGCGCATTACTTGAGACGGAAATGACGGCGTTTTCTTTCGCGGACCAATGTTTGCGCTTCTCTCGGAGCCGGAATTTCATGAGGCATGACGCGGTGTTTTTCTGGCATATTAGTGTTTAAAGGATAATTGAGAGACAGTCTAACGTCTATAAATATGAGAGCAAGATAGCAATATCCACTTTTAGAAGATTATTCAATAATTTTCATTATCAGTTTTATATTTGAGTAACCAAGTTAGTCAGTCAGGTCAGAAAATATGCATTAATTTTTTTGTAATTTAACTTTGGATAAAATAATGTATAATGTATACGGAAGCATAAATGTATAATTCATACCTATATAATAAGTAGGAGCTAAGTACTGCTGTCGTTGCCGTATGTTAGTTAATGTATCTACTAAAACCTCCACGAGTCCCTAACCAGGCCGCTATTAGCAGCTCAAAGAATTCCGTCATTTAATTTTAGACCATAAACAAATACTTATTTTTTATAACTCAATACTATTACTATTTGCAACGGGCATGAAGGCTGCTTTCATAATCTAAAACTTTGTTTAGCATAGAATTTGAAGTTATCTTATCAAAACTTATACATATTTTGTCCGATACGTTACTTTTTTGCATCACAAATACAATATTATGCCCATTAATCACGTTCTTCAAACATTTGCCCTTGTCTGAAAATATCGACTGGCCACATCATCTGAGTGGCGTAAAAGTTGCCGTACTTATATTAAACAGCCAATATGGAACTGTTTGCCGATCCACTCCACAATAAGAGCTGGCGTACTTGAAAAGGAATATCAAAGGAATTTTTTGGTCTTCAGAAGTCCGCAATTCCGCAAATTGACTACACGGTTTCGGTAATGTGTAAAACAAATATTTGTTTCAATTTGAAACCCTATAATACCAAAATACATTTACACATGAATTAAGTATTATTTTCTGCTTTTTAGGGTTTCGTACCCAAAGAGTAAAACAGGACCCAGAACCCTATTACTAAGGCTCCGCTGTTATTCTGTCTGTCTGTCCGTCTGTCACCAAGCTTTATCTCATGAACCGTGATTGCTAGACAGTAGAAATTTTCACGGATGATGTATTTCTGTAGCCGCTATAACACCAAATTACTATAAACCAGAATACAATAAATATTTAAGGGGGCTCTCATACAACAAACGTGATTTTTTGCTCATTTTTATAAATAATGCTAAGGAACCCTCCGTGCGGAGTCCGACTCGCACTTGGCCGGTTTTTTATTTCAAGTTTGTAAATAGAACTCATACAAGTCAAAAACTCAAACAACCATTGATCAATAACAATATCCTTAAAAAAAAGCACCTGATTAAGAAAGGGGATATTTTTGGAATTAATAATTCTGGTCCCAAAGTAAAAGATAATGCATCTGATTAAATTAATTTGCAGTTAATTCATTTTGCCAGTTACAAGTTTTTACACACGTATCTTTACTGCAAGTGTACTCGCTTAGTAATGTTAAATCAAGTATTATCAGATAACCCATAACACGAACCCATTCTATTCCCAAGAAAAGGTACTACATAACTATAAAATCAACATACAAAATGCATCCAGCTCCCATGATCGTAACAACAATCTATCAACTAATAATAAAATAGAAAGTGGATCTCGTCACCTCTCAAGGGAACCTATAATGGCCGATTCACTTAACGAAGCGATCAGAGCCGTAAACCCGGAGTGTTATCCCGAGATAAGCCTTATACGCGGCAGTGAGAGCAGATCATAACAGAGGAAATCACTGATGCAATACTGGCTGCACTAGGGATGCGGTAACCGGTAACGTGGAAGCCACGGGAACTATTGCACGGGAATGAGATTGTTGCTAATGTAGATCAAAATTCTATAGCCGATCATTTACCTAACTCTCGTCTCTGATACAGACAGAGTAGCTTTTTTTAATCATTTTATGATTAAAAAAAAACAACTAGGCACCACCTAAAAAGAGTAAATTAATCATTTTAAAGTCTAGCCAAGTATATTAACGTAATTATTATTTGTCTCTAGTTGAAATCGTTGTTTTAATGACATTTAGTAGTATTTAGTGATTTATGTTGTCGAAGTATCAATCTTTTATGAAACTGCTGGTGCAAAATATGTTATGCTCTATTCAATTCTAAATATCATAAATAAATATTAGTCGTCCTGGTAATTAGATTAATATGCGTAGTCATACGAAAAATTTATAAACAGACGCGAGAAATTCAGAACCTCCCCCTGATGTTTTTTTTGAAAAAGTTTTATTTTTGTATAACATTTTCCGAAAATATTTTTAATAAATTACATTTTAATCCCTGGACCGGGAGCTGCACATCACTAGTCGCACTGCCTCTTTAGTCACGATACGAGTGACAGTGTCACAGCTCTGTAAAAGGGCTGTTCATCTGCATGCAACACTGACTGATGTACCCTGCCATATTTGACTAGTGAGACGAAAGTGCTTTGCGTAACAATCCACCGAAGAAAAAAATAAGAGCACTATGATCACGCTTGTGATGAAATTGGGACATTCCTGACCAAAGAGTGAAAAATAGTCTCATAACAAGTCATCTCATCATATCGTGTGAGAATCAAGACTTCTTTGTAATGGAAATATTACAAAATAGCCAATAGATTACTCCGGTGTTAGATAACAACAAGCAAGAAATTGACCCATTACATTATAATAAAAAACGATAACATTACCAATTCAATAAGTCATTATTTATTAGGAGTATTAAGATAAATTTCATGCTCGCAAAAATACGATTGAACAAAAGAGCGCCATCGTTGTCGATTTACAATCAAAAGAATCGCTACATCACAAAGCGAATGTGAAAGATATTTAAGCTACCGACAAAATTTAATAAGACTAAGAACTCACGAGAGACAAATTCAGATTCAATTAACTGGATACAAAATAGGTGCATACTGACTGAATAAATCGTCGCCCATCTTAGAACAATATCACCACCCATGTATGATTTATAAAAAAAATATTATACAAATATAAAAAAACTCAACAAAAGCTGCCCGCGTGATACGGCCCATGTGTTGTAATTTTTTGCAGTAGTGCACATGAGCAGAATTTTTGTTTTTCAAAGTTTAGCGCACCATATCGCATTCATTACCTACCTATCCGTTCGACCTTGTGATCTAGTTTGAAAATAATTGTTATTTTCTGGTGCTAACAAATGCTGCATCGTTCGTTAATTCTTAGTGTAAGGTGAATACCATCCTCCAGTGAAAGCAAAGACGTTTCCCAATAAACTGTTTCAAGTGCCGTGGCGCCTGCGGCTGCGGCTATAACAATAAACAATCCGCTTTATCACCCCCAAGGACATCGCATAAAACTGACATTGATTGCTTTTCCATATGCTAATGTATAGTATTCTGGGTAACGATCTGATGTTTCGAATGTCATGTGACGAGGAAGTTAATCTTTGGAGAGAGGACTAAGATCAAATGATATCTGTTATTATAGAGAACCCGGACAGCGAAGTCAGGAAGAACAAAATAAAATCAAATAATGTAATAAGAACAGCCGACAATTTTCAAGATCGACCATAATCGGAGATTTGGCAAGGCTGTTTATTTTAATTTATGGGCAGATATTATTTTATGGTTAGTAAAAAGTTTAAAACAGCCAGGGGGTTATCCTTCAGCTTATCTGACACTAAATCGAAACCGAAAAAATATGATGGTTACTCAAAATTATATTACTTAATGAAAAAACAGATGCAAGTTGAACTTACGAGATGTTGAAACTACCATAATATTTTCCAAAATAATTTTCAAGAGATTGAGATCCAAGACAAAGCTTGACTGACACTTCAGTTGTATTGTAATCACATTTTGTCATTTGTAGGTCCGAGTATTATCGTCTTTACAGTTAGACCCCAAAACAAAAATGGCCACGTGGTTTTCGATGTATTGTTCCCTTGTTCCGAATTGCGCTAAAAGCAATATTAGCATGAATCCATAATAAATAAATGCAGAAGACAGGTAAAAAAAACCTATTTAAAGTAATATTTATGACTATTATATTTGGTCAGTTTCGCGCTGACAGTGCTTTTAGCGCGATTCGGAATTCGGCCAGAGTAAAAGAGAGAACTCACCTCTATGACATCTCTAAGCATGAACCGCCGCCGCCTGCGCCGGCGCCGCGGCGCTGGTTCCGCGTCCCTCTCGATGCCCTCATCGTCGGTGTCGGCGCGGCCGCCCTCCGAAGTCTCCGAGCCCTCGGAGAGGACTCCACACTCTTCGTCATCGTCTAGAACAAGATAACATTAAACTTAAATAGGCTGAAAATGCATGGTTTTATGGCTTTATGGACCGAGACCAGAATGGCATGGCCAGAGGGCACAAAGGATGTTACAGAAGTGTATATCTTTACTTAATTTACCACAGAAATATGAAATATGCAGAAACAGAAAAAAAAACTTTCCAATTGCAATTAGTGACAACTAATCTTATACTGCTGACGGCTAGCAAGTTATAGATAGACAAATATCCAAACTATAGCAATCAATAATCATCAATATTTCGTTACGTTCCTTTACTGGACGAGTTTCTATGTCATTACTAACATGCTAAACAAAATATTTTATAAGCAATACAAACACGGGCCGTGTAATGTAACCGTGTTTACGAGTTCACTTTACGGCTCAAAGGCAGATAGTTTCGCCTCCGAGCTCCGTAGGCATGCCTCGGGTGTAATCACAAATTCCTTCATTTAAATCGGCTCGATTTTGGGTCAAAGGCATCATGTCATGTAAAATTCAACGAGCAAATGTGGTTATCAAGTTCACAGAAAATACTTTATCACCTTTTCTGTACAAATTGAATCTGAACGAGCACAGAAAAAAACGAAGGAATGTTAATACGAGTAATTTGAAAAGCAAAAAGAAATGTAAATGTTTGAAAATAAAATATTAATATTATGGACATAGTCATTGACTTTGCTAATCAAAGATTTTTTTAACCTTAGTCCCGGAATGGCAAATGCACTCTGAATAAGACAGTTAAAGTAGAGAAAATATACGAAAATCAATGGATAAAAAAAGAAGTTCACAGTCACACATTTCAACACATCAACACCTTTATAATCTTACAAGATCTGTCTACTCGTATAATATAACATCTATTGATTGACAACTTCGACAGCGGTTACCGAATCGTATCATTGTCTTATCCGCAGCCTTGACTGGCACGTGTGGTCCGATTAGGCGCCTGCGCACCGCGATCACGACCGGCAATATTTAATGTAGTGGTCACTTGTTGCTGGTCGAAACTGAGTTTACCTGATGAATTTAGGGGGATTTGTACAATTATGCTTGGGCTTCGTAGGTACTAGGTACTTTACATGTTTTTTTACATTACATGTATACATTGCATGCCTATGAATCATGACATATATTGATACATTAATGACTGAGAATGAGGACTGGTTTTAAACATTAACATGACTCTGACATGTGAAGTAATTAAAATTACCTAGCTATATCCAAAATGAATAAATTTGCTGACAAATATAGATCGTTCAAGCTGGAAATAAATAATGGAGGACGACTATAGTATTTAGCAATTATAGCAGGCCATGGGCAGCAGTAGGAATGACATATAAAAGTTTATATTACTAACATTTTGATACCCTGCTCTTCCTTAACATGTGCATTCCTAGGTTTATGTAATAAATTCTCAATCACAGTTCATCAGATCCATAAAATTATAATTTACTTATTCCTTGTCTCCAATTGTAAACTATTTCATATTATATTATTAGTCAAAATTTGCTTGGTCTTGCCAAAAGTTTTAACTGTAACATCGACAAATCTGTCGTCGCCCGCGCAGCCCTCGTTGCGCAAAGCGCGCATATTTGCGAGCCTTTGTGCGCCGATCGCTGAACCTTCTGACATTGGTAGCGAGTTCGGTCAGCCTATTGTCAGAGAATTAGCTGCCAGCACGAGTTTATTTTTTATTTTAATTTAATTTTACTTGATCGACTTAAAGCTGTTGTCTGCTAGAGGCTTGTTAGAAATGCTGGGCTACTACTTGGGCTGAAGTAAATTTTAGAGGGAAGTCGTGATGAAAAGCTCTGTTTTGAACATTAAATACAGATAGCAGCTCGTCAACCTACCACAAAACGTAACATTTTCTTAATTAATATTGATCTATATGTGTTAGACTTAAAATTTGAAAATCAGTTGGATGACTTTTGACAATGACTGAGAAATTACTAGATTTAACCTGAATTTACATAAAACAGACTATCGTGAAGTTATAATGTATTTTAAGGGTAGTTGAAAACCTGTATCCAGATCAAGGATAACATAAATTAAAACCATATTTTATTACTTAGTCGAATAAGCTTCCAGTACCGTTTCCACGGACTAACGTGAAAAACTCGAGCGTGTATAATTTTCGTTCTCAACCGGAACGTAACTATATCGCTAGAGGGCAAAAACAATTGCCGAGGTGCTAACTACTTCCACGAGAACGCATTACCAGGGTAAGATACATTCAGCAGGCTTACTGCAACGGACAGCGGAGAAAGGCGAATGTAACAGGGTATATACTAGATTATACATAGTTTTGAATAGTAGTTAGCAGTTACAATAGAAAGATTATGAACTTTTAAAGTGCAATATCTTCTGTTCATATCCAACTTACTTTTAAACTAGCATGTCAAAAAAACAACTATAAAAACTTTTTGAATTACTGAACAGCTGTTGTTACTGTTTGAATAGATATAGTTGCTGGTATTTAAGGAGCATATAATGAGTTTTAAATGAATTTCGTAATTCAAAAACAGTACCGTAAAATATGTTTTCTTTCTTGGCGGTGTGCGATGGATGTGCGATAACAACACCGCAAATAGATCTCGCATGAAAGCTTTAAAAACCTCTGTCAATTGGCATGGCCGACACTACAGACTGACACTCGATCGCCAGTCTACAGTTTGTCACGGAAGTAATCTTGCTGTATTCATTTCTGTTATAGCGTAACGCGATAACATTACGCAAATGTAGCAAATGATAGACTGCTTTGTAAATACTGTAATGCCGCTAAACTGTAAAAGATCATATAACAAAGTACAAAACATACATCTTCCATCACAACAGAAAAACCAAGGGTCTTCAACCCGCTTGATACGCATTTTCTGAGGAGTCGGCGAAGCTTTTGAAAACAAAATGGGGTGTATAAAACTGATTCAGAAACATGTAATAGGTGTGTAAAGATGCCCCCTTATTCCTAATTAATCATTTTAGCTAACACTTCAGTCAATCAGCATGTGAAGTAGGTACAGATTTGCGTGTGTAAATAAGGAAATAAGGACATAGATAGATAGATACTCTTTATTGCACACCAAACAAAGAAGTTACAGTTGATATTTACAGAAAGATGTACAATTTAGGCGGTCTTATCGCTAAAAAGCGAACTCTTCACAAACAAAAAACCAAAAATATACTTTTCACAAATACTTAAGTTTTTACATTTATTTGGATTCAAACGCACATCAGTATTTTCTAAGGTAACGTTTTGATCCGATAAGTAAATTTATGTAAACCTCATCACAAAGGGTACAAAGGTCTTTGAGATCAGAATTACTCGCAAGTAAGCAAGTATAAAAATAGTGTAATCGATCATGATTACTCGAGTATAAATCTTTTTATCTCGCGCTTGATCGATTCGGTTAGTGAATTCGCAAATTGCGCCAATCAATGTGTTTGTATTCAGTCGTGCCGTTGTTCAGTTGACGTGATAGATTCCCGTCCATAGAAATTCGGCATTATTTGACTTTTATTTAATTTTAGTACAAGGTTATGGAACGTACATATAAATAAAATGCAGTTTTTGTCTGTGATATCAAAATAACTGCCTATAATGAGCTTACATGGTTTTGACATAGATACTAGATAATTTTGGGCTTTGGGAACCGACAAAGCCTGTGGCCGATATTTGATTTTAAAGAAGTCATAAATTTAAAAAGCTTTCAATCCAGGTCTTAGCTACCACTCTGAAGATTAGCCCCGGAAAAGACATTCTTCCCCCACCAAAAGCTATAAGACCCAAAATAGAATAGTTAATAGGAAATTACATATAGTAAATTAGAAAAGAGAGCTACTTCTTTCTAGGTGTATTAAAAAGTATATAGAATAGAGTTTTGGTAACCAGAAATTGTAAGTGTCAAAATGACAGACACTTCCTATTATTTGTGTTACATACAAATATTATAATGAGAACCTAGTCTACACGGCTCTATTTATCTATCACAAAATGTTCGTATTCCCACGGAACACAATTTCTTATTGGGCATTGCAAATCAGCACCGTCATCGCTCCGGCGCCGGAGTTGGCTTATGGAATAATGTCCGTATCGATTCAAAATATGTTTGCGGCTTACAAATTGACCACGAGTCTATTAAATATCAAAGCAACACTTAGTTCTATTTCATGAGATTAGCGGAAAGCGGATTCTGAAAACAAATATATGTAAAATCTGAGCTAGCTGTCCACTGTTTGTAAAAGCTCATTATTAATTTTCTCGAATTATAACTCTGACCATATTTCTTCTGATTATTCAATTCAACTACAATATTTAGCCATTGCAGGCTTTTTTTTGACAGCATTGCATCGCATTGACAGCTGAGTATCGCAAAAGCACGACCATACCTACGTCGATATACATCCAGCATGCTTCTTGCAACGTCTTGCAGTTAAAAGATCACAGTGTATGCAAGGCTACCTTTTACACTAAACTGGATGAGCCCGCTTGAAACAGCAGAGCTCAATTATCATTCTTGGAAAAACACACGTATTTTACCTCTAAAGTAATCCTGCTTAGAAACTGAGATTATTCCAGTTGATAATAATAGTTATTACTCCTTAGCAGTCAACATGTAGACGGTGGCTCAAGGACTTGAGAAGTGGAAAAAGGTTCTCATATATTTCAAATTGAGGTACAGATACAGTAAAAGGTACTCTCACCCGCTCCGCTGTCCTCAAGGGGAGCCTCAAAGGCTTGCGTAACGGATTTATGCGAGTCGCAGTTAGCACCGTGACTCACTAGCCAGCCTCTTTGTCCTGTGAACTTTGCCCTAGGGCTCTTATGTAATTGGTATATTGAAAATTATATCGCTAGTGAGTGTTTACTTTCCAACCAATTACGTTTTATTGGCCAAACAACCAAATAAGCTTACGGCTTTCGCGTTTATGTAGGGAATTTATTTGTAAGCCTTTAATCATCTACGAATAAATTTGACATTACATTACATAGAGTCATATATTTTGATTGTAAGGTACATCTTATCCTATAAGTCTATTTGCTAATTTTATATTTATTAGCGGCCTTAAAATATTGTCTTATCTTTCATCTAGACGGAATCAAGTGGCGCTAAGTAGAGTAATCCAGAAAGACACTACGTTATAAAACAACTGTTAATTTAGACTAAGACCTATTATAAAAATCACGTTTCGGATTGAGAATCGTAACTTTTTACGTCAGTCAAACAAAAGCCGATTTGAACGAGTTGCTATTGTCTCAATAAGCGACCGATTCAGTTCAAACAGCTATCAGCTATTACACCTCATTTTAGCGTTAAAAAAAGCGCATTACTCTCGGAAACGGTTAGTAATAGGTCCCGGGTAACAGTCGTAGGAACACGTTACTCGTGGGAGACAATAAATAACTGTTAACCGTTGGCTGTTGTTTGAGATAAGGCTTCCCATGCTGCGCGTGCGACTGGACCAATGGAGGGGTGGCAAACCTTTTTATGAACTTTCAAAAGAAATCGCTATGCTCTGATACATACACACATCATATCACCAGCCTATATCAGTGCACTGCTAGACACACGCCACGCTTAGCAGGCAGGTTGGCGATCGCAGTTTGGCCAATGGTGGAGAGGAGACGCTGCTGCCCGTCTTCATGTGGCGGTTCTCCTGTAGTCGCCTCTTACGACACCCATAGGAAGAAAAGGGGTGGTACAATTCTTTTAACGTGCCGGCACCACACGACACATGCTCTAATACATACAATACATCGCAATAGAATTGCGTTGTCATCGAAATTACTTTTGACGACCTCCGTAGCCAAGAGGAGAGCACGCCGGACTATAAGGCGCCGCCATCTCTGAGGTTCCGGGTTCGATCCCCGGTCGGGTCAGTGTAGAAAACGAACTTTTCTATATTGGCTCGGGTCTGGGTGTTGTGGTACCGTCGTTGCTTCTGATTTCTATAACACAAGTGCTTTAGCTACTTACCTTAGGATCAGTGCAATGTATGTGATGTTGTCCAATATTTATTTATTTATTTATACCGTAAAATGGACTTGCGCACAACCGGATTAGTTTAGATTAAGACATCATTATGTCTCTGTCATCGTCATACAAACAGACAGCTATAGAATAATGTGTTAGTGGATAGTTCGGAATTAAATTCGCTAATCTTGAGATGCGGAAGTGGGCCTTAAAGCACTAATGCGATTTTGGTAATTTTAGTGCAATAAGTGCATCCCTAGCAAGGAAATTATATGTAATTATTAAATTGTCCTGTTGATAAATTATAAAGTGAATATGAATATGAAGTGCTACAAATACCAAGTTACATAACAGCGCCTTTCTTCACATGAGGTATGTTTGTTAACATAATATTTTTCATTTACAACTAAATGGAGTGGCGGCAAAAGTTTCCCATACATCATACGGGAGCGCGTTAACGCAAGCCATTAATAAAAATCTAACACCATTGTCTAATGTATTTCCATAGAGACAGACTTTCTCCGGACCTTTAATTACGTGTAGAAATGGCCAGAGCAATAGACTAGATTGGCTACTGTTATATGTTACTTTCTTCTATAAAAGAATAGAAAGAAATGACGACGAGAATTAAGATGATGAATGTCATGTTGGGTTGAAAGAAGATATACTCTTTGTTGCACACCACATAAATATAACAATTATTATTATTTACATACCATATTTTAGATTAAACACTTCTAAGCAGGAACTAACTCTTAACACCTTGAATGCTGTGGGGGTCACCGGACTCAACGGTGCCCCCAGACAGATTTTTTGTATCACCACAAGCAGTTGGGGCGTGCGGTACATATAGGTATTGCCTAACTGGTAAATGAAATGATATAGGCAGTAGGTACTTAAAACACGAACTTGGAAAAAAGCAAAAAACACAAAACTTATTTTTTTTAAACATCAAAATCAATCTCTTTCAAGCGAATGTTACACATTAGCTTTAAGAAGCGTCTTCAATTTTTAAAATATATTGCAATACAGCTAACAGCTTTATACCTTACGAGTATTTTGACCTTATCATTCAGCCCAAAACCGACTTGCTCACAGTCGTCGTTACAAGCAACATAAAACCTCCAAAACACATCTTCTCGCTACAAATCGGCAGATAAACGAGAGTCGTAAAACACACTCGCCGCTTACATAACAGAACCCCATCAACCTTGCCCTTTCAGAGATGCTCTGTAAGCGTGAACGCATGAGGATGTGTCCTAGTTTTGTTTGTCACCAAGTCATAGCAAATGGTTTTTTTTATTAATGCCTATTCGCTTTTCAATTCGCTTTGCCTAGTCAATGACGACCACTTTTTTTACCCGCCAGTCCAGCGAAATGAGACACGATGTATTTTTTTTTACGCAATCTTATGCGTCTGATTAGCTTTTCACGAATTGAAACTTACACACTCCTACAAGACTGAATTTGATCTATAATTTTCAGTGCCTATAAGTGGTTTCTAGAAGTGTGAGGTTTGTCGACAGTGACTCGCATGTACCCTGGACTATGAAAGTGTTAAATAATATTAGTTTAGCATATACCTATGTACTAACAATCATCGCCATTTTAGAGGTTATCAGTTACATACTAACTAGGTATTTGGCAACGATGATAACAAATTCTATCCTTAAAAAAAGTAGCGGTTATTCTGAATGCCATTTAACAAGGTTTTATTTTTCAAAAGTACTCTTAAAGTACACAAGGAAGCCAGGCAAAGGTCGAAACCTGAAAACAGCACAAACGACTTCCTAGTATTTGGAAAGATTGTAAACGTTTGCATCCTATTCGTATACATTTTGATGGGTCACATAACAGCATCGTAAAGCACCGTTATAGCACTCAAAGAGGGATATGGGAACGCACCAGAAAATACCAGCCAATACGGGAAATGGACATGATTTACAAGGAGTATTTACAACCAAGTTTCTTGGCTGTCGATATTCGATATAATGTGTGGCCCCCGCTCTAAGATATATAAGGCATTTTATTTGTCAGATGGCGATTAAATGAATAATAATCACATGTACATAGTAGATTCGTTGATTAGGATAAAAGTGTTCATAATAATTAAAAAATCAAAATTAGTCATTAATCTAAACTTAATTTCTTGTTTAATAATTTGATTACAAGAGACTGGACGGCACCCACTCTAGCCTTTTTATGGTAGTCATCAAGGAAATATAATTTAATCATGTTAATAAAAGTCCCACGGCTTTCCTTACTTATTTATATGAAAACCCCGCTTTCATTGCAGGCATTTATTAATTACTAAAGCAACATGAGTACCTTTCCCCGACGAACCACCTAATAATAAATGCAATAAACAAGAGAAATAGTTTGATTAGTATCAGGTTTTATGCGCTATTTTCCTCCGGTTTGATGTAATGACCTGAATTTAAAATATGAAAATAACTATACTTTAAATCAATTATCTTGTATAATAGTCTTAACAAGCTCACTTAAACTAAGTAATTCAATCTTGAACTCTTAACTCCAAACTGCTCGTGGTCCCGAAGTAGATTCTCAAGTAAAACCGGAGGAGGTTCTCAAGTCGACGCGTATATTTATTATTGTTTTTTTTTCATTATTAACTTTGTTTTACGAGGTACCGAACACTGATTTTTGCTAGGGGCTTAGAGTTAATTAAGAAACATCATACCAAAGACAATTAAGAAAGTCCGTTTTTGAAATTGACATAAGCCGGGAAATGAACTTTTGCATTCAAGGTGAATCACAGCGCCACTACGCCAATCAGTCGTCAAAAACTATTTACTAATTATAGTTATATCTAAAACCACTGCTTTTTTTAATAAATACGTTAAAGAACGAATTGAGCCTGACCTTTTTTTTTTTTAAAGTAGTCAGCGCGGGCCTTTAAAACACAAACGGATACACACACACGTTAACAATTTTATCAGTTCCTCATTCAAATGTGGCCAGCCTTGCTATTCTGTCGTCTATCAAACATAGCAAAGGCGTTGCTCGCAGAGTGCCGACAGCGGCCGCGCGTGGCTTCGAACAAGATTGATGCTTCGCGAAGGAGTGCTAAGTCGTATTTAGCATACGGACTTCGCCGAGTAGGGTCAGATGTTATGGACACGGTAATATTATTATGGATGAGTCTCGCTAAATCATGGGCGGGCGCGGTGCGGCCGGCCGCCCGTTTGCGTGTATGGTCCGCAAAATACACGTGTGACGGCAGTGACGGGACGGATTGTTGCATAGATTTTTTAGCTACCCTAGTTTTTGCCTTTGATGTTTATACATCGATGTCCTCATTTGCTAATGCTTATTTAATTTGTGTGTTTTCATAGTTTATGGGAATTTTATAATTGGTTTAATGACTTTTTTAAGTTATTACACAAAATCTGTATGAGTTTCAATGTAAGTTATCTAATTAAACAAATTACTGAAATTAGAATAATGGATGATTAAAGTATATCTGACTACCCTACTAGTTTTATTATAAATCAATCAATAAATCACTGCTATATCATAAATAATGAAATAAAGTTTAATAAGTTTGGAATCGAGTATCGATCAACGCCTGAATAGATTTTAATGAATATATTACTACTACCAGACTACCAGTACATTAGAACACAAATACAACTCTATCCCGGAAAAGTACACAGTTCTCAAAAGAAGAGCAATTAATCATAAATAATGAAGCTCTTTGACTGGTTGATTATTTGGTTACAACAATCTAATCTTAAAGCTTATGGTTCGATTCAAACTATCGTGGCAAATCAAATCACCATTGCTTGCTTAAAGTGTTAAATTACTCAGCATTACGTTGTTAGCTAAAATATTTAACTCTAAACCATGATACCTATCAAAATATACTTTTTATACAGACCTAAAGTCACTTTTTTTTTAAATTCATAGCATAGCCCATTCAAAATAAGCCAGTCGGCTCTCGGTTCCCGCGGTAAACAACACTGTTGACACTGAAAGCATAACCGCTCGCAATAAAAGTCACGAAGCTCGGACATAACCTACGCGTGATTACGTGGGCTGCGCCAACGTTTGCTTTACGGTTACGACTAATAAACTATCGGTAGTATTTACTAATTAAAGGGCGAGCGTAGCGGCATAGTCAAAAGAGATGAACCATTGTGGTTAATTTTTTAAGGTAAACTTTTGCGGGAAAACTTTTTTTTTTTCTATGTTTTCAGGACAACAAACAGTCGTACAATGATTCTTAATTTTAAAATACTACATTAATATACATATAAGTAATTGTAGGACCAACAACATTGTCCACATAGAGATAGTGATATTTAAGTTGAGAGCGGACATCTCATCATCTCAGCCACAGGACGTCCACTGCTGAACATAGGCCTCCCCCAGTGACTTCCAGATCGGCCGATTGGAAGCGGCCTGCATCCAGCGTCGTCCTGCAACCTTTACCAGGTCGTCTGCCCACCTTGTGGGTGGGCGTCCTACGCTGCGCTTGCCTATACGCGGCCTCCATTCCAGAACCTTTCTGCCCCATCGGCCGTCAGTTCTACGTGCTATGTGCCCCGCCCACTGCCACTTCAGCCGGCTAATCCGTCGAGCTATGTCAGCGACTTTGGTTCGTTCACGGATCTCCTCATTTCTGATTTGATCTCGCAAAGAAACACCGAGCATAGCCCTTTCCATAGCGCGCTGTGCAACTTTAAGCTTCTTAATAAGGCCCATAGTAAGAGGCCACGTTTCAGTTCCGTATGTCATCACTGGTAACACACACTGGTTGTATACTTTCGTCTTTAGGCACTGAGGTATTTTGGACGAGAAGATGTTGCGTAGTTTCCCGAACGCTGCCCATCCGAGTTGGATTCGTCGATTGACCTCTTTCTCAAAATTGGACCTACCCAACTGGATCACTTGTCCCAGGTAAACATATTTGTCAACAATTTCAAGAATAGAGCTCCCAACTGGTACTGGGTAGGGCGCAACATGGGCATTCGACATAATCTTTGTTTTGTCCATGTTCATCTGAAGACCTACCTGTTGGGAAACTCTATTAAGGCCATCGAGCATTGTACCGAGGTCTTCCAGCGACTCTGCCATGACCACAATATCGTCGGCAAACCGAAGGTGAGTAATGTATTCGCCATTAATGTTGATGCCGAATCCTTTCCATTCCAGGAGTTTAAAAGCATCTTCCAATGCGGCGGTAAACAGTTTCGGAGAAATAACGTCTCCCTGCCTTACGCCTCGCTGCAGAGGAATAGCTTTTGTGCTCTGCTCCTGTACTCGGACCGTCATGGTGGCGTTTTTATATAAACATTTCAGCACCTCGATGTACCGATAGTCAATATGGCACCGCTGTAGAGACTGTAGCACTGCCCAAGTCTCGATTGAATCGAAGGCCTTCTCATAGTCCACAAACGCCAAGCATATCGGACATCTGATGAAGTTAAAATAAAACTAAAACTAGGGTGATTCCGAAATCATCAACTCCATTCCATTGAGCCCGGTATTCGGAACTATTACTATCTAAAATAAACTTTCTTGATCTAGATAAAAACAATCAGATAATTAATATTTTAGTTTTTAAAAGTAATACAAAGAAATGTAACTAAATTAACGAACGAAATTATGGTCAACATCATAATTGCGTTCGTCAATTTAATTGTATTTCTTTTTAAAACTAACATATTAATTATCAGATTATTTGTATTATCTAAAATTTTTAAATAATATATGATTCAACAGCATCAAAAGCTTAGTTAGTAGTACCTATCGTCAGTCCAATACGATATATCTTAGTTTATTGTAAAGCAACCATGCTTATATTATTATATTACCTATGTAAGTTAAGTTGGTGGGTCTCGCCGGCCTATGTAGGCCACTCAATACCATCACTCGTTTTAAAATTGTTCAAAAGAAAGTGTAATATAATTTTGATGTGACATTATCCAGCACAGCACTTACCGTTTATTTTTACCTAATTAACATATTTCCCTTTATGGCCACATAATTTAAAAGAAAGAGATTATATTTTACCTTTCTATAATTACTAATAGTTAGGATTGTTTTGGTTATTATGAGAAATAACATTTAACCATCCATAGAAATGACTTTCAAAGACTTTTATTTTAATTTAAGTAATTAATGATGCAAGCTTATAAATACATTCTAAGTTATCATACAAAAACTATGATTATGCAAATAAATAGACTTTTTACGTTACAAAAAATAAATAAGGAACAGGAAGTAATATGTTTGGAGCTGCATAATTTACCCGGCCTTATCATCCGAAGCTATCTATTTCTGACAACCTTCGGGTAGTTTATATTTAAATTAAATTATAACATAGATAAGGTAAAGTAAACTTTTACCGTACATTTTTAAACATATAATAATATTTGCCGAACGATCAATCTGAATTTCAAGTCGAAACCGGCGTAAATTCATCCATTCTCACAGCTCTACTCAGCTACAATCATGAAATTTCACACAAAATAATACGAGACACGCAAAAAGGAGAAGTAAAACAACATTCAAGGTTATTTTATTTTAATCATATTAATTATAAATTCAATGACAGATAAAACAATAGTCGATGCAGGTAAGAGTACAACATGGGTACAAAGTTTCAATGTCAATGCTATTACGAGTTACTTACGAACAAGATATTGAACAACATCAAAGTACTCATACATATCAACTCGATTGAACTCAGACGAAGTATTACTTACTAAGCTGTAGGTAGAGCTTGGATGAATCAGGGTTAAGTTATTCTGCTTTAGTATAGAAGACAGATAGTCTTTATCATTATTTATTACGTGTTATCGAAATCAAACTACACTTTTAACGCAGGAAACGTTATGTAACAAGAAAAATTAATACGTTACGTATTCAACGAAATACATAGGCAATATTAAAATTAGAGATCCGTTTCCATAAAAAACAAAATTACTATGCAGGACCTCTTATTACAATTGCGATTGCGAGTGAAACAAAACATCTTCTTAGCGCTTCGCATCAATTTGAAAGGCCATAAAAAAGATAGCAGATTTTATCGTAATTGCGTGAGCTGTTGCTCGGACGTGGGAACGTCGTGAGGACGTTTTCCTAGATCTGTGGGTGAAGTACTTTCTTTTCGTGCTTTGTTAGCGGCCTTGCGGCCTTGTTGCGGCTTTGTGCGCCGGCGCAGAGCACGCCTGCGATTAGGGCCCGCGAATGTTGAACGTCATCAAACGGCTTTTGTAGTGGAGTGAAATTGTTTAATTTGAAACTAGGTAGATTTACAAACTTGTGTGTATTTATAAACTTGTGTTCTGCTGATTTAACGGGATAAAGAGATTGTTTTGGTCCTAGGAAGAATGTTCTCGAAGTCATAAAGGTTAGCAGTCAACTGAATATCCAATGAGCGCCATCAGCAAAACCGTAATGTTGATAAGAAATAAACAGATCAATGCCACAGAAATGAAGTCTATTTATGATTCTAATTCTAGAGCAATGTTTCATAAAAACAACCGTTTACTGTAACTATGTAAATGTATGATGATCGGGGTACTGTCAGTTAAACAATAGCAAATCGAAGCAGACGCAACGGTCGTATCAGCCATTGTTCACCTGCCGATCCGACCGACTGACCCGTATCTCATCTCGTATCGATCATCGATACTTCGATTCGATTCCATCGCCCACGACTAAATAAACGGCTAACGGAATCCGGCCGTGAACTTGGGAATCATGATCGATACCAAGCCCTTTGAGAGTGGAACGATTTATTGATGAATAACGTGCACTCTATAGTCCACTTTATGAATTACGACTCCGAAACTGCGTGAGTTGCTTGACCGGTTGGCCCACAATTCCTCGGAATAACAAGATGATTAAGTATTTAATATATTTATGGTACCTGTAATATTACACTCGTGACGTACTTAATAGAAAAATTAGAGAGTAATAAATAAACAACAAAAGCCTGGTCAACTCGAAATAAGTATTTTGTGTTATTTTATTAGGTATGTACCAAAACAAAATAGATCATTTTAGCGAATAGAATATTGATAAAGTGGGCATTAAAGCTTTTCATTTGATACTTATAATCAAATAATTTTGATGACGAATCTAATGTTGATAAAAAAGAGGAATATCACAACAGGCGCGGCATTCTTTTATTTTGTGGCTATTTCTTGTTGATTGGCATAAAATAACTATCCATGTAAAACGGTACACTTTCCGGTGTGGACTATTAAAAGGCGATAAATCCATCGGCCTCCACACCGTCTAGGAAGCCAAGAGGAAGGTATAAATACGTTGTAGAAATTACTAGATTATAAATCGCGAGTATCTGAGTGCGATTCGAGATCAAAAACCGCCAGTGCCGAGGAAAAGCAGAAAATATGACAAGTTAATTTAGATTGAGTGAGTCTCTGTGTGAGGTGGGAAGGGAGGTGAAAGACAAGCGGAACGAATCGACTCGTTCCATTGTGGGTTCAGCGCAATGGGGGCCGCGGTGCAAAAGGTCTCAGATAAAAGTGATATAAACCGCGGGCCGGGAATCACTGCACCTTCGGAAACAAATGAATGACGCTTTGTAGAAAGCGAAAATAAATACCACTAAGAACTGTTGAAACCTTTATGCAACGACTGAAAGCGAAAATCATCGCGGATCATGAAGATGCTAAATACGCAATATTCGAAACGCAATTGCAACGTAAATTGAAAACTTTACGATGATTAAATGCAAAATTAAGCTGAGTGGTCTCGAGCTTATATGAATTAAAAGCCTCGTGATTTTCTATTTAACGTTGACTATAGAAGTCCTTTCATGATTTTATAACTAATTTATTGAAATGTTATAATGCCTGTTACTAGTTTCATTATAAGTAGGTAATAAAATAATAGTAAATGATTTCTGCAATCGTTGAATTATCCTATTTACTTAAAGTGAATAGCTTTTGTAAGGACTTTTACTTCTAATCAAACAATTTCAACATACTAAGCTGGGGTCTGACCAACGAATAATGAGACAGCAATACCATGATTTGGGTAAAGTCATTAATTGAACTTTTTAATTCGATTCTTGCGATGCGAAGATTTTTTAACAGCAGAGTTTTTTTTTTAATTTTAGCATCTGTCTATCATTTTTAATTCCATTAATATTTTATTCAAGTACCACTGATTTGAAATTATGCCATATAATCATATGCTAATCTGTATGGCGGAGTACTGGTCTCAACAAAAGGTGACTGAATTGCCGGTCGGCCTTCATTTGAACGCGATCCAAAATGAAACCCAAAAAAATAATTTATGGAGAGTATGTTTGAAATGTGTGTAAACTAAAGTTCTTGGGAGACTGACCTCGTCACCATAACTCGGAAGCCTATCAGCTTAATCTCCCTCATTTTGCCGGGTAAAAGCTCTGACGATCTTTCGTGGCTGTGCCCTGGAATGCGCTGGGAATTTCATATGTAAATAAGGAAAATTCCCGCCATTGTTAGTTTACCTTTAATAGCGGTTCTATTCCGGTAGTATTTACACACTATTATCTTTATCTTTCGTATAAATTAAGAGGTTATCTGTAATAGATTTTATCGAAGTTAAGAAATCCGGTAAGACAAATTAAATTGGATTCCTAGTTCAATTCAGAAAACGATGTTTTCTCAATCGATTCTAAGTGCACTGGGAAAAGGTTTAAAGAAATATTTTTTGTCACCTCGTGACGCAAGGGAGTTGAACTTCAAGACCATGACAATGGGTTTCTTGTTTGGGGCATA
The DNA here is from genome assembly GCA_950371115.1 of Anania fuscalis. Classification (NCBI taxonomy): domain Eukaryota; kingdom Metazoa; phylum Arthropoda; class Insecta; order Lepidoptera; family Crambidae; genus Anania; species Anania fuscalis. The sequence continues at coordinate 21,394,765 of OX493325.1, forward strand.
TTCATTTATTTATTTCTGAGCAAAATTCACATTACAATAACATTTTTTTTTATATAAATCATAGGTCCGTAAAGTAAGACACAGGAAAATAAACTACTTCTCCTCGAATGGCAATCCTACTACCGTGTAGACGAAAATAGTTCAATTGTAAAATGTCATTATTACACACTGCTGTCTGACCTACAAACAGTTCTTCTAATTAAACAGCACCCGTGAGGACAGCAATGATTGTACTCAGTCCGTACAGTTACACCTCATCAAAAGAATATCATTACTCCACTTACTTGCATAATTCTCACCGACAACAATCCACGCTTGACCGCCTGCGCAGTGTCATAGAATACGCACAATACTGTAATTACAGGCAAAAACACAATTAACCCCGACCTGGATTCGAACCCCCCACAATGGCGTACAAGACTACGCACCGGTACAGGTGTGTAGAAAGTTCCCATGGACCACTCCCGTACATCACAAGCGGTGTTCGAGCATTAATAACATGAATTATGGTAACCATTAACTACAGACATGCCGGGTACGAACTACGAGGCTTGGTGAAAGATTTTAGCTTTGGGGTCGAAAGGAAATTCATTATAAATCGATTGGGATGAATACTACTTGAAATCGATAAATGGCCTATAAATGCATGGGCATGCATGACACATTAAAAGTACTCGTTATCAATAATTATATAGAAAAAAGTAAGGTAAGTGTTTTATTTTTCTCTTTTTGATGAGACATTACAACTGACAAATATCCATTAATTCTTCTACCACCTAGACCTAACGAAATTAGAGCAAGTAGTATGGCGACTAGATGACAGACATACATACTACATTCTTAACATTCGTGATTCCAGTACTAACAGATGTAATGTTATGTAGAATTGGACGTGCTCATCAAATAAGCCCTTGCGAGTGTCAAAACTAAGGTATAGTTCGTTTCGAAGATAAAGATCCCGGATATCATCATAGATCATCAATGAAATATTTTCTTTAGCTACGGCAGATATCAAATAACAATTAAAGACTAGGTATTAACTTTTTTCATTAAAACCGGGCAAGGTTACAACATAAGCACTCAACATTAGCAGGTATAAGTACAGATAACCGAAACATTTTGTCACTCGGAAAAAAGATATCTGCCTATTGTCTGCCGCGGTATCACGATTTTTGACTGCAATTTATGAATGCTTGGACTTGTTTCCTAGTCATCCAGAGGAGTTAAGAAAGATATTTGGTCTTTCAAAGATCATTGGCAAAATTTTCCTAAACAAGACCGATTCATCCGCACTGGATCATCTCAGATCAATGTCCGAGGAATCCCTAGCGATCGAGGGAGGCCAGTGTCCTCTCCTCACTTAGGAGTAATTGCAGGCTGGCCAGTGACCACGTCTGGGGCTGTTAAAACGAGCAAGCTCTATTCAATTGAAAGATATTAGTGTTTAGTACTAAAACCTAATACAGGATGATGCAGAGATAGTAACTAAAGGAACTTGGAAGAGTAACTGCCTCCAAAGTATTCCAACTTTTTGACAGTACTTAGTAAGTGCATAAATTGCAAGATGAGAAAAATATTGATTGATATCAAGGAACCCCAAAGACCACTCGTACGAGTGATCCTTGAAGTTCCTTTGCTCACTATATATTATTAAATAATTCGAGTGCAAAGTTTAACGTACAATATCTCAATAAAATTATTAAAGTATCTACCTATTTTAAAATATCTTTTTAAGTGAAAACTTAAGCGTAAACCAACATACACATTGTGAGAGCCATCTGTGTTCTTCTAGATAACAGATCTAAGCTTTTAATTCAAGGACATCCTATGCATATGCGACATGCAGGGATAAGTGCACTATCATTAAATAACATATTCAATTCATGATAGACGCACGTGATTACGATAACGCTGCAACTAGCATCGAGCGAACTTTGCGTGGCTCGCGAGCGTGATCCTTCATGTGCGGCAAGCGTGAGCGCATATCTTTGGAGATATTACTATTTATAGAGTACATATTCCACATTGTATACAGTAAACTAGGAGCTAATAAAGTGCAGCAAAAAGCTGTAACTTTGGATTTTGATTAGTAAAAGATTATAAAAAAATAGACGACCAAATGATAATTATTTATATAGTTTTAATGATTTTTGGATTTTAAGTAGATTTAGAATTATTGAAAAATACTATTTTAGGATATCTGAATGTTCAGCTTTTCACCACCAGAATACTTTTAAAAAATCAAAAAAGTCGTACGGGGATTTAAAATTTGTAACTCATGAACTACGGATGGCGAGACTGCAATTACTGAACCTACTACCCGCTCTGGCTTGAACTAACCTCAACTAACATCTATGATATAGATTAGATAATCTGCTCTCCTCCAACCCTTTTGATCAAAAATAAGTTTTAATCAAAACCAAATGTTTACTATAGCCATTGTCACGGTGAATCTCGAATGAATTCGATTCAACAGTAACATGTTCTAACGGGTTTAGATAAAGACTGCGCCTGCGCACCGCGATACCACGCACGACGATCAATCAAAAGCGCAGCATGATACAAATAACATTTCAATTACTTACGTTATGCCCAAAATGGGTCTTCAATTTAATTCGATAGTTCTAAACCAAATCTAATCGACGAAAATAGAAAAGTAATGCGTATTTTACCATAATTACATGGATTTTATCGATTTACAAGCAATAATTTTTAACAGGCCAACAAAAAACTAGCGGAAGATTGAGTAGAAAATAGAAAAGTTTTTACCATTATCGATATAAATCTTAAAAAGCTTAAATTCTTAGGTGTAACGACCTTGTTTCGTAGTAATTTAATAAAGGTGGCTCACTCCCTAGACATGACACAAATAAACGTGATAATGCAGATAAATTGTTAGCATAAGGGTGAAGCACAGAATAAACAAAAAAATATTTTTGTCTTCTGTGGGATGGAGAATAATGAGTACCGTGGAAGTGAAGTGACCAACCTCATTGTGAGGTGTTCTTTTAGGCCTACGACCATATGACTATCATCATCATCATCATCAGCCCACACTAGTCCACTGCTGGACATAGGCCTCTCCAATTGCACGCCACTCTGCACGATCCACGGCTACTCCACTCAAGAACTCGTTTACCCAAGCGGTTATCGGTTCTGCGACAAATATGGCCGGCCCACTGCCACTTCAGCTTGCTTATTCGATGGGCTATGTCGATGACTTTAGTTTTCTGTCGGATTACCTCATTTCGGATCCGATGCCTCAGAGAAACTCCGAGCATAGCCCTTTCCATAGCTCGCTGAGCGACTGTAAATATGACTAACAATACATAAAAATGCTTACAAACCAAGTACCATACCTCTACTTCTCATTAAACTATCTGGTGTCAATTGGCGGTAATGTTCTATAGGTAATTGATTATTTTGTTTGTTGTGCCTGAATTCCGTACGAGTTTTCTGTATGTAATCGTACACCTAATTTATATCTACTAACAAACAAAACTATAGTATTATACATACGTTATGCATTATAAAATATGATAAACTGAATCACCACAGTCACTATAAGCACCACTTAAAGAGAAAGCCCATCGTACTCCATATTGATAGCACGCTAGGTAGGCGCCATATCGATTACGAACTCGACAAAGGATCGTTTAGTTGCGACATAGAGTTCAATCTTTACAACCTAACAGAGCATGAAATTGTTACCTGACACGTATTCTACGACTGGTGTCATTCATAGATCTTGTCTGAGGTGTACGCCTTCAATGAAATCGCGACAGACATAATATTATCACTATTTGTATAAACAGTCCCCGGTACTTGTATTTTCTAGCTAGTTAGATACCATAATAAAAAAGATATTTACAATGTAACGTACGTAAGCTACGATATAATTATCTTCATCGTCAAAAATGTTCTTTTGTAAGAGCATAAGCATATCCTGAAACATAACTTAACACTTAAGTTACAAGTGGTAAAACTACATATTCAAGTTTCGTTAGACATTAGACACTGTATCTATGGTCAATTCAATTAGTTATTTAAATATAAAATAAATAGTGGTTTATACAAACAAATCTCCAAAAAGTGTAGAGTAAAGTGCTTTTTATTCGCATAAGGTATATAGGTTGGATAATATATCGAATACGACAGTAGGATGACCCGCAATCTAGTTTAAAAAAAATTGCTGCAGTATTGTCCAGTATCCTGTATCATTATACATATTATTATATTATTCTCAATAGAGAAATGGTAGTGAAACCCTTAATTTGGTAGTGAGACATAGCAGCTCTGCTGTATTCGGGATAGGCGGAGAAGACAGCATATTTTACTAAGTAAGTTCCATCTATGACTTCATTGTCATTGAAGTTAAAGTCAAAGCTCCTTCATATGCAAACAAATGAGTGTAAAACAAGTACAATTTATCACGAATACAATAAAATTACAGTGACATTATATGAAAGATGTTAAAGGCCTTAATATTTTTAAAGCCTAAGATAATTCGTCGTTAGTGTCTGTTTTATGTGCACCACGTCTTTCACCCGACGACGTGACACAACAAAAAGGTCAATGGGGTGAAAGTTCAGTTCAGCCACTGGAGAAAACTAAATTGCACTACAGCCAATGGACGTAGATGCAGTAGGCTAATAAGCATTGCCAAAAATACTGCATAATACATTTAAATATTAAAATGTTACTGTCCTGTTTCCGAATTAGTTTAATGACGACGTTCTGACCTGAACAGCATGCACAAATGAAATAGATCAGATAGTTTAATTAATGGCACGACATGCTTATATGATATTTCTCTGTTTACTTCAGTATTCACCGTCGACCGAAAGAGGATAATGACAACTCATTTTTGAACCATTCGAAGACTTTTGCATTGCTGTGCAAGGACTAACCTTACTGTTTGTAACCCTATTGTGAAACAGCTTATAGTTCAGACGGTATTGTGATGCTATAATATCATTCAGATTGCATAAGATATTTGGATTCACTTTCAACTGTAACATTTTGATTGAAGATTTGGGCAGATGTCGATGTAATTTGATCGATCAGAATATTCTCTAAAGTCAGTTCAAAGAAAGAGATTTTACTTTTAAAGTTCAGTTCCTTTACGAGTACTTTCATTTTGCATTCCAGATTAAAGTTTATTGTAGCAATTTCAATGCGTAAAATGTCGGAGCATAATGACAACAGTTTTGATAAAAATATATTTATGTTCTTTTAATGTCTATCGAAAAATTCATATCACTTTGATATTATAAAAACAGTGAGGATTTGCGCTATATTTCTATTGTTAAAATAGCTAGTTGTTAAAATTTCGCTTTTGGAAATTTGGAAATGGCCGATACACGCGATAAAGAGAGTATCTCTGACGTCAATCGAGAAATCCCTGTACCTATATAACTCAATGCATTTAATCATCCGTCAAATTGTGAATCTCTATAACTGATAAGTTAAGATAACACTGCGCTAAAGTCAAACTCATAATTATTATAAGTAAACATTGTTTAAGATTACAGGGCTTAAAATAGTATGTTTAATTCAAATCAGTTGCCCCTGGCACTGTTCAGGCATTATTCCACTGGGCGCCTTATTTAAGTAACTGCCAGCAAGTTATGTTTGTACCATTCAGTTAATTAAGTGACTCCAAAAACGACAAGTTGTACAATATTTAATTGGTTCTATGATATTCATAATGACAACTGCATTAGATTAGCACAGGATCGTAGTACATGGCGCTCTAAGGAAGAGGCTTAAGCAGGGTACTCGCCTAGCCGTGTAGCATATAACGTATCTGATACTGTATCTCGGTTGGTCACTGCGAGCTTAATGCGCTCTACGCGCTAACGGCTCGCACAGGCTCGTACCTACGTACTCACTTCAACGTATCAGATACGTTACATGCACACGCATACACGGCTAGTGAGTACCCTGCTTTACACGCTGCAGTGACATCAAATTTTATAATGATTACTGACGAGTTGTAAAACAGCCAAACACTCACCGGTGACATCGCAGGCCGTCATCTCGGTGATGAGCCCCTCGAGGTCCGGCGAAATGAGCCTCTCCTCATCTTCGCCGTGCTGGTAGTCCAACGCGTGGTAGATCACTAAGGCCAGGTTCACCACCAACTGAAACAAACGAGAATGATTCGTTTAGAACCGGTTAAATTAATCCAACAATTAAATTGCACTGAGTACAATAGTAAATGCCTGATTTAACGAGCATATCATACAGACGGTCCAGCAAAACTATTTATTTGTTTCCCAGTTCCAGGTTTAATACGTATGGAACCGTTAACCTTAAAATTGCTGTTTAGTAAACATGTAGTCATGGATTGTATAAAAATCTAAAGAACAGTAGTACATTGTCATGTACTTTGGTCGTCCTAACTCATTCATCATTTATGAAATCACTTAATACTAGAAGTTGAAGTGCTGAAACTTTATGCCCATCTAAAATTGAAGGAGGAAGCATGCGGCGTTGTCAATATTGATAGTTTATTACTAAACCACATTTCCGAGCCGTTTAGTAGCGAGGTGCCGCCGATGACATAAATTATCAAATAGTATTATCCCGGAGTACTATGCCGGGTCTACTCTTGCGTAACGCGCGCACCTTTGTATGCCTTAAAACAAACACGACAGCGAGTTTCAGCTGGACTGATTTTTAAAGTAGTAGACCTGGCACAGCATTTCATTTGCTCCCGATTTAAAACTTTAAGAACTCCATGGTTCATTTTCCATGGTATATTGTTCATTAAGAGAAAGATTCAAAAGTATAAGAGATCTCTTAAACCTTTGAATACTAAAAACTTTATCCATGTCTTAAGTGTTAAATGAAGGTGATAAATCCATCCAGGAATATGTCACTCGGTTTTAGAATTATCACACCTTGTAATGGTAAGAGGATTTAAGTTTCAGAAGGTTTCTCTCCAAAAATAACTTTCCTTCTACTTAGAATGTAGTCTAAATAGTAATTAATCAAGTTAAATCTTTCTCAATACTAGAGTATTTTGGATACGCAGTAGGATCCTCCCTCCGACCAAAAACTGACGCATCCTCCGTGACTCAGAAGCACGGGCCGTAACGCCACCTATTGTCCGTTGCCCAACTCGCTGGTCTGAATGCTGCCACTCCCGCGCAGCCACACTCCATTTAACGGCGTTTGGAAAGAAGATTAATGCGAGGATGGCATGCTGCTGACTGACGCGATTGCAGAAGCTGTTTCTAGGGTGCAACGATATTATCAGATTCCTTTAGCGGCTGAGAACTGTTTAATAATCTTGGCAAATATTTTGTAATGAGATCGGAGCGCTGTTGCAATCTTGAAGCCTATACAATCATAGTTTGTTGGATAGTTTGGAAACTCTAGATCAGATGTTTGTTCCATTACTTATTTGATGTAAAGATGCACATCTTTTCTTTTTCCGAAATGAAATAACATTCATGATCAGCATAATGTTTTCTAAACGTAACTAAAGAGAAAATATTTTTAACGCTTTTTAAACAACGAATCCACTGCTCATCTTTATGATGTAACTTTTCCACACCTTTACGCAACAAAGCCCATAAAAATTAGATCACCGTAACATAAATGGTAATAGGCATCGTGCTCCATCCTATTATTTCAGCCAATAGCCAAATATCGGGCATCTGTTATCGGGGCATTGTATGCAAATCACGTGCAATATGGTGTTGCATTGTATTGTGCAAGAGCGCGAAGAGTGAGACGGCAACAATAACAGCCGCGTCCGATCCGCACGCACAATGAAAGTCCTTTGACCTAGTGAGACGTGACGAGATGCAAATTTTAAGAATCGATTAACTTCATCGGAGAAGTTACAGAAGAAAAACCCAGATAAGTGATATTAGGACTCACGCACCGGGGAAAGAGAGGTAGCACCGTATTTATTTTATTTTATTTGGGATCTTAGGCCAGACCTGTCCTGACCAGAACAGGCCTTGGTTATTGAGTTTTCGAGAGTTATATGTACCATACAAATTTACGACAGGTCTGCCAACCCTTACGGACATATCCATAAGGTTTCGATGACCTGTTACTGACTTATAATATAAAAAGGTTATGGAGCTAGTTATTTTCGATAAGAGAATTTAGTGATTTTAATTTTGAGCCACTATCGAATATTGTTATCTTTCGAGAGTGAGAGAAACACCACAACACCACTCGAGTTATAATAATCGATTCTGATATTATGTATTTCTTTTCACCACTCTAGCGGCTAATATGACCCTGAGGCTAAGGTTATTTGCAATATTAATAGATACCATCTTATATTGCAGGATGTGGATGCTTAGACCCCCTTAAATAGGCAATGCAAACAAGAGGAATGATTTCCGACCATTCAGTGGTAATGAGGTGATGAAATACATTGAAGAAGATCACCTTTGGATGGTTTCATTTGCGAATTCTAAGGGAGGATGTTCGTTAAGTAACACAAAAGGTGATTAGTGTCCGTCTTTCTTAAAATATCTTTTGATCAGCGTCTAGGTTATTGAAGTAAGTTTGATGTACTGTAACTAATCGTTATATTACCAACTTACATGCAAATTGAATGCCAAGTCACTCATCAAGTCATTGAAGACACTCTGGCATTAAGCTAACGCTACATCAATATCATCAACTTTGTTTATCGACCGACATTCATCAACGTTGTTGGTCGGCCTCACGCCGGCAAAACACGTACTTTCAAGCTCATATCCTCAATAATATTATTACTAGGCAAAATCAATTATCCGAGCGCATACATTCCGGCATCTCCTCATGAGAACCACCTTCTAACCAACTTATCTACGCGTTCTAAGCTAAGTAACTTTTTGTGGATGTCGCATGAAAGATGTGACGTTAATGCTAGTAAAAACATTTGAGTATGTGCACCGACGGGGGTCGGCTTAAATATCTGCATATCAATCAAGTGGCCGTGGGAATACATTATGCAATAATGACCTAGCGACCATAGTTTCGGATTCGGTAGCATGCCGCATGCGGTTCAATGGAATTGTAATGTTTTGCACGAACACTGACACGATGTGGATTATACTTTTCAAATTCATCATCATCATCTTAGCCACAGGACGTCCACTGCTGAACATAGGCCTCCCCCAGTGACTTTCAGATCGGCCGATTGAAAGCGTCCTGCATCCAGCGTCGTCCTGCAACCTTTACCAGGTCGTCTGCCCACCTTGTGGGTGGGCAGACGACAAATTCAATCGATATTATTATAATTGCACCAGCAAATTAGCCTATTGTTAAGGTTTTGCTATCTTTTTTAGTACAATTTATTTATATGCATTCTTTTTTGTAGGATGATAAGACGAAGGAAGATATTCGACACCTCTTTTCTTTCCACTCGGCCTTCACCTCGAAGAAGATGAGTATTTACATTGTATAATTTCTCTTACCTAGATCTACTAAATCATAGATTATGCAAAATGATTTACGATCTTACATTTTCTATTAAACTATTTCTAAGCAATACAGACATATGCTTTTGCATTTTCTTTGACCTTTCAATAGGGTGAGTCTACTCAATACTTACACCAAGCTAGTGTTTATACGTCATGTCAGTTACCTATCAATACCTATAAGATTAACATGTTTGCTTATCAAAAAAGGGGTACAGTTTTATTGCGTCAATGCCAATTCAGCTCGATTTTAATCGATCGATTTTATTTTTGTCAGTTTATGTTTCAAGATATTACTTTCTAAAGGTGATTCATTAATTTCCTTTAAACACTGGATACTGTATAGGATATGGTTAATAAACGATATCCAGTGAAAGTAGTACTGCCATGTTCGATTTAGTATACGAGCACGACTTATTTTAGGCAATTATTGATTTTATTACTGCGTTGATTTCAATATTTGGAAAATCAAAATATTTATGGAAATAGTGGCGTTATTATAACTTTGAAAAAAAAACTTTAATTGTTTTATAATATTGTACTACTCGTACAATTAATCCATCGAGCACATGTGGAGAAGTAATAGGTACGCACCATCTTTTTCCGAACTTTGTTAGCGATTTTGCGCTGAGTGTTAGTATGAAATAACAAATCTGTCAACTCTCGCCTATACTCTATACTAAAACAGCTCAGTCGCAGATTAAATAAAAGCGGCATTTTTGTCGAACAAAATAAAAGGCATTTCTATTCTGTTAATTCTGTAGGCGTACGGTACGTCCTCCATTAATCAAATAAATGAATAAGCAAATTAAGAAAAATAAGGGTTTAAAATCAAAAAGGCATTTTTTTCAATAAATGTATTTGTATATTGGAAAATTAATATATTTCACAACATCACATACATTTCTTTGATCCCACGGTAAGTAGCCGTAGTAGTAAAGATAAATTTTCTCACCCACCATTTTGCCGGTTTTTTTTTAAATTATGACTTTAATAATTTTTTGTCATAATTTTAAAAATTATAATAACATTTACAGTGTCATGTCACACACCGTCGCTAAGCCTGATCGGATATAAAACGACACTAATAATGTCATCCTCATTAATAAACAGTCCTAAATAGAACAATGTTTGTTCAGATACTTACAGCAAGATGACACATTTGGCCATTATTTGCTCCAATCATCTCGTTTTTAGAGAGATAATGCTAACTCCACATGTCAACATCTGTTGAATGTTGAATCAACGCCGATTGATTCGACGCTAACCGTGTCAATAGGCACCAATATGATTATACTTACGAGTAAGTGTGCCAAAGTAGCCAGTTGTTATTTGCAATGCTTCTTTCCACTCAACAGTTTGGGGCTAAAGGTTGTTCAAAGATGTTTTTGTTAACATTTTTTCGAAGAAAGTTATAGGTTTGGTCTAGAACACCAGATGGAATATGACTGAAGAAACAAATATTCGTTCCAAACCTCTTTGATAGACAATATTGATGAAGGCTTCAAAACTATAGACTAGGTATAGTCAGTAATATTTAAATCTACCTGTATTCATGGGATTGTGTTTTGTTTTTAGGTTTTTATACATCTTCATTTTTTTTAACTGATATAAGTTTGTGTAATGCTATACTTACTTTGTGCAAACGCTATTTTGTCACAAATAATGTAACATTTACACGTATAGCATTTTTTTACAAGAAATAATTACCTACTACTGCTAAAGGGCATAGGTCAAATTACCTATACCTTTGTACCAGGATGTGCGAAATATGAACTAATTAAAATCACGATATTTGCATTTATTATACGGTATAGATACACACCTGTAAAGTGCCTTATTTATTTTAAACTGGTTTACTACTAACGAGATTTATAGCTGTCATTTAATAAATACCCATCCGAATTTTATTTTAATGGGAAAATTTGGATTAAGTCCTGATGAATATGTAAATGTTCTAAATAAAAATATAATATAATAAAATAATCTTGTTATCAACATGGAACTTGAATGTCGAGATAAACAAATGCTAATCAAACCGGTCAAAAACGCGTCACTGAATTTTGGGAATACCGTGGTCAATGTTAAAGTTCCATCAGTTTTTGCCTATAACACAGAATGTGATTAAGTAATTTTATTTAAAATAAAGGTAAAAATACATCTACAGTATTATTCTGTGGAATACGCAAACCATTACAAGAGTAAAATTATTGAATTGTTTTTTTTTTATCTCAAAATTAACTGTAGACAAATGTCATATAAATAAAGTTATTGCGTGATTTTAATGTGAATTTAATTTTTTTAGTTATGTATTTTACCATGCATTACTTGTATTGACTCAGTCTCTGATACGCGCCGTTGAAAGCACTATGATCATGAATGAACATATTAAACAATGAGACACTTGGTAATCACTAAATTCTAATGAAAGCGACCATTAAACTTTAAACCAGGATAAGTATTCACAATACAAAAACTAGGTCAACTTTTGCAACAATCAAAATTGTCGTCCTCAAAATTCTGGTACCAAAAGGATGTGTCAAACGTCAATGAAAATCGCCTAATTGACGTTAGACACTATTTCCCTCTTTATCGTGAGAAACTGACAGTTGTTTCCTATTGTCTCGGTCGAGCATGACCCAACTCTCTAGGTTCACTCGGTCGCAGGACCGCACTGAATAAGGCCCGGGGAAAGTGCGGGTCAAACGTTACGCCCCGGACCAGATTCGAGGCAGGTGTGGACCGAGCCTAACCTCGTTGGGAGAAATATTAACTTGGAGTTAATTATATCTTGCGGTTTGGATTGCTTTTGTTTTTGACGACTTATTGAGCACAGTGGCGTCGTGTTTGGCTCTCGCACAGGGGTCCCGGGTTCGATATTTTATATAGATCGAGTCAGTTTAGAAAACAACATTTTATAAATTGGCTTGCGTGTAGGTGTGTTGGTGTGTGCCTCTGCAATGGTTTCTTGTTCTATCTGATACATCGTAATACGAAGATGGTATTCCTTACCTTACCTCAATAATATAACAATATTAGTGTGTTCGTTCGTGTTTATTTATTTATACAATTATTTGGTAACCATTGTAGTCGGCTGTTGTTTATATTAACTTAGAAGTTTAATAAAATGCAGATATTATTTTGTTCATGGATTTTGCACGGATTTTTTTGGGTCAAGATTCATAAGAGGCTTTCTTACTAATTCATGGAATTTATTTTATTGATGAAAGTAACGTTTCCTCTTCTTACGAAGTACATAGTTGACTTTATACAAGTGACAATACTTGTATAAAGTCACTACGTACACTACTACTAGTATACTTCTTGTAGTGTAAATATTATAGTGTGTTTCCTGTTTCAAGCTTAAGCTTGAAAATTGTCAAGATAAACATGAAGGTTCACACGAACTGCGGATAACTGAATTTCCTAGACTAGATAAAAAGTAGGTAAACCGCTAATACGTTGCCGTCTTTGTCTAACGAGGCAATGTAGTTCCGATACTTCCGATATTGTCGGAAGGAAGGGCTGATGACCAGACCTTAAGAGAACAGACACCTTGAAACCTAGTACAGACTCAATTATCATCTACGTTATATTCAGCATAAATAAATATGCCAGTCAACACAGCAATCGTCAATGTAAGGAATTATTGTGGGTATAACAAGGTTCCAGACAATGTAATGTGCCAGGGCATTTTTAAGCACACTTATACTCGAGCTAATTTAGAAAGATCGTTTTCTGATTTGAACCAACCCACAAATAAATAAATTAATAAATATTGTACAACATCACATACATTGCTCTGATCCTAAGGTAAGTAGCTTAAGCAGTTGTGTTATAGAAATCAAAAACAAAGACGGTACCACAACACCTAGACCCGAGCCAATACAGAAAAGTTCATTTTCCTACATTGACCCGACCGGGGATCGAACCCGGAACCTCGAAGATGGCGCTGCCATTTAAAGTCCGGCGTGCTCGCCTCTCGGCTACGGAGGTCGTCGGAATCGAAGAACCCTTTGCGTGCAAAGCGGATTTTCACATTTTCGACAAGCGTTATAACAAATGAAAAATTTAAGTTTTAAAGTAGCCGTTTAAGATTTCCACTAAACCCGGTGCCAGGAGACAACGCTCTTCCTTAAAGAGATAATAGGTACAGGTTAAATTATATTTTGATTAATATTACGGCCCTTTTTTTAGTCCGTTTAGTCCGTTTAGACCTTTGTACCAATTCCCGTGGCCTGACCACAATCACGTTCATATTGTCCAACTAATTCCAAAACGCTCCCGGTGCGTTCCCAATTCCGCTACAATATCGCTAAGTATAGCTTAAAACCTTCTAGTCCGTTTATTCCGTTGTACTCCAGACCTTTGTACCAATTCCCGTGGCCTGACCACAATCACGTTCATATTGTCCTAACTAATTCCAAGACGCTCCCGGTGCGTTCCCAATTCGGCTAATGCAATAGCGCGACCCGAGCATGGCTGTTAATTTATTTGATTTGTCGCCTGTCCGATCTGATTATTGACCAATCAGTACAGCGTGTGTAAACATAAACCATAACTAGCTATTATAGTCGTATATTTGTATTGAAAAAAAACCGCAAATAATATTTTTCAAGAGATTTGGTGTAAGAATGACGATTCAGATTTTTTGGAAACAACCAGAAACAACAGTAAAAGTTCATTTTGTAAAGACCTAAAAAAGGAACCTTTAAGACCCCTCCATCCTCCCCTAAACAAACCCAGGCCTCTTTCTTGAGGATTTTTAGTGATCTGTCTTGCTTAAAAGAACAGTGCAAGAAAAAGTTGGTAGAGCGATTTGATGACAAACTTTCAATATTCCCAATTAAATCACCTAAGCAGCTATTAGGATACTCTATATTTCAATTAAAGCAAAACAGAAAGGCCTTACGATAAAAAGGTTAACAAACTCGAATCGCTATCATCTACTAGTGGTGCCCGTTTATCGACGTCTAATATCGAGCACGCTGTATGCGCGATCAACAAACGGTCTAATTGAGTTGCCCTTTTCAGGGCTAGATCAATGAATATGTTGTAAAACATTTGAAGTGTTGTTTTCTAGCATCATTAGGTACTTACGAAAATAAATTATTATTCATGTGACAATCCGCCCCGATTGTACACGCATACAAACTAAACTATTACCTACGGCTAAATATAGGAAAAAAATGTTGCAACGCTATTTTGTGAAAAATTTACACAGCTTACGATAATATTGTTATCGATTCTCATTTTTCTCGGAGCAAATTAGAATTACCTCATAAACGCTTCTACTTTTCTTCGCCATTGTGATGCTAATAGCATGTTAAACTAATTTGCAAGTTTATGAGCGTCAAAACAGAAGCATCTTTTACCACAATGGAATGAGATATTAGTACAGTAGGTTTACTAGTCTCTGAATAAACGATCACGTTGGGAGTTTGTCACAGGCTATCTTAGGGTATTGTAAAAAAATATGTAAAAAACGTTAACCATAAGCATATTGTATTGTATCGAATCTGCGAAACTTTTTACTATTTGATGCTGCAACGTATCTTTTTTTGATTCCTTTATCTATTTTTTTACAGGTGTAAATGATAGCAACTGTTTTATTGATTGTAAGTAACATCAAACAGAGCTGCCTTCATGAATTCATTTAGTAAACAGTGGAAAAGTCAGTTTTCACTGTTACTCGGCATATGCAATAAATCAATCAGATTTTAATAAAGCCTTCATCGCATTAGAAATAACGATATATCGACTGTTTTTTTAATTAAGAAGAACGTATGGAATCTTTGCATGCACTATTGCTGCAACTTACTGAATGAATCCCTACTATGCATTTACTAAGGTACGGCTGTCATAAATGACTTACGTTTCTAAAGAAGCAAGTGTCCGGTAATCAGCTGCACGTTTAAATTAAGACTTCTTTAAGACCATGCTCTCCTGATCTTTATTCATATGGCTTTATGCACATGTAAGCACTAATTTGAATGGGCATGCAAATGGAAGAACTGTGACGGCGGCAGTTGTTTCGAGTTTTAACGGCCATTTTTAGAGTTTCGTACCCAAAGGGTAAAACGGGACCCTATTACTAAGGCTCCGCTGTCCGTCTGTCTGTCTGTCCTTCTGTCACCAGGCTGTATCTCATGAACGGTGTTAGTTTTTCACAGATGAGTATTTCTGTTGCCGCTATAACAACAAATACTAAAAAACAGAATAAAATAAATATTTAAAGGGGCTCCCATATAACAAACTTTTTTTGCCGTTTTTATAGGTAATGGTATGGAACCCTTCGTGCGCGATTCCAACTCGCACTCGGCCCGTTTTTTTTAATTTACTGACAATGTGTCATACTAACATACTGATAGTTTAACCAGATGGTATTCTAATTTATTCTCCCTGTAAAGTAAGATCTAGGACCATTGGAACAAATAATGGGAACCTAATTTAATTCAATTGTTGTCTAATGATTTGTTTTTCTTAGTTTGTAGAAGGAATTATGAAATCATTCCACTATTGCAGATGGCTTGTAAAGTTACAGCACTACGGACAATTAGGTTACTATTGTTAAAGTAGTTTTATTAATTAAATTATGATCATTGCATAATAAAATAAAATAAAACCTACATAACATTCACTTAAGGGGTTACCATAAGCTAAACAGTTATTTCTTGTGGGATAATAATGCATCAGTGAAAGAAAACTCTAATATTTGCAATGTTCTCCTAAGCCACTACGTTTTAAGCTGTGTTAAATAAGAAATTGAATTGAAAAGAACAATGACGCATCACAATTTATTCCAATCATTTCCACATAGCAAACTCCACGCAATCCCAAAACGAAATGGTCTGCTCAAGAAGGTTCTTCATTTGAAAGTCCTACTGGTAAATATTCAGCGGAAGTCACTTGCGAGCGGAGTGACACCGAGGAAGCCTATGTTTTATACAATGGGCCATGATTGAATGCGTATAACGAGATACGAGCAGTATACGAGCACAATGCCCGGCGCGAGGCAAGTCGGCATCTGAGACAATATGAAATGCTTAACTAAGTAGTTTATGTAACCGCGTGTCATGTTTTGGCGGGTGCGGTGTTCTTGACGTTCCTCATAATTTGTATGCATAACTCGTGGTTTTGTGTTTGGACATTATTACAGACTTTCAGGATTAATTTTCTTACAATTCTCTGCAAGAAAAACTTTTCAAATATATTTTTTACATTAATCTATACTAATATTATAAAAAGGAAAGATTTGTACCTATTTTTGTATGTTTGTAATGAATAGCCTCAAAAAGTACGGGGCCGATTTAAAAAAATCTTTCACCAATAGAATGCTACATTCTTTCAATTTGACATAGGCTACATTTCATTTCGAAAAAAATTAGGGATCCTTGGTAAAATTTGAACAATGTAACCGAAGGTGTAGAAAAATGAGTCTTAAAATGTCTTTCGTCGAATGCGCTGCCGAAACTATTAGCGATAATTGTCTACCCCGTGCGAAGCCGGGACGGGCTGCTAGTTAAGTAATAAAGACGACGTCATTTTTCGTTTCTTAGGTATAGTAGCACAAATTGAAGTAGAGCTTACTTGAAGTATGCTACATTAGTCTTTTTAAGTAGTAGTTTTGATACGAATTTTTAACATAATGAAAACTGCAACTTGAACTTTTGTCAAAACAGGGTCTACTGTAATCACAGTACTTGTTCTTTTTCTCTTATTCGGTATGTGGTAAGTGGCTAGCATTTTATGATATAAAAAAATCATAGACACTTGTTTTATGAATCGGCTGACCGTCCAAAGCTTGATTTGACCAGTCTAGTGCATTACATAATCTTTTCATGAAAATTAACCATATTGTATCCCAGAAAACAATATGGTGTGCGAGTTAACGAGGTTGCGCAATACGGGGTTGCTTACAGCGCCACCTAACGGAAATAGAAAGTATGCAAATGTCGCGGCAGAGCGGCGGCTGTCGCCAGTCCCGACGCTTCCTGGTGCAAATTGAGAACTTCGATCCCAGTGGTGTAAACCACAGGTTTAATGTGCAGTAAACATACGTGGAATGTGTATTTTATAGGATTCATTTAATAACTGTTTGTAATAAATGCAGCGCGCTATGGAAAGGGCTATTCTCGGGGATTCGAGAGATCAAAGCAGAAATGAGGAAATCCGTGAACGAACTAAAGTCGCTGACATAGCCCGACGGATTAGCAAGCTAAAGTAGCAGTGGACGGGGCACATAGCACCTAGAGTTGACGGGTGATTGAGAAGAAAGGTTCTGGAATGGAGGTCACGTACCGGCAAGAGCAGCGTGGGACATCACCCACATGGTGGACAGACGACCTGGTAAAGGTTGCAGGATGCCGCTGGATGCTGGTCGCTTCCAACCGACCAATCTGGAAGTCACCGGGGGAGGAAGAAAACATAAAGGCACAGAAAACATGATATGTTTTGTTTGTTTAAAATAATGGTGATTATTATTATTATGAAAAGCGCTTAGGACTATTTGCAATAATAATTGTATTTTTGGGGGAAAAGCACTAGTAAAACTATTTGTCAGTCTCAGTGGCTTGCATTGAGACTTGAGAAAGGCCTATATGTAATAGTTGATACATATTATGATGAGTAACAAGTTAATTTCATGACATTTAATAAGTACACGATCTACACGAGTACCAATTGTCTTAGAACATCGACAACCAAACAAACTAACATTTAAATGCAAATTGAGAGGTACCGATATTGGCACACGGCAATTAAAGTAAGCAATCGTACGATAGGGTTGTGAATTACACCTATTAATTAACGCCAGGCGAGCGCCTTGGGCACTTCCTAGCTCGCCCTAAATGGAATAGACAAATAGTATCAGTTGACTATATTTATTGCTGTTGAATTTTGATTTTAAGGCGTGATTATGATCATCACTCTGTTGTAATAGAAATCTAGATTACCTAGCTACATACGGCTATTAAGAAAGATCTAAGTTTAGCAGTCTAATAATTTCTAAAATTGTTTTGAATCACAAAATGTCAGGATTTTAGGTATAAGATTTTTCATGGGCAACGTATATTAAAATTAACTTTGAACTTTTAAGCAACTTGTGATCAGCAATGCCACCTTTTTCATGAGAATGGCGAAGATCTTTTTGCAGGCTAGGCATTTTCAGATCGCGGTCGTTAATGTAAACGATACATAATGAATTGCTTCGACTGTTGATCTAAGAGGTTTTTACGAATGTAATATGTGTAATCAAATAAATAGAAAATACAATCATCATAATAATCAGCCCAAGTCTGACTTCTGCTAGACATTGGCCTTTCTCAACGCATGCCAATGCAATGACCTTTATTCTCGGCTATTCTTTTTCATCCCCTGCCAGCTCACTTATAATTTTAAATGTAACAAAAAGATTCAGTATTTAATCGTGATATGTCCATGGCTAACAAAACGTAAACAATAATATTTCGAAAAACAAAATTCTCGCACCGCTATACGCTATCGCGTATGACTTACAGAACCACCTGTTAATCCCATTGAAGAGGGATTAGTATGAGAAAAGTAAACAAACGTACAGCTGGAGTAGGGCTGTCAATACGTATAAGAAAATATTACAGCATTATTTTTATAAAGTTTTCTGTTTTCATTTTGTTCTTAACGTCGTCTTATTGGCTTCTTTGTTTTGAGCTTAAGAAATTAATTAATACTATTTATGATAACACAAGAGCTAACGTACAGATTACTGCGTTTTAAATTTCTTGACGGTTGTATCATCGTTTATTTGCAAAATATAATAATAAATGTGTCAAACAACACACACAAATTGTAGTGATACAAATGATTTTGCCCGAACCGTCTAACAGTCACAGCAGGCCAAGTCAAAGGGCAGATCACGCCACTACGCTACTTGTCTACATTTTTTTGATCTGTACATGATAACAACAGTTAGTTCATAACCCTATATCCTGTATCAGCCCTACTTACAAACTATAATTGCACGTTACGATGCTCGCGCGCAGAACAAACGATTTTCAGCACGCTTTAGTTCCGTTACATAACTAAAACGCAGCGAAAACATCCGTCTTCAGCGCACTACTGTCCACCAAACAAAACTACGCAGACAATATCATGAATGTCTATTTCCGGTACAGTTACCTCCAAAAATATGTTTCAATCATGTTCATCCCTAATTTGGTAGTAAAAAAGTTTAATAAAAAACTAAAAACCGACTTCAAAATGAAACTAAAAAGCGAAAAATAATATTGACTAAAACATACCTAATCAGTTCTTTTTGGAGTCGGTGCGAATGAACACATTTTAACTCTCGATGGCTGGCACCGACTCCAAAAAGAACTGATTAGGTATGTTTTAGTCAATATTATTTTTCGCTTTTTAGTTTCATTTTGAAGTCGGTTTTTAGTTTTTTATTTAACTTTTTGTATTTTACAATTTTAAGTGTTAAGTCCTCTATTTTTTCCCTCCTAACTTCGCCAAAAATGACTTTACAGCAAAGTAACCTTAACTAATATTGGTTCTCTATAGTCCCCCTATCCAATGGTATGATAAAAATAAGATGTTATATAGGGTCAATTTTTCGACGAAAATTTTTAAGTCTTAAGAAAAGGCTTTACCTACACTCCAACCAGAACGGCGGCTATTTTGGTGTCGAAACCATAGGATAAGGTTTTGCGTTAAATAACAAGTCTGATTAAGAAAGGAACTTTCAATTTTTTTTTCGTTACTGGTTGTGCGGGTACGCCCCCAGTAAATAAAAATTGGCGGTCTGGTACCTCATACGCTTCACGTCTGCTCAACTCACTGCGAAATACGTTCTGTCGACAAATTGCAGTATTATCATCTAACTCCTATTCGTTAAGGAGTTCTGTGGCTTCCATCATCAGGTCAGCAACATGACATGATGATTACCAGACCCAAAAATCAGCATTGAGTCAGAAAATATATGCAAAACATTATGGGTGCCTATAAAAATTGAGGGTTGCCCTCGATTTCCCAGGGATCCCATCATCAGAATCTGACTTGGTGTAAATGGGACCACCTCGGGAGTATACCCTTTCAAACTAAAAAATAAATTTTGAAATCGGTCCGTAATTGACGTCGTAATCGCGTAACATACATACAAAAAAAACAACATTCAGACGAATTGAGAACCTCCTCCTTTTTTTTGAAGTCGGTTTATAAATAAAAGTTTGCATTATTTACAGTTGACTGTATAATACTACAGTGTATACCTACTACGTGTAGCATTAAGGTATAAACATTAAAGGTTATTTTGTACTATTTAAATAATATTTTTTTCCAAAAAAAAACTGATTGGATTATAAAGAATCCCTCTCATACAAACTGAATGACCTTATTGATTGACGTTATCACTAATAGAAACTCTAATTTTATTTTTTTATTTTTTGGCCTACGTTTATTTAGCAAAATTGTTTAGTTTCGCACAACCGTATCCTGTAATATAGCTGACCATTTACGTTATAAGTTGTTTAACACTGATCAGTGAAACAAGTAGTTTGTCAGCTGTTCTTAATCTTTGTCAGCAATTTGCATCGGTAATGTTGGATACCCGTGGCCAAATGCTCGCTTACGTTTAAGCAAACAAACATTCGAAGTTTCTATTATCTAACATGGTTTCGTAAACGTACAAATAGTTTTGGAATTAACATATTTTATGTAGGCCTCACTGCGAAATGGCCGTTGTTACGACTTACTAATAAACCACCGATTAAGTAATCGTGTAAGCCGAAATTGTTGCTGAAATCATTTTTGTTTTCTTGAAGCTTTATATCAAAGTTATTTATTAATAAACAAATGTGGGTTCTGTCTGTTACTCGTTCAGTTAACAAGTCCTTAAACCGCTGAAACCTCTGATATACTTACGAAAGGTTTTGACCTTAGTTACGGAACCTTAGCTTAAAGACAGATACTTTTCCAACATGAATAATAATAAACAGACAAAAAATACTTAGGATTTTCATGATTTTTTTTTTAAACATCCTAATACTATACCCTTAATTAAATCTTAATTAATTGTACCTACAAATTGTAGAGTCATGTACTAAATGGCCGTTACCAACGGCAGCGTTTAGTTTTTTTGCCGTTTGTATTAGGTTTTTGCATTTCAAATTAACTTTTTTGCTACCGTTACAGCATTAAGACCACTTATTTTGCATAATAGTTTTTTAAATCATATTTACAATATGGATTATGATACGATTTTTCTGATAGATAGGCTGATTTACGATAATGTTTTTGGTATAATTAGATACGCTTTGAAAGCCGAGGCAGATCGTTTGAATTTTATTAATTTAGAGTAAAAGCTGCAATAATAACGTCCTTAGGAGAAAAAGTCCGCTGACTGGAGGTTTCCTTGGAGCTTGATTGTGACTGAATTAAGGACATTAGAAGGAGGTTTTTTTAAATGAACAGAACACATATAGATCTAAAAGTTGATACTAGTTTATAGTTCATCAGACGTAGTTTTGGTAAATATCCCGCTGGCTGGAGGTCGGTTAGGGAAGCTTATATTTCCGTTTGTGATACAGAACAAATTCTGTTTTCGGCATAATTCAGTAGAACAAATCCAGATCTAATTCTCTGTATCACTCATAAGTCTCCCAGACATGGGATCCCGCTGAGTGTAGACACACAAAATGGAACTGTACGTACACTCGGGTTGCTGGAAGGAGTTCACTCAAATCGCCATCCCCGAAATATAGTGTGATACAATAATACACACTTCACCTTGAAACCGAAGCTACTATAAAATGTCTCACAATACACATAAACAAATAATTTATGGCTCTCATTTATTCTTGGTCGGCCATTTGTCAAGATACGTATCTGTATCATTTACGCACGGAACCTTCGCTGTAGAAATTATGATAGTGTTTTGTTTTGTAATTATGTTCATAATTCTTACACAATTTCAAGAACGAATAAATGAATGTATGATACTGGTACATAGTGAAACAGTTCAATGAGAGGTGTACTACTTATATATCGCAGCAGGCGCCTAACATTTAATTTGAATAGTTTGACCACATACATCCAATAAGTAGTTAATAAAACTAAGATAAAAGTAATGAAAAATATCTCCATGGGTCTAGGTGTCCGTGAAAATAAAAAAATATGTATATTAATAAACAAAAAATTTAAAAAGACGTAAACTGATGAAACCAACGATATTTTTAATATCGTTGCATAAAACATTTAAATCATCGTTACATTTAGCAGGCTCAACTTCAAAATGATTATTAAATAACTCATATTTACTTCTTTTTGGATGATAGCGTTTTTTTATAATAATTAATTAAGTATGTAACTGTGATAGTTAGGTAAGCATTCTCACTTCTTGGTAACATCAATCGCAGTCACATCCGACAAGAGTCCTCAGAGGGACAAGGGTTGTCTTGTCACTCCGCGATACGGCGGCAATTGAACTCTGCGTACGAATCAACAGGTCCCGGTGCGAAATGACAAAGCGACACGAAATGTAGACGATGTTATAAAGTAAGTTTAATAAAAAACTAAAAACCGACTTCAAAATGAAACTAAAAAGCGAAAAATAATATTGACTAACATACCAACATATTTTTGGAGTCGGTGCCAGCCATCGAGAGTTAAAATGTGTTCATTCGCACCGACTCCAAAAAGAACTGATTAGGTAGGTTTTAGTCAATATTATTTTTCGCTTTTTAGTTTCATTTTGAAGTCGGTTTTTAGTTTTTTATTAAACTTATTTTATTTCACAATTTTAAGTGTTAAGTCCTCTATTTTTCCTCTCCTAACTCCGCCAAAAATGACTTTACAGCAAAACCTGTTGACAAATGTTGGTCTTCTGTGGACCACCCACCCAATGGTATAATAAAAATAGGGTGCTATTAATGATAAATTTTTCGGCGAAATTTAATTCAAGTCCCAGACGCCTTTAAAATAAGCTTCAGTTTTTACCTTCCAACTCCGCCAAAAATGGCTGGTTACCAGTATGCTTTTAAAATCAAAACATTATAAACTGATAAAATTCTTAAATACTTCTCATAACAACAAGAAAACATAATAGGTAAAACCATGGTCAAGACAAATATATTTTTTCTAAAGTTTATAGTTTTTGATAAAGTGTAATATTTTTTACCTAAAACAGCAACTCTATGATTTTAAACTTGGTAAAATTGAAATCAACTAATTTACATCAATACAGCAAATACACATTTTCGCCGAACACCAACCGCATAAAATCTCCTACTGGATTCGTGCTAGCCTGCCAACATCAACATTGTAACAAGCCCAGTTTCCCGACTTCATTTGCAATTGAAAACGAGCGAACAGCACTGTAAACTAAACACTATAATACAACGATAGGGCCATTAGCTTCGCGTGACAATGCATACAGAACGGTACTTAGTGGTTTTCATTCACAGAAACGTAGAAAACTGCGATACATAGCACAAGGCCAAGTCGGTGTTTACTAGACAAAGCGCAAAGAGTAGTTTTCTAACTGAAAGTCATTTCAAAGCTGCCTCAACAAATTTCCTGAAAATATGTAGGTTTTTTCCACAAAGATAGTAAGGAAACCTCAAAATTAAGAAAAACACTGGTGGTTGCCATGATACACAAACATGGTCTAGTGGTCATGTCTAAGGGTTTCATCTTCTGAAATGAAAATCCATTAAAAAAACTTTTACTCCGCATAATAAACTGTTACGCACATTTTCTACGTCGATTTATTGATTTGATTCTACCGGTCCAACGTGAAATTAGTTTTCGTGCGTTAATAACGTACATAATATCATCGCTATTGGTGTTATGACCACAAAATTTCCGCTCAGAAAGGGCATTTCAATTAAAAGCTTATTCTCAAGTGAAATGCGTTTCGTAACCTAACACAATGAACTGCTCAAAATAAAGGTAAATGAGGAGCGGACAATAATATCTCATTTCCCTGGCAGTGGTGCTTCCCACGGCGCCTGCGCCGCGAAAATGTTGTGCAACAATGCTCTAGGGAAAGGTGAATGTGAAATTAATGTTATATTTATTAATTTACACGCGGCGAACTATCAAGATCGTATTCGCTTTGGAGTTACGAATTTTAAGACGCGAGCGCAGATCCGCGCTTTCCCATCTGTTGCATGAGCTAGTTATCTGACAGATTACGTTTTAATTACAACATAATTGGCTTGAAGATCTTTTAATTTGTAGACGCCAGCTAGAAAAATGGCTAGACAACAAAAGATTTCAATCTTTATGAATGTTTTTTTTACTGCCTCCCACAATTTGCATTGTGACATCTTCCTACCAATCGTAGGATACATATTTTTTTTTTATATTACATGCTAGGTTCATTCAAAATAAGGTGAGCTAATGTTGTCGGTAGCTTAGTTGATAAAGTACTCGCCCGGAATGCGTTGGTCGTGCATTTAGATGGGTGAGACCTTTGGGTTTTTTTTTTCAGGTATTATATTATCTAGATTCAATATCGTAATTAAAAAAACGACGACAAATTATTGGTTAATAAATTGAGAAGGTACTTAACATTGTGTTTCGTCACTTTAAGGGGAAATGGTGAATTTAAAAAATGTTTTATCTTTATAAAACGTAATAACTCTTGCTTGCGTGATTACGGAGCCAAAATTTGTACAACAACTTTTTCTAAAGCAAACATTACAATCTATAAATAATAAAATAATAAAAATAAATTGTTGCCACAATCACACCAATTATCTAGCCCCAAACTAAGCAAAGCTTGTGCTATGCAATGGCGACAAGATAACGGATAAACATCCATGACTTAAAGATAAATAACACTTGAAAAAAAAAATCATCGACCTCAGGTGGGACTCGAACCCACGTCCCATCGCATACCGGGCGAGTGCTTTGACCACTAAGCTACCGAGGACGTCACGTGACAAGATGAAATTTATCTTAATCTTCAATTAAACCTTGCATGGAATTGCTAAAAACAAAAATTAACAATGTTTAAGCATTTCTGATCTTAACCAATAGTCAAATATTTGTAAAAATATTTCTATAGGGTGTTGACGGTAGCATACTACTCAGCTATACATATAGCTACAACATTGATCAGAATACGCTGGCTTTGACAGCGAGAAAAAACACTTGAAGAATTTCATCTTGTCACGTGACGTCCTCGGTAGCTTAGTGGTCAAAGCACTCGCCCGGTATGCGATGGGACGTGGGTTCGAGTCCCACCTGAGGTCGATGTTTTTTTTTTTTTTCAAGTGTTATTTATCTTCAATTAAACCTTGCATGGAATTGCTAAAAACAAAAATTAACAATGTTAAAGCATTTCTGATCTTAACCAATAGTCAAATATTTGTAAAAATATTTCTATAGGGTGTTGACGGTAGTATACTACTCAGCTATACATATAGCTACAACATTGATCAGAATACGCTGGCTTTGACAGCGAGAAAAAACACTTGAAGAATTTCATCTTGTCACGTGACGTCCTCGGTAGCTTAGTGGTCAAAGCACTCGCCCGGTATGCGATGGGACGTGGGTTCGAGTCCCACCTGAGGTCGATGATTTTTTTTCAAGTGTTATTTATCTTCAATTAAACCTTTCATGGAATTGCTAAAAACAAAAATTAACAATCCATGACTTAGGTGCAAATACTCGTGCTCATCACACTAACATTTGCCCCTCGCGGGATTCGAACCCGCAACCGCCAGGCATTGTAGTCCGGAGCGCGAACCACTACACCAGACGGTCGTCAATCTAGTTAACACATTCTATTATCAATTGTAACAGCTGATCGGTCGTTCTCATTTGTACACCAGAATAACTCGTATAGAGGTTTTTTGTTATTTCAATTACAACTTGTATGAGTACTTATCACTTCTGTTGGTAGCAGCAAGATCCAAAACTAGGATATCCGGTTACCTCCTGACTAAACGCTGTAAACTTAACAAAGACTCTATAATGAGCATGTAATGGTTGCAAAATACTCAAGTGTCACTCCACTATCCAGCTCATGTCGTTTAGCAAATAACTTTTAGTTGCGTAAGCGATGTTTGTTTGGCCGACCTACGACGCGTTACAGATTCAGCGCATTACAATGGCCACTTAACTGAATCGCCTAAGTAATCTGCGTTAAATACAATTACGCTATCGTTAGTAACCGTAGCGAACGATGCTAAGCATTCTACTAGTGTAGGGGTATGCGCGATATTCGTGTAAGTATTGTTATGAGATGACCTCCAATGTTATACCTAAACACTTTTCTGTGTAGGGGATACATCACAATAGTGAGGGTAAGGGTTATTTAAAAAAAAATAGAAATAGAAAAATATTTATTTGACACACACATCATACATAGAATACAAAAGAAATACATAATTAAGATTTAGAAAAAAAGGGGTCAATAAGGCCCCCGCTCAGCATTTGTCGTGACAGCCGGAGACATATCAACGACGCTGATTTTCAGCAGGGACCCTGACGTTAGGGGTTAAAAAGCACGGCACTAGTGACAGGAAAAGTTAAGTTATCTATCTATCTAATAATAATAGTAACAGACAGAAAAAAGACACAATATACATTTTCAAATAGATGACACAAATATAATTTTCATTTTTTGCCAGTCGAATTTAACTAATTATAATGTTTTTCAGGTTTAAGTCAAATAATCTTTGATAAACGACAGGTGACATTTACAATAATTATAATCAGCGCCGAAAATCAGTATTGTTATAAAATCTAATGACGCGGTTAGTAAAATATAATTTGACTACCCACCGTGAATAGAATGTCATAAAATGTCAATAAAGTTTATGTAAGTAATTACTAGACATAGATAACTTTAATATGTGATTATTATCTTTATTTGACTATTCTTGTTCACCGGCCCACACAAGCTACCGTCTGAATTTGGACAATTAACAAATTACAAAGACAGCGAAAGTAGTTTTCGCTTTCTAGCCTAAAATGTAAGCCAATAATCGGAATATCGAGCCGGTGCAACAGTGGGCGGAATCGATTCACGGCATAATCGACGTCCTCGACTCGCCCACGTGTCGATTAAGCCTCGCATTCATTAGGAGACAAAAAATCTAGGCCAGGAAGGAGCTCTTCCGATGCCGCTCTGAAAAAAGTCGCACACGACAATGTGTTGCCATCAGCTAATTATCGCTAGCACCACTCAACTTCTTGCGATACGGTAACAATAATAAGGATCTCACCGCGCTACGCTATCTTTAACGAGACATTGCCTGATTGTCACACATACTTGAAATTATGTTGGAATAACGAAAGTGATGAAAAAGTAGTTTTAAGGTAGATAAAGAAGGAACGTTATGTAACTGAAACCATTATTACAATTTTTAAGAAACGACAATTTTTATGGACGGCCTTGCTTGTCTAGTGCGTCGTGTCCAGGCTACAAATCCAGGAGGTTGCGGGTTTGAATCCCGCAGGGTTGTAATTTTGGTGTTATGAGCACAAGCATTTATAAATGTATTACAAATTATATCCGTTATCTAGTCGCTATAGTAAGTACTATGCTTTATTTGAGATAAGATGTGATTGTTTTTTATTATTATTAACTCCCCAAAAATAAATAGCATACATTCTTCTTAGCTAGCAGTTTCGGCAGCGGCGAACTTCATACCGCCAAACAGTATTTCGTTTTTCGTCACTTTTTAATGTTTTTATTATTTATTCTGCTATTCGGGGCGGAGGCAAATCCAACAAATTATAGACTATGAAAATCGGTCCAGCCGTTCTCTTGTTATAAGTTTTGGAACAAATACGACTTTGTTTTATATATTAAAAAGATAAGCTATAATAACGCCATGTCGACTACTATCGTACATTGACACTTCTCGAACGATTCAAGAATCGAAGTTCCAAATCTTTGTCTTATAATGAGCACGCGACTTAACACTGGCAGCTCAGAAAACAGGAACCGGGAAGTTAAAACCGCCATAACGTTAGAATGTCCGAAACAGACGTCTTGTCATAAACACGGAGCCGTGTTGCGGAAACGTGGGAAGTTTCACCAGGCCGGTGCTCCCTATTAATAGACTAAACACTGTTTTATAATCCTCTGAAATGAGACATTGTAACACGTTAATCTGGTAAAATTGTTTATTAGAATGTTTACTGTCAGATTGGACTGAGGCATTATTTTGCGCTTACAATAATATTGAGCAGTTATAGATTTTCAGGCAAATGATTATCAACAGTAGTACCTACTACAAAATTGGCGCGCTTCAATTTCCTTAGAATAAGTTTTCTGTGTATATATTTTAGCATACATACAATATTTGTATAGTTTACTTTTAAAAGTGTCATTTAGGCAAATAAAAAAGCTGCAGTTCTAGTAAACTACCTACAGAAAAAAAAACTTTAGGGAGTACAAAAAATCGCCGTAAGATTAGGCGATTAGGGAGGGTATCAAGACACTATATTTATAACATTATTTTTGGAATAAGTAAGTATTAAAATAGACAATCACTTTGGTGTACGTTATAATATAATAATATATATAATAATAATAATAATATTGGACAACATCACATACATTGCTCTGATTCTAAGGTAAGTAGCTAAAGCACTTGTATTATAGAAACCAGAAACAACGACGGTACCACAACACCCAGACCCGAGCAAATGTAGAAATGTTCGTTTTCTACATTGACCCGACTGGGGATCGAACCCGGAACCTCAGAGATGGCGGCGCCATTTAAAGTCCGACATGCTCGCCTCTCGGCTACGGACGGAGGTCGTCGTACAATCATTTTAGTATTATCATGATAGATGACCGGAGCTTAAGAAACCGGTTCATCATAATGTTGATGCTGACAATAAGGCCTAAGATACGCTAAAATAGCATTCTATTGTCAATACAAACTTTGCGAATTAGTTTCTCTACAGCCTACAGGTAAATAATAGCATTGACGTCATCTCTTATCTCGCCATGTCAAGTTTCGCAAAGCAAGTTACGGTGTCACACGTAAGTACAAGGAAGAAGTCGGCACAGATACCGTGTTCTAGGTATTCTACGAATATTGAAATTGTGTAACACCACTTAACCGAATTGCATTGTTGAGGGGCAAGTGTACGAAATTCGACCACAGTTTTACATAACGCGTTTTTATCAAATCACAATAACGGGCGATTCAACGTAACTGGGTTATCAATTTGGGCGTTATTAGGTTTGGGCGTAATAAGGTTTGGGCGTTTACTGGGTGACGCGCTGCGCGGTGACAATGTTCACGCAGGTTTTTTTTTCTTTGTTTTGGCTTGCATTAGCGTAGCCAGTGCGGAGTTAAATCACGCAGTTTTTGAGGTTGCGAACGAGGTGCTAGGACAGTGTGGAACTATGGACTCTATTCTTATTAACAACCAAAAGATTATTGACTCAATTAATGTAGTAGAGCGACGATTCGCTTTAAACGTGATCCCAGGTTTGAGTCTTAGCTTAAAATCTTATTTTTAATATTATTCAATTCAAATTCAAATTCAAATATTTTATTTCAGGCAAGGCCCATAGATAGTTAGTAACAATTTTCCTTACGAAACTAGTGTTAGTAGGTAATACTTTTATCAATTTATTTTATTTAATATAATTCAATCAATCCAATTTAATTAATTTAATCCAATTCATTTTAATTTAATATAATTTAATTTAATTTATATCACATGCATGTTACTTTATTTTAAGTGGGTTTTCACCCACCTTTGAAGGATAGGTGAATCCCATCTATCAATAAAAACCCTCAGAATAGTGCCAATTATGCCAGTGTATGCTCGGAAGCGCCTTTACGCCTCTTGCAAAGTTTACTGTCTGATCTTGTAACACAAAGACGTTTACTTCTTCCTTCGAGACCATCCCAAAAGATGTGTTATCCGGCAGCAATTTAATAGAAAATGTAACTTTTGTTATTATATCCCAGTTTTTCCACTAGTTCTATTAAATCTAAGGCTCCACCAACCATGTCATCACAAGGTTATATCTGCTAAAATATGCAATTATAATCCTCAATGACCTCTTGCACATGTCGTACAATAAGTTAGTCAAAACTGCATTGCCTCAGCAGTGTCGACACCAGACGAAGATGTTACAATGACAGCTTCGCGTGACCGCCACCAGGCCTTTCTAATCATTTTTAAATAGGATTACGAGGAAGTCGCGCTTTTCTTGAGGAGTGTAATTTGACACTTCTCTTTACAAGGTGGGAATGGCAAAGGTCACGCCGTCAATGTTATCTGTTGACGCTAACTCTTCAAATGAAAGCGGACCCATGAGACCGCTTAACAATAGGATTTCAATTGTATTTTGTTTCCCTTTGTTAAAAACCTCGTTTTATGTAATATGTCGTTTTCAAAATGAGTTTCATCGTCAGAAAATTTTGAGAACCACTGATGTAGAATAAAAAGACACACTGCAGTTGAGTCAGAACAGAATAATACATTATAAGATATAGTATCAGTGTAGACTTGACATGAGGTTATAGGTTTTTGTTAAAAGTAAGATAGATTCCTTGTCATTCAATGACGCAAAATTCTATAGCAAATCAACTTATCAATCAACAGAAAGTAAAACATTCCGTTTTCGATATAACAAAAGCTCATTATACCACGAGTACATCCTTTAGAAAGCTATTAATACAGATCGGTAATTAAAATCGACAGTTAGATTTATACTACCCCCGGCGATAGCGTAATAATTACACGAAACAACGCCGTGACCTTTGTTATCGCCTGACATTATATTACTTTCGATTATAATTAGTTGCGAGACTAAGACCAGCAGGGCTAGCATGCGCGCATCGGTTATTTTATCGATAGACAAGAAAAATTTTGTCTTCGACGATATTTGTCGTTTTCCCTACTTACAGACGTCTCGAATCCTTTTTCGTAATATTTTTATAGGGTCTCCCGTTCTTTGAAGCTACTTATTTTTACGTTATAACACGGCTTTGCATGATATTTTAGTTTTTTCTTTGTCAGTCGAACGTCAAAAGTCGATAAAATGCCACGACAAAATTTTATCGTGTTTCGCATGCTAGCCCTGCATGTCTACTCGGGAAAGCTATGAAATATCAGGACTTGTAACGCAGGAGATACATCGCTAACATTTAAGACTAAAGCCGGTTATACACTTAAGTTCAGATGTGTCAAGCGCGGAAAAGATTATGAGACGTGCATCATTTAAACATTTATTAAATTAAATGAACGGTTTGTTAGTTAGCGCTTACAAGTAAGATTACCATACGATTTATTTTTAAAAAATTACCTTTTGTTTATCGCGTTTACTTATTAAAAAGTAAATAATAATAGTTTTCATAAAAAAAGACGTTAGAAATCAATTAACCTCAGTGACATTCGGTTACAAATATGTTAATCGATTTTGAAATATAATATTTTTATTTATAAATGTTCAACTGATTTATTGTTTAGTAAAAAATATGCTTTTTACAGCCGCGAATTAAATTTGCACTTGAGAAATTATGGATTTCGCAGACGATCTTGAACGATCCCCTTAAAGTAAACGTTCCTTTTATATTATAAAAGCTTTTTAACAAAAAAATAAACCTTAATTTTTTTTGTTGAAAGCTTTTATTTAATAATTTTCTGTGGATATAAGATCAGCATTAAAATCTGAGAGTGAATAAATCACCCCTATTTTCCCACCCTTAGGGTAAGTTATATTATTTTAAATTTATATGCGACAAATTTCGGGTAGGGTAAGGTATACCCTATCTAATAAAAAAAGAATTATCAAAATCGGACTACTCTGTAAAAATTTATGCGTGATCATACATAAAAAT
Source organism: Anania fuscalis (assembly GCA_950371115.1). Taxonomy (NCBI): domain Eukaryota; kingdom Metazoa; phylum Arthropoda; class Insecta; order Lepidoptera; family Crambidae; genus Anania; species Anania fuscalis. Next base: position 21,427,019 of record OX493325.1, read on the forward strand.
ATATATACGCGTCGACTTGATAACCTCCTCCGTTTTTTTTCGTCGGTTGAAAAGTGAAAAGCTCGTAATAGTCCCTCAAAGCTAATGAAAAATAAATTCAATCAAAGTGACGGCAATGACGGCAGGTTATATCACATAGGAAATATACTGTAATAATTCAAGCACCACAGTCTTGTCTAACATTCGAATGATCGTGTTTGCCCGGGGGTCTATTACTCATTATCTCTTGATTTAAACACAATGGTCCCGAAGAAAGTACGTGGACAAAGCAATGCAACGTTACGTGTGTACTTTCATTGATATCAAATCAAATACACAACCCACAGTACCTACACATCAGATTCTATTATCGACCTTATCCCGGGGGCGTAGAGGTGTGAAGTAAAATTAATGAGGTATAAAAATGGTATTAGCGGTGATAATTAAAACTTTCGAGTGTCGTAACAGGTATCTCAATACGATATCATCACCGCTATGAATGAACTTGATGGGAAATGCTGTTATGAAACACACGCAATGTTATGGTGCAACTATTAGAATGAAACGAAATGGAAAGCTAACCACTACAGTTGTTATTTACTACATATTTGGTTCATACGAAAAATAATACATAAATAAACACGTAATTTAAAAAAATACAGATTTAAGATTATAATTACAAGTTACATGCATAAGCATAACGCGATAACGCGGGAACCATGATTTTGTATGATGAACTGTATTATTTGGGTAGACCTATTTTTAGAATTTTTATTAAATATTCTTCAAACTAACATGCAAAATTCATCAAATCAAATCAAATTCTTTATTTGCCTTTAAATAGGGTGTTTACAAAAAAAATGTGGATGGTTAATTAACAGTAAGGTTCTTATGCCTATTTAGTTATGCAGATTCATAACATGCAAATAATTAGTGTACTTAAAAAGTGCTATTATTACAATTTAAATTGGTTCATTATTAATTCATGATAAAATAAATATTTTTTTTATTGCTAACGATTTTCTGATTTGTCTAGTAATTATAATAATAAAGAGGATTCATTTACAAGAGAGTACATAATATTGCTTTTCAAATGAAATTTTAAAATCTTTTATTACAACGTAAGTTATTTTTAAACAATTATGTCTGAAAAAACGTCAGTTTAAAGTTATATTCGCACACTTAATTTGCGAACATTTACTACTGGCGACCGGCGCGCGCTCAGCATTACGCACTAACTGCACAATGGCGACGATAACAACCGATCGAAAGCACGACCAAAATGTTTAGAGTTAAATAACTAATAGAGAGTACTTTCCAACTTAGGTCGACGGCAAAACGTTTTTTTTATAATAAAACACTGCAATTCACCCGTGTGTGCTCGCGAAAGCTTTCCCAGTAAGTAATCTAAATTGTTACAAACAATAAAGAAACATTGACGATTTTTTTTTACTAAGTACTTGATTGGGCAAAAGAAAGTTTGTTTTTACAATTGTTGTTACACTAGCAAATTGAAATGATAAAAGTTTGTTCGTTTGTTCCGTATGCGTTTCCATAAACCATGCAATGAAACTTTGTTGAGTTGTTGTGCGCTGAAGGTTTTTGAATTAAATGCACGCAAACAAAGACACGGGAAACAGGTCATCTTTTTATTTAAACACCGAACTACGAATGAAATTAGTAATTACCTACTAAACAAGTATCATTTATCTACCTTTTCTCACAAAATGCAATAAAAATAATCACTGTTTAAAATTTTATTAGTTCGTAATTTCGATCAAATTGTAAATTACTTTTTTATGCGTGCGCAATCTTCGTTTATGCTACACAAAAACAAAACACTCACACGCCCACTAACTTTCCTTTTCACGGCGCCTCGGGTGTAGCTTCCTTTCGGGCGGTATGTTTGTTTAAGCTTGCAAAAATCAAAGATCATCCATCATCTAATCAGGCGAACAACATTTTTTGTGCACTTTCGATCTTGGACAGATGAGTCACGGCGGCTGTCGAATGTGTGTCGCGGGATTGGTGTCAATGCCCTAGAGCAGGGATAGTGAACCTTTGGCACGCTACCGAATTCGGTGTTCTAAACTTGACACTTCAAGTACTACAGTTATAAAAAAAACAGTAAAAATGTTTGAGTATATAAAATGGATAACCTATTAAAACTAAATATAACTAAATGAGTTTTATAAACCAACTGAAATGATTTATTTTTTAGTCTGTGTTCTTACTCAAGCTTAGAAAAAGTTACAAATAAAATTTACTTAATGCTGTGCCATTCCATATTAATCACAAAAAAGACCATACACCCTTCGGCACATATATAAACTATCTTCCTTAAATAATGCTTGCAGTTCCAATTACTTATTGAAAAATGTTGTGTATCCCTGTCATAGGGTGCGTGCGCGCAGGTCGCATGGCCGCTAGACCTTGCGCGCTTCCGCAGCGCAGTCCGATGAGCCGGCCTGCACATTGTGCGTGCCAGAGGACACGTTTAATAAAAGGTGTACCACAGGGGATTTGGGTAAATTTATTTATATAGGTAGATGGTTACATCACGCAACGTCCTTGCAAGTAACTGCTTATTTAACTTTACCTAAAAATTCAATGACATAATAAAAGCATCGTACAGATACCCATTCTTGTATGTTGTATAATTGTAATATGTTAAATTCAGAATTTAAAGCAAGCAATTTAATTATTTATAGAAGTTAGAACCCTAACATTAATAAAGGATTTTTATAGATAGTTGATTAAAAGCCAATTTTTTAAAAGCCAGAGATACCTTACGATTTTGACACATTCTTTTCGAATATCAATTAATTACATAATCATTTCGTATGGCGTTTAGCTGCTAGAATCTTAATTTGAATCAAATGTCGATTGACAGTTGACGCAACCAGTCCTAAGCGTTCTCTCTCACTCAGCTCAGCTGGGGTGAGAAGATTAAGTTTCCGCAAGCCACCAGGGAAAAAGTAAGGCTGGCAATCGTTGGCGAATTAATTAATCATTATAAAAAAGCAAAAGCGTTGTGTTTTTAAAAAACAATTTCGTAAAACTTTTGTATACACCTTTCGGCTACCACCGACAGGCAAATAAAGAGCCCTGACATTGAAACAAGTGAAATCCTAACCTTCACACGAACTGTCAATAACCGCGCACTAGCACATGGTTCCGTTCTGTCGACGAAAAAAGCGTAGATCATAGTTACCATAGTTAACCAACATAGAGAAAAACTACCTCGAAGTGGCCTTTGTGAAAAATCCGGACGCTACGAAATATCCCGTTTTTCTAGGGTTCCGTACCCAAAGGGTAAAACGGGACCCTATTACTAAGGCTCCGCTGTCCGTCTGTCTGTCCGTCTGTCCGTCCGTCCGTCCGTCTGTCCGTCCGTCCGTCCGTCGTTCTATGCTATTTTCGTGGTTCTTTCGTCTTCGAAAGCGAACTCAATCACTTTCATCTCGCTTTGTGCGAGTAATGAACAGCACAAAAACATATTTGCATCTATGTGGTACATCGTACCTACATTTTTTTGCTCTCAAATTTTTGATTCCAAATGTTTAAGAATGTGGTGCAGTGCAAGCTATACTAGTAACAAACAACAAACACGTAGCGAATCGTTACTATATGTACCTAGTTACGAATAATTTCATCAATCATCAAAATTAACTAGCCCGAAAAATATTATTTCTCGGCATTGACGAATTTAAAAGAACGGTTACCTAACAGGGTTTATTGGGTTGACGACTCGATTGCATGATGGCGTATTGCATTGAACCAAAGGGTCGCCAGTTTGTTTCTCCAATCAGGCCGTTTCAGTAAAGGTACTTTTTAAAATTGACTCGGTTTTGTCAATATACGAACCTTAATAATATACGAACCTTTAATAATATACGAACTCTACAGCAAAATAGCTTTACAGTGGTGCACAATCCTGAATGGGAACCAGTTTCTCTGGGACCTGCGCCCGCGCCGCGGTGGCGATCAATCAGCTGTTGTATAAAACATCTAATTTGATTACTCAGCATTATACCTGCACTTGTACCTGCTTTATAATACTCGCGTAACGGCAATCCCGTGAGCATTTATTTCTTTATGTACGAACTACGTAGGTACACAACTTAGGTAAAGTTCAAACACAAACAAGAATATTAGGTAGCAAAAATTTTTTTGAAACAGCGCAGGAATCCGTTTTGTACGTGTAAGTTATTACGATTTTTTGCCGTTTTAGTTATATTGAAAACAAAAAGCAAGCAAATTCTATAAATAAAATAAAATAAAAAATAAACAATTGTTTGAAAAAACTGCCAATCGACTGAAGACTTGACGACTATAAGGTTTAGTGGTTCGCGTTTCGGACTACAAAGCCATGCAGTTGCGGTTTCGAATCCCGAATGGAAAAACGAAACATGTATCATAGTCATGGATGTTTATAAATGCTTAAGTGTGCAATGTTTATCCGAGGGCCAAGTATTGTGTGACGTCAAGCAATCGAAAATTATTACAAACAAACTTTTCGATCGATGTAAGCGTAGCGCTTGTTTTCCTTGCTTAGTTTGGGACTAGTTAATTAGTGTGATAGTATCTGGAATTTATTTTAAGGAGCTTAAGTTTACAATTTGGGAGACAATAAGTGTGTAAATATCAAAACAAGCACAATTCGTATTCCCAGCACTAAATACCTTGTCGCACCCACCTCGCCCACTGACGGGGACTAAGGCAATTCGCACCAACGACACCGGCTAAGAAGCTATTAGCGAATACTTATAGGCAGCACACATAGGGTTATCATCAGTTTCTTTTTACATATACTCGTATGTACAGTTTTATAGCTTGCACTTTGACATGACAGCTTTTCAGGGATGATAAAGTTTCATCATCAGCCTTTGATAGCATAGAATGCTACAGTGAATGTCTTTGGGCTGTTTGCATACAGTGGCTTTTCACAGCCTTGACTATATCGTCAGTCTAGTGGGTAGGAGACCTCTTCTATGCAATCGGCAGGCAACTTTAAGTTAACCATAGTTCACAGATAAAAAAAATTAACAGTGTCCAATAATTTCTGAGAAATGAAAGTATAAAACACAACTCTCTTTAAGTTATTCTCGTCAATATAGGGATTTTAATTTATTTTTAAAACTTATTCGACACGTTTTCTGAAACGTTCTGCTCCCTATTAGGACTTTTCGAATTTGTAAATGGTAACCCTATCCACAGCTGAATTCGCGCGGCCCGCTAACCCAGATCGCCTTACTCGTTTGCAGATTCCGCGGAGAGTTTCACTCGAAATCAACAATAAATATGGAAAGTCATTTTACGAGGGGCACTTAATAAGCAATAAGAAATAGCCCGCCTTTTATTTCTTGAAAGGAACCGCTTTGCAGCAATAATAAAAGTGCCTGCGACAACTTCGTGCTGGCTGAGCTTCAATGCAACAACGAACCGTGAAATCATCACTTGCAACGCTTACTTACTGAACACTATGAGAAAATTTCATACCATTAAAGACTCGGACACATTGACTGAATGTTAGATTAGAAAAAATATGTTTAGCTGTCTTAACTTTCAAGTGCAAACATTTCAATGTCTCAATAAATAGCACTTGTGTAAAAGAAATCAGAAACAATTACGGTATTACAATTTTGTATCTGGGTAGATACAAAACATTTTTTTAACATTAATAATCAAACGTGAAAGTCTGTAAATCAATTTGTAGCTAGAAATACGCGTAAATATTAAGAATTTCCAATTTGAGCAATACAAATATTTTATAGCTGACTCCATCGTCAATCCAACCGCCCTAACCCAAGACAAATGCCAATAGTAATGAAATAAACCAACCTGCATCAGTACTCTCGATCTCGGACTACAAACTTGGATTTCTCCTTCAGACAATAACCATTTCTTGGCCTCATTTAGGGCTAAAACAGCTCCGAGTGCATTACAAAACCCACGCGGGTGCAATCAATAGTTCCGATGCATGGGACAAGTGGCCGAACTGGTCCGCGGAAGTGGTCCGAACGACTCGCAACCTGTTCGATATTTGGGCACCCGGTCACTGCGTGCCCGGTGGCACAAGTGATCAACTATAGCGGACGGACATTGTATAAAATTATAAGAGGTATTATACAATATTTTTTGTAATATGAATACAAGTTGCAGGCTGATGTGTTTGATCGCGAACAATAGGGCATGGAAGACGGTCTTTATGTTCCAAGGCTTTGACACCTGTTTGATATTTAGACACGTGGTTAAAGTGTGGTTCAAGTCACAAGTAAAATGACCGAAAATTAAAAAAATGTCCTTTTGAATGGTGTAAATGTCTCTCTAGTATGAAACAGAAGACTATAGAATGCAATAAGCCATTACCTGACCGAATGGAACAAGTGGCACATTGTTCCGTAACTGCATTGAAGAACATTTAATAAAGTTGAACGTTATACATTATAGGGTAACCTTAGGCTTCAATCCTTGAAGTTTTGTTTTTATCTTGTCGTTCAATCGTGCATTTTAAAAAAGCATAAAATTTGACTGCTACCTATCAGTTCAAACAAACTTTATTTTTGTTTTGACAACATCTTTAATTGTGTAGAGCAAGAGATTCACTGGTTCATTTTAAATACTATTGAAGTTTCCAAATTGGATTTCATTCAGTTGATCATTTATAAAAATGCCGATAAAAAATAATAATTGACAAGGGATGATTACTTTGAAGATAAATCGTTCTACTCCTTTCTGCTTGTCACGGTTTAAAAATAGTTTCAAACTTGTTAACAGATAGTTATTTTGTTTTTATATCTTCATCAATTTTACTGTGAAATACTGAGAACACTTAAATCCTAAATAGTGGAAACATTTCAAATAAATATTTTTATTTTCCTCAATCTAAATGAATATTCTATGACACTTGATTACTTAATTAGCAGGCTATAAAATCAAATTAATTAAATATAAAGTTTGCTTAGCTATCATTTACTTTCTTCCGAAGAAGACGCGAAGTGTTTAATTAACACCTATCATTAGAACACGGTATCCCATCACGGTCACGGCCGCTAATTCACGGTAAAAAAGAACTATCAAGCTATTCCACAAAGCACAAAAAGTGTATTCCCACGCCTTAATTCATATCGGATAGGTATAATTTGATCCGACACGGGTACTTTCCGACGCATTCCTGGTTTTTATCTTGTTCCGCTTATTAGGAAGATAGTATTAAAGGGCGGATTACATTAACAGTCATTAAAATTCACGTTTGGCCGTCATTAATGCTAGCTCGTGCAGGTGTATTGTTGTGCTAGAAATAACTATCAACACCTTTTATGTGTACAGTGTGGACTTTTCTTACCGTAGCTTCATTGTTGATTTCATAGTAAATTACCTGAAACATAAAAGTAAAATAAATAAGTTTTTTTGTTTTTTTTTCTAGAACTACATACACATTAGATTTGTTTAATTAACTTAATTGAGTAAGTTCTCATGTCATAGCCCTTAGTGAAACAAATGAATAAAAATAAAATATTGTCACACTTCTCTCTTTTAAGTAGAACACTACTCCAAAATAATTAAAACCAACGATTCATTCAAAAACATTTACTTAAATAAAAAATAAAGCTTTATGGATACAATTATTTAACTTGCTACAATTGGGTCAAAGCTCTCGCGGCGCGAGCGCAGGTCTCGGTGACATACATTATCGGAAACAGAATTATGCCATAAATTCTTCTCACACCACGCGCAGGCTCACTGTGGGAGGGGTCCTACAGTGAGCCTGCGCGTGGTGTGAGATGTGTGAGATACTAAGATGTAAAGTAAATGTAAAGATCTAAAAGCTTCAGTCAGAACGGTTTTACTCCTATTTATTGGTGCAACTGTTAGAAGTTCAAAGTTTAAAATATAAGTCGATATGTGTTCAAAAGCTACTAATAATGATCATCGTACTATAGGAATACTATTACCACGCCAGACCTTTTTTCTTTGATCTCTATGATCGTTGAGCTATACATTCTAGTTTATCCCGTATTAATTTGACGCCTTGCAATCGAATTTCAATTTCAACAAAATGTTTCCCTTTTCTCACAACGAAAGTAAAAATCCAAAAACGTGTTTCCACAAAAACGTCTCTGGAGCCGGCACCGCTGAGAAATACAAGTAGCACCGTTACTGACCGAATAGTGGTGGAGATGCAAATGCATGTGTAAACGACCGGAACAAAGTCCCAGATATTTTTATTAACTTTCTCAATTTAAACCATTCGCATTATCAAGTAATTTAAGTACCGAATTAATTGTCAATTAAAACCAAAATTGATGCTAAAGAGAGATTTATTTAAAGCATTTCGATATCTCGATTGATCAATAGATTCAAATGATTGCCTTTGATAAACAAAGAATAACAAAAATTCATTTCCAATGTTATTTTCACATTGAAGCTTGGATTAAATCAATCGATCAGAAAGAAACTTTCGCTATAGTGTAAAATTTTTAAAAAACAAAACCAGGTATATGTCTTCTAGTAGCGACAGATGAATTATTAATCATACCTTGACAGTTCCGAAAATCCAGTTAGCAATTAATGGCATACTAATCACTTTGTAAATAAAAACATTGTTGACTTGTTACTGAGTAATGTATGTATCTAGCGATTGTAACTGTACATGTATGAAATCGTTGACGTTCCAAAGCAAACCATTAGGGTAAATGAGGTGGCTAATATCAATAATAAAGCAGGGGCCGAGGGCTGCGCAGGCGCTGTTTATGATCGCTGTCCGTGATTTGACGCCCCTGCTCGATTTCTAAACGATTAAATAAAGAGCTGCAATCAGGGTTCGCTCCCGAGTATCCAAGAATTAGTCTTAGTTTCTCTGCTAGTCAAACATTTGATACAAGACATGACACAAGAAGATATTTCAATGATCACTCAACTGCTAAAATAGCCAAATTATTATAGGCATATTAAACATAGCTAGCCACTATTTATTGTATAAGAAAGGCAGATGATAAATCTACTTCCATCTAGCAGAGATGAAATAAAATATTTTATATTAATAAATGTTCGAATATCAAATGACAATCCAAAAAGAAGTGTAAGTTAGCGTAGCGAGTCTTACTTGTTCTGTGGTTATAACTAAACAGGCTAATAGAGACATACTCTACTAAAGGTGCTATAAAGAGATAAATCAACAAAATGACAAGAATTTATTACCCGACTGCCAAACGAGGGTTATGTTTTTTTATTGTAGATGTTACATTAATTAATAAATGTTGTTTGTGGCACCATAAATAGCGAGCAATATTTTCACGCGCGGAATGCAAATCACCCGTGGTTATTCGTTCTAACCTCATTGAATTAAACACATGCGCACGCGGCGATCTGTACCACCGCTTGTAATTGTTAATGAACATTCTCAAACACGAAACGGAATGAAAGTGGAAGAGACGGGAAAGGAAATACTGCTCAATTGGATTTCGAAAGTATTAACACAATGACATGACAAATGAGAAACACTATGAAAGGGAGAAGACTGCTCTTCTTTACGCCCACCGGACAAACATTTTTAAACTTCTAACGCCGTTCCAGATATGTCAGTTTTGCATTCTGTGCTGACCATAACAGAGATATGACGGCAGCATATCTGCATTTCACAATGAAGTTTCTATTTCAAAGTGGTTCGGCTATAAATCATTTCAGTTGCGTGTTTTAACTCAAGATTATGAGGGTAACTATGGAAAAATTTGCATTCAACAAACATCATACAGCTTTTTCCCATTCCTCAGTGCCTAGTGTGAGTGTCACAAAACAATCTTTTCAAAAACTTTGATCGAAAAGTAAATGTATATTTGTATTTCTGTCTGATCAATTTCTGGGATGTGGTTGTTTTGTGGCACTGCACTATGCCCTCTGTTTGGAGTACGTTTAACCATGAAACCAGGTAGGTCACGCTATTTCCTCGCTACCAAACAAGTGGTTAACTCTATACATATCCACAAAATCTAGAGGCACGTTATTCTAACCCTATAGAAGTGAGGCGAGACATCAACCACCGAACTAATTCCGCTCAAACAAGAGACATAAGTTATAAATAAATTAAACCAGCTCATTTTAAAAATTATTGGAATTATTACTACTAACTAACGAACTTATACATATAGAATTGGACTTATACTGGTAGAATAATAAGTTAATTGGCTTTACTGTGTTGTTTATATTCGGATCAGCTGTTACCAGCTCCAGGTTATTAAATAAAAAGAGCATGTGCTACCGACAAGGTAACGACAATACAATGCATTCTCTTTGATAAAGAAGCAACATATTCTATTTTGAGAAACGAAATAAAAATAGACCCTGCATATCTCCATAGTATTTATGGCACGCGTGCAATACAATTTACGATCAAGACCAGTACTTAGTTAGCTTCCAAATAAACAAACGAGTCGTCGCAATCAATTATGTCTCAAAGCAGGTGCATTGCCGCGAATGTCACGACATTCTTACCTTCAGCTGCCAGACATTAACAGGCAAAAACTTCACCTCCACATGCCGTCGTGGTATGCAAACCATCAATTAATATCAACCTGCAATGACATAACGGCAAACGATGAAACGAGGAACAAACATAACACTCTAACTCTTTCTAAATTGGCCCTGGATTAAAATTTTGGTGATTGAAAAATGTTTACTCTTTTCACAAAATATGTCATCAGAATCAAACCGACATCCAAGCAAGAGATAATCAAGCATGTAACACCATAAATAATCCCTGTGCAAACCACTATAAAACCCGATAGTAATGGTTTTACAGCAGCAGTAAAGATAAACGATGTGCATACGCACTCTTATTAGTAGGGCAAGATATAAATTACTCAACAACCATAAAGGGTGTTTAGAATCAGAAGACTCGGAACAAGTCAGTGATTCAACAAATGCAATGGCTAGACAATGGCGCGCTAAAACAGCTATCGATGGAGATAAGAACGATACCGTCGCCTCACGCCCGGCGCTCCGTCGACACACGATAATTCGATAGAAAGTTTACTGTTTAACCTTTAGAATGCAAAATACTGGAAAGCTAAAGCTTCAGTAAGCAATGGTGATGGCCCATCCGCATTATAGAGGTAAGAGAATATGCTGAAACTTAGAATATCTTTAGACACCAAAGAGTCAACAGTTTAAGGATTCGAGTTATGATGATAATAACTTTCAGTAAAAGTATTTTTACATCCATACAACAATGCAACAATGAACCTGTGCAATACAGTTAGCAAAGTAAATATCAACAGTGTATTAAATTACTACGTAAACTATATCTTAAAACACTCCTAACAAACGAGCTCAATGACCATGACTCAATGTTTGCTGATTACCGAACACACGCGAAAACCGATCAAATACTCGAAATTATCGGGCACACGTTAACACCATCACAAAACGAATGTTTAACGGTCAACGGAAACTGGTTTGATCCAATCAAAATAATGTGACTATCGACAATATATATTTCATTGACCTTAACCAGACCAAGCGTTCAATTTAACGATAAAAGAGGTTTAAAACTGCGTACACAAATCATCGGTGTAACACGTTTCGTTGCATTAACAAACTTTATTAAGTTCAATCTAATAGAACAGGTTAGGATTCTGGCACAAGTTAGAATTTAAAATTGGTTATGCGTAGAGATGATACAGAAAAAGTCGGTTAGAATGTTAAGATATTTGTTACAACTAATGTAAATGTGCCAAGTGTGACATAAATTTAATTCTTAGTTGAAAAATATGATCAGTGCTTGAAGAATACATAAAATAATAAAGGCGAAAGTTTAACCTATTGATTTAAACATTCACTTCAAAAACATAAGGTAGACTTAACACAGACGAAATATTACCACGACAAACGCCAGTAACGGAATAAATTGTGTTATCTATTGCGAGTACACTACAATCAAGTTTTTGTGCCGGCATATCTTATACAAATCTACGCAGACAGTTCAGGTGTAAAGGAAATACGAGCTGTTGAAATGATGAGAGGGTACAACGAGTAACTTGTAATAAAGGTGTGCAATACAGTGCAAACTTTTTAGACTTTTTGCACAGTAATTGCAACTACACGTTTGTTTTTAGGATAAAAACGCAGTTCCTATGCGAATTAAAGATGCAGCTCCTAGAATTCTTTACTGAGAAATGCACATGCAAAAAGAAAGCAACTGTTCTAGTGGAACAGTGCAACATGATTTGAAACTTCTGGAAGTAAATAGTCATCGAACTAAAACTGTATTATATCTGACGTGAAGCTCCAGCGTCTTAAGTAATTACAACATGTAAATGAAATACTATCAGAGTGGACGAGGAAATCGAGAAGGAATCTAGAAATGTGGTTAAAGTGTGACATGATATTGAAACATTGCGGTTATCATCTCGCGCATATTAAACCGCAGTGCGTGCGGAAAATGTATTATTAAGTTCTTAATTAAATGAGCTATCTTATTTAAGTTTATAAATAGTTCACACAAAAAAGTTTATGCTTAATAGACTATGTAACATATGTAAGCAATAAATAAATAAAATAAAATTACTACTACACAAAGATTCAGCACCAGCACTGAAGAGTATTACATCATACATATAAATAAGTGACGAGAAATATAGTCCCGAGTTTTACTGACAAGTTTCATTATAAAAATTAAGCATAATATTTATGTTATAGACAAAATGTTATGTACACAGAAACTGAACTAGGCTAGCGTCATTCCTAACGTTTATTTTTTTGGTTGCATCAAACAAACGAGTTATTTTTTTTCAATTTGTTAAATAAGTACCACACATTTTATCTAACACACTCTTTGACATTCATTACAGATGTACATACTTATAAAACACTGAATCACGTTAATTCACGCTTTGTCGCGTGTCTTTGCGAGTAAGTACGTTTGTATTTGCCATATCTCTTCTGCGCAGTGCCGTAACCTGTTGCATTGGCACTGTTAAATCTTGTATCAAATCGTAAATTCAGAGCATCGGCGGGCCCTCGGGCAGCGCCGGCGCATCGGATCGGGGCCACGCGTCGAAGAGCGCCCTAACGGTCCGCGCCCTCTGCGGGTATCCGATTCAGCCTTTATGCACTATTTATTTATACTTTATTTATCGCACAAATAAAACTAAAACTTAATGCCCAGGGCCGAACAGGTCCAGCGGTAATTATAATGAAGCAAGGTAGAAAAGATTCCCGCTATCTTATCTCGCGAGTTTTATTTACGAGTAGCACTCAAACTTAATTATCTAGTGAGGCTGTTGTACAGTAAATTCGATTGTTTTTTTTTATTGCAGATTGATTTTGATTAGAAACGTATTAATTTGTCGCTTAGCATTATTTGAATTGTTAAATTCATAAGACTTGCGACCTTATGAAAACTTCTGACAAGCGATGCTTCTGGATGAGCTGACGTTGTCAGAAAGATGACAAAGAAAAAGAGGGTCGATGGTTTATTAGCATAAGGTCATACTTCATTAGTCAACTTCCTTTATGGAGGATATAGAGATATGGAGGTCATCCTATTGTTCAAGTACAGAAAGTTTTATAAAAAAGTTTAACATACAAATCAATTCTTTTATATTTTAAAAGAATTGATTAACACTTCCCTATACAAAAAGACCCATCAGCTGTTACAGTATGTATAAGAAGAAAGTGTATCTCTTCTATGAGATTTTAATGTTGGTTCTATATAAAAAAAACTCGTTGTATTTAAGTAGATAAGACCGATAAAAATTACCATATTTATTAATTAATAATTAATGTATCCGTTAATAAGTAAAATTGCATTTTATCTAGACACATACACGATAAAAGGTATGAGGTGAGAGATAAACACTAGAACCGGCTACGTCTAGGGCGAGTCCTAAAATGTAGACTCGGCCCGCACGCCCGCGGTCGAGAGTTCACAATGTCAGTGGCGCGGGCGCATTCGCTTCGCTAGCGTCATTTTTGAAGAGTATAATCACATATTGAAGTGTGTGAAATCAAAACATGAGAGAAAATTCTGGAGAGTTTTGCCTGAGAGACTATCAGTTGAACATTTTACCTACTTCTCGCAGTCAGCAAACACTGGTAGACTTGATTATATTTAGACTTGATTATATTTAGCCCCGATTAATCGATAGTAGATCAAATCATTTGATCTGTTCTGCCCTATTAACTGGTTGATTAATCTTAGGATTTGTCAACCTGACAAAGAAAAAAATGACTATAAAATTCGCCATTTGACAGTTCGATTTATTTATCGATTATTTATTAGCCAAGGGTATTTCTTGCCTTATCTGTACAAAAAAAAATGCTTAGATAATCACAACCGCTGACTGCGGTCAATTAATTTTAATTTTATCAGAGTGGTGAATCAGAACCATGATAGAATGTGTGTTAACGTCTCGTGCATAGCCAGAGGTCTCGTCCTAGGCAGGAGAGCGTGCAAATCGCCCGGTGAGCGTCGCAGTGCACGCGCATCTCCCATGTAATCTATAATCGCTGGGCGATCGTGACCGCTCACATAAATGTATTTTAAGTTTATATTGTATGCTAATCTTCATACTTTTACGTTTCATGACCGTATTTCAGTACTTTTTCTTTCGCTATTTCCAACAGAGATTTCGAAATCAAACAAATCTCTCGAATGATCTCTATTGAACGAGTGTGCAAAATAAATACAAACAATATCACATACTTTGATTATAGTGCCTACTGAAATTTATTACTGAAAGAAAACCCAAATAAACTATTTAAAAATCTTAAAAACACTTACATAATGTAAGGCCACTTAAAATTAACCCAAATGATATAAATCTTAAAAACACTTACACAATTTATGTGACTTGTTCACTAGACTGAAAAACAAAGTGTATGAGGGCAAAGAAGCGGTTCTCATTGCAAATACCTGTAATATATGTTATGTTAGTACTACGGAATAACTAGGTACTACATATTCGAAGGTCGAAAGATCGTTAGATTTACTTAGGTATTCCATTTTCAATATCATAATAACTACATCACAAATCACAACATTCGCAACCTCATCAATGACCTAAGTCATTATATTAGTTAATATAAACAGACCGTTAGGAATATGCACTTTATTTTCAATGTCACCTACATCACAGTCATCAATGACGTAATAAGTCATCACTTGCATAACCTGAGCTACGCGGAACGTGACGCTACGAGTGCAGGCGATAATAATTCTGCTACGCTGAACGCCGGCCGATGCGCGCGCGCACGGTCAAGGCTAGCCGCACGCTTTTTATCGCGCGAAAGTTCACCGCTCTCTATGAAGAAGTCGCCTTACAAACTTTTTACGTTCAACATCATGCTGTGCTTTACAAAAAATAACGAAGCACGATTTTGAGAAATTGTAAATTTACTATTTAAAAAAGACGAAATAATCTTACAAAAATTTAGCTGCTACCTAAGAGAAATTGCTAGTAATCTAAATACTGGCCTAATAAACGCGAAGGAATGAATACTTTATTTTTCCTAACGCAGTTAGTACTCGTATGTATAAAAAAACCACTAGGTAAATTGAATCTTGTAGTTTCTAAAGCAAAAGCCGACGGTAAAGAGAAATCTCTAGAAGCCATCAGCGAGGTAGCCGATAATGAGGTGCCTGTTGGGAACGAAGACGACGTACAATACTGCTGACAGTACATTAATTACGCCCAGGCTAATAAGCTTAGGGTTCCGGGAATTTTAACGGCTACCGACGACGCAATTAGACTTGCACACAGGAACTAAAAGGGCTAGCTTAAACGCTTAAATAAACGACGACGAAGGTAACTCTTGCATAAATAAAATATCCTAAACATTGAGATAACTCTTATAGCACTATTCTATTTACCCAAGGACGTTATCAAATTTCAATCAGAACCGAATAAGTCCCGGAAAAATTATTCATTAGTAGTGGTCTAGATATAAGCGCTCTCCAAAACGAATACAATAACTTTACATAAAGCAAACATAAAACCGTACTCTGATGATAATGACAACCTCAAAGAACCATCAAAAGATGTTAATCAAAATCCAACAAATAATGATAGAAAAATTTGGAACAAGGTCAAGAATTGTCTCAGGGGGCTTTGTAACGGACAATAGAGTACCATTTACAGTCAAAATCGTGGGAGTGATCTTTGAGAATCTTAGACAAAACTTCCAACAATGGGGTACGGAATCATCTCATAGCATTCTATATACAGCTCGCTGAAGATATCCATAAGCTTGAGGCGTAGTTTACAAAACTAGAGCAGAGATTGCAAAGAAAGGCCGAGGCAATAAATCTAAAGTTGTTGGTTTTGAATTTGAAGATTCTAAAAATGGCAATCGCGTTGTTCGTAATTAACGTCGAGTGGCAGTCCGTGACAAATGTGACAATCGAATTCTCGTGAACTCAATTTTGCGTTTCATTATTCGTGTCCAGACAAATTACGACACAGTTCTTAATTATTAGGGACTGCATTAATGATATGTGCAGTTAAAGACTATAATTCGAATAATAATAACCAGTCTTTTTACCGTAGCGTCAGTTAGTCTGGATGCACTTTGCTCATTTAGAGCCGACAAAAACAGTGTAACTGTTCGCGTGATTACAAAACATTCCCTAGAACTTATTAGAAATTTCCTATCAAAGGCTAACGGTCTTTGCACTATCACGTTCTACTACACGGAGAGCTTATCACAGACCGTACCATAGGTTTCCGAATTTCGTTTTAATTCTAGTTTATCAACTCGCTCCGTAAACTGAAGTGTAAAATGTTCGTTCTGCAGCAAAAACTTAAAACTTTCTTCAACTGGGAAATCTTCAACGGAATAGTATTATTTTTTGCGGTTCCTCTCGGAGAAAATAAAATACATTCTCATTGCTGTATCGCAAATTTCATCAGAATTCTTAAAAGTGTAATTTATTGAACTTAATAATTAATATACAGCAAAATTGCACCACAAGCATCCGTGCTGCTTGCGAGACATAAAGTCTCAGATTTTGATCGGAATTTAACGTGCACCTGAAAAAATCCATTTCAAATGTCTAATTTGTATAGTTGAAGCGTATTGTGACTAAGATACTCAAGAGAGTGCACTTAAAACCAGCAGATAGCTCTAAAAATCTATCAATGACAACTTGCAAAAGCGAGAACCGATCGTAAACTAAAGTTAGAAGCGTGGAATCAGTGTCAAGTTCAGGCGCGGCGCGCCCCGGGGCGCCGGCGCAACAACCGACGACCGTACGCAATCGCGATATCTTCGCCTAATCGTAAAATGTAATAGCCGCGCTAAATTATCCACGGGCTCACGTGTAATAGGACTAATAAGAAACTAAAGTTGACCTAAATAGGCGCCGCGACAGGTTTCGGAGATTAGCGGTTGCCGCCGATAAATTACCCACTCGACTTTTATCAGCAGAATGTACTATATGCAGTAAATGGAAAGAGATTTAGAATTGCTATAATTTTATGTTAGGGCAAGAATAAGAAGATTTCACAGTAGTGTTTTCACTTAAGCCGCCTACGGGTTGAACAATGATAAGACCGCAGACCACAGGCTCGTTTGAGTAAATAAAAGCGACGGCGCAATCTTCAATGAACTAAGCCGCCATCCGATGGGGCACGGGCGCATCTTTAGCTTTGTAGTAAAAAATATGTCGAGGGAGATGTTATCGAAGACGCCCTACGCACAAGCGGTACGAAACGTGATAAAAATTTAAAAAGTAAAAACAAATAAAAACACTTTAGCTTAAAGAAGAGATATAATCATCTTAATGTAGGACACCGCCAAACATGGGTTAGATTTTTAATTTCCATTGGATTACGTGTCTCATTGACTGGCTTTGACTGGCTTAAAATAGTTATTTACTATATTTTTTTAAATGCTACGTCCAAACAAAATATTGGACATAGACATACTTATGACATACAAATAAAACCATAATATAACTGTAATTTCAGAACCTTCCTTTCCTTAGATGCCATAGTTACATGAAAATATGTTTAGATAGCATGAAAGAATAAAAAAACTCATGTGAATGGAAAAGACGTGTGAATAGTGGAGATAACTCTTGAATGATCTCGGATTTAGCGCACGATCGCGCGCGCCGGCCATTCCTACAAATCAATGTGCTGTTAGTTGGAATGCTGAGAACGTTGTATTGTGATGAGCACTCGGGGAAGTCATGTTTAATCAACGGCGTGCATCTTTGGAACTTCGCACAGCTAACGCACAAATATCTATGCGATCATCTGTAAAAGGCATACGTTAATAAAGGAATACAAAATGTTCTTTAAATTAACAACGGAATTATTGGACTAAACATAATGCTGTAGTGATTAGGTATGACAAAATGTCTCAAATAAATTATAAATGTTTGTATTCAATCTTCATAAATCAGATGTATTGCATATACCAACAATATGCCTTTTAGCTAATTTACCGAACAATCAATTATATCTCAATATTCTGAACAATACAAAATTCATACATAGAATGAGTCATGACAGTTACACAATTTACATTCCATAAAGATGCAGGTAACTGAATACCGCTAATAGGTCATAAAATATTACCAGTAATTTACCTAACGTTATAAAGTATGATCTTCATTGCTCGCACATTTACAAAGTAGACTCATCATAAAACATGCAAAAGGCAAATTAACGGAACCTACCCTAAGAAGTTTTTTAAACATCATTTGGGTTCAATCGGAACCGTGGGATGGGACGATGGCAATTAAACACTTACGCTGCCTCTTGCCTTCAAGTGAATAATTCGTATTCTCACCAGCGGCATAACTCGGACAGTTGTGTTGTGGGTGAAGCTATTCACGAATTTTTGCGATGAACGCAAACTTCCAAAACTTCGACGTAATGAAGAATGTTTGTTGAAAAACCATTTACCAGGCAGAAATGGGTCACCGTTTATGGACTACAAAATGTACAGAACATAAAAATATATTATGGTAGGTCTTGCTACCCTGATCGTATGACTTAAAATATACTATGCATTCATAAAGTTCATAGGGTGTATAATATGAAAAAATATATTTTATTTAACACATATCAAAAAACGTTATCTTGCCCGAGAATTAGTCATATGACAACAGCATTTGCAAAAACAGCAAATTTTTCAAAATGACTGCACACATTGTCTGGTCCGGCAGGAAACGATTCAAATGAGGAAACAGCCACCGGAACGGAGCGTTGATAATGGTACCTCATCTACAATCAATCACGACGAATTTAAACATAAAACAATTACATAGCTAATGAGGACATTATGATGAGGCGTCGAAGGTCATGTTTAAAAAATGAAGTATTTCGTGCATGAAACATTACGGTTCAAAGCTTCGATGATTTTGTAAAATTTCTTTAAACGTGAAAGAGGAGAAAACAAAAATATATTTTCTATTCCAAGCGAATACGCGTGGTGAGAATATCACAAACAGGTTTCAGCAATTATATCCTTGCACATTTTACAATTGGCAGAACTTGTCTCCTTATCTATGCAAATGGGTGAAGCCAGATTACCTGAAACGCAATTTAATAATATGTTAAGTGGTGGCATGTCCGTACTCGGGACCATTTACAACAGCGAGGGTGGTCTTTGCCACGCACACGGCGCGCGCGCACTCTCATAACTTACACTATCCGAACAGATAAAGTATCGGGTGTACAAGACATGGCAAGGGGCTAAGCAAGGGAGGCGACTGGTAAGATTGAAAAAAGATATGACATACTAAATACGAATACGGATAGTGTTTACTAAAATTTCTTAATATCGCATAATATCAATTCGTAAGGATGTTATGTTACAAATCATAAGGAACAACAAGATAATAACGAGAAAATGCTATTGGCTGAAGATGTTTTGCAGGTAAATCGTAATCAATGTTGCATTAATGAACTGCAATCAGTGGCGCTTGACGCGAGTTTAATAAACCGATTAGTTAAGCTCATAAGCTTCTCGTATGAGGCCGATAATGATTTGTGCCGCGTGGGCACTCAGCTAATAAGGCTTCTGTGTCAAACCTAATGCAGAAACCAGTTGCTGACAGTAATCGTCGAGGTAATAAACTCACCAAAACCCACTTGATGAATAATAACGGAATCTAGCTATCGTAAGATATATTAATTGTATAAATTCCCCCAAATTAATAGAAGCTCCAGCAAAGTTATAAGATTAATCTCTCCTTTCACGACGTCGTTATGGAAAGGTTGTCCTAGAAAGAAAATTTCATCATAATTAATGAGATCTTTTTCTCGTCGACGTGCTCTTGACAGTTATTTACGTACTATACTTGGAAATCTAATTATAGCAACATGACTCCGCAATTATAAATCTCGGGCCCAATCAATGCTTCCTAGATCTTTCTCTCATGAATACTACATAGCTTGTTAAAGAAGTCAGACGTAAAGTCCTATTAGGGGTTCGCGTGCGCACCCTATCAAGCAGCTTTGCATCAAGCACCGACAAGCAAACATGTTTAACATGATTTGTGGCATCGGACCCGTTTCTACTGAGGTATTAATTAAGTCAATTGCCTTTGATTATACCGGTGCGATTAATTAAAGATCAAAGATGCTCTTACTAAGGCAGTATGCTGCAGCTGAGCCCTCTACTGTCAAGTTTTTTAATCGTTTCGCAATCAAACTGTGAATTACTCGTGCCATCCACACCATATAGGATCAGTCTTCGTCGTAATCAATTAAGAACAAAGTCGTGACTGTTTTGTTCGTTTTGTACCGAAATCCACACTCATGCAATTAAAAATTGACGAGCGTACAAAGATAATATCTTTTAATCACAAATAAATAGTTCATGGTCGTTTTCTCAGCGGGAGGTATTTCAACTGATAATGTCGCATTAATAAATCTATTCGTCATTGACAGTGATTAATTCAATATTGATTACAGTAGATGCCTCTCAAATGTTACAAAAACTAGTACTGAAACCCGCAGTCTTGGCAACACGGCACCAAACGCCCGATAAAGTCATCTATAGAAACTTACGAGACTGAATTAGCCGACGACGCGGACATGCGAGTGAAATCTGAAACTCGTTACATTATTCGCTCTACAGAAGCAGCAGTTTTTTTTATAATCAGTATCGAGAGTCGTAATCATAGATCGCAGTATCCGTGAACGATGGCAACAATCGATTCACTTTCGCCCAATCGATTCTTATCGCAAAAAGTTGCCTATGTCGCTTGGACTGCTACCTCGGCAGGTTCCTGCTCTTTGGCAACGCTTTCAGAATCCGAAGCACCCATAGCGCCCAGGACTATAAGTAAAAATATGCCTCCCTTGTTTGGCTGGGTTGTGTTTCATTCACCGAGTTCGATGTGATTGAACCCAGATTGCTCGTATCCTTGAGAACTGGTTGCGAATGAATAGTGTTATATAAAGCAATGTGAAATTCTTTGCGACGATCGTTGTATTACGTTGTTCGCAGAAACGAACGCGGAATGCAATTGCTTTATTGATCCGATTTGATATACTACTACCGAGCGAGAGTATCTTATCCGAGAGAAAAGATTTTTATGAGACATCTGTCAAAGAAACTTTTTATCTGCAATGTCGATAGTGATCCGCTCAACGTTTGATTTTTGCCTTATCCAAGAGTATATCTAGTCCAATAGTTCTATTTTTAATTAATGAAACCTTTTATTAAAAATAAATGTTCGAAAATCTTCCATGGCCGAAGCTCTAACCTGTTTAGGATTTTAATAGCGCGCAGAAGCCCGAGTCTTAGCCGTGAGGAATACGAAATCGCCATAAATCAGCGGGCGGATATCTCGTATGATCGAGCCTGCATCGATCACCGTGATGGATCGGCGCGGGAGACGGTACCGTTGCAAGCGGTTTGTTTAGCAAACAGACACCGAGCTGCCCTCGCGACGAGCCCTTAGAAAACTAACGTGACTTCACTACTCTATCCTTGCATGACTGTAAAAACAAAAATGAACTCGTCAGTCGTCCTATCATGACCGCTAAACAGTAAGTAGGCAGTGATGTTTATGTTTCTACTTTAAGCTCTGCAAAGGAACGATACGGCTTTAAGAGATCAAAAGGCTCATGTTTGCTGTTTCTCTTTTTCGCCAAACTTCTGAATGCTTAGACAAATTGAGTAGGTAGTGTATAGGGTTTTGTTAGATCCTGGGTTACTTATGGTACCAAAACCACACCGGTAATACTCAGACAGTCTCGATTTTTGCGTTATTTAGCATTCATTGTTTGCGCATACAGGTGACTATTTAATACCCCTGTTAAAACCATACGGCTATAAAAAGTTATTTCTTAAGCAGGTTTATGAGTTGGCTTATATCTAAATACTTTAATTGTAAACAAGCCTCTTAAAAGGCTGTAAACTGATAAGTTTACTATCGTACCGTTATCGAATACTTACTGTTGTTCTTATAGTTTCTATTAAAGCTTTTACTAACGTCAGAAGCATTAACAGTCAATAACTTGAAAACGATAAAAAATAATAACATCGATACTGGAATTCTTTTTTAAAACAATAAGCAAGAGAATTATTTACAAGGATAGTCATTAGTCGCTCATTGTGTCCACAGAGTATAATTTATTTACGTATTTTTATCTGGACGGCATAGTAGGAGCTCTCTAATAGATGAAAAGTTCAATTGCTAAAAGTGTAACATATAATAAAACAGATATATTATTTGCTCCTGATCAGAATTCCCTCAGCTGTTGAGTATTGTGACCCCGTCCGTTTAGTCACCTCGATGATAAGCCGTCTGTTCACTGTGTTAGTTATTCCCGATGAGAATAGCCTTCCCTAGGTTGTCAGGCCTTTGCCATCGATCGTTAATCAATAAATGGTTCAGATTTCAATCAAAGAAACTAATAAAAGCTTAATATACAATCATTGATTCCCTAATAGGTCAGCCTTCACGCACCAACGCCGCTGAAAAGGGATCATGTCATGAACACCCGAGTCAATATCTTGGCGATTGTGAGAAACATGATAGGCTCGTACGCTCGCAGCAAAGAGGGTTATTATCTAATTAAATAATTAACAAGCGCTCAATTGCAGATCATACAGCGAAACCCAGCTCGTATCAAGCATCGGTAGCTATGGTAATAATAGGGAAGGCGAGCTATGATTAATGTGTACATGCCCTTAGCTAACGCATGGAGAGTTTTATGAGATGATTTTGCCGATGTAGATTGTTACTTTGTAACGTTGAAATGTAATTAATAGGGTAACTAATGCAAGGTGTCGCTTACTCCTTATGTCGGATTTGATGATTTAGTTATAATTTTTTTTTCGACAACAGTTCAAATGGTTAAAAAAACAATAATCTCTTAAGGTACCGTAAGACACCTTCTCTTGGTAAGACTATACTTAATTTCTGCCAAGTTTTGCAACTATCCAACCAATTCATCATTATACGGACTGTCTCATCTAGGTACAGTTCACACTCCGTGGTACAAAGCTAGGCGGATGCTGGTTTGAATCCCGCAACGGGCAATTTAGGTGATGAGCACGAGCATTTGTATGTAAACTACAAATTAATTACAAGTAGTTGGGGCCTTCTACTAAACTAACAATTAAGCTTCAGCTTAGAAGCTCCGCACTTCTATTGTAAGATAATATTGGACTAGAATATTACAAATTGATCCGGATCTAAACATAGTGATTGATGTAGTTTTTTTCAGTGACCACCAGGTTAAGGCTAGACGATGGTCGAATCTACTTATAAAAACGCTGAAAATGCCGTCCCACGACGTGATCCGTAGGGTGAAGACTTGCGATAGCAGCTCATCTCATCTTCAAGGCAACTAAGTGGACAAGATCACGGTCCCCAACCTTTGAGGGAAGGAGGACATGGATAGTCACATTTATGTGAGTTAATTTACTCTGGCGCCAAAAGTGAAACTATTGACACTTACTTAGAATACCAACGAATGTAATATATTAGAATATTTTAGTTAAGGACAACCTCTACCTTACCTTGCATTTAGTCATGTTAATGATGATGAAAGTTTAAACAGTATGATTAAATACAGCGCTTTTATCATACAGTTAAAATATAACTGTCACGTGCACTAACTTAAACTAAACATAAAATCTATAGTTCAAGTGTTATTTATCTTCAATTAAACCTTGCATGGAATTGCTAAAAACAAAAATTTACAATAAAATCTATAGTTAAACTTAACATATTAAAATAAATTTATTGAAGTTTATGTTATAACACTTTTAACGAAATGACTTCACAAGTAGGGCTGATTTTAATGAACTTAACAAAGCATTCTATTTTCCTGCTAAATGAAAATCATATCATAAATTGTATTATCATTAAAATATGCAACGGTATTCGTAATGAATATGGTCTAGCTCGCTGATAAGTGCCGCTAAACAATGAGACATTAAGCCGTCATAGCAAATTACGAGTTATTCGAATACGAATGCTGGCTAACGCAAGTCACAACAAACCAGGTAAACTATACAAGTTAGGGCTGTTACGCTCACTAATTAGAATAACAGCATTTTTTATAAATTCTCTGAGAAAAGAACGCTAATTGTTTAACTCAATTGTATCTGTATGATCCAAATTGGCAAGACTTTGTCTAAGAGAAACCGTATTACCATAATTTGGAATTTAAATACGCCTATGTGAAGTCGAGAAATATGACATGAGCCATTAATCGTTTACACCTGTTGCCTCTGTGTCTACTAAGAAGAAAGACACTAGTAGCAGAAGTACTACTTACTACGAAAATATTAAGTTCGTTCGGACGTATTGGCCTAATAAATTAAAATAACACTTTACTTATATCAATGCTTTGACAAAATATGAACAACTCTAACTAGCCGTGTAAAAAGTCCGACCGTTTTTAATTGTTCATTAATGTCAAAGGTTTCACACAAGTAGATGGTTATTTTAAAAAGTTGTTACTCGTAGGTCAATAAGTCGAACGAACGATACAGTTTCGTAGTAGGCCTTCTGGCGTTCAAGCATTGCATACTTATTAACATTGCGCTATTACAAAGACACCTTTAGACAGGTGTGTCTAAGGGCGCTCGCCCACGAACAACAATCGCTGTGCAATTATTTTGTCGCCGAATGTAAAACGTTGTGTTCATTTGGGTCTGTCTGTGGACGACTTCAGCAAAGTGCAGTAGTGCGCCTCTAGATTACTGTAACGGGAAGAGGCGAGGATAAAGAATATAAGAGTTGAATAGTGAAATGCCCACGTATTACAAAAAAAACATTAATAAACAAACCGCTACACCGCGGGTTACGCAATAAATTGCTGTAAAAATGAAACGTTCTGAAATGTACAAACTAGCTAACGCATAGGTACTACTCACCGACAATCGGCCGCGTACTCTTGGTAAGGATAAGGAACGCAGCCAGTAAGAAGAAGCCAGTGACAAGGCGACGTATGCCGTGAATCGCTAACAAAAACCGCCGAAAAACTCGCAAAAAATCTACAAAAGTAGTACGTACATGGGCGAGCGCCCTAACTAAAAGCGCATGATCTACGATACGACGCATCGCGATAAAATAAATAACTTACTATTATCTAGAAGTAGCAACCCTAGTTCGTGAGGAACACGGATCTTGCCAAGAATGGGTGTGTGGTCGAATCGTAAATTTGGCGGGCGCTGCGCAGGCGCAGACGCGGCTGATGGCGGCCGCGCCCTGGTTCATATCGCAGGTGGATCAGCTGATATCGCTACTTGCTAACTAAGGAATTCATGTTTTGGATTTACCAAGAGCTCGGTTCTAGAAAAGTAACTTTTAGTTAAGAAGATAATTAAGTTATTTCTGTAAACCTCCTCCTAATATTGATATTGTGACGAATTTGTATAGCCCTCCTAGTAGTAGTAGCAATAAACAACTCTACGTTATCCGTTTAAAAGACTTTATAGGACTTGGAGCATGCAAAAGTTTAAAAAAGACAACAGCCCATTGGACTGATGATATAAAGTAAGAGAAGAGTTGACGATATAAGACAGTAAGACAGTGGAAGAAAGGCTTAATGTATGGATACAATTATATAGCAGCGTGATGCTCTTATTACATGGCAATCGCTCGGCTGTTTTCGATGTCGCGTAGTGTTTACAAAAGTGATAATGGCTTTACACTTTTTGTTGTTCTTGAATATCAAAATACAAACAATCACACCACACTGGCTAACCACAAATTCGTCAGACGTGGACAGCAATGCCGGCTTAAAAGTTCAGATAACTGTTATAATCGATAAAGTATTGCTTTAAGCAAATAGGTACGACACTCACATCTTTATAAATACAGTCACTGGTACACATCCAACGAATCTTCATTTCCTGGAATCGATCCATCGAATTCATACAAATATCAGTTTAGCTACTGCTTCTCAAATGGATCGGCTCAAATCTTACAATAATTAATTTCATAGTTCATAAGTTGGTACTAATAACATAAACATGGTATCTTTGTTACTACATTACAGCGTTTTTACGACTTGCAGTTTACCTAACACTCATTCGTTGAACATTATCAATAGCAAGATTTAACGAACCGTCGCATTCCACGTTAAGTACTACTTTATTGCTAATAGCACCGGAAATTAATACACACCCATTTCATACAGTGATCATTTATTGTACATAGAACCACCTGCATAATTAAGCCATAAATAATACGCCAAGTGCGAGCTGGGTTCGCCCTCTAAGGTTTCGCGCTATAACGACAGAATTCAGAAAATCTTTGCCAGTAGCTGTATTATAGAACTCTTTATTACACACCAACTGAAGGAATCACAGTTTATATTTACTAGAACATGAATTTAGGCGGTCTTATTATCTCTTCCAGACAACCTAAAAAATACATTATGACATTCATGACTTGCGGGTTTTGAAGGTGCGACTGCTGGCTTGCAAAGCACGAACCATTACACCAGACGGTTGTTATTCTTATCCGAGGGTTGACGAAGGGTTAGCAAGACGATGATTCTCTTGTATTCAAAGGAGAACCTTTAAATGAACCCTGCGGAACCGCAAGAGTAACTGTTACTACGCATTTACAGCAAGTTAACGAGAGACCACGAAATATATCGGCTATTTGTGAATTTGCTGCGTCACGCATTACGAATATTGCATTACTAAACTAATACTCGTAGTAAAAATTGGAACTTCAATTAGGAGATATGTAGTTTAAGCAGGTAAGTGGTAAATAAAGTAAGGAACTATAAGGAAAAATAAGTATTGGAACAGAGAAGAGAAGTACCTACTGATACAAGTCTCAAAAATCAAAATTGGGTATTTATGTAATAAAGTAACAAACGTCAAAGATTTCTTTGAATTTTTGTATTTTATTAAAAACCATCTGTGCACGGAAAAGATAAGCTAGTACAATCAAATACTTTTAACAACGGTTATGTTTATTCCACAAACACTAGCAACTTATGGGAATCGAACCCGCAACCGCCTGGCTGTGCTGCCAGAGCGCGATCTTTAGCCTTACCGTACACGGGCCACACGCAACAACCACAAACGTCGCACAACTAGGTAGCGACGCCATACACGCCGCTAAAGTCGCCGCTACTTGAAGCTGACAGCCGCTTCCAGTTTCAAGTAGCGTTAGCGTAGCGTTTGGATACCGCCGCACATGGTTGTCGCCGGTGGTCGCTACATGTGACGGCGTTTGTGGCTTGTGTGCGGCAAGTGTTTAGACCAAGACGGCCGTCTTATTAGATCATTCCACTTTACTAATTGAACAATCTTATCAGATCAGTAACCACTACAATTTGAGTGAACTACAATGTTGCGGATATAAGATATAACTTCATTCACCTACATAACATCCTTATTTTAGTTTAGTATCCAGATCGGAATCATTATTTACGTTCTTGAAGTTTAGCAGTCGACTCGACACTACAGCGGATGAAAAATTGTACAATAAATCGGTTTTTTGTTAACCCTCAAGTTCATTGACCAACAAATATCATTTCGCATTTTCGTTGGATCACGTTTCAGAAACGGATCATCATTACCTTTAATCTGATGGTTTTGCTGATTTACTCGTTTTGCGTTGACTTCAAGTTTGTCATTAGGCGAATGCTACTTTTGTAAAAAAAAAAAGAGGATTTATCTCGAACTCGTACGTACCTGTTGTTCTGAAGTTATTTCTTCTCTACTGCTATCATCTGAAACAAGCAAACAACATTTGAATTTTCAGTTAAACAACAAATTATAAATGCACCCGGCAATCAACCAACTGTCATGACAAGACCTCGGATTAAAGCATAAACATCCATATATTACGATATACCAGAAAATTAATTTTGCCAAAAGTCTCTCCCAGCACATCCAGACCCGAGCCAATTTAGACAAAACTCGCTTTTTAAATTCACCCAAACCAGGAATCAAAAGCAAAACCCTTTATGTTCAAAGCTAATCATTCTCAGTTTACCAAATTCGAAGTCA
The DNA here is from genome assembly GCA_950371115.1 of Anania fuscalis. NCBI lineage: Eukaryota > Metazoa > Arthropoda > Insecta > Lepidoptera > Crambidae > Anania > Anania fuscalis. The sequence continues at coordinate 21,455,462 of OX493325.1, forward strand.
CAGTAAATCTAACAAGATAAATCAATTACAGTTAAACCAGACACAGAGTAGTCTTATTTGCTAACTGCACCTGAAGATCCGAATGCACAAAATGCCACAGTCTAGTTCCCAACAAGATCTGGAGATGTCGCCCGGCCAGGTCAACGACCCCGTGCAATTTCACGCTTGCCTATGTGCTGAGTCAAATGTGACATGACAATAGTTTCCTTTACATAGGAGGAAAATGGCAAAGTCGGGTTAACAGTTATCACAAGGCTAGGTAAAGTTAGGTGAGCAATTCAAACTGGAAAGAAAACGAACCGATAATTTACGAGTTTTGTAGCTAGGCTGATGCGAATTTGTACATATAGAGGCCTATTAAATTGTCGCTCAATGAATTAACAAATCTTAGATTTGGGAGTTGCCTAATGTTAGGATCAAAACCGTCCTAATAAGCCACTTGTGAAACTTCAGACAAATTTTATATTTCTTAAACTACTTACGTTTTTAAGTTATCCAAAAACTCATTTAAGCTTTGTAAATGATTTTATTTTGCTCGCAAGGATAACTTTCTTAGCGTACATTACTTCATTCTAAAATGATAAGGTTTCTATGGAAAGAAGATTTCTATAAACATGATTACTCTTCGTTTCTTGAAAGCACCGAGCCGCTGCTTTTAATCTTAGTAAAACGCACTTAACTAAATAAACCTAGTGATTAGCATTTATTACTTATTAACAACTAATAACACGTGTTATGTTCTTAATAAATCACCGTTAAGTTGTTGTAACTATTTAATATTTGCTATAAAGTTAGCCATCGAAGCACTACATGCAATTTTACAAGCCATAAATTCAAAATTGTCTATTACTAATCATACTCATCTACTTGAATTATTTTCGCAATTTTCCACGCTAAATACTAGGTACAGTGATTGACCTCATATTTTTACGAGGCGCAGTCACGCGTATGCATTTAGTTAAATTAAACGTATGGTCAATAACATTGCAAAAATATGACCCTAATCTGGTACGTTTCTCTTCACCAATAAACATGACTGCTATAAATAAATCAGACACCATGTTTGTCGCGCTGTTCCTTGATGCGGCATTCGCTGCGTTAAACGCATTGCGGTTGACGAGCACTATTTTATTTGATTATCAAGAATTTTCACGCATTGATTTTTACGTTGAAATGGTAGTAAACGCAGCCTGATAAAGCAGAATCGAGAGGCAATCGGCACCCTTATTAATTACCTAAAAAATTGATGCTCAGTTTCAAAATCGATAGCTCGGCCTACCGCGAGAGATAGCAAGTCAAAAAGATTGCTTTGTTTTTGTTTTTTGCTGTCAATTTAAAATCGCAATTTTAAAGCCCAAGTGGGCATTTCTTTTGCAAGATACGTAATAAGGGTGCTGAATGCGTTTGCCGCTTGCATCTTCAGCAGCAAAAGCGATTTAAAGGAACCGCACACTTTACGATAACTATATATCATCGAAAATGATTGTTCTGGAAGGAATATTTATAAAAAGTGACCAACGCGCAATGTGAATTTGCATAATTATGATCTTGCATTAAAAGTAAGAGAAAGTAATTTGCAATAGCAGATGTGTCATCGCACACATCAAATATAAATTTATTCTAATCAATACCTCACCTGCAGATGTTGTTTAGTTTCTAGGTCAAGAGTACAAGTATTTACGAGACAAATATGTTATTTGAGTCACTTATTTTTGCTATCATTCTAAAAATATCTGAAGCCATCACGCAGTTAGTGAATGTGTACACTTTATCAGTTTAAATATAGCTTCCGATAAGTGCAGATACATTGGCATGTACATCGTTTATTATAGTAGTAAACTATACGCAACAAAAGAGACTTTTAGGTAGTTCTGATTCCGATGAAACTAATATTTTAAAACGATGAAATCAACCAAATCCAATAAAATTCTATTCTACTAGCAAATTTGCAACGCACTGATCTTATCAGTTCGGCTAGAACCGCAGAACGTCCTACTTATTCAAATCCTTGTGATGACAAGGAAAGCATTCTACTCTAAAAAGATAATGATGTACGCAAATACCTAGATTTGCTTTGACAGAGCGGGCACATTTGCGCAGTGCGTTCACCCTAGCGGCCGCGCGTGACAGACCCATCCCGGCATAACATTATAACACACATTACACTTTTCCACCTAACCGAGCCGAGGAAACTCTGCAAGCTCTGTCGCGAGATAACAAGACACAAATTCAAACACGCTACCGATTTCGCACTGGACAACAAACATTGTAACTTTGTAACCATCTATAAATTCTTGCCGAGGATTCGAAGAATCTTCTTCAGCGAATGGGGCCCGTTCCACAATCTGGTTTCCTTGATTGTAACAAAAAATTAAGCAACGGTTTTACTGTTATGCTAATTTATAGTTCAGTGCCATCCTATGTAAAATTTTACAACATCTAATTTATTCATTTTATTTATATTTCGTGTATTTTCGAGGATTATTTAACGTTTGTAACTGTTTTAATTATGACTATTAAAGCCCAAACTCAGTTGCAAAAAATAGTAATTTGACGACGTGTAAGCAACGTTAAATTTTCCCCATTTGTGAACTCAGGCAGTCAACTATTCAACGTTAAATTACCGACTAGTTTGTAATCTTTACCCGTAATATCCATGTAAAATTAAATAAAGCCATTATTAATCATGTTCTCTGAAGTAAATATTCTGTGTAGCACGCAAGTGAAACCTTTAATAAATACTCAACGAACAGTATAATTCCGCGGTAGTGAAGCTTGGATGAGTGTTAAGCAAGGCAAGAGCTTGAACATTGCCCTTTAACTAATGTTTGCTACCTTAAGCACTGATTAAAGCTGATAGTAAGTTCAAGGTTGTCGCTAGTTGTTCGGACATAAGCACGCAACGTTTGTTTGTTGTTCAAAACTACTTGACACACGTGACTTTGTTTGCTTGGATTCCAGAAGTGGATAGCTAGTTATTTCATGCGTCGCTACACTTCTTCAAACCTGACTCTATATTGTAGAGAAATAATTGTAATCATAAATGTCTTCTGAATCGAAACCTAACAATGAAATTTCAAAAATTACCAAAAATTTTTTTGTTAAAAGTTTTTTTTTCTGGTAAGAGATGTCTGTCAGACATGACCTGTCACCATAAATACAAGTATCTTCACAACGACTGAAATTTTACAATTATGTTTTCAGATTTTAGAATTTATCGTGTTACTTTTTGCAAGACTTTTTTTTATTTCAACGCGGGCTTAAAGATCGAACAAAAAAATGTGTAATATCACAGAAGGACTTCAATTTTATTTATCTGGCTAGATGTAGCGCGACAAATGAGAGGGCGGCATGCGGCGACAAAAAGCAGAAATGGCGTCACGTGCGCGCCTCGGAGGCACGTCGACGTAATCGCCCTAATCAATTTGTGATCATCAGCCAGCCGGCAGACCTCCAGAGGGTTAAACTATGCATCTTAATCATTAAAAGTAAAAAAACGTGCAAGTTGGAACAGCGCGCGGCTGATGAGAATGAACACAAAGTTTCAATCAGACAGACCTTCAAAGAGCTGAGTGAAACATTGACACCGGCCGTTTGTAATATACGGAGAAAAATTTGCTAAATTCTCAAACGGATTACTTTTCGTAATAAAATATTATTTTCTGTGCCCTTCAAGCAAAACAACTAATGTAAGATAAACAAAAAGTTAAAAGCTACGACATTATTTCAACCACAGGATAATGGAGGTAACGAAAAAAGTTAATCCGGCTCTTTACAAAATCGTGATGTGAACTTTAATGTAATGGTTGTTTTTTGGGATATTAACTACGTAGACAATTTACTAAAACATTCCATATTTCCATCCTTACTCATAAGTTCATAACGTCCGTGTCGATCATTAGAAAAACAGCATTATTAACATTAGCGTTATTCCTACTTCAGCTTGCTGAAATCTGCTGATTCTGATTTACAACAATTCACCAGGCACTTACATACGCCTACATATCTAGCTATAAAAACCACTGTAAGGTGATGAATAAATGTTTTATTGCACAGGCGGTCCTTGTAAGAGTTCTGCTTATAAATAATGAAAATGTATAGCTTGAGCCTTCCGTACCAGTACAGTACTTTGTTATTTATGAATAGCCATAATCTTTCCAACTTTAGAGTCAGCTACGTTCCCAATAACATAAACATGTGCATTGTCAATTAGTGTTGTTAAACTATCAATAGTTTAATATTATTATTTTTTTCCCTTTTCGAAAAAGGCAGACAAAAAAAAATATTATTTTTAAATTTGAAATGGTCTTATGTTTGATTTCCCGTTCATATTCTCGGGACTACGTGTGCTAGAGACGTTCCATGCAAAATTAATTATCCTGCATCACAAGGATGTTACAATCTTACTACGAGACCGTTAAAATTTGATTTTGCAGTTTTAGCAATCTCTTTTAACAAAATCAGCTAGTGGCATATTGTCCAATTAAAAGCCTAGCTTAGCATTCGTAGCTTGTTGTGCAACTTCAGCCTTACTAAATCCATATCGGCTTTCAATTGTTTTATCAGTCATAATAGGTATGTCCGATACGCGGAATTGTTTGCCTAACTGATGTCAGCTTTTCTGCCTACGCCCACCACGCTTAAAGATTGATCATGTGGGTGGCCAATTTCGTAATGTTATTCGCAAATGAAATTTACTGGGAACAAATGATATCTTTATCATTTATAATAATATTCATAAATTGTAATCTTATCTTTGTTAGTTTTAATGTGCATCTCTCTTTAGGCAGAATTTGCTTTAAATTTTCTCTTCCATAATTCTAAAACATTCTGTAACAGTCGATTTAGCTACTTTAATTTAAATCGCCTATGTAATCATAGTATGTATAGCAGTAGTAGTATAGTATGTATAGTGCAATTTATTAAAAGTATGATTAAGGTCAAAAATTATTGAATGTGGTAATTAATCACTTCTACACTGTCTTTTGTGATAGTATACAGTATACACTATCAGTCATGTTCAACGTGAATTAGTATTTCTAAAGATATTTTAATATACCAAATTTTCGTCTGAATTTTAGACAGAGTTGACGCGACTTGGGATATCAGACTTTAATCAACAACGACGGGCTGATGAGTTAAAAAAAAAAGTACAAACATAACTTTATCTTGTGTTCTAGTTCTTCTCAAATTAACATCTCGTCTGATTGTCTGGTATATTATCAACTGCCAGCTGTCTCACAGTGCAATTGTATCACCTTGAAGATAGCGTATCAGTTCTCAAATCCACTGTTTGTTTACTTACGACTGTGTTGCAACAGCATCTTCTGTACAATAAAATTAAATAACCATTATGCGTTTTGCGAAAGATTGACAGTATTTTTATTCATACGCATTTTGACGAAATCAGCTCAATTAAGCATTTTTCGTCTCATACAGCACCGTAAACATTATTAACTTGCAGCATCTTCTTTGTTTTTATGGCAAAAACGTTACTACAAGTCAATTCAGTCTGAATCACGTGGGAACTTATTTATTTATTTCATGTAATTATCATTAATTGTTTGTGCAATTGACCAATTACTCATGTATAAGCATTGTTAAAAAGTTTGTAAATCTTGGGAGTCTCTCTCTGGGGGGTTATGTCATTATGCCTTGGTTTACTTAACATTTTAGTAAAAGGTAGTCTGGAAGTAAATGTGCGTCGGTGTCATGACTTTCAAAAACAAGTATCCCTTATTCGGACTCGGCCAAAACGCAGACTTCAATTACGTCAGCAACGTACAGTACAATTTTGATGTATGATAAAAATAATATTATAATTATTTCGATGTAATATGACATTAATAGGAACCATACAACTTGATTTCAAAAAATTCTTTGAAAAAATACATACTTGCAAATTCGCAGACTTTCTAACAACAAAAACCTGTCAACTTGTCTAGACGCAGACGCAGGCGGCTGTTTGCGTAAACAAACTGAGCTAATTTAAACACGGCATTGTTTGTGGTCACGTGACGTTGCCTAGATGCGGAACAATGTTTGATTTGTTGCCCGTTACATTCGCCTGTTTGAAGTTTCTTTTATTTCACACATTTGTTTGTATTTCTATAATTGTTTTATTATACTTTTACATCGATTTGCATCCTAACTTACCTTCTAGTTATTTTTATGGAAAATCGGATCGGACATAGAAGGAAGATCGTTAATAGTTCGCGGAGTGCACAACCAACTCGAAATTAAAATTAAAATGCGTCAGACAATACACAACATCCTTACAATGAATTTCGCTAGCGGTTCCACTAATTACAAAAGTACGTTTTCTGCATTGATCCGAACCAGAAATTCAACCCGGGGTTATAAAATATATGCGATATAAAATTAAAACACTTAGCATGTCTAACAAATGAGTAACCATCAAAGCATCTATGTCATACAGCATCAAAACCAGAATAAAACATGTAGGTCACATTAATCCCGTAAATCAAAGGCTAAGCCTCTATTAGAATCCTTTGCAAGTGGGGCACGTACGATTTCATCACCTGCCCCAAATGAATGTTTGGAATCGCGATAAGATAGGGCCAGTGTTTATAAGGCGATAGTGGCCCAAGGCTGCGGTTACCTTGAGTAATCAGACAGAGGCAAATAGGAAGCCATCACATAAAGTCTGTCCTCACTGCTGACATTTTTCGTAGAGCTGACCACGTGGTCGCCACTCGAGAACCTTTCTTCTCCAATGGTGGAGAAGAAATGTTCTCGAGTGGCGACCACAAACTTGAAGGTGCACCGTGAGCAGGCCTGCTATACTAAATAGGTAGTCAAGGTTGGAGAAAGCCAATGGAACGGCCCAGAGTCATAGCGTTCTTATGGGAAAGGCCTATCAAGAAATTCAAGATACAGACTTCAAAAGGCTGACGATGATGATGATGAATAATAAATGGAAGAGGCAATGGAATCGAACACAGATAAGAGCAAACACTTAAGTGAAGAACAAGGGATATTTAAGTACTTTCTAATCGAGAGCACCCTTGAGTTTGATAGTTGACATACGTTACGTACTTGTAACAGTGTAAATAAAGTATATAGATTTATATGCGTCAAACAACACGCGAATTATCATGGTCTCGGACATCCTTGTTTTACCTACATACAAGGCGCATACCATCCAGCATGAGTTAACAAATGGGCTGCATAGAAATTCTATATTTTCCATTAAATAGGATACCATTGGAGTCCTGAGAGTGACAAAGCAAAGCAAATGTACTTAGGTAATTGGACTAACGATTTGAAAAGATTTATCGTCATGTCGCCATAAGAGACCACATACTTGTAGTATACCTTAGCTCCTAGCTGCATTGGAATATCATTTCCAACAAAACATGTTAATAGGTTTGGTTAACTACACAGACTGGTAATTAAAAGCGATTATAGCCAGCAGCGGCCAGAACCACACTTCAGTTGACAGCGTAACAGCAGTACATCCGACAGCGCATAACTACTCTTCCTATTGCCTCTTCACAATCAAGCCTACATAGTGTATCAACTCTATCAACGTAATGCCAAAGGAATTTACTAAGAGTCTATTATCACACACTGTTTTTTTAAGTCTAACTAAAACTGACTTGTAACAATACCCTGCGACTTTGTTTTGGAAATTCTGAATTTTGATTATATTCTCAATTTCCTAAGCGTCTACAAATACAACGTATAAAAAAAGTTCAGCCATATTTCAAAATATGTAATGTATGTAATTCAAATAAGCTCATAACAAAACAGAACAAGTATTTTTCCATAAATCAGCTAAAATATTACAAACAATAACTAAGCCCTCCCATACCAACTGGCCGATTGCTACAAAAGATTCCAAAATATTGTTTGCTGCAGTTACATCGTAAATAATATCAAAAGGTTTTATTATTTGTTTGTTAATGGCAAGTTGTGTACCATTATTACTGGTAAACACTGTTTAAAATAATGTTTAAGCAATCCAGTTTATAAAATATAATTTTGCATGCCATTAAAAATTAAGTAACCACTTAAAAGGTGTCGCCAAAATGATTGCGATCTTTGAACAACGTTAATGCTTAAAAAGTCAAGTTTTTAACCCGCGGACGTTGGCAGCAACCTGGATTTAAGGGCTTGATAAATACTTTAGCCTGATTAACTGATCTTGATCTAATATTGGTAGATCGATAGGCATAAAAACACATTCCCTCATTCCACCACCTTGCAATCGCGCTCAGCTACTTCTTATTACTTCGTAACCGTTATCGCGACTTAACGATATCGTAACTAGGTCTTATCAGCTAATTAACGCTTACCGCTGCCAGATAATGACCCGCTGCGTAACATCGCAACGTTGAGGGACGGTGGGAACAAATCGATTAAAAAAATCAAAATACAGGTGTCAGAAGAACTGTGAGATTTAACACAAGGGGTCCCAAAGATACTCGTAGTAAGTAGGGTAGTAGTAGATAAATCATCGCTAGAGGTGCCACAAACACAAAAATTTAACGAACGCCTGGTATTGGTTTGCACTACGAACTACAAAGCTAGCGGTGGCAGGTTTGAATCCCGCAAATGAAAAGTGTTTGTTAGATGAGCACAAACATTTGAACCTGAGTCACGATGAAATTTTAATAACTTGTAAAAGGAAATTGTATGACGTCCTTTATTTATCCGCCATAGAACAAGCTATGCTCATTTTGACGCTAGATTATTGGTGTGATTGTTAATTATTGATAGCTAACACTAAAATAGCACCAACAGCAAATCTCTATAACAAAAAGGTACAATCATCTCCTGACTAATTCAAGTCCAAATATAATCGTTTTTATAACCCTTAATAGGTAGTCGTCAAAGAGCACATTTCTAATGGAACAGAAGCGTCGGCAGTTAATGTTAGTGACAGAGCGAGCATCGGATATAGGCCGCCCGGGGCAAACCTTTCTCCCGACGGAAAGCTGACCGCTTAGCAGAAACCGCAGTGTTTGAGATCATCTCTTTTCTAGAGATCCGATAAATTGTACAGACATCTTTCGAAGTATGCTGAAGTTGGAGCCAACATTTAAAGTAATCCATTCAGGTTTAATGAAATTTAAGATTTACAAACTAAAAAACCATTATCCTTTTTAAAGGGTAAAAAAATATCTTCTACAATGACAAAAGATTATTTTCTTCGATAAAGCTCTTTTTAAATCACAATACTAGTAATAAGTGGATGATTCTTAAACGTGTCTTCGTCATTTCAGCCATATGACATCTAATGCTGAATATAGGCCTTCCCCCAACGACTTCCATATTGGCCGGTCATTGCATCCAGCGTATATTGAAATAAAATGAAATAGATCGCTATCATCTAATTTATTAATATACCTTACCTCACCGGAGAAATGTAAGGTTATCAATATTTACAAGCAACTACAGTGAGGCAGCTATGACAAATAAGCGGTAGGTTACGCAACGGCAGTTAACCCAAAGGTTAAGACTTCAAACACAACTCCCTGCTGAGTTAACGAGATCAAGAATAAGTCACGAAAAACAAATGCTTGAGGCGATCGTGAAGCCGCTATTTCTAAACTGGCCACAGACGCAATCGACAAAATAATGAAAACTACTGAACCTATTCATAAGGTCCCTAAAGCACAGCCTGGTGACTTTACAAGAGAGCTAGCTAATCGCTTTAAAATACACCTTTCGTAATATTTCTATTTATTTAGGAGCGGAGTTGCGTCAATACGTGCCCTATTGCAAATGACAAATATCTGTTACCTTCTAGATCGTATCAGTTCATTTCGGCCTATTGAAACATTATCAAATGTCATCTTATTTTTATTTGGTTCAAATCATTATAAAACTGGACCCATATTCCACAAGTAAACCAAGATTTGTTTTGATGAAACCGTGAATAAATAAATATCTGTACTATTACTACTAACATCAGCTGGGGTATTATTTTCTAATCTTACTTTTACACCCATTGTTTAAGTGACTTTGAAAAAGCGAACCGCCAAATTGACTCGTCAGATCGAGCTGACAGCCATCAGTCAAAAGTAAGAATGAAAGTGAAAAGAAATTTCATCGATCTACTTTAAAATAAAAGTAATATTGTTCGTGTCCTATGACAGGAATTTGTGCCTGCTCATAGCGAGTCGGTTTTAATTAAATTCTGGTATACTTAAACCTTTAATTTGTTATAAAATGAAGTTTGGTAAGGCAAGGCGAAACAATGCGATGCAACGCGATATGTTACGAAAATTTCAAAGAGTATAGAGTAAATTAGAGTTCCGCGACCCCCTTGACATATCATCGTATGCAACAAGTTTCGGCGACACGATATGTCAAGCAACATGAGTCGCGAAATATGTTTTCTTCAGTAATTGAGGCTTAATTGTTATTTTGGCCGTGAGAATGACCAGCCGACTTTAGCTGATGATGATCACCCCGCGGCAGTCAAACGAAAATGGAATCCGAACAATATTGAACCTACTAATAAGGACATATCGTGAAAGTGACTTAGCGCAAAAACCGCGCGTCACGAGCGCCCCGCATTGTAGTTTGTCCGAAAACGCGATGGTCACTCTTAATAACCGTTTAGAAAGTTGTAATTCCGTCATTAGGCGTGATAATTTCCGAACGAAGGTCAAAGGTCCCGACGGTCTCGCGCACCCGCTCTTCACACGCAAAACAAACAATTTCGCGAATCGTATAATTAAGTACGCGTTAATAATTGCATTACGCAAGTGATTGATAGAGCCAGAGTTCTCACATGTTTAGATCGAAAAAGAAAACAAAACTAAATGGTAAAAGTGTACTAAAATTATTGATAGTTAAACGAAAAGTAAGTTAAGTTTCGAGTTCCCTTTCAAAAGTAATTCCATTTGCAGCGACACGCGAACCAATATAACCACGAATTTATTCGCTGTCATGAATATCGGTCAGAATGCAGGTGAGAGTACAAAACAATGCGAGGCCTCGGATACATTCACACGTGTTCCTCTTTCGAGCATTTGTTTGAAATTAAAAACGAAACTGTTGTCTGTGGTTTGTGCTATCTCAGCGGGGCATCAACTAACGCCGCACACCGCGTACCACACGCAATCACACAAATAACCACTTATAGTACTTGATCATAGACAACCGAACGAGGGTGCTTCAAAAATTTCACCCATTAAGACGAAACGCGGCTACCGAAGGTCATAATTTCCAAGCTGATAAGAAGGCAGTTAGCAATGAGCGAACAATAGATCGTGAACGGAAAAAATGAGTTGTAATTTCGGAGCCAGAGAGCCATTTGCGGGAGCATACTCTTAAAGAAGATGACTTTCGATGGCCACATGAATGCCGGGTTATCGTCAGCGAAATATGAAATTGGAAAAAGAAATAAATCACGCGGCCATGATGGAGAATGCTGTAGATAAAAATAGAAAGGCAGCAGCGTAGAATGGAAAAACGGTCGTTTATTTTCAAAAGCAACAATACAATATTCTTATCAACGATAATACTTGCTATTGTTAGGTCTCGGCTCGGTATTTAATTTTAAATGCAAGCTGTGATTCAATTTATCTTTAAAGTCATAGCATCTTCGAGGATTTTAGGCTGTTAGCATACGACACGCGGTAAGTAGCGTGTTTTGCGACAGCAGTTTTTCTGTATGACATTTCACGGCCAATTTCAGAGGCCAAAAACACATTTTCTGGAAGAAGAACTCTAGCAAAGACTGAGCTGCTATCGTGAAGCATGTCTCATTACTATGATTACTTATGATGTACATTTCGGGATATAAGGTAATACATAATTTGTAATTAATGTGTGAAAAAGCGCAATTATGAAATATTACCAACATTTGAAAATAAAATAACCACACAGAAAGAGAAATTGCATCTCAAACAAGCAATCTAGTAGACTCTCATTGCAAATAGTCTGGTATCGGGAATGAAAGTGGCGGCGTAATGAATAAATATGTAACATAATAAATTGAAATCGACAAGTATCATGTGCACGGGCCGCAGGAGTAAATTGCGCTAACAATTTATGGCGAAGCGGTAATCAGAGTACATTTATCACTTATCTTGCGGTAAGGTAAATCAGTAACGTTTCTGAGTCAAATAAAATAGGTACTACTTAAATTCCATGATGCCTCAGTTTATAAATTGGTGATTACAAAAAAAAATTGTAATCCGGCCAAATTATCCTAAAAAATAGTAGTAAAGGTACAATTATTACGTACCCAGCTCAAAGTTGGAAGGATTGTTTAGAACACCATTATAAATGAGGTCTAAAAAGTCCTAGTCGATCCGGTACCTGTAAAAAAACTACTTGAGGTCAAAAGTCACAAAAATGTTTTTTTTCGCATCTTTCAGCAAATTATCTAGTTCATTTTTTTTTAGATCATTTAGATAATAAAAATGTCCCTATACTTTTTTTCCTTAGAGCCACCGTTTACGAGATGTAACGATTCAAAAAGTTAAAATAGTTTAATCAACTAAGACTCTGCCACTCAGTGAATTATGTTTCTCGTTTACTGGATCCTATTTTGGTTGTAATCAGTAATATTAGTGAGCACATACTCACGAGAGACGGCGACGATGGATACCTAAATTATTTTCAATGATACCTAGATCATACTATGATACTAGATAGTCGCGGGAAGCCGCTGGATGCGGGTGGCACAGGGCCGATCTTTGTGGAAATCCTTGGGGGAGGCCAATGTCCAGCAGTGGACGTCTTCCAGCTGATGGATGATACCTAGATATGTCACATGCTGTATTAATTTGCTATTATTTGTATTCATGATCACTTGTTGGGCATTATTAATTCATTACTGGCAATAATGTGAAAGCAATAATTAAAATGGACTTGCTAACACATTAACATATCTCTAGAGATTTAGCTAGTTGTTGGTAGTGATGTTTATTCATGTATACAGTGAGCTTACATAAATTAAATTAGCACCTAAGGGTTAGTGAACTTGCATTCATTTAATGAGTACTTTAATTATTTTGACGACTTTTATACTTCTATAGTTGCATATAATTCCAAAGGTGGAAGAACAGGGAAAACAATTTGGTATGTGATAAGGTATTCATAAAATTACAAATTAAGGTTGACAAGGTTTGAATTGATGATTCTATTAATTTACAAATAACCTTAAAACATATAGCATTCAAAATTTTACGAGATATTATGACGGAGTAAGAAAGGCTTTGTGAGATAATTTGTATTAACTTCATGTAAGAAGTCGATACTTAAGACACTAGATAAATACATTAAAGGCCATTTAAGATAAAGATAAAATAGCATCTTTACGAGAACGTACTGCTATGTCATCGACAAAAAATATGCTACGTAACCACACTAAAACGTCAAAGCCAATTATTTCTGACAATTAAAAACTTATCAAAATGATGACAAGGAAGCGAATGCCCCTTCACAACAAGTAACAATAGCAATTTAAAAGATTGCTGAAATTGGTGGAGCCAGTGCCGCCAATTGTGATATTTAATAGGAATTATTATCTGAAGTTGGAAATAATATCTTTATTAACGGTTGGAGAGTGATATTTGCTCGACACGAAAAGCACAGAGCAAAGAGCATGATACTAAGTAGACTTAATCCTCAAGCCGTGCACACGAGGACCCATAAAATGAGCGTATTGTGCTCTCTTAGAACTGAAAATCAGAACATTTGAGGCTCTAAATCCCTAACAATAACACCGTAAGTAGACACCTTGGAGTTAGCTACTTTGTAAGAGTAAGGCGAAAATTTTATCGGCAAAGTTGGCAATTTCTCTAATTTGTTAAGCTAAGGAGAGCTAGGCTTTGTCGTGCACCATAAACCATATTCATGAGTATTTTTGTTTATTGTACTCGTGCTAACTAAAAAAAAAAATATTAACAACGCCATCTGACCGTAAAAACGCAACAATGAGGTCGTAAATAATTCATCGGAGCAGCACAACAATGGCACCTGCCGGGACCTGCGCGCGCGCATCCCATGGGAACTTTCGCAGGCGCGGGCGTTCCGCGCCGCGGGACCCCAGATACTCACACCACTCGTTACACGAGCGAACGACCATGAAGGTAGGCACAGGAAATGAAGTTTCTAAGAATACGATAAGAAAAAATATAGGTACCATGACTTTTACGATGTCCCAATTTTTTGGTTAGAGCTTTTGTCGGACTATTTTATTTTGAATTTTACCAGGAACCTGCACCATTCAAGTGATATGAAATAAGTACATCAGGAAATAATCAGGAAATTTCCAAAATCTTCCTTTATAGAGTGACATTACCAACATAAACGTTACCTTGCTAGGTACCTTGACTTGGTGCAATTTTATAAAAAAAAAAACATTAGAGATTCGAAAATCACAACAATTTTATAGAAAGTACCGGTTCAATTTCAGACATGTTGTTACGCTTATTAAAATGCCAACAATGACCCTGAAGACTGGGTACCAGTAGAAATTGTTTCAATTTGATAAAGTAATTTTCTAGTTACGTGCGCCCGGGCAAAAAAGCCTTTTTATAGGGCATAATTGAATAAATGGTGGCTAGTTGGGTAGTTGGTCGCGTGAGTCGTGACCGAGCAGACACGCGACTGATGAAATTGCCAAGTAGAATTCGTCGCGACGCACAGCCTACTAAAAGTTTCCGTGATCTACACCCGTTTGGTAAAACTGGCAACATTAAGTATGAAATGTAATCGATAATATGTCGCACGCGGGTCAACTCTCCTTAGCAACAACTTTTTAGAATCCTATTACTGAAGTATTTACTTAATAAAATACTTCCGTTCAAAATTAAGTTTAGAAAAGTTTGGTTAGCAGATGTGAAACAGGGTTTAGAAACCCTAAAGTTCAAAGCAATGCGACTTTTCACTTAACGCGAACTGAATTCCGCAAAACTGTGTCAAGATTGCCAGAAGAGCGTGAGAGTCCATCGGACGTCAAACTGACAGGGCATGTGGGTGCGAACGCGTTTTGATGCCTCCGGTGTTGGTTTAGTCGTGGATAATAGCACCGAGCGAAAAATAATGAACGCATGTGATCATAATCCCACGAGCGCCAGTGGGTGTATGAGTACTTAAGCCACAAAACAAACAACGAGGTATATGGAGCTGTATATGGAGCTGTAAATTGTGCAGATATGCTGTGAAAAAGCTTTAAAAGTTTTTATAATTTATAAACACTTACAAACATTTATAATATCCATCATACCAGTTTCAGGGATAGTTTTAAATTGATCAAAATAAAATCTTTGTAGTCCATTTCGGATACTTACGCTTTCATATCAGTGCATGAAAGTTTTTTACGGTTTTTGACATCAAATCAAACCAACTCATTCTCATTGATTTAACTACCGTTCGAGAGACAGTCTCCAATTCATCTCAATCAAGACGTACGATTACCCAAAAACAAAAGTGTGTCGGCAGCAAAAACAGTGGTTCTGACGCGGACCGGTAAACTCATCTACGACATTGACTCTGAAGCCGCTTGTAACGCCAGTTTCATAATTACCTACCAGTTGTCGAATGTCAACTGATACGATTGATCGAACTGACTGCTAGGCGTACTGATTAGAAAATTAGAATCGCAATTACAAACAAAATTATTAAAATGTTCATTAACAACTTTAAGGATGTAGTCCTTGTGTGGATTTGAAAGCTACACACATTAAACAGTAAATAATAGTAATACTAATCATGGACGACTGCAATGTAAGCAATCAAATTCATTCTATAAATAAGTTTTCAAAAACTTAATTTCATTATAACATATGTATATGCAAATTGAGTCGCAAGATTTGTTTAGTAAAGTTTCAGGTCAGCTCTACCTGCGTAAAAGCTTTGATAAAAGGGTGGCAATAAATAACGATAAACTTGAATTCGCACTTGATTTACAATGTTTAAGTCAAGTATGTTTTAAAATAAATTATCTTTAGCTCGCTCTTGAAAAAGTTTATAGAGTGCCTGAGTGAGAAGATCTTCATTTGCCGCACCTTTTTTCGTTAATACAAACACACTCGGCCATTGAATCTTAGTTTGAAAGATTTTCTGTAAGCAATGAATCCGTCAAGATAGTCAATTACGGACATATGAACTAATATTACTAACAGTATTACTAATATTTTCTCCAATAAAAAAATAACTCGAGAAATAATGCTTTAAGTTAAAAACTTAATATAAAAATATAAAAAAAAGAAAAGAATATTAAAAAAAACAAAAGTGTGTTGAACGGATTGTCAATGACGCTTCGTCACGGTTACAGTTCCCTAAATATGGTTACACTAAGTTTTTGTCACAGCAATTACACTAAAAACTTTATTTGCTCTACGCCTGATACTTATTATTAGTCGTTATCGTATTAAAATAACTGTAAATTTTCTGATATGAAAAATAAAATTGAGTATAATTCGAAAACATAATATTTTATGCTTGCAATCCCAAGATGAAAAATTGCGAGATATATCTAAGCCCAGTGAGCACAGGTGCAAGAAATGAGATATGTAATGCATTTAGTTAAAGGCATCTTCTACCTAGGCAAACGAGTTTTATCTAAGACGATATCCGTGCCTCCCATCAGAAAAAAACAAGTGAAATCTAACAATTCAAAAAAGTAATCTGCACCTTATCTGTATAATGTTCAACCGTCCCAATTGTCGTAGACCGCTCGTTAAGGGCCGATTCAGACTCATCGCTGAGACAAAGCACCGGTTACCGTTAGGCAGTCGCTGTTGGAGAGGAAAGTAACACAAGTGGAACGAGAATTATCACTGGTGTTAATTGAGGCTATCGCCCAATCCGAAATGAAATCTTTGCATCGAAATACTAAAAGAATTCGTTGGACAATCGCAACGACTTCTATAGCTTTGATCAACTAATATGAAAAGTTTTATAATTTTAGATTCCGATTTAAATCCTATTTTACATACTAAACGTTATGGCAACTGCCAAAATTCCGGGCCTGTGAAGGATTTTCTACCTGACACGTCGTTAGGTTCCGCTTTATCTATCGATTTAAAAGCCGTATCCTCATTAACACTTTGCTGTCAACACTATCAATCACCGACACTTCACCAACCGAACGACTCGATGTGTCTATTCTTTTTTATCTTAGCATAACAATGGCTTGATTTGTGTTTTTAAGGAACACGAAAGCACATTTAGCATTTCTTTGTTACCATTGTGTGTAAGTGTTAATATGGAAACTACTTACACATAATGGTAATAACCAGTTTAATTGAAGGTCAAACTATATTGATGATGATATCATATCTAAGAGCTCGCTTCTGATTAAAAAATGTCTTGTCCACGCTTTATCGTATTGCCATCAAACGTTCACGGCCCATTTCAGACAGAACCAGTGGCGGCTGCGAGTGATGTGGTCAGTTGAGGGTTAGCCCCTAAAACTAAACACAATTTATTATCCTCTGCTGACAGCGAAATCAATAGGTTGAGTTTCTCGATTCTTAATAATTCGATCGTTCGAAATCAAATTCTATTTTTACAGTTTGCATCTCATTTCCGCTGCTAATTTACTTTGACCTTTGCTATTTTAATTAGTATGATCAACTATAAACGTCCTTTGATTTTCCCATCTAGAATTAATCCTTTTGTTTAGAAATTTAGTGTGGCAGCTAAAAGTGACAATGTTTAACTGAGTTAATAATTGTAACATACAAATGGGCCCAATCCTTAATTTAAATTTGTGATGGTCTACATATATTTTAAAGAAAAATATTAATGGTTTTTATTTTTCAATTATTTTTCGATCTTCTTCACCTTTTCGAATTAACTTCATAAATTGTTGTTTGATTCGCATAGGTACTCATGAATATTTCCAATCTCCAAAGCTGATGTATCTATTTAAGGCACACAATTATCCTACTTTATTCCCGGTCACGTTTATTGCTCAGTTAAATTGTTAATATTTCCTAAATGAATCTACTTCGCAAAGATGTTAGCCCTATTTTAAGGGAACGAAACGTCACGCAAGAGGGCGCAACTCGGGCGACGCGGACAGCCTTCGACTCAATGACGTAACGGTCGCCGGACGCCGGACGCGCGCTCACAAAAACAAACGCCTGCCCACTGACATTGATTTTGAATTAACGAACTGAACGGCCATTGACTGATCATCATGGACAGTTAAAAACAAATGAAGCGAGAATATCTTGAATATACTTGTGTGAGCAAAAGGAGGGAGGAAGAGTAAAAGGTGACCTAGACAGACGGCATCGACGGAGAAATTGAAAACTATTCTTTTAAACTTTCATGGTCACTAACATTAGAATAGTTTGTTACGGGATTGCTACCATGTACCTTATTTTTGAGTTCCCGATATTTCGGCACTGTTGCAAGCGCCATGATCACGGAGTAACTGAAGATCTTGCGGGTAAGTTGTTAAGGGCAAACATATCGGTCTACCCTCTTTCGCAGTCTTTTATTGCACGCGTCGGTACCATTGTCTACAAACTCACTATTTTCTCGCACCTGTTCTCGACACACAACACTAACAGTATCTGACCGCGACACAGCAGGTTGTTGTTTTTTCCGGTTTTTGCACATACGAATCACTGGATTCCAGACACTTGACAATTTAAACCCATCCTCACGATTGAAATTTTTGTACTTTGTAATTTCAATCGCTTCCCTGACCATTCTTGGTATGTAGTGGCGTTCTGTCGAAATGATCTGAGGGTTGTGAAACTCAATCCAGTGATTGAGACCTGATTCCAACAAATGTTCCGCGATTGCCGATTTCTGTTTGTCGTTGTTTTTGACCGCTTTTATGTGTTCCTTCATTCGGCACGCTATGGTACGTTTTGTTTGGCCGATATATGAACTGCCACAGCTGCAGTCAATCTTATAGACACCCGGTTTCTCCATTGGGAAACTATCTTTTGGAGATCGTAGACATTGTGTTACTTTTCTTAATGGAGTGAAGACAGTATTAAGTGAGTATTTATGAAGTACGTTTGAGATCTTGTCTGTCACTCCTCTTATGTATGGCAAGAACACAGGTTGCCTGTCTACTGTGTCTTTAAAGTGTCTTGATTTGTGTCTAGATGGTAGCTGCCCTCTATATCCATTATTCTGTAAGACTTTCTGAACATGTTCCAACTCTTGGTTTAAGTGTTCAAGGTCACACAAGTCATAGGCTCGATTTGTCAGTGCAGTTACTACAGAATTAAGATGTCGAGGGTGGTGATGCGAGGTTGCGTTGAGATAGCGGTCAGTGTGAGTGGATTTTCTATAGACAGAGTGACTTAGTGAACCGTCACTCCGCACTTCAATCTTCACATCCAAAAATGCTAGGCTTCTGTTTTCTTCTATCTCGCAGGTAAAATTTATTTTTGGATGGATACCATTTAAATATGACAGGTGAGTTTCTACATCTTGGTTGTTTCCTCTCAATACACAGAATACGTCGTCTACATACCTCTTCCATAGTTTGATTTCGGTGCGGGCGGTGGCCAGGGATTTTTCTTCGAAAAACTCCATCCAAATATTAGCTATAACTGGAGCTACGGGGCTGCCCATCGCGACTCCGTCTATTTGGAGATAGTATTGACCCTGGTATACAAAGAAATTCTTCGACAAACAATGATGTAGAAGTGTGCCATATTCCATCGGGATGTCATTATCTTCCAACTTTACCTTAACCACTTCAAGACAATCTGCTACTGGGACATTTGTGAAGAGTGATTCTACGTCAAAACTGACCATCAACTCATCCACATCAACCTTGTTTTGGTGCAGGATTTCAATGAAGTGACGAGAATCTTTATATAGAAATATCGGGAACTCAAAAATAAGGTACATGGTAGCAATCCCGTAACAAACTATTCTAATGAA
Source organism: Anania fuscalis (assembly GCA_950371115.1). Classification (NCBI taxonomy): domain Eukaryota; kingdom Metazoa; phylum Arthropoda; class Insecta; order Lepidoptera; family Crambidae; genus Anania; species Anania fuscalis. The sequence continues at coordinate 21,475,322 of OX493325.1, forward strand.
AACTATTGGTTCAAAATAAAGTTCAAAAACATTAGTCAGAGTATCCACACAGTAAAGACGTATTAATTTATATCGTGCAATATTAACAACGTCATGTACTGTTGTCTTTTATTTACGCGAACACGATACATTTAAATGAAACTACTTGCTCAAAAATTGCTCCGTCTACGAACGCTGTAAAGTGTTCGAAACGTCAGGTTAAATAAAATGATAATAAATCGCGAAATAATCCGTAAAAGTAGTTTCATTTAAATGTATCGTGTTCGCGTAAATAAAAGACAACAGTATGTGAACCAGTACGGACTGGAAACCGCAAATAAAATTCGCCGGTTGGAAGATCTAAGGACAAAGCGTGCGAGAAAACTATCATCTTTAAATTTTCTCAAGAGGTGCAGAGACCATAACCTCATCCCACGATGTGTCCAAATAACACCGAAGAGAGACATACGCGGGAGCGCGAAGATCTTAAACCAGGCAAGTCAAAAATTGCTCCGTCTACGAACGCTGTAAAGTGTTCGAAACGTCAGGTTAAATAAAATGTTAATAAATCGCGAAATAATCCGTAAAAGTAGTTTCATTTAAACGTCATGTAGTCATCTACTTCGCAAAAGAAACTCTTTTCATATCATAAAAAAAATATCGATCGGTTAATTGTGTAATAAACAAGTTATTCTTATCCTAGGAAAGTTTATCGTGTAAGTGTACAAATATTTAATTAGATAATCCGATCATGACATTGAAGCCATCGTCAAGGTTAATGAGCATCCTGTAGCTCAACCCCTTAGATTTCAAGTCTTTATAACAGTAAGAAGAGAGTTCAGTTTTCGACAAAAATATTCCTAATTCGTATGCGGGCGTCACGCATTCATTCAGTTATCTACAAAGAGTTGACATTGACACTCTGCCCGTGATTAACTCGCTGACGAGATTGACGTATCGTGACGCTTTTGGTTTTTATTGTGCAACCGCAATTAGGTTCAATTAGTTTAATTGGTGATGCCCACTAGTAAAGTTTTGGAAACCCCCTCACAATATTAAAAAATTACCTTGAATAAAGTTGGTTACTTTTGATCAACACGAGAATCAGTGGGATGTTCATTTTCGCTATACAATTTCTAATTGCTAATGACTCATCTTATAAGCCCTTGCGTGTCCTTGCGGTTAGCGCATCTTGCTTGTTGGTGTTAAGTTGCTTTCCGCACCACGCTAGCCGCGCCTGATGGAGCTAAGTTTCTACGTCAACCGCAGTATATTGAATTAATCCTAAAGTAATATTGCATATCAGTTATTGCCTACTGTCGTTCTTTTCGAAAAATGATAAACCCTATGGAGAGAATATTAGATAGTTATTGCATATTATACGGTTTGTTCTTTTTATTAGGTACTTTAGGCATTGCAGAAAAATCCTACGACGCCATTCACACAATTGCCCCAAATTTACTTAACAGCCATTTTGTTCACGTCCACTTTATTTTATATACATTAAGTATATTGAATACAGATTCAAGCATATTTTTTGGATAATTTTAATTAGTAGGTAAAATGAACTCTGCAAATGTACAAAGTTCACAAAGCGTTATCTCATTTCTTGTCATAAAAAACACTATCGGAATTTGAACTCTTGAAATGAGATTATTTACTACATCAACGTATTGATTTGATAACAAATTAACATATTACTTGTTTTGTTGCAACATATTTTTATTCACGCTGTTTTTTATGATATCTACGAATTAGTGAAACTTAACAAATTCAAGTTAAAATTGATTGATAGTGTATTCATAAAATTAATTAAGTTTTCCAAACAGTCCGGTAGCGTAGAGCCTAATTAGTATTATAATTATCATATCTTAGCCGCATCTTCACGGCGTACATCCTATGTGAGAATTCATGTGTTTATCTATAAAACTTAATTAAACCTTACGAGTATGCGAGAGCATGACTTATTTCTTATTTGGTACAAATTTATCTGATCGTGGTACCATACCAGGACTCGAGCATTCACCAGCATCACTGGAATTTGATACTTTAGATAAGCTACGGGTCCTCCTTTTACCTGATTAATTGAAATTTGCTCGAGATGAAGATATCTAGCTAGTGTCGACGTTTTATTTCACCTGTAATCTGAACATTCATCTACCTATCCTTATTCTGCCTGGCATCGTAACTGTAATTCAAAAAGAGCATATAGGTACGTACACCGCGTTGAAATAACTAGTATTTTTAGTATCTCGGCCATGATAACGATGGGAAATCATATCATTATCATATCTAGTTTCGATAGGTTATGGATGAAGGCTAAATACTTTGCATTTGATCTAATTTAGAAAATGCGATCAGAACCGATAAGTATGTTTATGATTATCAGTACCTTTTAATTCCTTCTTAAGGTTAGTTGAAATTAACTAAATGATTTTAAGCAAACTCTACCTAGCTAGAACGAATAAAATATATACCTAGACTTTTTAGTACAAATGAATCTGCAACAAATACGAATCTCCCTGCAAATCTAATATGTTCGGAATGAGCATAATCGTCAAATTGCATAATTAAACGGAACATACTAATCCATGAAATCAAAATAATTGCAATCCCCTACTCGATTCAAATGAGAATATTAATCATCCGTTTTCCGTGTTTGTAATAAACTGTCAAGTTTTTCCAATAAATCCTAGGATTACATAAAATCAGGTTTCAAGTCTACCTGGGCGATTAACACGTTTAATAGAAGTTATGTTATTTTTGCCCCGAGGCTTAGGAGAAAAGTGGGGAGAAAACCAGAGCCCATGCCATGGTCCACTGCATATAATGGGAGCTGCAAGCCACCGCGGATGCGATTATTATAATCACGCGACTCACTTGTAGATTACATCTATATTTGCTAGACTGGCTTTTGATAGTTTTGATCGAGACTTCGGTGGTTGGAAGCGGTTGGATAATATTTTAATAATCGCTCATTGCTGACGAAGCTCCTTGTCTGAACAAGGAATCATGGATATTGTAATCGGTATGGTAAGGTAATACTTGAAAAGGAATACTTAGAATCATAATGTCATCTGCACTTTTAAAATTATAATTATCGCAGATTGGAGGAATTCACGATAACACAAAAGAGTAAAAAATACGTAGCACGCAGTGAGAATTGATCGGTTTATCTAATCCGTTTTAGTTTTGAACGATAAGAACAAGATTTTTGTTTCTAGTGACGAAATTAGATAAGTTGATATCAGAAGGTATTATTGGTGGGACAACTACTCAATAGAGAAAAATACTTTTTTAATAATGTCATTGAACATTTTCACTATTCAAGAAATGTATAAGAGATCGCTATTAGCGATAAGACCGCCTAAAATGTACGTCCTGCTTAAAAGTTAAAAGTGTAATTTGCTTTATTTGGTGTGCAATAAAGATTCTACGTATTTAACTGTCTCAATTATTAAAGAAAATGTTATTTATAAAGCTAGATCATTACTCAAGGCGGGTTGCTATTATGACAAGCAGACCTAACCGGAAAAAACGGGGTGTTCCTGATCAATTTAGATAGGTACTTTGCCGAAGCCATCAATCAAATTGTAGTTCGCAACTTACTAATAAATGTCAACAGACAGAACTACCCACGCCGGGCCAAGGTCGCCGCTCCTCCTACGCCCCAGTTTGGAGAAAGGTGTCTATTGTACAGCCTGAATCACTGTGGCCATTACGCTGCTATTATAAGATTCTATTTGCATTGTCAGATGTATCGTTAGTTGTGATGAGCTCAGTTTAGTTAGATTTGTTTCCCTTTGATTTTATAATGTTATTTTTTCGCATGTTAGGGTTTTCATCATCTTCTTCTATACATCGACTACTTTATTGGTGACATTGATATTAGGTTCACGTATAAGAAATTAACCCACAGTTTGTTAAAATGACATTGGCATCATAACAAATAAGTGTACGTAGGTACTTCTTTAAAACCAAAACTTATCTGTTGCGTAAGGTCACAAATTCGCTACGATTGGGGCGTGCAGAGTGGCTTTTTATAGAATATCAATCACAGGTGACAGTCAGGAGATGTTTTTGAAAACAGTGCAATGGTGGGCACATCAAACACTAGCACATACTGCAAGCCATATTTGAATTTTCTTCGGTCCAAGATAATAATATCAGTGGTGTTCTAAGCTCCTACAAACAAAAGTATATTCCGTTTTACAGAAGTTTAAATAAAAAATGCAGATCGCGTGATTAATAGCACTACATATTACAAAGTAGAAAATTGTCGACTGCATGCAGCTAACGTGACTGCGATACAAATCCCGAAGGCCGATGCAGGCATCTGCAGCAGTAGTCTGAATAGAAAATGCTCGATGGTAAGGAACATTTTTGGCAGTCATTTATAAAAATTTCTTTGTGCAATCTACTTTATGTATTACTTGTAGATAAAAATATCATGAATCAGACTTTGGACTTACAGATTATTCAAGTTTTTTTTATTGCGTCAGACATGTAACACACTCATGTCAAGGTCTCGAAATAAGTAATTAACATCAAATTGTTAAGACATATCAAACGGCAAATTTATCCGAGCCCTGTCTCTGCACTCCCAGGCCCGATTCAATGACAAAAGTTCGTTTTCTGAATTGACCCGAACCGAAAATTGTATCCGGCTATTAGATCGGGTAGTAGTAGGTAGAGTATGAATCGTCTTTCTGAAAAAATCTGTCAGCCTTGCGGACAAAACTTTTCATCTATAAAAATCTCACAATTTCTATAAAGAAAGTGTAAAGTCCTGCGAGTCTAAAACGGTCGCAATGGATGTTTCATATTCCGTTCATAATATGTTTCATTTAGCAAATCTTAAAATGAAATGTTATTTGATGAATCATAAAATGAGCCTCGAACTTTTCTTATTTGCAGTTCATCTAATTTGACAGTTTTGTATGGAAATTCGTAATATGGTCCACTTATTATGAAAAGAGTAATTCATATTAAATGTCAAATTGGTGAACCACCATTTTAATGTTATTTTTATTATTATTTTGTATTGATATTTGTAGAACACACAAAACTTGAGTATTTTGAAACATTTTGTTCCTTTGTGTTGATGAAAACATTCATTTTCACAAAAACCGTAAAGTAAGATTGGACGCGTCACTATATTTTTTAACGTCATCAAATATGATCCATTTGATGAAATGAATTGCATATGATTCATTTATTAATATGGCCGTTTTAGGGTTTGCAAATCACATTTCACTAAATGAATCAGATTAAAAATGAAACATCCAATGTGGCCGTTTTAAACCCGCTGGGCATTCAACAATTATCGATGGAACTATAAAAACAGAACCCAGCTCTATTACTAAAGCATGTATGTCGGTACTAAGCATACCATAACACCGGTTCTAGCGTCCTTGATACACATTTGTATAAAGTATCATTCCAGTGACGACAGCGTTGGATACTTAGCACTCGATGGTTTGCGACACCTCTGCTCCATTCAATTATAATGCACTATGCCTACGTTTAGGGTTAAACATGTAAATAACAGGCACATGACTAATTATGACGTAAGTGTCTCAAATTGTTTCGTCTAAACAAAACATGCAGTCTAAATATTAGACAACAGCAACACAAACATTACTCAATAACATTATTGGAAGACGTTAACATAGTAACTGCTAGACAGGATATAAAGTCAATAGTTTCTGTCATTGAAATAATCATCTGCTATTATTATATCCTTTTCATTACAAATTTGTCATATTATAAATAATCTATGTTTTATTAAACTTATAAACAGGTAGTTTAATTGATGTAAGCTCGTTTACAGGGAATCAGCATACTTATAGTACCTACCTACCTACATAAAACTACTCCCATTTTGGTCAAAATATTTATGTCCAATAATTGAAGGAAAAAAAAGAGCGACAGTTATTATAGGCAATAGACATTGAACTGAGGACAGATCCTCAGGCCATCGCAACATGTGTACAGGCAGCTGTTTTACCATTCCAATGCCACCAGGTGAACCGTGTACTGGTTCGCCTCAAAATAAAAACAACCAATTATAGGCAAGAGTGACCTAGTTTTGGGGTAAGTTTATATCTAGGGGGTTTAGGGTTTATAGTTAGGTGATTAGGTAGCTGTTAGTTGGTTATCATGTGCCTCATCAAGCGCATAGCGTTTGGGGGATGTCTTGAGTTGGACATCATACATGATAAGGAATTACAGATATGGGAGTTTGGTTAGGACAGAAGGTAAGGGTAGATTGTAATTTCAGGTTGTGTCTCGCGAGGGGAGGAATTGCATAGTTAAGTAAAATTAGATATGGAAACGTCTACCATGGTGTAAAAGTATTCGAATTTAGAATAATCGTCTTGACATGGAAAAAACAGTGGTTTCTAGATTGATTCAAGTAACGGGAGCCAAACGAAAAGTGAAACGTCTTATAATTTTAAAATAGTATAATTGATTATAAATGATATGATTCAACATAAGGAAACATTGTAATTTCCATATTAGGTTTCAAAGTTAAGTAATTAATATGTATTTCTATATATAACGAATAAACATAAAAGTCATATCAATATTCTTCAGTTTAATTAATCTCCCCCGCACACGTTCGTGCACCACAGTGGAGGCACTATAGTACCTACGTGGATTCAAATGGCGCAGTGGCTAGTCGGTTAATTTACCGTGAGCGGAAGTTGTTCTGGGTTTGATCGCCGGTGGTAACCTTTCATCAAACTAACTTTTAACTTAAAGCCAATCTAAGAAAGTTAGTTTTATAAATACCTACTCCTGCCTGATTCTGACCCAACGGTAGAAAAAAAAGGCTAATACCTTGTAATATGGCTGTTAATTGCTTACTTGGAGAATCTGTCAAAATACTAAAATAATATAAGCAGGTAATCATTGGACTTAACTTTTTCCTCATCTTGACTAAGGACTTAAAATTTTTGGACCACCCAAGGAAAGAAACATCAAAAACTAGATGGGGTTTTGGTGCGATAAAACGCATGTGACGCGTTCACGTGTTCCCAAGACAATTCAAATCAGTCACATCGTCACTGTTGACAGATAACGCAGTGACATCGAATCAATAATGATAAATTCTTCATTCTGATAAAAGTTATTGTTTGACAGATGCTAGATAATATCCTACACTCTAGTATGAAACCAACAAACATCGAAGGAGACATTATAATAAATTAGACTTACATTTATGTCCCAATTGCACCCCTTAAAAAGGAGCGCACTGACGCAACTGCCAAAATCAGAACCTCACATAATAGAGCAGGACATTAAAAAAACAATATTAAAAAGGATGACGACCATAAAACGGTCAAAGGCATTGTCGCCCACTCGAACAAGACTTTTGTAACAGCATTATGCAAAAGGAAACGATCCACGCAGATTCCTATCGAAAGCAACACAAATGAAGTCCATTTACGACAACCACTTTCAGAGTCTATCTGCGATCGCACTGATTCGTTTTGGCGAATTTGCACCTATCAACGTCTTTCCCACGATGAGAATGTGCTTGTTAAGCTGTAGTTACTTGGCATAACTATCGCGTTACTTGTTCAAGTGAAAAAAAGATAATAAACCACGACGAGAAGCGGCGCCTTGCAGCCGGCGAAACGACCAGTGATTGCAAGTGTAAAATTATTGCTGTAATTATATTTTTTATTGCCTACGTATAGCTTATGCTCTATTTTACGAATGTAATAATAACACAATAAAACTTTCAAAATTATTGCTAATAATAAATACTAACTATTCGTGGTTTTAGACACCGTCATTTCCATTCCACTGTCATCATTACCATTTTCGGATGATTATATTACTATAACTTTCATTGCTTACAAAAGAAGCATTCAAGCTGCGTCGTTCTCACAACGAACAAACTCATAATATCTTATTGTCTCACAGAAAGATTTTAATAGGTTTTCTGTAATAAATTAACGAATTGAAACGCCCGGCCCGCAGGCTGCGCCGGAACTCCACTGATTAAGATACGAAGAAACTCAACCATCTCAACTGTCGAATCAATAACTCACAATGAAAACATCATTTGTCTGAGTAATTACATGGGGTTTACAAATGAGCATCGCGCTTTGCATGGGCGCATCCAAACTGTGCGCACGGGTACGGCGGCGCTCTGGTAGAAATGTCATTGTTATACTTACGAGCATCACTCATTTTAATTCGATTCATATTGAGTAAGAGCTGGGTCGTGGATCATCAATTTATATAAATGCCTCATTACTCGGTAAACACAAAGGCGTTACGTAAGGAGAGGTCCGGTTCAACGCACCGGGTTTCTCAACGTCAAGTTCGGGGTGTAATTTTTTAAAATCGATGCACGTGGCCCGCATGTTAAGCAATGCACCATCGATGATCACGTTTAAACAATTAAAATATTGAAAATTTGTAACTAGTTTAAGATAGCATCTCGCCTTGCAACATAAGCATGTTACGTTCAACGTTGTCACAAACTGGGACCTCTCCAAATGTATGTTATTATTATGTATGATATCAATCTCTGACTAAATAGTTCAGTCAAGAAATTACTCAAAAGAGATAGAGTCAGTGGGAATCTAAGCGATATCTTCAGAAACTTGTCCAGGGTGCTTAGGGAGATAACATACTAAAAATCCTGACGTCTATGAGGTGCCCCGGAGGGGGGGGGGGGATGACAACTACACGCTCCAGAAATGTAAGTTATAAGTTTCTGGAGAAATCGCTTAGGTTCGCTCACGCACTCTACAACTACTTTATTTATTGGACTATAAATCCCTCAAGACATTTTCTAGTCTCCTTTTACGATATAAGATTCCCAAGAGAATACGCGGTCAGTTTTGTATCCTCTTAAAATATCCTCCAAGAATATGATGTACTACGTATAATTGTTTCTTACGAAAACAAGAACGAACGAACACATATGCAGTTACTACGCTTAAGATCTTTTGCAAGAATACGTAACGTAAAGAATAATGGAAGGATATTCTTTCATCTTCTGGCGTAACAATTGTGTTTTGTCGGAAATATTAATGTCTGTATGTGCTATTATACAGTATTGTATGTATATTATCTTATTAGGTAAGTAGTTTTTTAACCAAACCTGAATAAAGCTATTCGGTGTTATACTTTTAAAGGTAACCATTGCAGTGTTTACAACAATTGCATAATGTGAACTTACAAGTTATACACCCGAGCGTAATGTGTCGTTTATTTGGTCTTTAGCTTACATTCTAGCACAGGACTGCAATTATTGACCGACATTATCGAAAGTGAGTCAATTCGCAACACAAATTACGGAAGAAATTACCTACATTATACGGTTTAAATTTTTCTTTAATATGAATTCATTGACCACTGTTGGTATTGCTTTACCCTAAATGGTAAATGTATTGCGAAGTATATGACAATTTAATTAGGTAAAAACATGATTGTTTTACATTAAAATGCTAATTGTTATTGGAAAGGTAAACGAGGTAAGTAAAGTAGGTGATATATGCGCAGATATAGCATACCTTTGACCTTAGAAATGTAATTAATGAATTCGTTTGTCACTTGTTTGTTACAAATTTTATGACGGAAAACAAAAGATAGATACTGTTGACGAATTAATAATAGAAACCTTACGACGCAGGTGTCTCAGTGGTTTAGCTGTTTATAAATAAAATCGTCGCTAATCGAAAGTTATTTCAAATAAATGAGGATATTTGCAATTCACTTGGATGGGTAGAAACTTAAGCAGCTTAAGTGCTGTTAAAAGCTTATAAATACGAAACCCTGTTTAATTTTATCGTTCTTACAAGTGCAGTTCACCATAAGCTTGATTTTACATACAGTACCTAGGTAAAACATTAAATATGCGAAATTGTGATGGACACTGATGGATGCGATTAGCTCGTCAACCTACCACAAAACGTCAAATTTTCTTAATTGATATTGATCTCTATGGGTTAGAATTTAAAAGATAAAAATCAGTTGGATGACCTTTAACTTTGTGAGTAAGATGACCTGCCTTTGTTTGTACATTTGGCAAGACATTTTCTTTACTGTCTTTATATTTTATTTACAAATTATTACTTAGCAAAAATGCAACAAAAATATATTTTTTTAATATCAATATAAAACTTTCCTAAAATTTTATTTGGTATAAAATTCATATGTATTGACTTGGATTAACATCTTTTGTCTCTTGTTAGTTATTAAATGATTACTTTGCCTTCATTTATATTACTATAATCTGCTTACACTTGTTCAACAGATTACGTTACGACGAACAAATTGTAACATCTATTAATTTATAGAATGTAAAATAATATTTTAGCCCTTAAATCAATACGGTTTTTACCAATTTGATATCATACCAGATAAGTCCTACTTACACAAAAATACAATTAAACTTGACTGTTTTGGTAGAAAGACGATAACAAATGATAGCAAGTGTATAGATATGTGCGTATCAAAGTTTTCAACTGAGTAATAAACGCAATCAAGGAATAGAAGAACATAAAAAAATACTGATAAGCTATAGATAAATTACGCCTTTGAAACAGACTTTTTGTTAGCTTGGATTTTTCCCACCACACTGTTATCAAAGAGAAAGCAAAAACCCTTATCAGTACAAGACGTATTATTTCAGATAGATGTCCATGTTATTAAAACGGTGTTGCATTTTTTTTAATCAGTGTAGCCGTAATTTGATGATATTTAGTATTAGAAAAAGTACTATTTATTTACTTTATTTTATCCTAAATAGGCTAGCAGATAAAAAGAATGAAAGTAGGTCAAAATACAACTTTTAATAACGATTGCTAGGCACTGCGGCGCATGCACAGCGAAAATCGCGGGTCACCCGGGGCAGCGCGCGACAGGCACAATGCCGTAACACTTGTTTTGCTCAACACTGACGTTTAACGTTACTAAAACCATGGATGTAAAAAAATAACTAAACGTTTATTTGAAGATGAATGCTGAAACTATGGTGGTATAAGTGCCCGGAAGAGGGCTAAATTGAATAAAGAATTTCATTTCATTTTATTTTACAAGAGTTGACATTAAAAGATGGCCATTATTCTGATAAAAGTAAGTAATGATCAGGTTGAAATTGTATTGTCTGGTTTACATAACTAGAATCGGAAGGTTAAGTTAAAACACACACATTCTGCTACAACAAAATCAATTTAAAGAAAATGTTGCCTTATGCCCTGAAAATTTTACATTTCCTTACATCTCATTCGTCTACTGCTAAATTTTTTTTTTTTTTACCGAACTTGCCAAGTAGCTCTTTGTCTTTAATCTAAATTTCAGAGAAAAATTACCTGGTTAATATTCAAATTGATTTTATATATTTTATTGCTAAAACATAACATTACATAACAACACATTTGACAACCTCCGTAGCTGAGAGGCGAGCACGCCGGACTTTAAATGGCGCCGCCATCTCTGAGGTTCCGGGTTCGATCCCCGGTCGGGTCAATGTAGAAAACGAAATTTTCTATATTGGCTCGGGTCTGGGTGTTATGGTACCGTCGTTGTATCTGATTTCTATAACACAAAGTGCTTTCGCTTATTACCTTAGGATCAGAGCAATGTATGTGATGTTGTCCAATATTTATTTATTTATTTATAACACCATCACGGAATGTGACAGGTTAGCCCACTCAGCGGGTAAAGACTTGAACATTTCACGTTTACGACGGATTAGGACATCGACATGTAATCTCGGTTGACCCTCCTAGTCGAACCTGTGTATACCATTTATTCCTTCCTCAATGCTGTGACATTAAACACGGTTCACAGCTACAGGAAACTTTGTATACGACCCGGCACTTACAGGTTACATAATACTTAAATTTTCAATGCAATATTAATAAGTATGTGTTTGAAGTCTAGAACTTCATCGAGATATCGATAAAAACATTTCTATTATATCTTACTCTTTTGAAAGTTATTAGACAATAAGTTTGAGGTTATCAAAACAAAACTAAAAGAAAAACGACAAACTACGAGTAAGTCTACAACAGTGTAATGTAGCGGTAAAATTGGTCACCAATCAGGGTCTTAATTTTAACTTCGCCTAAACACAGTTTTATTATAAAAACAAAAAAGCTGGTACCGTTACGCAGAATTGTAGGTAGGGTGGTAAATTGTAACATTATGGTGCTATAATTCTGTTTTGAAGTATCCACCCACGATCGATAACACGACACGCCGTCACTCAGCTGTCCTGCTGTTTAGGATACTGGCACACTAGGTACTATTTTTTTTACTAGGCTGACAGCCTATGCCAAGTCAATGCTAATACATTAAACAGCGATGTTACAAACACCTGTTGACGAAAACACTAAATGTTTTTCTCTATCTTACCCGTAGACGCAGCTGTAAATAAAATAAGTTTAATAAAAAACTAAAAACCGACTTCAAAATGAAACTAAAAAGCGAAAAATAATATTAACTAAAACATACCTAATCAGTTCTTTTTGGAGTCGGTGCCAGCCATCGAGAGTTAAAATGTGTTCATTCGCACCGACTCCAAAAAGAACTGATTAGGTATGTTTTAGTCAATATTATTTTTCGCTTTTTAGTTTCATTTTGAACTCGGTTTTTAGTTTTTTATTAAACTTATTTTATTTTACGATTTTAAGTGTTAGGTCCTCTATTTTTTCCCTCCTAACTCCGCCAAAAATGACTTTACAGCAAAGTAACCTTAACTAATGTTGGTCCTCTATGGACCCCCCATCTAATGGTATGATAAAAATAAGGTCAATTTTTCGACGAAAATTTGTAAGTCTTAAGGAAAGGGTTTTTCTACACTACAACTAGAACGGCGGCTATTTTGGTGTCGTAACCATAGGATAAGGTCTTGCGTTAAATACTAAGTCAATATAAGAAAGGAACTTTTAATTTTTTTTTCGTTTCTGGGTGTGCGGGTAGGCCCCCAGTAAATAAAAATTGGCGGTCTGGTACCTCATAAGCTCCACATCTGCTCAACACACTGCTAAATACGTTCTGTCGACAAATTGCAGTATTATCTTCTAACTCCTATCCGTTCAGGAGTTCTGTGGCTTCCATCATCAGGTCAGCAACATGACATGATGATTACCAGACCTAAAAATCAGCATTGAGTCAGAAAATATATGCAAAACATTATGGGTGCCTATAAAAATTGAGGGTTGCCCTCGATTTCCCAGGGATCCCATCATCAGAATCTGACTTGGTGTAAATGGGACCACCTCGGGCGTATACCCTTTCAAACTAAAAAATAAATTTTGAAATCGGTCCATAATTGACGGCGTAATCGCGTAACAAACATACAAAAAAAAAAAAACATTCAGACGAATTGAGAACCTCCTCCTTTTTTTTGAAGTCGGTTAAAAAGAGGGATACGGAGTGCTTGTTTGTGGGAAGTAAGGTAAGTATCTAAGATGAAACTTTGAATTCAGAGTTCGCGAACCGACCCTTACGGTAGCAACTTACAAAGTAAACTTTAACTAAACTAGCAGACAGTGGGGAGAAAGAACTTACAGAGACCAATCCAGATCTTTGGTGATCAGAAAGACCAAGTACATTTATAGAAATTTAATGCAAAAATACTATCAAAATAAACTATTAAAGATTGGTCATGGTCAGCTAGCTTCCCAGCAATATTCTTAATGCTTATGTTGGAAACTGGTGCAATTATTTGCCTAGATCCTTTGACAAGGCAATCTTGGCAACCTTTACGGTTTTCGTTAATAAACAAGAACTACTTTCTTTTTGTCAGTACTAACCGAAGAAGCACAGCAGTGTGATCTGCGCCTTAGAGTAATCCCATTTGAAAGACGACGGCTCACGTAGCTGCCATGATGGTCCAGACGTACTGAGGATTATGTTGAGAGCATCGCAGCTACTGCATTATACTTAAGTGTTGACAGATGTTGTGATAAAAGACAGTGCGTGTTTTAGATAGGAACATATTACAGTCAATGCTTTTACTGTAATCAATGGTAAGTGCGGGATTTTGGTTCAAAAAGGTGATAAAGAAGTACTCATAAATTATAGTAATTACGAGTCGCCAATAAATTTGGGCAATATAGTAAGCTGAATAAGCATTGCCTCTGCAAGACCATGTATTAATTTCTTCAACGATTCTTAATTTAGTTGTAACGTTGTCATTATTTTATCGGAAGCTAGCTTCTACAATTGTTTTTTTACGATCTCACAGGAAGTTACAGGATTTGAGGGTTTCCCTCTTTCAGTTGTGTGTCATAAAGTTGTGTGAGGAAAATACTGGCATTACGGAGAAACAGGGAATTCCATTTCTTGTCTGCACACATTAAACATAACCGAAAGTGTAAAAATACAGTAACAAGTTGAGATCAAAGGCTTCAGTCGAATTGGTAATCAAATCATTTGTAGCTACAAAGAGCTGTGGCATGTATTTTTAATCATGACTAAGTGAATCACTATCGTATTTTTCTGGCGTTATCATGGGCCTTGGTATCATTTCGAGCCGACATTGAACTGAACATAAATGGCACTCGATTACTTGTTTCCAATTAAAATCAATTTGCTCGACTGGCTTCTTTTTAGAGGGTTCCAAGTTAATACTTTAATTTCTATGAGATCGTCGTTCATTCAGCTAAGTAGGTATGTTAACTGTTTCAAGATATAACAATTTAAACATTTTCTTATTAATTGAAACTGGATTAAAGTCAATTGCCTGTGTTGCAATAGGCAATCCGTAAAGTAATAATGCAGAGATAGATAAATATATACATAAGTAATAAAGTACCTACATACCTAACAGTTATTTAATATTCCTTTCAGAATCATCACTCATGCATACTGCTATTGTTCTTTGCTTCTCGCATAACACTGTTCGGGTTACCTAAAAATAATAAATGAATATGCAAAAAACAATGCCTTCTTAACCTACATCAAAACGCAAAGAATAAAATTTGACTACGTTTGTACTCGAGAACCATGTTGGTGACGTCTTATATAGCCGTAATACATTGCTTTCCCACGCAAAAACCCAGCTACCCTACCCTACCCTTCCCTGGCTGCCATTGTTACAAATTACTATTCACCCCCCACAACGGACGTAGTAGATATTTATAGCTATTCGTAGTGTACCCATATAGGGTTGCCAAATATTCCATGCGCCCAGAATTGTCACATACATTTTTTGTCACTATTCAGAAAAGTGAAACGAGTTTTTATACAATCTAATCCAGCTTTCGAATCCTACTGGGCCTAGTGTGAGTTTTTAACTTTTAATCCGACAAAACATGAATTTGTATGGCATAGAGTTGGCAGCGCCTGAAGACAATTTTTTTCTTTGCTAGCTAATACGGATTTTTATCAATACCTATCGAATTAAACATATAATAGACTATGCAATAAGGCACAGACAGCTTTTTCACTCTTCATGCAATCCAGCTTATTATACTTTCTTAGACCAATCATTGGTTTACAACTTCTTACAATTGAAAGCGCTTGTCTCGTAATTACTATTAATCTAGATTTTTATGTGAGCCCTATGTCCATGGCACGTGGTTCTGCCACAAATAACCCTGGGAAGTTTGCAGCGACGTCACGGTGACGTCACGCGCATCGATCGACCTTGGGCGCGCAAGGGCGTGACGCCCTACGGGGCTACGGCGCTGCAGCCGGCTGGGGCGGCTGGGCGTGACACGTGGACTATAGCCTCTTCCTTGCGCACATTGATGCCTGGTACTTTCGGAATTGAACAAAATCGATACAACATGTCTAAACATTTGTTTAGTACAACAAACATATTCACTTAGTAGTAATTAATCTAATTTGCACTGAGTTTAAAAAAAGCTCGAGTGAAAAAATAAATTAATGCAGGTACATACGCAAAAAAACGGAATCATAAAGACACGTCGTCTTTGCAAGCAACAAACCAGTTGCAGCAAACTAGTATCTGATCTGCTGCTCTGATAATAAGTAAAACAACTTCTTTTACTAAGGGAGAAACATCAAAACCGCGAGTAACACCTGAAGTATTTTTCGCGATTTCTTTGTTGTTTCTGAGTAACCGAATCTGTACTTAATACAATTTCTACATTGACTTCATATTCGTGTTTATGTATGCAGGACGTGAACCTGAAATAGGTGGGTTAACTACGCCATTCCGAAACACGTTTCATCGAATTACAATTGATTGATGACACCTCGGTGATTAACCTTCGTCGTCTTATTTTATCGATGACTTAATTGGACGAATGTTAATTACATCGATGGTTCATATCATCGCATTTTAATTGGACGAATGGTATTACTTCCATGGTTTGTTTCATCGAATTTCCTTTAGTCCACGGCTTACTAAATAATCGAAATAGTAAAGTCGTATTTAATAAATGCAAAAGTTTCTATGTTTACTAGTACAGTAGGTAACGGTCTTCGGAGACCTCGCACTCTCGTGTGTCCTTCAGCACTTCACTTTCCCATCTTGTCTTGGGTCTTCCCCGAGATCCTTGACCATAAAAACTGTGTAATAAAATATCGACTCATAATAAATAATAAACCATGGACGAAAGAAAATTCGATGAAATGAATCATCGAAGTAATAACATTCGTACAATTAAAATTCGATGAAATGAAACATCGATGTAATTAACATTCGTCCAATTAAGTCATCGATAAAATAAGTAATCGACGAGGTGTCATCGATCAATTGTAATTCAATGAAAAATATTTCGAAATGGCGTAGTGAACCTGAAATATGTACATGAGCATCCTAATGAAATCAGGTAAAAATGGCTTTTTAGACCCCATGCCATTGACAAGATAGGTCTAGGCCTAGGCGTTGCCACATCAAGATAAATAACACGTCACTATGCCCATAAAAATACAATGATATCTTGCCAATTCAAAAGAGTATTTTTAATTAATTTGCAGGCATTTCAAGCTGACCAGCCGCACATAATAAATTGAAAACGGTAATTGCTTACACTTACTTAATTGGATGTTTATCTGATCCTCCATTAGGGTTTACAGTTGTGCATCGAGTGGGCGAGCCTTGCGAGGGGCATTTTTTATCCGCGACTCGATTGTAAGACATGAACAAGTCCACTGTATGAGATTTATACCTTTTCCCTAGCAACACATAAAAAGTAATTTCAGTTAGCCCTGACAAAATTCATCTGATAGGCCTTGTGACATAAGGATAGTAATTAAATTACATACTTCGAGACCATTCGTGTTTTTTTACCCGACTACACGGCGAAGCCAAAAGGAAGGGTAATGATTTTGGCAGTATATGTATGTATGTATGTTCCACCGTAGCGCCTAAGCTACTGAACTGATATTAATGAACGAGGTGTCAATAGATTCGTAATAATGGCCCAGGGTAAACTTTATAATTATTTAAGATTTTAATACTTGAAAAAAATTGTCCGCCTCAGGTGGGATCCGAACCCACGTCCATCGCATACCGGGCGAGTGCTTTGACCACTAAGCTACCGAGACGTTAGTCAACTCGACGAAATCTTTCAAGTGGTTCTCGCTGTCAAAGCCAGCGTATTTTCTAATCAATGTTGCGGTATATACTACTACCGTCAACACCCGATAGAAATATTTTTACAAATATTTAACTATTGGTAAAGATCAGAAAAGCTTAAACAATTTAAGTTTTTGTTTTTAGCAATTACCATGCTAGGTTTATCTAAGATAATAATTTATAATTATTATTCAGTGTGGAGTACCTACATGATTTATATTGTTACAAAAGTTCAAAAGTTGGTAAAAGAATTTGCCCATCAGCACATTCTCGTGTGTGTACGTACAGCATACATAAGGCAAAGGACTGACCCAAGTGTATGCCTTGGGGAATTGCGTATGCTTTTCCCGACCGTGTATTAACAAGTACCTACCGATGTATTTGTAATGGATGCATTGGTATATTATTGTCTAAAACAATACTCGTTTATTGCGGGTCGTGTGCACACGGTGTCGTGATCGTGACCGAACGCATCGCTCCGTCACATCGCACCGCTACGATCCTTTCTTTGCATTGACTTTACTCTATTTGTTTATTGAATAATGCTAACAGCGCGTAGCGGCGGTAGGTAAATAAATATTGAATCAATAAAAGGATCTTTACACTTTTTCACGCCTGTCGATTTTTGCGATTTCAGTTCAAATTACCTTTATACATATTCTTCCAGCATCAATCTGTTAGGCCTATTCATCAGTAGCGGTAGCTTTTTTATCATATATTTCAATCAAGCAATCTTAGTATTTGTTGTACCTATACTATTTTATTTTTTTCCCAACTATTTTTTTTATAAGTTAGTGATATGATTCTTGCTTTGTTATGTATTCCTTTATCTACCTAATAATTTTAATAAGTATGTAATTGTAAGAGTTTTAGGCCCAATCAAAATGCGATATCGCAACGGGCTATCGCGTTATGAAATTATGACTCATTGTCCTGTCGACGACTGTCATATCACACAGATCTTTCGCCACAATATCAACACTTATCCGCATCCATATAAAATATTTATTTTGCGCCGGTGAACTATTTATTTTCAGCTTATTGGAAGCGATAAGTAAGCAAACAGTGAGGTGTCACTCGCCCACGTTCCTGCCTACCTGCAAGCCTCCATTCTGGGAACTTGACGTGCCGACTGACAGACAGGCTACAAAAACCACAACCTAAAGGGCTCTTTACTAAAAAAACGCAGAAAAAACAGAAGGTTCTCATACTCTATTGTTGTGACTAGCTTTTTTTCGCTAATCGGAAGCGGTTCTTTGAAGCCGAATCTATTTTATTGACAGCAGCGAATGGGATTCCTATGTAAATTCGTCAAATTCAAAGAGGCCGCCGAATATTTTTGCGAAAGAATTCCGTCGTCTCTGAATAAGCGATTGGTTTAAATCATAGGAATGGTAACAATGGACTCAATGTCTGTATTATAATAGCTTTGTTTCTAAAGTCAGCGTAAGCAAACAGTCTTAGTAAGTATGATGAAAGTATTGAGATGACAATAATAGCAAAACAATACAATTTAATTTAGGAGATTAACACTACCGCATAGGACAAAAGGTTTTCTATTATTACAGTTGTCCCTCTGAGTGAAGAGCCCGAGTTAAAAGGCCACCCTTACAATCCGAACCCGCTATAATAGAAAACACAAAATGTATTTGTCAAAATAATGTCTGTTATAAAAACTCTAAGTCGTAAAATATTAATACTATTGTCTACCCATAGTAGAATAGTCAATGTTGCTCGAAAAGGAATATAAGTACCTAGCTGAAAGTAGTTTTCCAGGAGTTTCCGTAAAGAGCACCAGAAAAGCCATATTTTTATACCTATTTTGTAAACTCTAGGAAAACTTTCCTGTAGATTTTACTATAAACGGTAAACAATACGCAAACAGTGTTGCTTTTACGTAAACTTTATATACAGTGGTTGAAGTAATCCTACTTATATCTGTTATCAGCTATTATTATAAGCTATCTAATGACAGAACTTAAAGTTGAAGTTACTAAAGACTCAATAATCAGTAGTCGCAACCACCAGGTAATCAGTGTACCTGTTTTCTAGCACCAACAAGAAGAAAAACCTGATAAATTAGAACTGGTAATGATGATAATCGTTCGATAAAAAGTAGTGTACGATAACACTTCATCTGAAGATATACAATTTTTCTGATGTAGGTATACTATACTTGTTGAACAAAAAATTCATTCCGGGACCGAGGCCTGTTTCCCACGGGGTGAAACCTCGACACTGAGAATAGATAGATAATAGTGCTGAACCGACAGAACAATAACTTCTCGCATATATATTGCAGATTACAGAGCAAAAAGTACTGAATCCACCGCGAGTATTTCAATTAAACGCGAGGCTGATGCGATCGCCAATAATACCGTTTACTGGTAAACCTATTAGATTGTAACTGTACTAGCTGATAATATTAGTGCTAAGAGCAAATCTATTAAAAGGCTAGTAGGTAGGCTTTGAAGGCTTTTGATTAACATGGCATTCATGGGAATCATAGCTTTAAGCAAAACCTTAATTTCACTAAGGTCGCTGTAATTTAGTTAGTGGTAATAAAACATAGTCTAACTTATGCAAATGACTTTAAAAGTTTGCGTGAGCGAAGCTGCGGAAAAGTGATTAAGGTCATTGCCCTTATTTTAAATAAAATCAGCACTTTATGTAACTCTTGCCGACGTTAAAATTGGCTTCGTTAGGGCTGCAAGGAAAATCCAGTTGCACGTTGCATAATATCTTCTACGGTACGGGAATAGTAATGCAGAGACTGTATAATATCATATTAAATCGTATTTCAATTATGAGCATTTTTAATAATTGTGTGAAAATCTTTATTATTCATTCTTTAGATATTTTGGTATTCCGTTAAAAATGAAAACCTTAAATTTTTGCTGGAGAAGATGCAAGAAACGGAGGGTAGGTGGAGTCGTAGCTTGGGAGGCCAGAAGTGGACAATGATAAGCCGATTTATTTGACTGTTGAAAATATCGCAGAGTCACAACACAACACTTCCTGAAAGTGCGTTCATTACATGAAACAATTAGGTAGCTGTTACATAGAAAACATAGATAGCAGCCCAGCCCAAGGACATGGCAATGAATCGATATTACGTTTACGTTACTAAGCAATCCAGTCAATGACTTAACATTATCGAAAGAAGCCGCCCATTCTGTTTCGCTAATCAGCCTTGAGTTTACGAGGCCTACACAATTTCTATTGTCGACCTGTTTATTGAGAAAAGCCTTTGTGGGAGAAATGGCATCTCCGGCACAATGGAAGATACACAATGTAGTAGTGTAGTGCAATTCTTCGCTGTTGCGTAGGAAGTATAAAACTATTAGAAGCTATTGATATACTAACATGAATGACTATGCCCGAAGTTATAATCGAATCATCTTAGTTAGACACAAAGCATAGATTTATATATGAGATTTGTTCCTACGTAACTTATTGAGTGCATGAACAATTATTGTTTTTATAGGAAAGACTTGTATGGTATTGTATGCCACAAAATCGCGTTTTAGCTTGTTCATTGAACGTCCTTTCTTCTAAATCGCGAACTAACAATCGGAATTCAGCAATTTCTAAGTTTTATTTAAATTAGATTACCATAATTCAACTAGTAACATCAAATTAGGCCAATCGCATCTTTAAACGAATAGCGTTTAAAACAACTTGAAACAGCGACACAATAAAACAGTCGATGTGTCGGTCGAATGAAGATCGGCGTCATACATTAGCCTAGATACATGGAAATGGTCATATAATACCTATCACCGGCGTCGAATGTGCAATGCATCTATGCAGAGAATGCACGTACAGAATGAGAACGAAATAAAAACGAAAGATTAATTACTCTTGATAATGTTGAATCAAACAGCAATAAATCTTCGTTCAATAGAAAAGTTTCTGAGTTTCGGTATACTTACGACGAAATGGTTGCTCAGATTTAGAGATATTTGAGTTCAAGGGAAATTGATTTGGATATAAACAAAATAATGCCTGGCTATACAGAAATTAACACCTTCACACCTAAGAAGTACTTTGCAATATAATATTTTACCAACTTTTTTAACGTAGTCCACGTGACCACGCCACCCTTCATGTTTGGAAAGACTATCAAAGAAATAATAATAAAGAAGACTTGGACCTTTTCTGTACTAGCGTATCAGCGGTTAGGCGACTGCTGGGCGAGCGTTTTTTGAAACCTTCGACTTAAATAAATTCTTAATTTTTAAAAAATAAATTACTTAATTTCTATCTGTGTGGACCTGTAAGTGGTTTTTTAAATGTTATTTATGTATGGTTATTAAAAAAAAATTGTAAACCTTGGTCTACCTAAGAAAAAAAAAAATAATAATAATAATAATACTACACTCGTACATGTTTGTTTCTTTTGGTCATCCAAAATATTTCCGATCCACACAATTATTCCGAGATATTATTTGCCATGTTGTTCTTCTTATGTCTTATCTTGTTAAGTTTACTTGTTTCAATGATGAGTGTGTGTTTATATGGACCAATAAAAACTTTTCTATTCTATTTTAATATTAGGTAGGTATTGGAACTTGCTTGCTTGCTTGATGGGCTGGCCATATCTCTCGCCTCACAGACAATAGATGGTCCCACACATTGGAAAGGACCAGCAAACAAGAGAAGGTTGGGCAGACCAAACAAGCGCTGGGCCGATGATCTGGTTTCAGTGGCGGGTTGAATTTCTTTAAAAAGTTGTAATCATTGTTATGGCAAATAAAAGGCTTTTTTTTCTTTTTTTTTATTGGAACTTGCAAGACTGCATATTTCCTAAAGGAATGCGCAAACGCGTGATGTTCGTTCTTGGAAATGGACGAACATAATGCCTAGGTAATATAAAGTTTAACGGCGATTTGCGAAACTTTACTGAGGAAATAAGCTGTTCCGAATTCCAGCGACAAAATGTGCCGTGTTGCAGGTTACATGAGAAAAAACTATTTTCGTCGTGTTTATTACTAAAAATGGCATCCTCTCTTACAATAGCGAACTTATCTATTAACCTATTATCATTATCATTTCGACTATTATCATCAATTTCGCCTAGAATTGAATCTACAAAATTACTACCTACCAGCACCTCTTTTTACACCTTCAATTTATCTTGATAAGATATAAGAATGATATTGATTTCAAATACTGGGCTTTTTTGTTAAATAGTTCTACCAACAAAATATCAGATAGGTACTTACTTTAAGTACTTTCATTATTCTGAAGCAGTTTAACAAAAGATAATTCAAATAGGTACCTAGTATTTGTTATTGTTTACGTACATACTATGCCATGCCGGCTGCAACATGGGACAATATTTTGTTTGTAACGTACCAGCCGATTTGATCACACTGATAGCTCATCAATTTGAAGTTGGCACTTGTGCAGAAAATCTGAGTACTTCGATTATAATTGATACCTATTACTAGGTGGGTGGCCTAAATAAGAAACATGGATTATACCTAGTCAGGATTTGAATGACTTACGTATTTAGAATGGTTGTCTATGTCGTCGTCAAATAAGTTTTTTATAAAGAAATCGCTTTAGGTGATAAGACCGCCTAAATTGTACTAATCTTATGCACTTTTTCCTGTTACCTACTTTGTTTTAAGTGATGTGCAATAACAATATCTATCAGGTATCCGGCTATCAGGGCATGTGTATTGCAGCATCAGCATGTTTTGAAGGAATAGGTACTCACCGCCTGGATGGAGCAGCGTGGTCGGATGGACACTGCCATCCTTGTGCAGGAAGACATGCCTCGGCTCGGTGGCCGCGTAACAGGTGGCGCCCTCCGACAGGCACTTCTGGAAGCATCGCGCGGCCTGGTGGAACAGCGCCCACGCGTGCTCCTCGCTGATGGTCGAGTTGAAGGCCTGCAGTATCTGCTGCAGGCTGATGCACTCCGCGCCGTCCAGCGCGAACTCCGGCCCGCCGGCCGCCCCAGCCTTGCGCATCATCGCGCTACCCGCCCGGAGACAGACCATCCATACTCCCGATCACCAACACTACACTGCGACACGATCGATCGTCACACACAAATCCTCCACAAAACACTGAAAATTTACGCAAACAAATTCCAATAATCACGCGTTCATAACATTTGCGTCTGTCACCGGTTCTCCCCGAAACGTCACTGTCACTTTTCGTTCTTTTTAAAGCGGGTGGTGGTATTTTTTCGTAATGTTTTGCTGGGTGGTTCGTGTTCGTCGCGAGAGCGCGTGCGCGAGCGGCGTGCACGTGGTGCGTACTGTGCAAACGGCGGCCGCGGCCCGACTGAGTCGCCTCCCTCGCGGTTCGCGGCCGGCACTCTCGCGGAGATGCGCCAGGGATCCCGGAACCACCACTTCCTCTCTTTTAAACCTTTTACACCCTTTCTCCACCTTCGCAACTTACTGACAACCTGCACTGTCTCAAGGACAAACTCATTATAGGAAAAGCTTCTTGTCTGCATGGCTTTCCCATAATCAAGATATTACTCGTAATGAATTTTCTTACATACAATATTACAATGTTTATTAAGAACTTAACCAGGAGCATCGAAGGTACTCATAGTTATAAGTGTACCAAACTATTTATCAGTTTTACAACTAGGTAGTGGTCTGAAGTGCAGTTAATTGAGAAGTGGAAGTACATTGTTGGCGCGTGCATGAAACTCAAACCAAAATAACATTTGTCATTAGAGCAAAATACAGGGTGTTAGGTAAATGGTATATCAAGCTGAAACTAGCCTATGTTAACATATTATTATTATGCGTATAAATACTATGGTGAAGTCAGAAATTCGATATCGTCATTTTAGAAAAAATAAATTCATACAAATAGTTTTAGAAATTTTATTTTAATGAAAATTTAAAAAAATATATGCTATAGAATGTCTGACTTCGCTATAATATTCATATGCATATGTTAGCTAGTTTCAGCTTGATATGCCCTTTACCAACCATCCTGTATACTTCTACTTGTCTACTGTACTAAATGTAAATCGGACCTAAAGCCTAGTTTAGACTAGGGGAGTATTTTAGAGTAACGAACTAAATAGGGAAGTAAATAACAAGTTAATACGGTACGAACTAGGCTTTAGATCGATTTGATTATAATGAAATGATTATCACTGAGATTGTTTTAGCGCGTTATCACTTATCAGTGCACGTCAGAACTAGCGGTGATAAGAATTAAGTGAAACAGCAATATTCAGTCAGTTCCTTTATTGAGTAGGTTTTAGGTACCTTGCAAAATATCCTACCTACGTTATAGCATTAAATGATCTTAGTAATTCAATAAGTATTATTCAACCACTGTTTGATAAGGATCTATGCACAAGCAAGATGTATTAGATCCCGAAATCCTACGTAATTTTAAAGATATAAAAATAAACTTGTAAGACAATCCGCTCCGTAATATTTCTTTAATTAATTATGCTTCTCAACTGTACTACACAACATTAAATAATAAAATATTTAAACTACAAAATTCTCCTAATAGGATATTACTGTACGTTCACAATAAATTAGTCGTTCATTCAATAATACTTATCAAACAGCAGCTAAACACAATTAAAGTCTAAATCGTCTATACACGCTAATATAACAATTTAATGAGATAAATATTTAATTTATTTGCATAACATAAATTTTGTGATCGGATAGTATAACCAATTGTCTAAGCTAAAAATACCCTAATAGTATAGAAAATTTAATAGTATATAGAAATGTGACTATAATTAATTGATTCATAAAATACATTAAATACCGTGTACACTATACCTTACATTACTCTTTACTCAGTCCCCAATAACTCCAATGTTGCAGTTCAATTAAAGTTTATTAAGTAACAAAAGTCAAGAATTAATACTTTAAAACTTTGATCACGGTAAAAAACTTATAAAAAGAAAATCCCCAAACCGATAAATGTCAAATGATAAATACAGAGGTTGACAACATTTTCAATTTAATTCTTCAAAGATTTTAAATTAACATCAAATATAAAAAAACATATTTATCGTAAAGGTACGGAATAAATTATAGCAGTTTTGGGTGGATATCAGAAGTTTAACTTTATAAAATGCGCGCCCGAGCAACGCACACATAGACATCGATAACGGACACGTAATGTCGGAACACTATGGCTGTTGCCCGCGTCTTCGCTCGCGTTGTCTTTAGTTCATATAATATATCCCACAGGAACATTTAACCGGGATAAAAAGTATCCCATATGGTAATCAAGATCATCACTACATTGTATAAAACAAAGTCGCTTTCTCTGTCCCTATATCCCTATGTATGCTTAAACCTTTAAAACTAAGCAACGGATTTTGAAGCGGTTTTATAGATAGTGTGATTCAAGAGTAAGGTTTATATGTATAATACATGCATAATATAGTAGAGAAACACTGATAATTGCACCCGTGCGAAGCCGGCGCGGGTCGGTAGTATTTTATATGAGTGAAAAATTTCATCCAAGTCTGTTCAGTAGCTTTTGCGTGAGAGTTACAAACATCCATACATCTATCTATACTCACAAACTTATGGATTTTTACTATTAGTAGGATTCTGTTCCTGAACGTTCCAGGATTTCGTTCTCGTGAGCGATGTATATGTGTGCATTGCCTTAGCGCGCATTCTGAGTATGCTTAACTTCTGATACACATAACTATTTTTATTCTGTGCTAAAGCCTTCTGATAAAATTGAACTTCATTTGAAAACAAACTTGAATACTATGTCACGGAACGCGATTCGGTGTCGTTGACCTCAGATTATCTAGACACCATAAAGTTCTAGATTTATTTCTATTGCTAATTTATAAGTATCTTCGTTGTGAATTTCGAGCCAAACGCGTAAAACTAGCTTGTTTAATGTTAGCTGCGACTTCATTAAAACGAAATCGATTACTTCAATGTTGCTACTTACAGGGTATGGCGTCAGTGGCGACAGTAGCGGGTGGAGGAGCGGAAACGAGATAACTTTTATGGGGTAAATAGACAGCTAGTCAGTCAGTTTTAGTACATCGTACGTAGTTGACTTTGCATCGTATTGCCTTCTTAAAAATTTACAATTTATTGGGCGCAATTATGCGCTGGGGCACACTGGTTCCGCCAATGTGAAGTGTTAAAAAGACACGAGATGTAGGTACTTAGACAATTCATTTGACGTAAGGATTTACTGGTGTATTCAGTAAGAATTTAACCTTCACCTGTCGATTGTAAAATACTCATTATTCGTTTATTTATTGCTTTACCATATTAGCGGTTAGGTCTTAAACTTTAGGCACTTACATAAATGGACCCAGTAGGGTAAAGCGACTTTGCGACGACGCCAGGACGATTTTTCATTATGAATTTTGTTATTTGTTTAATCAAGTTAGTTTCGTTTCAATGTATGCGAGTTGTACCATGTAAGCTAACTTTACCATCTGATGATCACTATTATAACGAAACTAGAATATGATCCTCAACTCTTAACCTCATGTGGTATTAACCCATATTCGTTTTGATACTACCCTACTCTCCTCGCTCCCGCTGCCACCAAAACTTTACACTTACTGCTTAAGGCGTATCTGGCGCGCCGCCAACTCGTCAGGCCAGCAATACGAGGCGCAAACAAATGCCACCCAAATGACTCCGTGAACATTTACTCATCTAAATTCAGGTCTCATTAACACGTATTTCCCTACAACCAATTTAATCCCGTAACATGTGTCATGGCGAACTTCATAACGGTCCTTTAAATACGTTGCGTTTACTGATTAATTTATCATACTAGCTAATGAAAGTTATGTAGTACCTAAAATTACATTGTGATGCTCTTTTCTTTGAAAATTTTATCAAATGTACAACTGTGCTAACATAAAAACATATCATTGGAATCGGGTCAAACAGTGGTTCTCAAACTGTAAGGAAAATTCTACTTTCAACCTTTTGAGGCAAATAGACTGCATTACATACATAGCCATATTTTAAGTTAACCTAGTATTTCATAACATGTTTATTATCTAACAGGTATTATGCCCTGTAGAAGTTTGAGAACCACTTTTGAATAACCCAAAAGTTCCCTATCAGCTTATTATCTCTTCCGGCGAGCCTTCCCCCGCGGCTTCGTATATCACTTCTTCTTAAGACTCCAAAGTGGATCTAAGAAGTTAAGAGGGTCTTTCATGTCGCCGCTTTTGAGCCCTGGGGATTGCTTCATCTCTTCAAAGGATTCGCGGGAGAATTTCTGCTGTTTGTTGCTTGATTTCGTGGGCTGATTGGAGTTGGTCGTGGGAACTGTGGGGTTGGGCGTAACTGGAGGCAGGATACCAGCCCCGGATGGCACTGAGACAGCCTCGCCATTGAACATTGTTGTACCTGTTTTTGGGAAGGTTCATCTCAGTTGATGCATTGAATAATCAGCGGTAAATGTCAATGGAGGATTATCTAAAGTTCAACTGCAGCTAAATTGTTGTAAATTTAACTAATGCCAGTTGCCTTTAAACAAAACAGTTTATCTAATTTTAGACCATATCCTATTGACTTTGGAAGAACTTGTCTAACCTGAACAAAGGACTCCTTGCACGTAGTAGAGCGCCGTTTTGTAGGCGTCCACCAGGTATTTTTTGTCTTCGAGAACGTTCGTTCTGTGTTTGTATAGACTCACGCAGCCAGTGTCGAGCATGTCTGCGAACAAGGCATGAATATGAGTTTAACTCGTCAATCAACAGGCCCAAGAGAAGTAGAAGAAAAAAAGGATTATAAAAGGACTGTCCTAAAATGAAGACACTGCATGCACTGGCTTAAGATTGGATTATTACGACAAGTCAGGAATTACCAAGTTGTCACACCGTTTACTATACACATAGGTTAAACTTCCTGTTCGGACATGGCACATGATCATCGCTAATGACTACATAGCTACAGTGGCCTTGCGGATTTAATAACTGAGTGATAACACAAGTAGTCATACTCTTGGCTCACCAAAGAGATCTAATTGACCCTCTCGCAACTGACACATGGCTACGAACATTGAGTTCAATACACTAGAGAAGCAAACTTCACTGTCTCGCGGCAACAAAAGTCTTCTACATGTCAGTTTGAAAGCCGTAGCTTGGAAACGACTAAACATTTAGATAAAAACATATATTTGTCTCACTTTCACTAGTGTCTGAATTTACCCCATTTTTAATAAATAAAGAGTAATTTGAGTCGATTAATTTTGTATGAAATAATATTAATATGGTGTGTTTATAATCATAAAAGAAAAGTTTGAAAAAAGTTGATAAATAAATAAGTGTTGTCAGAGTGCTTTATTAAATACATTAAAACGTGACCGTTGTTGTTTTATAAAATAAACAGTTAGTGCCTTTCCAGATTTGTGTGTGTGAAAGTATAAACGCGAAATATTTGCGGTGGAGCCGCCTGGTGTCAATTTAACGAAACCTTTTTTCTATCTAAACCAGCGAGAACTTTTTCATCTGAATAATACAAATGTAATAATTCCATAGAATTATAAATATGCATTTCTTATCTTTAAAATGGCTGTAATGATTAAGATGAAATTTTGTAATTAGATAAGGTTTGAATTTTAAACTTACTTATAAAGTTATACTTCTTACTAGCTGTGCCCGCAACTTCGTTCGCGAGGACTACAGGTTGTGTAGTATATAGCAACGTTGTAGACTGGAGACGCACTCTTATTAAAGAACGAACTTTTTACTTTGGTTTTGCAAACAAAACAAGACTGTTTTTTGATTAACACGGGTTTTGTTAATCAAAAGACAGTCACTCAGTTAACTCTCTACTTTTCAACCGACGAAAAAAACGGAGGAGGTTCTCAAGTCGACTACAAGGTAAAACTACAAGGTAAAATACAAATAACTATGTAAATCTATTATTATTAAATTATTTAAAACTAGCTTTTTCCCGCAAGTTCGAATGCGTGGTCTTCAAATCAACATAAAAAGTTCTTTAAGTGATGGCAATCTGTTTCCAGTGAAAATCTTCTAATCATGTTGTATTTTTTGTAATAACTTAATTTGACAGCTCTTAAGAAAAACATTTAAACTGTCACTTTTCGTTTAATCGAGAGAGAGAAATCAATATCTAAACCTAATCAAAAAAGGTTAATTATTGATTTATTACTGTAATACGAGCTCTGTACTGTACTGAATCGTAGTGACGAGCTCCTGGCCTAGGCGTCACCATTTTCGTGGTTTTGAGTTCGATTCCCGGTCAAATCAATGTATAAAACGAACTTTTCTATATTGTTTTGGGTGTTGTGGTACCGTCGTTGTTTCTGATTTCTGTAACACAAGTGCTTTCGCTACTTCCCATAGGATCAGAGCAATGTATGTGATGTTGTCAAATTTTTATTTTTAATATACAAAATAACTGAATATTACTAACAAAAAGCATAAGTCTTGCTTCACTGGACAAGTGTATACGATCGCAGTCGGTTTTAGGGTCAATTTTGTCTTGCTCCTGGAAATGCTAAGAGCAAATAATTGTAGCCTTATAAGGTAACCAATCTGTTTCTTTTCTTAGTAATCTTATGACTTTAATCCACTTCTCGCGCCGTATTGCATCTTTAGGTACTTCGTAAAATAATTATAACGCCAATAAAAAAATACTACGGTTACCAATCAAATAATTTTATCAACATAAAATTCTCCCATAGGTATGGGAAAACCAAATGATGTTTTTTACTGGCAACACTGAACTTCAAATATGCTCTGTGATATTTTATTTAGTAATTTGAGTTATTTACATTAATATTCCACAAAAACGAATTACCTACCTTTGAAAAGTGATCCCACATGCTTTGTTATTGGTCTGAGACCTCGAACCACAATATTTAACGACGCATTTACCCATTTTTTTATTTTTATTGTGACGCCTCACTCGGTCAACGCCTCTCTAAGCACTAGTTATACATTGACTGTGCTGATGCCTGCGGCCATCAGCGCAGTAGCGCGCGTTTAGCGCGGCAACTGCTGATCTAGTGTTAACATATATATCAATGGCTACGACGAGTAAAACCATTACAGCAAAGCGGCCTCCGCCTGCGGAGCACTGAAGCCACGCGCTGCAGCTTAGCTCACTACGATAAAGCCATGTCGGGAAAACAGTAGTCACACTCTTTACTCACCACAGAGGTTCAATTATCCCGCTCACACCTGGCACATGGCCATGAGCAGTAACGCCATCAGCGCACAGCGGCCACCACCACCTATATCACACTGCAATCACGCGCCGTAGAGTAGACCACTACGATGTAGCAGAGTCAGCAGGAAACATTTGTCACACTCATCACTCACCACAGAGGTCCAGCTGTCCCGCTCGCACCTGGCACATGCCAGTAACGTCATTAAGGCACCTATATCACAGCTCAGTCACGCACCGAAGCGTTGATCACTACCATGAAGCAGAGTCAGGAAAACATTTGTCACACTCTTCACTCACCACAGAGGTCCAGCTGTCCCGCTCGCACCTGGCACATACCAGTAACGTCATTAAGGCACCTATATCACAACTCAGTCACGCACCGAAGCGTAGATCACTACCATGAAGCAGAGTCAGGAAAACATTTGTCACACTCTTCACTCACCACAGAGGTCCAGCTGTCCCGCTCGCACCTGGCACATGGCCAGTAACGTCGTTAAGGCACCTATATCACAGCTCAGTCACGCACCGAAGCGTAGATCACTACCATGAAGCCGAGTCAGAAAAACCTTTGTCACACTCTTCACTCACCACAGAGGTCCAGCTGTCCCGTTCACACATGGCACATTGCCAGTAACGTCATTAAGGCACAGCGGCCATCACCTATATCACAGCTCAGTCACGCACCCAAGCGTAGATCACTACCATGAAGCCGAGTCAGGAAAACATTTGTCACACTCTTCACTCACCACAGAGATCCAGCTGTCCCGCTCGCACCTGGCACATGGCCAGTAACGTCATTAAGGCAGCTTTATTACAGCTCAGTCACGCATCGAAGCGTAGATTACTACCATGAAGCAGAGTCAGGAAAACATTTGTCACACTCTTCACTCACCACAGAGGTCCAGCTGTCCCGCTCGCACCTGGCACATGGCCAGTAACGTCATTAAGGCACCTATCTCACAGCTCAGTCACGCACCGAAGCGTAGATCACTACCATGAAGCCGAGTCAGAAAAACATTTGTCACACTCTTCACTCACCACAGAGGTCCAGCTGTCCCGCTCGCAACTGGCACATGGCCAGTAACGTCATTTAGGCACCTATCTCACAGCTCAGTCACGCACCGAAGCGTAGATCACTACCATGAAGCCGAGTCAGCAAAACATTTGTCACACTCTTCACTCACCACAGAGGTCCCGCTGTCCCGCTCACACATGGCACATGGCCAGTAACGTCATTAAGGCACAGCGGCCATCACCTATATCACAGCTCAGTCACGCACCCAAGCGTAGATCACTACCATGAAGCCGAGTCAGGAAAACATTTGTCACACTTTTCACTCACCACAGAGGTCCAGTTGTCCCGCTCGCACCTGGCACATGGCCATGACCAGTAAAGCCATCAAGGCGCAGCGGCCGCCACCGGTGGAGCACTGCAGCCACGCGCCGCAGAGCTGGTTGCTGAGGCGGCTCTCGTACGTCTGGTAGAGGATCTTGTCTGCTAACAGCACTAGCGGGGTGCAGACGATCCTGGACAATGTTAAGTTTGTTTTACACAATGGTTCTCGTGGTTTATTTATGGTTAGTTGATTTGGGGGAAAAAATGCATGTTTTTCAAAACTGATGTGGTACAAAAAATAAAAAGACTTATGAGACGTAGAGTAAATATAAATCTAAGTATCAATTATTATTACAGGTATTATGTATTAACAAGTCTTCCGCTGCTGATACTAAGCGTACCACGTCCCCACGTCATGAGTATAGGTCACTGTGATACAGAGCTACATTGCAAGGTAAAAATAAGATCTAGAAAACAATTTAAAAAAACTACTTTATCGTGATTAATTTTAATCTTCGTATTTTTCAAAGAACTTTATAATTTTTGAAAAAGTAATCTTGAAAATTTGGCACTACCTTGCAATATAACCCTGTATAAGGAAAATGCTAGTAGAACTGCTGAAGAAAGTAATTCTCAGCACTTCTTTAATAGCCCGGTCGCGGCTCAGTTCAAGTAAATTCACATTGCCGGGATATAAAAGGAATCGACCTAGTAAGAAGTCCACATTAATCACACCACTCACTTAGCAGGGAATACGTTGATCTGGAAATGCGAGACGTAGACGACGCTCTTCTCGCAGGAGACTGTGAGCTTGCGCTCGGTCCAGTGCACCGTGCACTTCACGTCGTCCAGCGTCACCTTTACGTCTCCGGGGAGCTCGAGTGACTGGCCTTTTGCTGTCGGCCAGTATGATTTGCCTTGCATCTGGTAGGGAATTAAACATCTTTAGTGAGATTTTCCAAAAAATTGATCTGTTCTGATCCTCGAGCGGGCTTTTATTACCGCTTTGGTTGTCTTTTTATTTGAGATTGAGACAACTAACAAACCATGTGGTACATAATTTACACATAGTATGGGTACTTGGATAGGTATCATTTTAAAGTAAAAAAATCAAATTTAAAATAAGGGTGGAACTTAGGACTACAAAAACATGAGCATAAAATGCTGGATGACAAAAATTCGCGACTCCTCTTAAGAAAATCTCTTGTTTGGGGATCATCACCGGCGGCATTCAAGATGTTAATAATGTTTGAGTATTCCAAAAGCATAAAAGTTGATTGTGACATTTTAAGTTGAGTTCAAAACGTGACTCCTAAAAAACTCGGAAGCGGATGCAACTGCAACCCTGTCGACTTGCAACCGATGTATTTGTTTCCAAAGCGAATAGCAAAAAAAAATATTTATTACTCAAATATACCATATTTTTTTCAAAATATCTACTAGTCTGCATAAAATCAATCATACTTTCAGATACCTTTTATTGATTACACTTTTATCTTGCACCTGCAAGTAATAAAAATATATTTTTGTGGTTAGTTACCTCTATTTCACTCAGCAGACATACGACGCAGGTGATTTTGTTCTCTAGCACTGCCTTCCAAAAGACGTTGTGTTTATCCTCGGGAGGGTTGCTGGAGATCACTAAAGGAATGCACCAGGATGCCAGTCGCTAAAACATGTTCAATATCATAAATATTTTAAGAATATATGTTTTAAAACTATATAACACGCTTTTATACGAATTAAATAACTCGTGGATTTTGCTAGTAGCCATTGAAGAGTCTACCATCCACCACCTGGCTCTGTCATCAGATCGATGTAGTTCACCACTTGACCCGAAACCACAGACCAATCATATTTGAATACATTTACAACTTTGCTAGCAAGGTTTTAAGTGGCGCCGTAATAAAACCAGAGTGCCCGGGCAGTCGGCCTAAGCTTTATGGGAAAGATTCAAATCGATACGTGAAATCTAAATCCAATTATTGTTTACATAGTTGTTGGCTGTTAGTTAGTTTCGAGTGAAGATAATAAAAACTTGTTATTACACTTTTTCTTATAAATTAATTACCTTATAAAATGAAGCATTAATGTACACATCAGGATCAGATTTCAGAGTCAGTCTCGAGTCATCGAAAGGCACCACACTGGAGGGGTCATTGCCCTCGCCATACTCTAACGCGACCGACTTCGATTTGTACATTATGTTTTGTTGCTGAAAAAAAAATACCGTAAGGTGATGCCTAACTAATAACAATATACTACAAAATACACCATCACTACTATTTATGAAGATAGGTAGAGAAATCGTTTAGAATCGTGACGGATTTTAAGCACCTCTTACTTCAAAATGTGCGAGTGAAAGGTAAAGTCCTTCGTCGGGATTTCCTATCTCCATTTTATTGCGCTGGTTGTATTAAATTGAAAGATTCTACTACACAAATTTTAAGGGGTCACTACACTAGCGCCTTTCGAGTGTTAACGTCATGGCAGCATCCAATCAGTGTTGACGCAACGCTCGCGCAGCGGCGTTTACTTAACGCTGATTGGACACTACCATGGCGTCGACGCTCGAAAGACCTAGCGTCTTTGTGGGGGACCCCTAAAAATTACAAAAGACTAAACTAAGACTAACTAAAACCAGAGGTGGCCTGGACCCACGGCACGGTTTCCAATTGCCCTGCCCAGCGAATCGAGGCAGGCGTTTGCCACAAGGCTACCCTGCCTCTAGTGGATTCCCTTGATACTTACTTGTTCATCCAAAAGGGCTTTCCATTTAGCATCTAACATCTCTTTCGCCGTCCTGGTACTCGTCAGCGACTCCACCAGCTTCTGCAGCTGTTTAACCTCTTGAGTGAACTGGTTCAGCAGCATGGGGTCCGAAATCAGGTCCATTTTCGCGGGCCTCTCGACTACCTCCTCTTTGGGAACAATCTTCGGCTTAGTATCCGCCTTCGGCATCATCAACGGCTTCTTTATAGCACTCTCGGATACCTGAGGCACATTTATCTCCGGCATCAGAGGCTTATGCTCAACCGTAAAGTCGATATCAGATAAAAGATCGAACACTGACGGCTCCGGTTTCTCTTCAGTTTTAATTTCTACCGGTTTTGTTTCTACCGGCTTCGCTTCGACCGGTTTTTCGACCTGCTGAACTGTCGGAGCCGAGACTGGTACGGTTTGGTTATTCACAGCGTTTTGGTTAAAGCTAGGTTCAGCTATTTCCTCTTTCGGAGAAGACACTGAAAAGGAATAAAGTGTAAAATAAATAAAATGCATTTAAATTTTCATAGGCGTTTATTGAAAAGATTAAACTTAAGCTATTGTGTTAGTTACAGAATAAAATAAAGAATAGCATAGAATAATATTGAGTAGAATATAATAAAATGATTGTTTAGTGAAGTAACAAAATTAATCTAAAAAACCAACCAACCCATTTTCATATATAGAGCATAAAATAAAAAGATATGTGAATGAATAAAAAGGCTCTTTTATGAATTCTTACCTTGGTTTTTTGTAAAAGTAACACTAGTGTTGTTCACATGACCCGACTGCATATATGTAGACTGGTTCATATTAGCACCGTAGTTAGTGGTCTCTGGCTCAGTGATTGGGAGAGTATCATTTGCCT
Organism: Anania fuscalis; assembly: GCA_950371115.1. Classification (NCBI taxonomy): domain Eukaryota; kingdom Metazoa; phylum Arthropoda; class Insecta; order Lepidoptera; family Crambidae; genus Anania; species Anania fuscalis. Next base: position 21,510,967 of record OX493325.1, read on the forward strand.
GAATGGTCTGGTATCCGTATGGGGCGTTGTAATAAGTCTGGCTATTTGTCTGTTCTGATGCGGATTGTGGCACCATATTTTGTGACTGCTCAGACGGCGACTGCACAGTGTCACACGACCCGGCACTTGTGTATTGTCCACTCCAATTTTGGTCTTTGGATTGCTGATCTGTATTCGATTGACCGACAGAATTGTAATTGACGTAGGAGTTTTGGGATCCGTAAGCGTAGTCATAGCTGCCTGTCGCTGCATTGAAGGTGTACCCTGGGTGGTTTTGGTTATTGTACGTCTGGACGTAGTTAACGCTCCCGTCGTTCGAGTAGGGGTAAGCGTTAATGGGTTGAAAGCTTTGGTCTGATGGATTAGTGAAGGTCGTTTGGACGTTTTGGTCATAGTTTTGGTAGTTGGGTTGAAAGTTTATATTCGAGTTAAGCGCTTCGCCGGTGACATGAGATTTTATCGGTTGATCCAAAGCATCTATTTGGGCCAAGGTAGAACTAGCATAATTTGCGTCAGGTTCAGGGTAGCTGTAAGGCTGGCTAGAGGTTATCGGCACGTTGGCAACGCTTGCTGTAGACGTGACAGCGCTGTCTGTATTCGTGTAAATAGGATATGCTTCAGGCATATTCGGGTATCCGGTGGTTGCATAGCTGTAGTCCACGCTACTGTAAGCTGTAGACGCATTAGGATTCATCTGTTGCGTATAACTAGCAACAGATGCGTTAGCGTTCACTGGTTGACTATAACCAGTTGGCGCGTTTGGATTGGCCGGTTGACTGTAACCGGTAGATACGTTGGGATTAACCGGTTGAGTGTACCCAGGAGCATTAAGATTCTGTTGGTTGTAAGCCGATACATTGGGATCAATTGGTTGGCTATACCCAGTAGAAGCGTTAGGGTTGATTGGTTGACTATAGCCTGTCGACGCTGGATTGGTCTGTTGAGTATAAGCAGCGTTAGGGTTAGCTTGATTGTATCCCGACGACGCGACAGGATTAACTTGCATTGTCTGCGCCTGTTGTGAGTCTCCTGTATTGTACGGGTAGTTTAACGCCGAGTAATCTGAAGGCATCTGCGATGGAGTGACGCTAGTATTGGCGATCTGCGGGGCGTTGCTGTATGTGGACATACTAGGCGTGGCCGCTTGCGGGTACTGAACGCTGTAGTAAGTCTGAGAATAGTCCGATCCGTAGCCCGTATTTGGTTGTTGAATAGGCTCAGATTTAGGGTACGAGATTTGCATTTGAGCAAAGTTGACATTCAAGTCTGTATTATGATGCGAGTTGTACGATGACATGGATGAAGTCGACTCTGGCACCGATGTTAAGTGACTTTGGGCCCCATACGGATCAGGGTAAGGGTTGTACTGGCTCGTGCTCGGAAGCACGTTCGATGGTGGACTATTAGTGTACGGATTGGAGCTTTGCGAGTCGGTCATGATGGTTGAATTGTTGCTTGTAGCTGAATAATATGGGTTGGTGTACGTCTGCGGATCTGCCATCTGGTTGGAGAACTGGGGCGGTGTGTACGGTGTAGAATACCCATAGCTCATGTCTTCTGGTTTATCGTAGCTTTGTTTAGCCGACAGCGGATAAGCGTAGTTCGACTGAACGGCGTAAGGGTCAGAGTCGCTTGTCGCGTACGGGGACCCGTATCGGTAAGGGTGTTGCATATTTGGGGGCACTACACCGTCGGGTAACTTCATTTGCGACATATCTGTGGCTGTAAAGTAAAAAGTTATAATCACAAAAACCGGGAAATAAATACACAATTTAAATTTTATTAATCTACACACGATACAAGATTATTTATAACGTTACCTTCAGATCCGACTGGCGTTGGTCTTACAGATGTCGGGTAAATTGTCTCAGGGTAGTAACCATCCGGTGGCATAGAATCCACTTGAGCTAGAAAAACAAAAGAAATATTTACTCAGTTGCAGTCTGTTTATTATTATTTATTTATTTACAAAAAAATGAACCTACTCAGCGAAACGATTAGTCTTAATTTTAGAAGATACAGTGAGAAACCCCATTGTTGTATCATATGTGATATATAGTAAATGAAATGCGTTAAAATTGTTATGTGAGACATATAAAGAAAAATGTAAAGCCTTACATTGAGGTGTGACACTCCTGGGCACAGCATTTCTGTTCTTCATATACGGCAAGTAGTCCTTCAGTTTGCGAGACCCGCCGGTAGGTGGCGGCGGGACTGAGTCTATTGTTTTCGGTAGCGAAGCAGTCGTGGGAGTGGACGCTGGAAATAATGCAAATAGTTTGATTCCATGTCATATAATAGCCCCTCAGGTTTATGCGCAATCCTCCAGAAGGGTCATGCCAAACGTTACAGTGTGTGTTAAAGAGATGGGACAAAATCGTGATATTGGGGGAGAGGGGGGGTTAAAATGACGAGATGTTGCGTGAGGTAATATGTAGATAACCCCAAGGTTGTCTGGAAGAGATCCACCTAAATTATATTTATTTTGTGAGGTGTACCATTAAGATGGTTATATCCTAAAAGTTGTCTGAAAGAAATCGCTTTTAGCGACAACATCAACTTTGCTGTGACTTCTTTGCACGGTCTGCAATAATGATTATCTATTTATCTGCAATCAAAAGATTTTAATCTTTTTTTTAAATCTACAATAAAGATTCTTTCTACAATCAACAGCATTTATGATCTATTTTCACTCTTACTTTTCTGCTTACCCCTTGTTCCGAATTGCGCTAAAAGCACTATTAAAAGATAAAAAAATTGGGGCAGACGATCTGGTAAAGGTTGCAGGAAGTTAGATGCCAGCAGATCCCGTCCGGCCAATCTGGAAGTAACTAGGGGAGGCCTATGTTCAGCTGTGGACGTCCTGTGGCTGCAATGATGACATATCTAGCAATCTATCTATCTACTTACCTTTGCTGGTCTGCTTAGACAGCAGCTGTGCTCTCTCTTCTTCTTGCACTTGGCAAGTGCTACGCAGCCGAGCCAACAACTGGCCAACATTATGTGCCAACTTGCGGTAGAACTCCTGTCCTTTTTGCGACTTGCCTAGGAGTTCCTCGTACGTGTCGTACGAGGTTATTAGGGCTGCGGGGAAAAAATATTGAGTTAGTCTTATTTAATTTTGCATTCGTGATAAAATAAATAGGTATTGGACAACATCATAAACTTTGCTTTGATACTAAAGTAAGTGTAAGTTGTAATAGAGTTATAGAAATCAGAAATGGCGGTACCACAATCAGAGATATTATACTCTTTTTTTTTTGGTAATCAAGTTAAGCGTGCTCGCCTTTTTGTTTTGATTATAAAAATCACTTAATTTTGTATAATATATTCTCTGTTTTGACGCGTGTTTAAGACATGTTTGTCAACTTAAAATAGGTAAAATGTTTCGTACTGATTACATGATCCGTGGCAGCAGTGGCATAACCACTAGGTATTATAGTTACTATGGCACGGCCAAACACGGTGCGACACCTATCGGGTTAAATGTGCAGTATGTGTTTATGTTTCCTCATTATGTACTATAGATTTCTCTCTCTCTCTCTTACCATTAATAAGTCCGTCCCTTTTCCTCAGGACGTCAGCAAGCAAGCGACGCGAATCGCCGTACGACGCGTACAGAGACGTCAGCTTGTTGATTATGTTCTCTTGCGCAGCTAGGTTCTGCTCGATTATCTTAGTCTGCAAGCGTACAATATTGCTCACTAAATCTGGCGAAACTTTAATAATGAACCGATAATGATGTTACATTCATGCTAAATGGCACGTGGTTCATTGGTCGAAAATTAGGTTTTAGACTCGGGGCTGATGAAAAATTGTCTGCGTGTTCGCAAGAGATATTACACAGTTGATATAAGTGTCTGGCTCAAGATTTCAATTCTGTAATTTACACACTACAGCAAATAGGCTAGTTGACACCACCAATCAATTGAAATAATTTTTATGTGCCGTCAAAACGCATCTCTACCCTATAATTTATATGGTGATAGCAAGCTTTGACGTCATTATTTACCGGACTCAAATGCCAAACTTTTTATTGTTTTGAAATTCTTGAAATAAATGATAATGTACCAGGTTATTGGGCCTAAAATAAGGTGTCAGATTTAATAAATGATGTCTCAGAATTATTTATTATTGGTGTTCACAACTCTATTGATTTTTTTTGAAAAAAATAAACAGATCAGTTGAGTTTGTTTAAATCGAGATTAATATCGATTATAATAATTACCATCACGCAAAGAATCATTATTGGTAGCAGTAGCCCTATATATGTCTTTAGTCTATACAGTGAAGGAAGCTGGTGATGTATCACATCACGGAGTGAATCGCATTTAGTACGAAATGTCGGAACGCTCTGACAGTGGTTCAAGCCCGAGTGTTTTAAAATTTCGTGTCTATGATTTATAGCCTAATGCATTTATGTTCATTTAGTTACCTGCGGCGTATGCTTCTCCAACTCCTCCTGAAATATAACGTCAGCGGGCTCGTTGCTCCTGGCCAGCAGTTTGGCGGTGACGTCATCGGCGGTGACGGCTTCACGCAGTTGCTGTACTAGCGCGTCGCGCTGCGCTTGCATCTCGCGCGCTTTGCCGACTACGCGCTTCATCTCGGCCATCGTATCGCGGTCGAGACCGTCTGTTGGACGAGGGAAATATTGATGCATTCTTTGGTTGCACGAAACAAATGCACAATTGCCACAATAGGCTAGTTGACACCACCAATCAATTGACATACAGTCGGCACCGATATTTGTATCAAAGACGCGTGCGCGCGGAGCTAACAACCAATCAGGGCCGACGAGCAGGCGCGTCGCACGACTAGCCAATCACGTAGTCGTAATGGTCATCTGCGTCCTACCGCTCAGCGCTCAACATCGGTGGCGCTAGTTGTACTTTTAAATTACTGTCTGGTAACTCGTAACACCAAGATTTTAAATTTCTTATTTCGAAGTTATGTCAGTTGGTGTGTTTCTAGCGAGTTTTTACTACTTCTTTGTGGCTACTGTCGAGAGTGTTGATGCAAACGCGAGACAGGGGGCCTAGCACGAAAGTGTATCTTTCGTTTGGTAGATAATCTAACATGTTAAATGGTCAGTCTTATGTTTCAATCCTTTGATAAAATGTGATCAACTCAATCTAGCCGTGTAAAAAAACCCGACCGTTTTCAATTGTTCATAAATTGTCAAACCTTTGATACGAGGGAATGGATGTTTTAATTTGATCGGATAATACGACCGACTGAACGATGCGCTTTCGTATTAGGCTTCCTGTTTCGAACGGTATTGAGAGAACGAAGAAGGGATAACTTGATTGAAGAGTATTAGTCATAGCTTTGCGCAACACTTGGTTGCTCTCATTAGAACCATGAGCGTATTGGTACTTGGCGGGCTAAAACAAAAGCTTTTGGGTAGAAGAAACTACCTAACTTACCAATATTCCCAATGCTGGGTATCTTCCCCTGCAGAACATCCAACGGTTGCGACAGCAGCCTCAGATTGGCGATGTGAAGTGTCATAGCTTTATGCAGCACTTGATTTTTGTAGTGCCGCATGGTACTTGTGGAACCAAGTATATTTCGATGAGGAGAGGCAATCTGACTTACCAATATTCCCAATGCTGGGTATCTTCCCCTACAGAACATTCAACGGTTGCGACAGCAGCCTCAAGTTGGCGATGTGAAGCGTCATAGCTTTATGCAGCACTTGGTTTTTGTAAGTGCCGCATGGTACTTGTGGGACCAAGTCTATTTCGATGAAGAGAGGCAATCTGACTTACCAATATTCTCAATGCTGGGTATCTTCCCCTGCAGAACATCCAACGGTTGCGACAGCAGCCTCAGGTTGGCGATGTGAAGTGTCATAGCTTTATGCAGCACTTGATTTTTTAGTGCCGCATGGTACTTGTGGAACCAAGTATATTTCGATGAGGAGAGGCAATCTGACTTACCAATATTCCCAATGCTGGGTATCTTCCCCTACAGAACATTCAACGGTTGCGACAGCAGCCTCAAGTTGGCGATGTGAAGCGTCATAGCTTTATGCAGCACTTGGTTTTTGTAAGTGCCGCATGGTACTTGTGGGACCAAGTCTATTTCGATGAAGAGAGGCAATCTGACTTACCAATATTCTCAATGCTGGGTATCTTCCCCTGCAGAACATCCAACGGTTGCGACAGCAGCCTCAGGTTGGCGATGTGAAGTGTCATAGCTTTATGCAGCACTTGATTTTTGTAATGCCGCATGGTACTTGTGGAATCAAGTCTATTTCGATGAGGAGAAGCAATCTCACTCACCAATATTCTCAATGCTGGGTATCTTCCCCTGCAGAACATCCAACGGCTGTGACAGCAGCCTCAGATTGGCGATGTGAAGCGTCATCGCTTTATGCAGCACTTGGTTTTTGTTAGTGCCGCATGGTACTTGTGGAATTAAGTATATTTCGATGAGGAGAGGCAATCTGACTTACCAATATTCCCAATGCTGGGTATCTTCCCCTACAGAACATCCAACGGTTGCGACAGCAGCCTCAAGTTGGCGATGTGAAGCGTCATCGCTTTATGCAGCACTTGGTTTTTGTTAGTGCTGCATGGTACTTGTGGAACCAAGTCTATTTCGATGAAGGGAGGCAATCTGACTTACCAATATTAGATGATCAAACGAACTTCTAAGTGAAGTTCGATCCCTATTATATGAGTCGCTTCATTCGAAGATATAATTATTTACTAAGTAGTCCCTTTAACCTACAGGCAACATCGCACGTCTTTAGAGTAGTTCAATAAAAAAAATAAAAAAGTCAATTTACTTGTTAATCTATGTACATAGGCGCCCTCTGCGTCAAACTTCTCATTTCGTTTAGAGATACATAAGAACAAAACTTTACTAGAACGGGTATCTCAGTCTTTAAACTTAGATATAGGGAGGGAGGGTTCTTATATCTTCGAATGAAGCGACTCATATAATAGGGATCGAACTTCACTTAGAAGTTCGTTTGATCATCTATTATATTTCGTCGCTTCATTCTTTGATATAATTATTTACTAAGTAGATGTTTAGAGCTTGAAGTTTTGTTCTAAGTATTTTACATAAGGTATGTATTCATTGAAACAGTGAATTTATTAATAATGTGTTTATTATTTTAAATAAACATAAGCTGAACAAAATCATGAAATGTATTTCTACACGAGTTATAATTCGTTTCTCATACAATTACATAAAACAAAATCATTAGGTAAGTATTTAGTTAATTATTATTTTTATTACAACACATAACGGCGTTTGCGAAATCACCTTCGCTTAAAATCGGTCGATTATAGAAGCGGGCAAAGGCCGTGGACTGACTGGTCCAGCCAGCCGTCTTTCGTATCTGGTCCACACTGAGGCCCGCGGCCAGAGCGGCCGAGGTAGCGGCGTGGCGCGTGCTGTGCGCACTAAACGTTCCCACATCTACACCACTTTCTGCCAACACCTGCTTAATCCAGCGGCTTATAGATTGGGAGCTTGCAGCTTTGTGAGGTTTTTTGTACGTTAACAGCAGTCGGTCTGCATTCGAAGTCCTCATATTTTTTGTCACAAAAATATAATCCTTGAGGACTGAAGCAGGGCATATATTAATGTTCTCACGGAAGAACGGCAAGAATAAAATAGGTTGGTCCCGACCGGGGCCTGAAGTTTTAATTATGTCTGTTATGGCTATCTTAACACCGTTTTGATTTATTGTAATGTTTTCAATCTTTATAAGCGAGAAGGTTTGGACCCTGTGTGCTGTGCACAGTGCTAATAAAATGGTTAGTTTTTTGGTAATTTTTTCAATGGATAGTTCTGAATTTGGAAACCAATTTGAAACATAGTTTAGAACGACCTGTGGGTCCCAAGTTGAGGTATATTTGGGTCGACTTGGATTAAGTTTATATGCTCCTTTTAACAAACGTTTTATGTATTCATCTGTACCGATATTTTCGTTAAGAAACAATGACAGAGCCGAGCGGTGACTGTTAAGAGAGCCATAAGAGCAACCTTTCTGAAATTGTTGAGTTAAAAAAGATAACACTAAAGTTCTTGAACTGTCAAAAAAGTTAATGCCGTTACACGTACAAAATTCCCACCAAAGTTTTAAAGTAACGCTATATTGTTTGAAGGTGTTGTCAGACAGTGATGCCAGCATTAGGTCGAGGGCATCGGATGGGGCGCCACGACGCGCAAACGCTGCCCGCAGAGCCTCGCGGCACCCAGGGTAAGTTTGGAGTGTAGGGGGTGGTACTCCCTGAAATGGGATTGAAGAAGATATTTATTTGGATCGAAAAATAAAATATTTGAGTTGAGCATACTTTGCAGCAGTGGATACCAGGGCTGTGATGGCCAATGGGGGAAAACCAGGATACCAGTGGCTTCTTCATCGATGATTTTTCGTAAGCATTTTAATATTAATGAGAATGGCGGAAAGGCATAAAATAAATAAGGTTGCCAGTTGATAGTAAAGGCATCTACTGCCAATGCGTCTGGTTCTGGTTTCCAAGATGTAAATACGTCACATTTGGCATTGCTACGAGAGGCGAAAAGGTCGATGTCAGGGCAACCGAAATTGTGTACTAATGATTGATACGCTTCATCAGATAGCTCCCACTCAGTATCGGGGTTGGTCTTCCTTGACTCAGCATCTGCGTAGTTGTCTTTAGTATTCACGTACGATGCGTGTAACCAAATATTTCGGCTCTCGCACCATTGCCAGATGGATCGAGTCAGGTTATTTAGATGTGGGAATTGAATACCGCCTTGACGATTGATATAACTTATTGCGGTAGTATTATCTATCCGCAATAATATTGTACAGTTGTTATCATTCTTTGAAAAACTTTTCAATCCTAGAAATGCTGCAAGAAGTTCCAGATAGTTAATATGGTGTTCTAATTCTGCAAGTTTCCAGCTCCCATGAACTTTCTTGCTATCACAGACGGCTCCCCAACCTGTTCGTGAGGCGTCTGTGAAGATTTCTTTTTCATAATTCAATGCTCTCATAGGACAAAACGTGACAAAAATATTGTCACGCCACCAATTAAGGTCTTCTAAAATTGATCTGGGCAGTTTGATTTTTGCTTCGTAATTATCGTTATGTCTTTGCAACGCTAAAAACTTTTCTCGTTCCAAAATCTTTGTGTATAGAAAACCATACCTAGCAGCAGGGCAAGCTGCAATTAGAACACCAATAAGTTTTGCGAAATCGCGTATTGTACACTTTGGCAGTTTCGAAAACTTCTTAATCAACTGTGCAATATTTTTGCGTTTTTCAAATGGTAATGAAATCGAAAAATCTTGTGTATTGTATATAAAGCCTAAGAAAGTGCAGACTTGTGATGGCGTTAATACGCTTTTGTCGTAATTGACCACAAATCCTAAGCATTGTAACAATGATAAGGTTGCGCGTACGTTATTTTCGCATTGATTTTTTGTATAACCGATACACAGAATATCGTCAAGGTATACTACTGACATGTATCCTTGTTTTCTGAGGTAACACATTACCTCTTTCATTACTTTAGTAAATGCCCTGGGTGCCACGGAAAGGCCATACGGCATAGCAGTAAATTCAAAGGTAGATAAGTCACTTGAATTGGGAGCTTGAAAGTTAAATCTTAAATATTTACGGTCGTTAGTACATATAGGTATTAGAAGGTAGGCTTCTTTGAGATCTATTGTTGCTACAAAGCCGCCTTGAGGTATGAGTTTCAAGGCGGTTCTGTAATCTTCCATTTTAAAGTGAGTTTTCGTTATGAACCTGTTTAACGGCTTTAGATTTAAGATGAAACGCTTTCCCCCGTTAGGTTTAGGCGTTAAAAAAATATTTGAAATGTACTGATCTTGAGTTGGGGTGCATTGTGAAATGGCTCCTAACTCATGTAATTTATCTATAGCATCAAGCATGTCGCGGCGTTCCTCATTTGTAAAATTGGATTGAGGTATTAAAGTTTGGGTAACTTTTGCACAAAATGGTATGGAATAACCATATTGGATCCATGATAATATAGTTTGATTTTTTGTTATATGAGACCAACAATTATAGAAAAAATAAATTCTGCCGGCGTGTACCTGTATTAGTGTGGAGGTGCACGGGGTCGGGGCTGATTGTAGCCTCTCGTCTGAGTGGCTGTCGGTGGAGGATATGTCCGTCGTGGAGGAGCTGCCTGCCTCTGGCCCCTGTAGCTCTGACCTCCCCGCCCCCCCCTGTTCGACGGGTACCGAGGAGGTCCTGACCAGTTTCCCTGAGGGGCCGGGCGATTGACCGTAGACTGAACCGGAGCCGACTTTTGAGATGGCACTGTTTTCCTAATTTGCGAGCCTTGACGTTCGATCGCTTTACTGGCTTTGATTTTTTCGGATAAGGAACTGCCGAATAGAGTATCATCCCTTTCAGAATCTTGAATTACGTGTAGGAAATTCTTGTCCAAACTAGGTGTAATAAGTTTTATCCTATCTTTCGTCAGGGAATGGTGTAGGTCAGTCAGAATGCGACAGCCGTCGCTTAAATACTTCAGGGCCTGGATTTTATTATCTGAAGAGAGCAGGACGTCCATTGCTCTGTTAATCGCCGAGGTACCCGTGCCGAGTTGTTGTTGGAACGTGAGAAATTTCTTGTCGCGTCCTCTTACTATATCAGAGACCGCAGCGGAGATTTCCGCATTCAACTTCGGCGCTTGTAACATTTTACAATTACTGGGTATCAAATATTCTTTATCTTTCATAAGGTTCTCCTTTTGGTCTCTCGATAGACCTTTTTTCAAAACAGGTGTCCATAAATTAGCTAGGCTATCATGTATATCAAGTCCGAAGTCAGGTGTCTCCGCTGTGGAAGTTCCCAACGCTGAAAGTATCTTAGGGTCTAAGTTTATTTCCGGCGTAGTTTCTTGAGTAGAAAGAGCTGGTTCCTCTAGTGTTTCTAGAATAACCGGGGTATATTCCTCCGAAGTTTTTATTTCGTTGAAACACTCGGGCGGATTTGACGAACCAGCCTCTGGTTCGGTTTCGTTTTGAAAGGTATTTACCGTTTCTAAAACAAGTAGTTTTAGATTAAAAATAATAATAGAAAACTGAGGGGGTAATAACATATTATGTACAAGCTATTTGCTTATTAATTGTCCCGCAGACAAAAGAATGTAGATAACGTACGTCTACCAAAGAACGCATGTAATTTCTACATAAAATGTCATTGGAATGACCCACAATTAGCCCGCAACTAATCATGATATCGCGATTGACCCGCAGTCAATCTCGATTTAGTAAAAAAAAGAAAATAATTTATTTTTGTTTGCAAAAAAGGTGGGTAATCTTGTGATAACGAACAGTTATTACAGTTACATAATTTAAATCACTATTCCTAAATAAAAATATAGTAGGTATTCAACCCTGTCGTAAATATAGTTAAGTTACGATAAATATTTTACAAGGTAGGTATGTAATAGGTATATTCTACCGGAGATAAAACACACTACACATACCTGTGACATTTTCATCTTCCGATGAATCTAAACATCGAACCCGTCGACGTTGAACGGTTTCTTTTTTCTTCATTAACTTACGAATCTTGTTTTCGTATTTCGTCAATTTGTCTTGTGCACTGCGCTTCGGCATTTTTGCGTAGGCGCGTGCGCTCGTTGCCTCGCACGAAAAAGGAATGAGAAGTTTGACGCAGAGGGCGCCTATGTACATAGATTAACAAGTAAATTGACTTTTTTATTTTTTTTATTGAACTACTCTAAAGACGTGCGATGTTGCCTGTAGGTTAAAGGGACTACTTAGTAAATAATTATATCAAAGAATGAAGCGACGAAATATAATCCCAATGCTGGGTATCTTCCCCTGCAGAACATCCAACGGTTGCGACAGCAGCCTCAGGTTAGCGATGTGAAGTGACATAGCCTTATGCAGCACTTGGTTTTTGTAAGTGCCGCATGGTACTTGTGGAACCAAGTCAATTTTGATGAAGAGAGGCAATCTGACTTACCAATATTCTCAATGCTGGGTATCTTCCCCTACAGAACATCCAACGGTTGCGACAGCAGCCTCAGGTTAGCGATGTGAAGTGACATAGCCTTATGCAGCACTTGGTTTTTGTAAGTGCCGCATGGTACTTGTGGAACCAAGTCAATTTTGATGAAGAGAGGCAATCTGACTTACCAATATTCTCAATGCTGGGTATCTTCCCCTGCAGAACATCCAACGGCTGTGACAGTAGCCTCAGATTGGCGATGTGAAGCGTCATCGCTTTATGCAGCACTTGGTTGCTTTCATTAGTGCGTGCGTGCGCTTCCTGGTACTTGTGGAACTCGCGCGAGAGTTCTGTTTGCACGATGGAAGGCGGGCGGGGGCCCATGATCTTCTGGAAGTCCTTTTCTTTTGATGTTTCTTCCTGTAAATCAGAAGTGTTGTTAGAGAATGTCAGCTTTATTAAGTAAAATTAACCGTTTTGTATACAACATACGCATTCGGTCCTGACAGTTTTGATATAGTTTATAAAAAGAACAGGCCTTCGTGCGCAATTTTAAACTAAATTTAGTCTACACCTGGCTTAACAATACATAGATGGACACTATGTATTGCACACTAAACAAAGAAGTTACAGTTGATATTTACAGAAAGATGTAAGTACAATTTAGGCGGTTACCATATTTGAAAAAATAAAGTCTCCAGATCAATTTGATCCTAATTCACTTATTATACGCCCGAAACCATTGAAAAATTTCAGTAGGCCATATTCTAATGTTTTCTCATAATACCATAATGAGATTTGTGATGTTACCTGGATAAGACTTTTGATTTCAGCCAGCGAATGCTCGACGTCGCTGATGATCTCAGCCAGGTTGTTCATAGAGTCTACCAGTGACTGGATTATCTCTGTCTTTGCGTTCATTGCGGCACATCTATCAACTATTTCTTGGGGTATCCTGGAAAGTAAATAGGGGTAATTGGGATGTTCACACCATTCTTGAATAATTCTAAGATATCGTTTATTAAAACAGATTTAGGCCTGACAACCCGGTACAATTTCATTAATTAAAAAATAAATTATTGATTGCTTCGAAATCAATAAAAGGTTAGGCAGTTGAGTTAGGTAAACAGTGACGTCATAGTTCGCTAACGTCACACAAATTGTAAAGAAGAGATGCGTTTTGCCAGCTCATAAAAAGTATGTCAATTGATTGGTGGTGTGATAAATAAATGTGATACAAAAAGCTAGTTTTTCTTTGCGTGTCGAATATTCGGAACAATTTATAAAAAAATATAAAATCTTTAGACTTCTAAATTTTTAGCAACTAGCATTCTTATAAGGTGAACATTACGTAACTACGATAATCGTAGTTATGTATTCATTTAGTTTTATTAAAATTAATTATTATTGTAAGTTAAATACGATTTGTCAAAGGGTTAGGCTAGGAGGGTGTTCTTAACTTATATTAAAACTTAACCCATAATGTTACAATTATTGTTAGTCAGACAAGAAGTGTAACAACTTTGTATTTTTTAAGATCAACATAATCAATCATAACAAAAGACAATATCCATCTAACATCCTCTGACTGACACAGTCCCTGATAAGGTTCATCTTATCAGTCAAAGAACTTTGATTACAGTTAACAAAATAAAGTTGTTAAAAATGCTAAATCTAGTTTCACTACTACAGGTTGTAGAAAAGAATAGGACTCATCTTAAAACCATGTCATCAGTCGTTTTTTTTTTCAGATGCTCCATGCATTATTATCAAGGTATACAAGTAAGTTTGTAAGGAGCACCTTAAAAAATCTCGATTTCGATGTTGCTCTCATAGAACAAGTTGTTGTAATGACCAGCATATCACGTGGTTTTATGGAGTGTACTATTCTGTTGTACACTCAGTATAAACAATGTAATTACAGCTGACGGAATTAGCATGTAATAAATAAATATTGGACAACATCGCATACATTGCTCTGATCCTAGGGTAAGTAGCTAAAGCACTTGTGTTATAGAAATCAGAAACAACGACGGTACCACAACACCCAGACCCGAGACAATACAGAAAAGTTCGTTTTCTATTGACCCGACCGGGGATCAAACCTGGAACCTCAGGGATGGCGACGCCATATAAAGTCCGGCGTACTCGCCTTTCGGCCACGGAGGTCGTTATATGTAATATCCTACATAGTATCCTAGTACAACATCCTATTTGTAGTTTCCTTGGATGATTATTCAATTCTCTTTGTCCTAATTCTGCACCACTAGCATGACCAACAAAACACGATATGATGTGTTATGAAATAGCGATTTATCGACACCCAATAGTCAAAATACGAACTTTTATCGAAACAGCGAGCATGGCTGTGACGTCACCGGCACGGACATAATGTCCGGGACATTCTTGCTATTTCAATAAAAGTTCAACATGGCGGCTATGTACATCGACAGCAAAAAGCGAAAACGTAGTAAATCGCTATATCATATCATACCATGTCGTGTTTTGTTGGTCATGCTAGGGGGGCTGAAGTTAACTTAGACAAAAGCGCAGGTAAAAGCTAGTCTAAATAACATTTCATACTTTTGGTCCGTATCCACCACATCCAACTGGTCAAGCTGCAGAGATGACATGAACTCAGTCAGTTCCGTGTTCTTGGCCTCGACTTGAGTGACGATGTGCCGGAGGAGCTTTGCTTTCTCCTCGGAATACATGGACGCTGCCTCGTGAGCCACCATTGGGACTAGGCGGGCGAAAATGTCTGGGCCTGATATCTAGGAAAAAAATTATTCATTACAAAAAAGCATTTATGTTATCTATTATAGGAGGTACATTTGTATGCCGACAAGGCTGATGTATCACAAATAAATGATTTGATTTGATTTGAGGTACTATACCACGAAGGCATGTTTATAATGCATCATTCACACGCAATAAATGCTTTACAACTTGTGTCTTGTGATCTTGCACATCCCTTTCGTAATGCTAAAACATGCATTCAACTAAGTAAACTCTTAAAAAAATCATAACCTCAAACTAGATGATGGAAATATATACTTAATTCTATTAAATAATGTACAAATGCTTTTGCTCTTTACACCAAAACTTGCTCGAAATTTGTAATTTGTAGTCAAAATATGGGATGAGCCTAGGCTTCCTTTTGGAACCAATGTGTCAGTTATTTAGCTATCTTAAATAAAAAAAACTTTCAAAATGTGAGTTGGACTTGCGCAACAAGGGTCCCTACTATTACTATTATTTTTTTCAGGAAGAATTGTGCGATTCCACTCTTGACCAGCTTTAATTATATTTATAGTATACAACAATAACAAGGGCTGTATTGTAATTTCACTAAGTTTGATGCTTATATGTGTTACAGTTGACTATATAACAAAAAGTCCATACATATGAACATTTACTTACTTCGGGATCATTCAAGTTGATCGCTATTGCTTTAACAAGGCACACTGGTTTTAAATCCATCAGCAGATCTTTGTCAGGCACTTCCTCATGGTATATAAACTCATTCTCATTCTTAGCTGCCTTTTTCTTTCCTTCGACCACATCGTTGGTGAATGTGAGAGCTTCTTGAGTTATCTGTACTGGCTCGATGTATTTGGTGAGTTTCCTGGCTTCTGCCAATTTGTCGGCTGCCTGTTGGTAGTAAGCCACTCGCTCTCCCATCTTTTGTTGCTCTTCAGCATTCATACCTAAGTAGAAAATATGGTTAATATAATTGTGGGTATTATTCTGTACTAATTTATCAACAATATCTCTACTTAGTTAATAAATAGGGTTTGCAGAAGAAATATATACATATTCAATATTGGCATTGATATGATTGGTTTTTATTATTTGTAGTAAGCTTGATGATTGGACATGTTCTAAAGATAAACATTTGATTTGCCCTTTAGATACAGAAATCCAAAAAGCCAAAATGAAATGGAAAGGTTATTAGTATTTTAAAGCCCTTTTCCTCACAAAATATTTGCTATTTTTAATTATTCTTATAAAGCATTAAAGTTATTGATTAAACTTCTCTGACCACACATTATTTACCTTGATACAAGCAGACTACACATCCAATATATGCCACCTTGAAGGACAAGTAACGGTGCCAGTAATTGTACAGCTTGGTTCCAATGATTTCATGAATGTTGTCCGTTCCGGCAGAAGGCCCCAGCAGAGCTAAGGAGTTCTTATAAAAGAACAAAACCTGAATGGCAACAGCTCCTGTTAAAGATTTCATAAATAAAGTATTAAAATTTTCATATTGATTATAATAATATTAATAAATGATATTATTTCTCTCTCACATATAGGTACACATTATTTACAGTGACAATTTAGAAAGGTACTATAGTTGCTGATGTCACCTTGTGTGTGAGGGACTGGAGCCTGAGATAGGTTTCCTTAGAAACCTGTATTACAGGTCTCCAGAGCTTTCCACCCCCAAGATTATTAACAAGTTTGCTTTTGTTTATTTCTTAGTATATAATATCGTTATATCTTTGCAAGGCTGTGAAGAAGGATCCAGGGATGGATCACCCACTGGACATTGAGGATGTAAGGGTGTTGGACTCCTGTTGGTTGTTAGTTAAAATAGAGAATGCTTGAGCTGGATTATTACCATGGTTTCGAATAACCTAGGGACTGCTCTGTGTTTTAGGGGTCATATTACTCTTACACAATAATTGTATCATTTCCACACACACACACACACAAGAGTCAATAGGTTTAATTTGTTGGTTTATTTTATCAAAAACCTATCTAAATTATCATAGTAAATAAATGATTAGGCACACTTCTCGAAAATAGATTTGTTACACTTCACATTTATCAATGACTCATACTACCTATTCTATAACAATATGGCAATAAAGCTTTCTTCATTTCATTTCATACTTACCAACAACACTAGGTTTCTTAGTATCCTGGATACTTTTATCCAGAATACATTCCTGGGCCTGCGCAAAACAGATCTCTTGCAACAACCTCATTATTTCAGATGAAACATCCATTCCAGATGGCTGAGTGTACTGTTCTCGTAGGAAAAGAAAGGCCCAAGCAGCATTCTGGAACTTAGTGCAGGATGCCTTGAGGCTGTCTGCTGATGTGCGGGGCTCGGAAGCTGCGAGCTGTGTGTAGAGAGCTCCAATGTTGTATAAAATACAGGCCATCTCAAAGCGAATATCAGCTACAGAACAGCTCATATTGGCATATAAATCTTTCCTGCAAATGATAGAAAAGTAATTTAAATATTTACTTTTTTGGCATTGATAACATGTACAGATACACATAAGAAAAACCAAAATAATGAGTGACTAAAAGATTTCATCATTTTTAAACAAAATTACCAATAGTGCCATCCTCTTTAAAAATAACAAAAATCCATTTATTATAAGTTAATCGAATTAGTGACTTACCAGGCAAAAGTACACGCGACAGGCTGACCTTTTACCATTGGAAATCGGCTCTGCAGGGCTCGTAATTGGCAGAAATACCTAACGAGAGCACTGAGACCTGCAGAGTCCAGACTAGGCCGAACAGCGGCCGAACGTAGGCCCTCCAGCTGATGGATCTCATTGCCGTAGCTCTCCGGATCTTCTCTGTATGCTTCCGCTATATACTACAAGGAAAAAATCAACGTGAAGACAAAGAAATGCTCAATTTTTACTTTATCTAGAAAGATTAGAAAGACCTATTTACCTGTTTTAGCTTGGGTCCAAAGTGTGTGTTTTCAGGGCTCACTTTTAGTTCGAAACTTATTAGTGGTAATTTTGGAACTGCTTCCATTTTTATGCTGCAATTTTCTCAGCTAAAATCGTACAAACAACAATTAATTTCATCACAAAAATTATGTTATTTGTCGACTGTCATTTTTGTTCTTTTTTTATTTAAAAAAAACATGATCAGTGACACAGACTATTTACTCACATCGTCGCAGACCGGCGAACCACCAACCCGTATCGGATTGAGCTAGGTATTTTATTGAGCTCGATCTATTTTGTAAACATCAATAGGTCATTCCTGATCATTTTACGTATAGCGGCGGCGCGCTATTTTTTTCTATTTGTGCTGATTCTCACTCATTCCGACTCATTTGTTTGTGTCTATGGTCTATGGTTTATTATATGGCGGTGGTCATAGTTTATTTGATCAGTAGCGGTGGCGGTGACTGACAGTTTATTTGATCAGTGACTGACATTGACAAACGCGATTCTTGACTTGATCCGACATACTCTGACTAATCTGTGCTTGATCCTTTCGTTTGGCTTCGCTTTTTGTGGAATTTGTAATACATGAATACATTTATGTTTTGAAATGCTTTAGTGTTTCCCTATGCCTTTTAACGTCGAACCATGAAGCTGAAAAAGTTAAAAACTGACACCGAAGCTGCTGTAAGTATAATCACTTTGTTTATTTACATGTTCGGCTTTCTGTATTTTACTAGCCCGCATTTTTCTAGGAGGTGATCCCTCCGCAAGCAGAAATCATCGAGGCGGACCTGTACAAACGCTCGTACTTTGGTCCCGACGTGCCTACACTTGAGCTAGAATGCTGGGAGGATGAGCTCTCAGAGGTGCAGTTGCAGGCATTTAAAAACGCCGATGATGAGTACAAGAGCATCCAAAACAAACTGGATGATATGGTCAAGAGTACCGGCGGTGAAATTGTGTACAACGGTGACCAGTTCACTGCATATCAGTTACTTGGCAAGTAAGTACATGCCATTTATCCTGAAATATAACCTATATTCTTGATGACGACCTCCATAGCCGAGAGGCTAGCACGCCGGACTATATATTGCGCCGCCATCTCTGAGGTTCTGGATTCGATGCCCGGTCAGGTCATTGTAGAAAACACTTTTCTATATTGTCTCGGGTCTGGGTGTTGTGGTACCTTCTTAGTTTCTGATTTCTATAACACAAGTGCTATAGCTACTTACCTTAGGGTCAGAGCAATGTATGTGATGTTGTCCAATATTTATTTATTTTTATTGCACTACCTATAAAGTTGAAAACTAAAGGTTAGCCCAATTGTGAAAAAATATGTAGGGTTTGTCCTATGTATACTTGAGCATTGGTGATAGCATAGTATGAAACATGTACCATTGTATGGTGTTCCATAATACAATACTTAAGAGTAGTCTTATTAACATTGGGAATACCTACATACATCTTTCGGTGTGATGTGAGTATCGTAGTATTTTAAAAAAGATTTTGCATTTTACAAAAAGAGTTATTAGAAAAAGTTAATTAGGAAATTTAGACCAGCATGACAACCAAATTATTAAAATATATAATTTACAGGCAACCTGTACTGAAAGACCTGGAGAGACAAAGTGCAGACATCATCAGATCCAGGTCTCGTTCTCTGTCTATCTCCAAAGAGAAGCCAACTGGTAAACGAGGTAATTACAAACAAATTTAATTTTTATTTTAAAAAAGTAGTGCTTAGTCTTACTAAATAAATATTCATTATAAATAACTTACTTTCCAGTCATTTTCTTGTTTTATTAAATTCAAAATACAGTTATTATCATACTATCAAAACAATTAATAGAATGTTAAAATAGTAGAAATCCTGATTTAACTAAGACATGTGATAGTAAAGGCAAATGCTTGTATGTATATATAAGGTGTAAACTTATCAGTTAAGTCTTGTCTAGGAGGTGGTTCTACTGCTCAAATAAAACAACTTTTTATATGAGACCAACTTCGAAATCGTAAAAAAATATTTCATATATTTATACAAACTGATCTCAGCTTGTCTGCCTTTTTGTATGGGGAAATGGTTTTTTGTTTTGCGATTTTGAAGTTGGTCCCATAAAAAAATTTGTTCTATTTAAGCAGTAGAACCATCCCCTAGAAAAGAGTTAACTGATAAGTTTACACCTTATATACATGTATTTATATCCACTCATCATTAAATTGAATCTAACTTAAGGCTTTATTATTTTTAGGCCGACCGAAAAAATATAGAGAAGAGGATAGGAATTACTCACCGTCACCTGACCGGACCAAGTCACCGGAGTCACGACACAAAAAGAAAAAGAAGGACAAAGAAAAGCATAAAGAAAAAGAGAAGGAAAAAGAAAAGGATAAGGATACTAAGACCAAAGACAAGACATTGGCACCTTCCAGTAAGTTTTAATCAAATATAAATCATTTTTAATAATATTTATTATTGGCAGGCAATTGAAGCAACTGGTGACACTAGCCTGCATCTCATTATCATAGTTTAAGTTTTCTTTTCCTCCAGATACTTGTCTAGTCTGTTCTTAAACTGGTTAGTAGTTTGTGCTGACACCACTTCTGCAGGCAATTTGTTCCACATTTTGAAAATTTTTTATTAGTTACTGGCCTTCATGAACCTAGGTTAATCCTAAATTTATTAATTTAAAAAAATACTTCATTTCAAAATAGCTTTATTTTATTATAATAACTATACAGTCAAACAGTTCCAGTGTACTGTAAATCGATGTTAAAAATTAACTATAAATCTGTATGTTAAAACTTAAGAAAAAATATACACTGACACCTATCTATGAATCGTAATCTACATCTATAAAATCTTTATGAAACAGTAGCCTATGTTAGCTTTAGTTTATTATAATAGAAAAAAATTGACTGAAAGCCATCAAACAATCAAAAATCACAACAACTAATTGAATTTCCAGCTTTCTGTACTCTGCCTGCAGGATGGCCTTATTTAGATTTCATGTATATTCATTTTCATGTATATTCTGTCTGACACCAAAACTTTTAATTTGACAGATGTGCACAGCGTCGTCACAAATGTACGGCCATCAGAAGTTACAGCTATTGGTGGTCTGCTTACTGGCAACACTGCTAAGACAACCGCCATTGTGGACCTTACTAAAGAGGATGGCAACAAGAATGTTGCAGATTCTAGAGAAGTTTCATTCAACAAACTGCAAGGTAAGAAAAAATATTATAGTACTTTTATTTTAAAGAAAAATCTATACTACAATATAGATTCCATAGTAACCATCTAAATATTTAAATACAGGGTAAAACCATGAACTCTAAACAGTACCTAAGGCCTACGACACACTTACTGGCCTGCCGTATGGAAAACATTGCATGCTCTACTGACATATTGGACACATAAAATCACAGACATTCCTTAGTTAGAGACCTTACAGTTATGGACTAAAGATTTTAAGAATTTTATGTTCAGGTGTAGCCCCTGCCAGGTTTTAAACATCTTCTTAAATTCTATTAAAATGTATTTACCTAATTTAACAGGTTCAAAATCTTCATGTAAGTTCAAACTACACAAGAGTGATAGCCAAAAATACCACAACATACTCATTTTCTGATCCCAACATTCTATTTGCAGGCAAAACATTCCCATCTCTCGTGGTAGTGGCCCGGCCTTACCTTCGCTCGAAGGAGGCTCCACCGCCTTCAGATCGCTCGGCCCTGGACAGCAAGGTGAAGTCGGTGCTCATGCACACACCCATGAAGTTCACGGAGTGGCTCATACAGCAAGGGCTGGTCCGGTCTGAGCAGTGGTGTGCTATACATGCCGGAAATAAACTTAAACTTGGTAAGTTGCTATAAATCCATAAAAAATAAAATAAAAAATAATTTACCTGGGGAACTCCCTATAATATAACTATACTTGATTTCATATCGAATTTCAGTGTAAGTAAGTGATAGTCAAATAATCAATGCAGAATATCATTTAGTTAGCAAGACCGTATTTTCAATTCTCAAGTTTGTAGTGTTTTTAGCTTTATAGCGTTCTACCAGTTTGCGAAGTAAATCTTTTTAATATCTACAGCATTGCTATAGTATTATCACCCTGCCCATCTTTTTTTACTAATGTATTGTTTATAAACTGATTCACACGCATGTCTACATTATTGAAAGATCAATTGGCGAAGCAAAATAGCTATCAGGGCGTAATTACTGAGCGGCATCAAACAATTTACTCCACAAAGCAGTAGACCGCCATTATAAGCGTCTATAAAAATCCATAAATTTTCCCACCAGGAATGTATTCGGACGTAACAAAGTTCCCGTACTCGGGCGGCTACGTGTGGATATCGGAGTGTTGCCCCACGCGGTTCGTGTCTGTATTCTCGAGTTCGATCTTCGAGGGTGCCACTTTCCCGCCTAGTGTGATACTCAAGCTGATATACCACTGGGCATGTCAGACTAACGTGCAGAACGTTGTGCAGTGGGTGAAGGTAAGTCAAGATTAAGAAGCATTGTTTTAGTCAAATGAAATGAATTATTAGCTCTGTTTTTTTGTTGACTGCCAGTATTGACAGTCATTTATGATCTACTGGCTGGAAATTTCCAACAATCGTAAATAACGATAAAACGGTCTTATTGCCGAAATCGAACTAGCGTCAGGAGTGCGGCCCAGTGGACCAGTAGACCGGACGGTGTTCGTTCGGAGAGCGTTTAGTAAATGTCTTATCGGCCCGTGTTTTGTGCGCATTTGAGTGCCTTCACACTTGACGACATCGCCGAGAAGGCGCAAAAATAAACGATTTTCTAGATTACATCCGCGAGGCAGTCAATTTTAAATGGACTACAGTCGCGCGTCTAGGAGAAATCTAGCCGAATTTGCGTCCAAGTCACCAAATGTGAAAGCGCTAAAATTATTTCCATTTCCTAGGTCGACAACCTCTACGTGAAAGGCCTGTTCACCTGGCTCCGAGCGATCTGTACGTCAGCTACACACCAGCATATGCATCTGTTGGGTGGGGCGGGCAAGAAGGTGGAAGTGGGAGTCATCTCGTTAGGCACCACCAGCCATGACGGGACACAGAGGCAGGTCAAGGTGGAAGTGCTGGGCGTACTGGATCCGAGTGAAAAGCTGGTAAGTGCTCCATTATCATTTTCGTCAACCTTATGCAGTGAAGTGCTGGACACGGACTTCCTCTACAGAGAACAGCCCTCCCCTATAGAACCTTACAGCGATCAGCTACGGGCCGTTAGCATCCATCGGCTTCTTGTAACCTCGACCAGGTTGTCTAACAAGTCTACCGGGTAAGAGGCTGGTCCAAGCTACGTCAGGTTGTCATGCGAGAAACTTTGTTTCACAACTGTTGCAGCTTGATCTGACGATTTTACGAAAGAAAAATAATAGCCTTGTGTAATAATTACCAAACGTTTTCCTTGCGGAGGGCGACTTTACTCGCGAAACGCTGCCATCAATCAGATCGTATAAAAACCCCAAGTATAATCAAACATCAATTTTCGTTGCGCAGATTCGCCTCCGAGCCGTCGAGCCTTTAGCGGAACACGAGAAGAACTACAAGAAGCGTTTCCAGAAGATTCTAGAACCTCTCACGGGCTGGGTGCACCCTTCGTCCATGATTCTCACCGATCTCACCGTGGACAAGGGCACGCTAGTCAACATGGGCTTCAAGAATATCCACCAGTCGTCCTCTCACTCCGACACGACCTCTCGCTCTGGCAGCAACAGTAATGCCAACATAATGGAGTACCTGCGCAGGATTGTGCCGAGAATGTTCCAGAATACGCTCTCGTTGCTGTCTAGGCAGATCATACAGCAGTTCTTGGATGAGCTTGTTTGGAGGGAGAAGTGAGTTTTTTATCGTTTTGTAGATGATGCTTTAACTACCAAGAAAAACGTAGATTTTATTGTATTCGCCTTTAAAGTGTGTTTTCTGGTGTTGTATTTTTGTGCATTTCTTCCGTTACGCAGGTATATTATGTTAAAATCGATTAGTAAAGAAGAACTTATTAAAATATGAGAAAAGCTGCACGTGCGCAGTTTTTAAGATTTTGTATGTTTAATAACTAATGAGGTTTATTGTTTTATCAAAAAGTGTCATGGGAGAAGTTCGTGTTTAAGAGTAGAGATAATTTCATTGAGTTCAGACCCGGAAAAATATTTTTCCATTAAAATAATCTATCATCCCTCTGTTCATCATCAACAGATTGAGACGTCTGTTTATTTTAAATAAAAACAAACTCACACTCTTTACATTCTTGTTGGGAAATGTATTATTATTGTTTTTACTCTCATAATATTTGTAATAGAGCAAGAGCCAGCGACGGCCAGACCTTCGTTATATCATAAAAGCTGAAAGTTTTTCTATGTGTGCCTCTAGTATAGGTAGGAACGATCCCCACCTATGATACTTGGGTAGTGGTTCCTTTGGCAGGTAACAGGTAGCAAAGGTGTATAAAATTCCATCTAATATTTATTAATCTATTAAACTTAATTTTTTTATATTTTATTCATAACAACATTAAAACTCGCGTTACTCATTGCCAGACACTTAGTACGGTTCCAACCCCCTGCCGGACACCCCTAAACTATAATATTTTTTAATTCTACTTACGTTATCTTGTAAAAGCTAAATTTTATATATGTTTTTTGGGGAACTATTAAACGATGTTTCCCTAGTAGCCAGACATTTTCGAGGGTTCTATCATCCTGACAGACACATTGAATCGGGCAGAAGTTGTGAGAGCGCGGAGCATATGTAGTGAGTGAAACAGAGCGTTCGGTTTATTGCAACTTTTTACTGCACATCAGCTGTTGTTTATTTAGAATTGTCTCGTGATCTTTTTTTTTAATTTATCAAGAAGTTATATTAAATAAAATTATTCCAGTCCGGATACAAAATTTTTAACACAATATTAATTAAAAATCTTATAATAAAATATCAAGCATGTGAAAAAATTAATAACTTAATCCATATTATTTATAAGTTTTATAAAATTTATTGTATTTAAGTACAATTCAAGAATAATGTATTTTAAAACAAGAAACTGAGAGAAAAATCAATTTATTAAACAAATATTCAATAATTTATTAATTGTCATCGTTGCCATCGAAATCCTCAATTTCGTCTTCACTACCCGAGTCCTAAAAATTTTTTTTTTTATCACAAAATATACAAACGACCTCGTTGTCATTATTACCAGCAATATCATCAGTCGAAATATTTACGTCCTGAGTTACAATATTATTATCACTAATATCTGGTTCAGATGAATCAAAATTACCTTGAAGAGTTGAAAATTGTAGATCTATTGATTCAGAAATTGGAGTTTGCTGTGATGTCGTGGGAGATTCTGTAGGTACAGATTGTAAGTCAGATTTATCTTGTGATGTTGAAGGCTGTGCTTCGATTGACTGCGAAAATGAAATTTCTTGCAATTTTGTTGAAGATTCTGTTGATGGAGATTGTAATTCAAGTGGTACTGAACTCAACTCTAGTGTTGATGACAAGGCTGGAGATGAGTTCACTTGTTTTTTTCCTTTTTTTTTCAGCACTTAACGGTTCACTGCTAAAGTATTTTTTCATAAGACCTGTTAATGCTTTATAACATGATCGGTGATAACCACTGTCTATATATTCACCAGGTAAAATAACGTCTTTATATTTCAGGTTATGTATTTTTCTTAATTTTAAAATAGTCTGACATTTTTTAAAAGTTTCCTCGGAAAATATTATTAGATCTTCATCACTTTTTTTACAGACAAAACAAACAACTTCTACTTTTTCGTCACTCATGATAACACTTCATTAAAACTGGATCAAATTTATTTTACAAATAACACAAATTAATATTATAACGTTTACTATGAGTATATAACCGTTCACCGAATAATACACAATAAACGACAGCTGATGCGCAGTAAAAGGTCGCAATAAACCGAACGCTCTGTTTCACTCACACCCGTAACTGCATATGCTCCGCGCTCTCACAACTTCTGCCCGATTCAATGTGTCTGTCAGGATGATAGAACCCTCGAAAATGTCTGGCTACTAGGGAAACATCGTTTAATAGTTCCCCAAAAAACATATATAAAATTTAGCTTTTACAAGATAACGTAAGTAGAATTAAAAAATATTATAGTTTAGGGGTGTCCGGCAGGGGGTTGGAACCGTACTAAGTGTCTGGCAATGAGTAACGTGAGTTTTAATGTTGTTATGAATAAAATATAAAAAAATTAAGTTTAATAGATTAATAAATATTAGATGGAATTTTATACACCTTTGCTACCTGTTACCTGCCAAAGGAACCACTACCCAAGTATCATAGGTGGGGATCGTTCCTACCTATACTAGAGGCACACATAGAAAAACTTTCAGCTTTTATGATATAACGAAGGTCTGGCCGTCGCTGGCTCTTGGACTATAATGACTTATTCCCCAGGTACGGCATATCGCCCGGGCTAGCGTTCGATAACATAGTGCTGCATATCTCGGAGCAGACCAAAGTCGAATCTAAGGACCCGATCACCGTTCGCCTCAACAAGATCGCCGCTAATCCGTTCAAAGTCTGGAAGTATCCTAAGGTGAGTAAAATAACTGTGGAGTGATAACTTTTTGCATTGAGTATCTTTCGCCTCTCCTCTCTTAATCCTTTTGGTTTTCACTTCGTTGCCAAATTCTGGGTTTTTTTACTTGGTAATGTTTACGAATCTCTTAAAAATGAAGATCATGAATCTATTTGGATGATTAATTAATTTGTTTACATTTTGTTTGTTATCGACGATTTTGTGCTGGATTTGATTGGCGAACTCTCAATAGCAGAAGTGTTTGGCTCCCCAAAGGCGCGGTCAAAGAAAGTTTAATAGCATCTTATCTACTCTAACTCTCACTCGCACGCACTCAGAGACGTAAATTAACAATTACTGTGGATAAACATTTCTGTTCATTCAATAATGGTCTCTATTCGTATCGTCTTTAGTATTTCAGGTTTATCTTAAATAACCATTGAAACTTGAGACGTCTCCGAGTGCGGCAGTTCGTCTCACCAACGCCATGTATTTCATACCAAGTCTATTTATGTCTATGTATGAGGCGGTCGATTTCTTTTCAAGTATAAAAGATCTTAGATAAACCTAGCATGGTAATTGCTAAAAAACTAAATTTAAGTAGACGACCTCCGTAGCCTAGAGGCGAGCACGCCGGACTATATATAGCGCTGCCATGTCTGAGGTTCCGGGTTCGATCCCCGGGCGGGTCAATGTAGAAAACGAACTTTTCTATATTGTCTCGGGTCTGGGTGTTGTGGTGCCGTCGTTGTTTCTGATTTCTATAACACAAGTGCTTTAGCTACTTACCTTAGGATCAGAGCAATGTATGTGATGTTGTCCAATATTTATTTATTTATTGTATAACAGAAGAAGGACAAAGGCGATGAGCCCGAGCCTGAAGTCGAGGCTCCTCGCAAGCGCGGCCGCAAGAAGCGCGAGCCCACGCCGCCGCCGCCCAAGAAGAAGCGAGCGCAGAAGACCACATACGTTGAAGATGACGACGAGGAAGAGGTAACTACTAATCACTGCCTAATTATAATCTTTGGCTCTTCATAAGAGGTGCGGTGGGAGTGAAATTTGACATCCTTTTAGCGATAAGTCCGCCCAAATTGTACATCTTTCTGTAAATATTAACTGTAACTTCATTGTTTGGTGTCCAATAAAGAGTATCTATCTACCCCTGTTCTTTGTAAGTGCTTGTCATGTTAGGTTCGAATGCAATTGTCATGACATCCCGCTCACAAAATTGACGGTAGCTCAACATTTGACTCATCCCTCTTTGCTGATAGCTTGCTATGGTCTGAGAAGCCTGATGCGCAGAATAAATACATTTTAAGATTTTAATGCTTAAAAGTTAGAGAAAGGATGCACCTTTGCTAATGTGCCAAAGTGTATCCTTTCTCTAACTTTCTCTTATTAATCCCCCCTTCCCATCATTACATCTAGCTACTGTTCAAAACCACACCCTGTAAAAATGTCAAACTAACCTTTTATGATGATTCGTTTAAGATTATGTATCAAAGTTAAAATCAGAAGTTTCCATCTTAAAAAACACAGTAGCAAGTCGAAATATTCAAATCCCATGTAATTTACTCACACAACTTTGTTACAAACAGATTCCTCTCGCCTTACGCCGCACTAAGATCAAGCAAGAGCAAGCAGAGAAGCCTAAAGACAAAACAAAGGACAAGGATGAAAGCACCCCGCGTCGTCGCAAGCCGCCGAAGACGTACATCGACGATGACCTTGACGACGTGCCCTTGAAGAGCATCAAGAAAGAAGTCAAGCCAGAAGAGACTGTGACGGTGTCGATGGAGAAGTATTACTTCGGACAGATCGGGGGCGATGAACCGGTACAGAAGATGGCTATTGCTGTGGAGGTACGTCAATTAGTTGTTTATTCTTGGCTGGGCTCTGAATTTGTATCTTATTTTTAAAATATTCGCCAGATAACTCACTGTTACCATGGCAAGACTCACATTCATAGGTTAGGAAGTATCAAACAAAATAAATTGTTATTGGCGTTTTCAAGCACATCCAGACACGATCATCCGAGCCATTTTGAACAAATTTCGTTCCAAAAAGGGGTCTCTTTCAGAATACTTTGCTTGTGTTTGAGAGTGCTGGAACTTCTAGAAGAACATTCCTGCAAAATCAATTCTCTGATTAATACAAGGATGTCCATTCCTTACTTTGAGACCATGAAAATTGGTGTGTTTTTTTATTTATTTAATAACTTCATCGTCATTTTAGCCATAGGACCTCCACTGCTGAACATAAGCCTTCCCAAATAAATTATAAATGAGCTCGTTGAATTAGGCTTGCATCCATCTGCTTCTTGGAACCTTTACCAGACCCTCTGTAAATTTTGTGGGATTTGATTGACTTGTGTCAAATCATCATCATATCAACCGCAGGACGATCACTCCTGAACATAGGCCTCCCCCAAAGACTTCCATACTGGTTGGTCGGTTGGAAGCGGCCTGCACCCATTTTCTTCCTGCAATCTTTACCAGGTCATCTGTTCTTGTAGGATGTGATTGATTTGACTCAATGAAATCAGTATTTTGAAAACTCTTTACCACTTCTTACTCAATTCTCCCCAGTGTCCTATCTGCAACACGGAGTTAAACCACAACATCGAGCTAATGCGGCACATCTTCAAGCACGTGGTCCCTCCACCGGAGGGCGCCACAGACGACGCTCCTCAATGCGAATACTGCCTTCAGCGTTTCCGGGACGACGATGAGTTGGCAACACATTTGAAGAACATGCACCCGGCTGATACTAAGTCGCCGGAGCTGTTTACGTATGCCTGCTTGATATGTGAAGTGAGTATATATTTATACATTTTGTATCTCATCACCTTTCCAGCCAAAGGACGTTCACTGCAGAACAAATAGGCCTTCACCCAGATTGGCCCAGTTGGAATTAAGTATCTTATTTCTTAAAATTCGCAGGTCTATTATGACCACACACACTGTACCGCGTCTTTTGGTTAACAGTTTCTTGAAAGTCAAATGTCTATGTGTGACTACAAGTGCTTGAGTAACTTCAGGCCTGTCTTAACTTTCTTAGTCCCGGCCAAACTAAAGCGTGCTCGATGGCGTGCGTGATGGCGTGCGCGGTGGCGTGGGCGTGGCAGTTCACACCAAACACGCGGACATCTATGCGTTCAGGAGGCCTAGCACGAAAAAGTATCTTTCGCTCGGACGTATGAACCTAACGCCGAAGCTTTACTCCTCATGTAGGCACCGAAAACATACCTACGCGCAACGACCCACTGCGGTGGGCTAATCCAGCAGTGACTCGCGAACGAGCAGTGACATTTATTCGCCTATTTTCCTATAACTATTTTCAAAATGGAAAGAAAAAGGAAACACGCAAAAACATACTGTGCAGTATGACGCTTAATAACTATTTAGGTTTATAAAATTACATTACTAGGTAGGTGTGCAATTTTTTCAGTAACTTTGTCCGCGATACGCGGAGCTACCTAAAAGTTTAAATAGAAATAAATATAATATACTCCTGTACCTTCCTTTGGCGTTTTGAAGTCTTGAACGGGGGCCCCCATGCACTGTATCCTCTTGATATTATTGTTCATACACCAAACACATAGGTAAATATACATAATATAGATAGGTAATCCACGTAGCACTTTAGTCACCGATAGTAATGTAAATAAATCCGCCTAAACCAATATAGCTTATTAAAAACGCCCACAGACCGACCCGCGTTCGTCCCGAAAAACCATGAATTTTCGACTGACATTTAAAACCAAACTACCTACTACTTAATCATACTCAATAGTACCCTCTGATATACAACATTTATATACCAAACAAACTTATTATTAATTCGAGAGATGGGCCGGCGAGACGTTGCCTCGACGACGCTAGGTAGCGTTAGTAGTTTCTAGTAAGAGTCAACCCTATTATTGCATCGCTTATTGAATAGAATCAATCGTAATTGAGAGTCATAAGAATGAGATTCGCTTTCAATGGATTTCTGTAGGTATCTTAACAAAATGGAACTGTAATCTGACGCGAGC
The DNA here is from genome assembly GCA_950371115.1 of Anania fuscalis. Classification (NCBI taxonomy): domain Eukaryota; kingdom Metazoa; phylum Arthropoda; class Insecta; order Lepidoptera; family Crambidae; genus Anania; species Anania fuscalis. The sequence goes on from OX493325.1 coordinate 21,541,290, forward strand.
CAAATTACACCGTATTGTTGACGACATTAAGGAGGCATTTCTTTTGGCACCATTGCAGTGTCGGATTTCTGTAGTCTTGATTATTCTGTGGTAACGTACAGTGTGCACTGTGCGGGGGGAGTGACAGCTGATATGGATTAGATCAAACGATATTAGTGTACAACATTTGAATAGTAAAGTATTTGATTGCCACGAAACTAGACACAAGCGAAGATCTATTGTTTGCGGGTCACTGGTGCAATCATGGCGCTTAATGATAGCATGTCTGGTCAACGCCATATATCGTAGGTTTGGTACATATTAAAAACGAATAGATGTCACTACAAGGCTTATTAGGATTGGGGTTGATTTCAATAAACGATAACTCTTGATAAAAACGTTATCAAAACACTTTTTTAACACTTTTGTTTTTTAAAAATGAAATGTTTATAGAATTTTAACATTTATTTCAAAACAAATCATTTTAACTACAATTTAAAACATTAACTGTATAATGCCAAGTATCTGTTTTAACTTAAAGTATCTTTTATGGAAACGCAACGTCAGCTATTGGATTGAAAAAAACTAAACACGGCATTTATGTTAATTATAGAGGTAATACGCATTTCATATTATTTAATCGAATAATTTATAAAAATAAATAACGGAAATCCAAATTTTAACATACAAGTATTTTTTTTAAATGATTAATTATATACTCTCTGGTAATTAACGGTCAAAAGCAAGAAGCTTCAAAATAATGTTGGTTTTCGACAACCGTCAAATAATTGTTTGTAGGTTTGTTTGTACCAGTTGGTGCATTGTAGTTTTATAATATGGGGATTTGTTTTAATATTTTGAAGTGATTTTAAAAATCAATTTTTAGGAGAAAAATATAGATTACCAGTGTTAAGCCAGAAAAAGTTTCCCAAAATATCACAACCCAACTATTTTACGCAAATTTTCATTTGGCAAAAACATTTATCAAAACAAATCATTGCAATTTTTTAGTTACGAAATCTCTTTTTTGGGATATCATTGTATAACAAATAATTGTTTGGTCATGTTTCATTTAATCAAATATTATATAATCAGATGATTCATTTGGCACAACAAACTCTGCAAAATATTGCATGGCATACGATTTACATGCTTACGCTCAAACATTGAAATTATCATGCTGCATCGACGTTTGTTTTACCTTGGAAAAATAATTTACAAGTAAAAAATGGTTGAAATGGCTAAAAGAGTTTTAAGAGAGTTTTGCTTTGATCGAGAGAGAGATTTGATCCCAAAAGCAATAATTTTGGTATAAATTCTTACGGTGAATCTAAAAAAAACAATTTGGTAACCCTATTCACGATTAAATTTTTTTCATCAACTTTGATTATAAATGTAAATTTATTTGAAGGCATTTGTGTATCACGTCCAAAGGTCAAGTCTAAATGACGTAAATATGTCATAAACGGTCGTTTCAAGTAAAAACCTAATTAGTAATTTCGTTATTGATTGTCAAGTATCGATGCCTAAAGTGCTAATAATTCGGGATAATATTCCATGGGGCGCGACTTCGAATCTTGGTCGGCGACAATATTTTTTCGAAATCCAGACTTGTATTAAAATATTTTGATGTAAAATTGTTTATTTACATTTAAAACAATTTTTTTATTACTAAAATTAGTATTAAACTTTTGCATATATATTTTTTTACATAATATTTACAAAATAAATAACAAATAGAAAATGGGTCAAAGCTCGCCATCATCAGTTTTCATAAAAATTAGGATCATACTTTAGTGAAATCAGAAACCAACTAAAATGAAAATAAATATAAAAGTTATGGATGCGCACAAGTTATTCAAGATAATGTAACCACTAGAAAAAAAAGACCGCAACAGGCGGGATCCGAACCCACACGTCTTATTACACTACGAGCGAGTGCCTTTCCAACTAAGAAATTTGTCAAGTGTTAGTTTATATTTTTTTGACAGAAGTGTGCAAACAATTGTAAACCTTATGGTGGTTTGTCATTCTCTGACGGAACGAAACAGACATTAAATTGTTAATAAATTATGCTCTATGAATTATGTGCAAGTTATCTATCACTGCGCAGATAGCGCCATCTAGTCAGAGAATGAAACAAACGATGGCGTAGTTAAGTTTTAGTTCCATTTACTCACCACCTTCGCTTCGCTGCCTTTCGCGCGAGTTAAGGTGGAAATTTTCAAGGTACCGAGGCTGTCTCTCTGTTTTACGTAGTATTATTTTTTCTCTATGATGATAGTAACCTCCCCTTCCTTCCCCCAGGTCCGATTCGCCGCCGTGCTGACTCTAGCCACGCACATGCAGAAGACTCACGTACCTCTCGAGCTGCCGTACGCGTGCGGCGCCTGCTCCTACCGCGCCTCCTCGCAGCGCGCCGCCGCGGAGCACTTCCGCGCCCGCCACGCCGCCGCCGGCGCCGTCGCCTGCCCGCTCTGCCTCAAGGTACTATACAGCGCCGCCGCGGAGCACTTCCGCGCCCGCCACGCCGCCGCCGGCGCCGTCGCCTGCCCGCTCTGCCTCAAGGTACTATACAGCGCCGCCGCGGAGCACTTCCGCGCCCGCCACGCCGCCGCCGGCGCCGTCGCCTGCCCGCTCTGCCTCAAGGTACTATACAGCGCCGCCGCGGAGCACTTCCGCGCCCGCCACGCCGCCGCCGGCGCCGTCGCCTGCCCGCTCTGCCTCAAGGTACTATACAGCGCCGCCGCGGAGCACTTCCGCGCCCGCCACGCCGCCGCCGGCGCCGTCGCCTGCCCGCTCTGCCTCAAGGTACTATACAGCGCCGCCGCGGAGCACTTCCGCGCCCGCCACGCCGCCGCCGGCGCCGTCGCCTGCCCGCTCTGCCTCAAGGTACTATACAGCGCCGCCGCGGAGCACTTCCGCGCCCGCCACGCCGCCGCCGGCGCCGTCGCCTGCCCGCTCTGCCTCAAGGTACTATACAGCGCCGCCGCGGAGCACTTCCGCGCCCGCCACGCCGCCGCCGGCGCCGTCGCCTGCCCGCTCTGCCTCAAGGTACTATACAGCGCCGCCGCGGAGCACTTCCGCGCCCGCCACGCCGCCGCCGGCGCCGTCGCCTGCCCGCTCTGCCTCAAGGTACTATACAGCGCCGCCGCGGAGCACTTCCGCGCCCGCCACGCCGCCGCCGGCGCCGTCGCCTGCCCGCTCTGCCTCAAGGTACTATACAGCGCCGCCGCGGAGCACTTCCGCGCCCGCCACGCCGCCGCCGGCGCCGTCGCCTGCCCGCTCTGCCTCAAGGTACTATACAGCGCCGCCGCGGAGCACTTCCGCGCCCGCCACGCCGCCGCCGGCGCCGTCGCCTGCCCGCTCTGCCTCAAGGTACTATACAGCGCCGCCGCGGAGCACTTCCGCGCCCGCCACGCCGCCGCCGGCGCCGTCGCCTGCCCGCTCTGCCTCAAGGTACTATACAGCGCCGCCGCGGAGCACTTCCGCGCCCGCCACGCCGCCGCCGGCGCCGTCGCCTGCCCGCTCTGCCTCAAGGTACTATACAGCGCCGCCGCGGAGCACTTCCGCGCCCGCCACGCCGCCGCCGGCGCCGTCGCCTGCCCGCTCTGCCTCACGGTACTATACAGCGCCGCCGCAGAGCACTTCCGCGCCCGCCACGCCGCCGCCGGCGCCGTCGCCTGCCCGCTCTGCCTCAAGGTACTATACAGCGCCGCCGCGGAGCACTTCCGCGCCCGCCACGCCGCCGCCGGCGCCGTCGCCTGCCCGCTCTGCCTCAAGGTACTATACAGCGCCGCCGCGGAGCACTTCCGCGCCCGCCACGCCGCCGCCGGCGCCGTCGCCTGCCCGCTCTGCCTCAAGGTACTATACAGCGCCGCCGCGGAGCACTTCCGCGCCCGCCACGCCGCCGCCGGCGCCGTCGCCTGCCCGCTCTGCCTCAAGGTACTATACAGCGCCGCCGCGGAGCACTTCCGCGCCCGCCACGCCGCCGCCGGCGCCGTCGCCTGCCCGCTCTGCCTCAAGGTACTATACAGCGCCGCCGCAGAGCACTTCCGCGCCCGCCACGCCGCCGCCGGCGCCGTCGCCTGCCCGCTCTGCCTCAAGGTACTATACAGCGCCGCCGCGGAGCACTTCCGCGCCCGCCACGCCGCCGCCGGCGCCGTCGCCTGCCCGCTCTGCCTCAAGGTACTATACAGCGCCGCCGCGGAGCACTTCCGCGCCCGCCACTCCGCCGCCGGCGCCGTCGCCTGCCCGCTCTGCCTCAAGGTACTATACAGCGCCGCCGCGGAGCACTTCCGCGCCCGCCACGCCGCCGCCGGCGCCGTCGCCTGCCCGCTCTGCCTCAAGGTACTATACAGCGCCGCCGCGGAGCACTTCCGCGCCCGCCACGCCGCCGCCGGCGCCGTCGCCTGCCCGCTCTGCCTCAAGGTACTATACAGCGCCGCCGCAGAGCACTTCCGCGCCCGCCACGCCGCCGCCGGCGCCGTCGCCTGCCCGCTCTGCCTCAAGGTACTATACAGCGCCGCCGCCTGCCCGCTCTGCCTCAAGGTACTATACAGCGCCGCCGCGAAGCACTTCCGCGCCCGCCACGCCGCCGCCGGCGCCGTCGCCTGCCCGCTCTGCCTTAAGGTACTATACAGCGCCGCCGCCTGCCCGCTCTGCCTCAAGGTACTATACAGCGCCGCCGCCTGCCCGCTCTGCCTTAAGGTACTATACAGCGCCGCCGCCTGCCCGCTCTGCCTCAAGGTACTATACAGCGCCGCCGCGGAGCACTTCCGCGCCCGCCACGCCGCCGCCGGCGCCGTCGCCTGCCCGCTCTGCCTCAAGGTACTATACAGCGCCGCCGCCTGCCCGCTCTGCCTCAAGGTACTATACAGCGCCGCCGCCTGCCCGCTCTGCCTCAAGGTACTATACAGCGCCGCCGCCTGCCCGCTCTGCCTTAAGGTACTATACAGCGCCGCCGCGGAGCACTTCCGCGCCCGCCACGCCGCCGCCGGCGCCGTCGCCTGCCCGCTCTGCCTCAAGGTACTATACAGCGCCACCGCCTGCCCGCTCTGCCTCAAGGTACTATACAGCGCCGCCGCCTGCCCGCTCTGCCTCAAGGTACTATACAGCGCCGCCGCCTGCCCGCTCTGCCTCAAGGTACTATACAGCGCCGCCGCGGAGCACTTCCGCGCCCGCCACGCCGCCGCCGGCGCCGTCGCCTGCCCGCTCTGCCTTAAGGTACTATACAGCGCCGCCGCGGAGCACTTCCGCGCCCGCCACGCCGTCGCCTGCCCGCTCTGCCTTAAGGTACTATACAGCGCCGCCGCCTGCCCGCTCTGCCTCAAGGTACTATACAGCGCCGCCGCGGAGCACTTCCGCGCCCGCCACGCCGCCGCCGGCGCCGTCGCCTGCCCGCTCTGCCTCAAGGTACTATACAGCGCCGCCGCGGAGCACTTCCGCGCACGCCACGCCGCCGCCGGCGCCGTCGCCTGCCCGCTCTGCCTCAAGGTACTATACAGCGCCACCGCCTGCCCGCTCTGCCTCAAGGTACTATACAGCGCCGCCGCGAAGCACTTCCGCGCCCGCCACGCCGCCGCCGGCGCCGTCGCCTGCCCGCTCTGCCTTAAGGTACTATACAGCGCCGCCGCCTGCCCGCTCTGCCTCAAGGTACTATACAGCGCCGCCGCCTGCCCGCTCTGCCTTAAGGTACTATACAGCGCCGCCGCCTGCCCGCTCTGCCTCAAGGTACTATACAGCGCCGCCGCGGAGCACTTCCGCGCCCGCCACGCCGCCGCCGGCGCCGTCGCCTGCCCGCTCTGCCTCAAGGTACTATACAGCGCCGCCGCCTGCCCGCTCTGCCTCAAGGTACTATACAGCGCCGCCGCCTGCCCGCTCTGCCTCAAGGTACTATACAGCGCCGCCGCCTGCCCGCTCTGCCTTAAGGTACTATACAGCGCCGCCGCGGAGCACTTCCGCGCCCGCCACGCCGCCGCCGGCGCCGTCGCCTGCCCGCTCTGCCTCAAGGTACTATACAGCGCCGCCGCCTGCCCGCTCTGCCTTAAGGTACTATACAGCGCCGCCGCGGAGCACTTCCGCGCCCGCCACGCCGCCGCCGGCGCCGTCGCCTGCCCGCCCTGCCTTAAGGTACTATACAGCGCCGCCGCCTGCCCGCTCTGCCTCAAGGTACTATACAGCGCCGCCGCCTGCCCGCTCTGCCTCAAGGTACTATACAGCGCCGCCGCGGAGCACTTCCGCGCCCGCCACGCCGCCGCCGGCGCCGTCGCCTGCCCGCTCTGCCTTAAGGTACTATACAGCGCCGCCGCGGAGCACTTCCGCGCCCGCCACGCCGTCGCCTGCCCGCTCTGCCTTAAGGTACTATACAGCGCCGCCGCCTGCCCGCTCTGCCTCAAGGTACTATACAGCGCCGCCGCGGAGCACTTCCGCGCCCGCCACGCCGCCGCCGGCGCCGTCGCCTGCCCGCTCTGCCTCAAGGTACTATACAGCGCCGCCGCGGAGCACTTCCGCGCCCGCCACGCCGCCGCCGGCGCCGTCGCCTGCCCGCTCTGCCTCAAGGTACTATACAGCGCCACCGCCTGCCCGCTCTGCCTTAAGGTACTATACAGCGCCGCCGCGGAGCACTTCCGCGCCCGCCACGCCGCCGCCTGCCCGCTCTGCCTCAAGGTACTATACAGCGCCGCCGCAGAGCACTTCCGCGCCCGCCACGCCGCCGCCTGCCCGCTCTGCCTCAAGGTACTATACAGCGCCGCCGCAGAGCACTTCCGCGCCCGCCACGCCGCCGCCGGCGCCGTCGCCTGCCCGCTCTGCCTCAAGGCGCAGAGCACTTGGAGATTATTTTTTCTTAAAGCGTAGGATATTAAGGAAAACGAAGATAAATTATAATTTTTATACTTACGATCTCATTGCTAACTACGTAGCTAAACTACACCACTAAAGCAAACTCAGGCTGTAAGAGAGAATTCTTAATTTAAAAAAAAAAAATACTTAATTTCTATCTGTGTGGACCTGTAATGGTTTTTTAAATGTTATTTATGTATGGTTATTGAAAAAATTGTAAACCTTGGTCTACCTAAGAAAATAAAATAAAATAAAGAGTCTAGTAAAACTAAATTATAATTTTCATTCTCTTCCCTGTCTAATATCGTTACTTATCCATAATAGGTCTTGACGGTGTACCAAGACGGGCATGAGCTGACGTCGAACCTTCAGGTGTACATCGATCATCTCAAGCTGCACCAGGATAAAGAGTTGGAGGTGCGCTGCAACAGATGCGTGCTCAAGTTTGTGCATCTCGGTAAGTGAAGGGGATAAATTACTCATTCAGTGGACGAGAAATAGTGTGACGGATTCAGGTAACTCATTCAGTGAACGAGAAACAATCGAAGTTTAAAAGCGGTTACGCACTGCATGAGTTCCGTCACCAATCAGCATCTGAGTTAGAGTAGGACCTACTATTTCTATGATCGCTCGTAAGACCACTGTAAAGTGTTTTTTTTATTCTGAGAACCTTCACACACATAACACAACGGTTGCTTCGGACTGACGTGGATTTGGATCGGACGCAGTCCGAAACTGCTATTATTGTAACGCGCTCAAATCTATTTTGTTACCGAAGTTAATGGTTAAGAATTAATAGGAAAAGGTGAAGGAATATACAGGGCTGTAAAAAAAGGCTTAACGAAGTCTTAAAACCACGAATTCTATACATAAAACCAAGTAGAATGCAAAAAAATAATTGCTGGAAAACGACTTTTATTTTTGGGTATCAAAAAAAATATCTTATTTCTAACCCGCAATGTATAGCGCGCACGCCACAGACTATGCCTGTGTGTGTAAGCGGTCGGCGGGCGAGCGGGTGGCGCGAGAGCACTGCGCACGATTCATTGCCGGCTGTGCCCTTTAAAAGCCTTTTATGAAAGAAGTCCTGAAAATTTTTATCATGTTTCTTTGTAAAAAAGTTTAGTATTATCAAACAGAAGTCAATTTTGGAAAAATCTTTGAAAAAAAATTGTTACTTTGACTGTCAATAACTCTGTAACCCGTCATTTCCCAGGTCTAATGTAAAAGAAAAAAATGATCGTAATAATACGTAGAATATGTGGTATTCGGCTTGGTTAAGCCTTTTTTTACACCCGATATATCGAAGATAATACTTCTCTTGAAGTGTGAATCAAACTTACTATCACGACCTTACGCTTTCAGGGCGACTGCTCTTCCAATTGGGTTCAAGATAACATTAGTTATGTCGTCAATTTTTTTCAAGTGATTCGCTATGAGAAAACCTGCGTTGTTTTGTTTCATCTATGTTTTAGGTTACAAACGTAGAAAATGAAGGTATTCAAAATATTTTGAAATGGGTGTAGTAAATATGTAAGTTATAATAATGTGCGCCTTTGTTTGAATCAGGTCAAATGAAGGAACATCAAATCCGCGATCACAACACGGTGGAGAATGCGAACCCATTGTGCTCCCAGGAACATTTGATCATCCAGCCCAAGGTAATTTAGTATACTTTTGGTCTTTTTTTTTAGTTTTAAATGGATGTCTTAAAAAGTTTATTGTTTGTTAACCTTCTACCAACTTTTGTAAAATGAAAATAAACTTTAGAACAAAGCGCGACCTCCGGTGAAGGACTCTACGAGCCACACCATCAGTGAAACGTTTGAGGATCTGACACTAGTGCTGCCCGACGGGATGATCTGCCGCGAGTGCGACACACCGTTGGAAAGCGACAAACACTTCCTGTAAGTAAAATTGCCTGTACCACACACTAAATTACCATTAAGAATTTACCACATAATATTTTAATAATCTTTTAAACTTTCGCGTTGCATTATAACTAAAACTTATAATCACGGGTCTATCAATAAACATTAACCCGGATACTGTGAGTGTTGTGTGTCGCACTGCACCTACTGACTCTAGTCCAAGTGCACAACAAATATCGGAGACGTGGGTTCGGATCCCACCTGAGGCGGATGATTTTATTTCAAGTATTAAAATCTTAGATACTTAAACTTAGCATGGTAATTGCTAAAAACTAAAATTTAAATTGTTTAAGCTTTTCTGATCTTTACCGGGTGTTGACGGTAGTAGTAGTATATACCGCAACATTGATTAGAAAATACGCTGGCTTTGACAGCGAGAACCCCTTGAAAGATTTCGTCGAGTTGACTAACGTCTCGGTAGCTTAGTAGTCAAAGCACTCGCCCGGTATGCGATGGACGTGGGTTCGTATCCCACCTGAGGCGGACGATTTTTTTTTCAAGTATTAAAAATCTTAAATATCGGAGAGTTCGAGGGTAGCAGAAGAACCGGCCCCCCGATGCAGACGAAGACGCCTCGCACCAGTCCCCTCGTGACCACGACCGTAGCATCACGGTCGAAACGTTGAGGAATGTAACTAGTATCAATACTACTACATACTATAGTACGTCGCGTTTAGACCCGTGATTATAAGTTTTAGTTACTATTTTAATATTAAAATTATCACATATTGTTTTACCTTGTATCACCAGGGGTAGCACACTGTGCACCAAGTGTCCGTTCTCGTCGTCGTGCTACCGCGCTATGTTAGCGCACAGCGCGTACTGCGCCGGCCCGCACTCGCTCGAGGACGCGCCGCGTGCCGCGCCCTACCGCTCGCACTGCGTCTGCGGGTACAACACCTACATAGGTAGGTACTACTGTAGCCCACTGTGCACCGAGCGTCTGCGGGTACAACACCTACATAGGTAGGTACTACTGTAGCCCACTGTGCACCAAGCGTCTGCGGGTACAACACCTACATAGGTAGGTACTACTGTAGCCCACTGTGCACCAAGCGTCTGCGGGTACAACACCTACATAGGTAGGTACTACTGTAGCCCACTGTGCACCAAGCGTCTGCGGGTACAACACCTACATAGGTAGGTACTACTGTAGCCCACTGTGCACCAAGCGTCTGCGGGTACAACACCTACATAGGTAGGTACTACTGTAGCCCACTGTGCACCAAGCGTCTGCGGGTACAACACCTACATAGGTAGGTACTACTGTAGCCCACTGTGCACCAAGCGTCTGCGGGTACAACACCTACATAGGTAGGTACTACTGTAGCCCACTGTGCACCAAGCGTCTGCGGGTACAACACCTACATAGGTAGGTACTACTGTAGCCCACTGTGCACCAAGCGTCTGCGGGTACAACACCTACATAGGTAGGTACTACTGTAGCCCACTGTGCACCAAGCGTCTGCGGGTACAACACCTACATAGGTAGGTACTACTGTAGCCCACTGTGCACCAAGCGTCTGCGGGTACAACACCTATATAGGTCGGTACTACTATAGTTCTTTACAGATAAGAACAGTTCGGTGACAGCTTACTGTTGACACTTATGCACCTAAACGAAATCCGGTCGGCTTTTTTGGGTATCGAAAAAGTTAGTTTTTATCACTTTTGTTCCTTTCTTTCTAAAACTCGAGAGCTTAAATAATGGATTGAAATTTTACTTAGATTTCTAGAGGCAATATTTTTAAGATTTTTAGTTTAATAAATAAAAAAGTAAAATATGCCATTATAAGGATTATTTCGTAAGTTGTACTTATATGGATGAACCGGAAAATTTAAAGTGTCACCAAACTTATCTTAAAAAGGGTACAGGTATAGCTAGTCTATCTAACCTCACTAAAAAATTTCAGAAGTCTCGATTACTATCGACTCGTTTCGCTTATATAAAAAACAGGTGTGAATGTAACTATTATCTGTGTGACTGGGGGTAGCCACACACATATTCGGGCCGGCTTTGACGATTCGGCAGTATTTGTCGAACAACAAGCCGACACGAAGCATCTATAGAATAGAATATAATATTTCTTTATTTGCTTAAGGCCTTAACACGCATGAATGACCTTGACGCGTCGTGCCCATACATTTTAGCGCGTGCGGATGACCTCTAAAAATCGGGAAAACATGTTTTTTTAAGAAATTAATGCCTTTAACGAGAAATTTCAAATAAAACTCTCAATTCAAAACATGCATATTTCCAAAATCTTGTTTTGCGTGAAAACAGTAATGAAATAGCTTGTGCCGTTTAAGAGAACATTCGCAATGGGGAGGAACACGCAAAGCTTTTTGTAGATGGCGCGATCGGCACTTGTACCCGGTTGACTGCTAGTGTCAAGTGTGTATTTGCGTTTTTTTCGCATTTAAAGTTTTTCAGCGTTTAAAATGTATTCATTAATGTCTTTTTCTGAGCTTTAAAGCGGACTTCGTAAATGGACCAGAACAATTAACGGAAACGTTGTGATTTGATAGAGAGGTAAGCATTGAAAATATTGAAGGTTACATTCTATTTCCTGTGCATAATTCTAGTTAATTTGGACTATATCTGTTATTTCTTCTAGATTGGAGGCTTATGAGCGGAACCGAAACTTTGGCGCTGACTATAACATTACAGATGATGTTGCATATGCCTCTCTGGCGATAGAAAAATTCAGAGACATTGATGCCGATTTTCCACTTCCTAGCTTAAGGAAACATGAAATACATCGTTATTTAGAAAGGAAAGGAAGTATGAACTTATATTTAAATAATTTCCTGATATTTATTCAATATACTTTTGATTATTAAGTATTCATCATCTGATGCTTTTTGCTTCACAGATACAACAGCAAGCAAGAAAAAGTTCTGTATGAAGCATTTCATCTCCTAACTGTTCACCTCTACTCTGCTGGTGATATCACATACATGAAAGGATAATGTAAAGCAAGGATGGAGAAAGTTAATTTTATACCATTGTGAGCGCTGCGGATAGTGGCATGTATGCATGATGTAAACATGTATCTCTAATTCAATACCAGAGGTCATGAAAGTTCTCCAGATTATGGGAAGTGTATTTAGGATATGTGGTGGACAAGCATGGATTGGATTGTGAATTTCTAAGGAGTCATGATAAACTTCTAAGCAAAGATACAATAATTAAATTAAGCACCCGTATAAAGCTAAAAAAAAGCTTAATATATGAAATTACTGTGCCTTAGTTAAGTATTAGTGTTAGAGAGTTGTCATTTAAAAAGGAAATTCCTTACTACACACAAACACATAGATATTTATTTTGTACTGGTAGGAAATTCTGCAATTTGATTGATGCATTACATGTAGTCGTGATACTATTTCTTTATTAATAAGTATGATACTCACATTTGTGAAATGTTATTTTTTTTATAATCATCATTATTAAGTAATGGTATATTAAAAGTAAGTAACATGTTTGAAGGTTATTTGAAAATAATAATAAAAAAACAGATATAACTTCCTAGACTTTTATTGATTTATTTTATAAATAGATTCCCTAAAATTGCAGCACTTGAAAGTTTCTCAGTTCTTTATAATAGTGAGGCCTAGTAAGTAATTGAGATTTTCCTTTATGAAAAGGAGGTACCTGTTCTAACTATTACATTTCTTTCTGTCTCTTTTGTAAGTCCATTATCAGCGAGTATATTGCCTCCGCTTTGTCATTTAGTTAAAAGTTCACAGCACTTTACAGTAGAGAGACAGGCAAGTAGTGGAGTCCTTCATAAATTCAAGTAGAAGACAGGGTAAAGCACTAACTAATATTTTTAACGTATTAGTATGTTCAAAACTGCTCCATGAAGCTTGTCATGATTTGGGCTTTTTAGGTTTCTGTACTTTTGTTTCAGTGCCAGTGAATTCACTAAACTGTTACCCGTTTAGTATATTATACTTTTTCCAAAATAGTCTTCTTCTATGAAATATGCTGTGAGTAATCGTGCAATTGTTAATCTGTAAAGCAGATTCCCACTGATTTCTGCGTTTATAGTCCTTAGGGAATAAATAAACTACTTCAATTTTACAGTTTAAAGCACCACACTGTTGCATTGCGAATTTAATCCTCGAAAATATGGTAAACAAACAGAAATGATTGCAAATTTCCATACAATCTGACAGATGTTATGTCAGATCTAGGTACAAGACAATAAGCGCCCCTGGCGTGATAAAAAGTTAGTTTTTCTCCCCATTTATGAAAAAAAAATACATTTTTTTGTGCATGTTTTTATCCAAGGGACTTAACGGAAAATCAAAATTATTCAATTCAAGATGTTCTTTAAATCCTCTTCTAGCATATTGTATTTTAAATTTTTAGATTCAAGTAACAGGTATTCTGACAATTTGATTTTCATATTCGAGATTTTAGGCACTTGGGTGGTGTTAGGCCTTAAGACACGGAATAAATGCTGTTATAGAATGGGTTGTGCATATGTCTTGCTTCATTAGGATAGCATGTAAATATACATTAATTAAATTAAACATTGAGAATTATAAAGTAATAATAAAAATTGAATACTAATTAATTATAACTCCTACAACTCTTCTACGTTACATTCATCTACACATATTCGGTTTTGCCGCCCGGCTTTGCCGAGTAACGCCAGCCCGTATATGTGTGTAGCAAACCTAATGTTTGCGTTCGCATTGAGAGACCACGTTGGGTTTTAAGCTTTTAAATGCGTCAGCCTATAGTTCTCAAACTATTGTAAATTCAACCTCTAGTTTGTAAAAGAAGCACAAAGAAGGTGGTCCCTCAATTGATCGCCATAAGTTCACAAGAGGGAACCACAATAATATTTTAAATTTCCATATTAAGTGAACGTTAGTAAAAGTACTTGAACGATTATAATTTCAACCATTTGGAGAAGAAGCCATTCATGTGACTGTCTTTTCATTTTTCATAGATATTAATCCGTCGTTTAAACTCTCGACAAACAGGTACAGACATGCTAACACACTTGCTGATGTGCGAACACAAATCTGCGTACGCGTCGGAGCAGGAAGCGCGTGACAACACCGTCGGGGTAGAAGAGCCTGCGCCCGCGCCCGCGCCTGCGTCTGATGCGCCTGCATCCGCCGCTGATGCGGTAAGCGAGGTTAGTCGATTTATTGATACTTTTACTCATTTATTTAGTACTAGCAGTGCCCGCGACTTCGTTCGCTTGGACTACAGGATATTTGGTATGTATGTCTCATGATTCAGCATTTTTTTGCTCTGCGCTGAAGCACGCTTATCAAAAAAGATCTTTTTACTTTGAATTTTGACAAACAGGCGTAAAATCGTGACTCTGTTTAGACTTCCATGCGACCTTTCAGCCCCTATTTCACCCATGATGACCAACATCCATACAAACATTCAACGCCTATTTCTACCCTTTCAAGCCTTTTTTCGCAATAAAAGGTAGCCTATGTCCTTTCTCAAGCTGTAGTCTATCTCTGTACAAAATTTCACAGTAATCGGTTCAGTAGTTTCGGCGTGAAAGCGTAACAGACAGACAGACAACTTACTTTCGCATTTATAATATTAGTAAGGAAGTAAGGACTAGCGACCCGGACATGGTAACACACTTGCTGATGTGCGAACACAAATCTGCGTACGCGTCGGAGCAGGAAGCGCGCGACAACACGGTCGGGGTGGAAGAACCTGCATTCGCGTCTGACGCGCCCGCACCTACCGCTGATGCGGTAAGCGAGGTTAGTCGATTCTTTGATACTTTTACTCATTTATTTAGTACCAGCTGTGCCCGCGACTTCGTTCATGTGAACTACAGGATATTTGGTATGTATGTCTCATGATTCAGCAATTTTGTGCTCTGCGCTGAAGCACGCTTATCAAAAAAGATCTTTTTACTTTGAATTTTGACAAACAGGCGTAAAAGCGTGACTCTGTTTAGACTTCCATACGACCTTTCAGCCCCTACTTCACCCATGATGACCAACATCCATACAAACATTCAACGCCTATTTCCACCCCTTCAAGCCTTTTTTTCGCAATAAAAGGTGTCCTTTCTCAAGCTGTAGTCTACCTCTGTACAAAATTTCACAGTAATCGGTTCAGTAGTTTCGGCGTGAAAGCGTAACAGACAGACAGACAAGTTACTTTCGCATTTATAATATTAGTAAGGAAGTAAGGACTAGCGACCCGGACATGCTAACACACTTACTGATGTGCGAGCACATATCTATGTACGCGTCGGAGCAGGAAGCGCGCGATAACACGGTCGGAGTGGAAGAACCTGCGCCCGCGCCTGCATTCGCGTCTGACGCGCCCGCACCTGCCGCTGATGCGGTAAGCGAGGTTAGTCGATTCATTTATACTTATACTCATTTATTTAGTACTAGCTGTGCCCGCGACTTGTTCGCGTGGAATACAGGATACTTGGTATGTGTGTCTCATAATTCAGCAATTTTGTGTTGTTATATCTGCGCCCGCGCCCGCATCTGCTGCAGATGCGGTAAGTGAGGTTAGTCGATATATTGATACACACTATAACTCATTATACACGTCCTAAATTATAGCTTTGCCGGTGGTAGGACTTCAGAGACTACATATTAGGGGGTGATATGAAGAAATGGTACAAGAAGTTCAGGCACATTTGTCGGCCTCTTTTTCATATATTTTACAGAAAATACGGTTGACAAAACGTTATTTATGAAGTACGTGCTCACTTGGCGTTTGAATAATCGTCTACTTACGTTACGCGTACATCTATCCCATCTTCAAACATACAAGGCCGAATAACACCATATGCGTACGCGTCTATCGTCATACGTGTACTTTCAATTACGCGATTTTTTTTTTTTCAATAAAAACTTAAAACCGATTGCGTGTACTGGCAACAAAATGAAACGTGCATGTCTACTTGTTCCCATTCGCAGACCGTGCTTTTTATGTAATACACAACAAATTTTGGCACAGAGCGCTTCCCTAAATTATTTATGTATGATCAAATTATTAAATTATCTTGCCTCCTTTTTTTATCAAATTCATAATCAAAGATTTTTGAGGCATATTCGAGGAGGATGCGTCTTTAGAAGTTCTTATTGTTTGAACAATATATGAGACACCATTAAATCAAATTTATTTGTACAAATAGTTCTTTTTTTATCCCAATTTTCTTACCAGGTCAAGTCATCAAAAGGATTCCCCATCGACGAAATTAGTGTTGTATCACTAATAAAATGTTATTCGTTAAAAACACAATATTATTCTTGTATTCAATTTGTTTAGAGTACTGTGGAGAGCGTTCCCGCGATTGCGGACTACGCACCGCCGTCGGTGCTCAACACGCAGCTGTCGCTGGATGACCTCGCTCCACCCTCTGTTTTGCAGTCGGATCAGGTTTGTACCACTTACGAAGTACTCTTACTTATTTATGATAATGAGAAATTTTGACCATGAAACCAATGAAAAAATAAGAATATTTTCTGACTACTTTTGAAATGTTTATTTCCCAAATTAAAATGTAGATAATACAGATTACCTTTTACTCCCACACTAGGCTAGGCCTATCTCTAACTATCCTAGTGAACTGTGATTTTATGCAAAATTAAATTTATTGAATCATTTCTAACATATACGTCAAATCATAGCATCTTTTGTGTATACAAACTGAACTGACTGCTATAACAATTTTACTCAGATGGTTCTACTACAGTGAAGAAAAAAGTTTTTTTTTTCTACGTCACCATACTCACCATTGTCCATTACCCGCAATAATAAGCAACTAAAACTGTCAAAAGTACCCTAAAAATGGATTGATGCATACTCAAATATTGTAAATTATGCCCTAGCACGAGCAAGAGCTGCTAAAAGACGCGTACGACCGTCCGCTGGCCACGCCGCGGCACGAGGAGCCGCACTACGCGCTCGGAGACTTCGAGCCGCTGCCGCAGGAGCCGCCGCCGCAGCCCGACTTCGAGCAACTCTAACCGAACATCATCAGTTTACGTTTATCAGTGTAGCCTGTAAACTAACACGCAATAATTTGTATGTAAAAGTAATGGTTTTATGATCCAGTTACGTTGTACCTTGAACTGTATTTTACTAGCTGTCTTTAGTTTATTCAATATATCTTACACGAACATTTATTTTAACCAGGATAAAAAGTATCCTATATGTGATCATTTATGTGTAAACTTCATCCAAATCCGTTCTGCCGTTTATGTGTGTTTAAGATTAAACTTTCGCATTTATAATATTAGTTGGATTGTTCCATTATAAATTGATTAGGTTGCGTTTTTATTAATGAGTGACAAAATGACAATACCAAACAGTGGTTGCGATTCAGTTGTACTATGCTCAAAATTAAGACAGCATAGCTCTTATTATAACACATGAATAAAATAAAAATAAATTCTTATTGGATGCATCTATTATTTGATTACAATCACATAGGACAGAGAAATTTGATCAATACACCCTTAGATGCGAGATACAACTTAACTGGGTTGCTACATGCATATTCAACGATACAGAGGTATTGCATTATGAAATAAGAATAAATTTTCTTTATACATAATTGGGAATATTATATTTTAGCTTTGTAACAGAATTAACATTAGAATAAATGTCTACTGCTATAATTTCTTCTTTTTTCTTCTCTTCTTAAAGCTCAATGTAACTTTGTTGCATACTCCATAGTCCTCAATGTGACTGTAGTCACTGTCCAGAACGATACCATCATAGTTTAAGTCGTAGGTCTTCCAGATGTACTTCCAGGATATTTTAACTTTGCTGCCCATTCTTGACTGGTATATTTCAAAGTGCCGTGCAATCGCCTTCTTTAGCTCAATTACTGTAGCATCCTGTGGAACCTAAAAATTGATAAACGAAGAAGTGTTATTTGCAAATATTGAATGAGAGTTGTGAGGCCTAATAAAAAGGGTTTTCTGTCTTTTATCACTTAACTTCATTATATCTGTGATGCACAATTAAAGCGCATTAAGGTTAATAAAACAAACAATACAATTGTATCAACTTACAATTACTTTTACGGCAGGTTCGTCTTCTCTCGAAACATATAGTGTAATTGACTGGCCATGCTCCACAGCAATCTATAAACAAAAATGATGAACTAATGTATTCTATATATCGTTCTTATGACTCATTTCACACATGAATGAAATGGACATAAATTACCTGAGATACAACTTCTTCTAAGATAACATCGGAAGGAAGATCTGAGAGCAGCGAGTCTGACTTTATCAAAGCCGATATAGATGAATTTGTGATTTCTATAAGATCGTCATGAGATAGGGTATCAGCGATTTCATTCATGTTCCTTTTATTTTAGGAAAAGAGGATTTAATACTACGTGAACGGCTTTGTTTGTTTACTTTTGCTGTGTTTGTTGCTGCCCACAGAGCTGCCGTCGCGTGACAGTATTATTTATTTATTTGACAGTGATGACATGACAACACTGTCTATTTGGCTACGGGCGGATTGCCCTCTACCAGTGTCGAGTACGCGTGACAGTACTGACAAGACGATTAATGACATTTTACTTCTTAAAAAGTCTATAGACAAAAGTAACCCTTAATTTGCTGTTTTTTTAAACCAGTAACCCAACGTTAATACTGAGCTATAGTTGAGCTCATTGAAATCGGTAAGTTTTATACAGTTTTACTAGAGCATCACTAGTAGGTATTTTTTTAAACGTCAAATCACTCATCCTTATAGTCAAATTTGGGTTTTGGAGGTTATTTCTAATAATTTCCGCAATAGTTTCATTTTTCGGGACTTCTATTACATAAAACTATATTAAAAAACATCAATATGGATTCATTATCAACTGGTTCATTGAGTGGAGTCCAAAAGGAAGAGTTAATGGATCAAGTGAAACAGCAGATTGCAATAGCAAATGCACAAGAACTTCTCACGAAAATGTCAGAAAAATGTTTTAAGAAATGCATCAACAAACCGGGAACAGCTTTAGACAATTCTGAGCAAAAGTGTATCGCCATGTGCATGGACAGGTATATGGACGCGTGGAACCTGGTTTCGCGAACGTATAGCAGTCGTATTCAGCGCGAGAGGAACAACATGTGAGAGCCTGCTAATCCGAATGGCAAAGTCTGAAATGGCAAAGCCATCGCAAAACTGTAAATATAGAAGACATAGTAGTTCCAGAGCTGTTTCAAATAGTGGGTTGCGGCGGCAGTTGTTATGTTATTGTGTTCAATAAAAATATTTTAGGTTGTTTATAGTTTTAATGAACTAATACTGTTGTTTCCCTACTAAAAAATAATTTCCCAGTGTACATCATTCGCTGCTCGTTGCTCAATACCAAATCTTTAAATGTTTAAAAACCAAAAAAGTGTGTGAATTAAACAAAAACAATATTTTATTGAGTAATTTATTATTATAATTCACCCCTAAGCATCTTCTTTCTATACTGATATAACTTCTTTATCCACATTTCTTTTAGTTCCTCTTCACTTGGGATCTCCTGAAATAAAATAGATTGTTGCATCAGAACTAACTTTTATTTTATTACTAAAATTCATCCTTTTTCTTATAACTAAGATAGTAATTAACAACAGAGTGATCGAGGCAGGCAAATTGCCTGCGGAGTGGTGTTGGCACAAACTACTAACCAGTTTAGGAACAGACTAGACGAGTATCTGGAGGAAAAGAAAACTTGAACTATGATAATGAGATGCAGGCTGTCACCAGTTGTTTTAACTGCCTGCCTGCCAATAATAAATTCCTATGCATACTTACATTGAAGTCTATAATAGAATCATCTTTCTGAACTTTGATGTCTGTCTCCGGCACAGTTACTGTTTGTGCATTTAAATCAATCACAATGTTGTTTTGCTTTTTGTTTCTTGATGACACAAATGGTTTCTGAACAAAGGATTCACTGTTGAGTTCTGCTAACAAGTTCCTGTCATGAATTGTGGGCATATCTTCCTTGATTTCCACCTCCTTGTATTCATATGTGGGGATTTTTGTCATTGTGAGTCCTGCTGCCTCTGCAGCTTTAATGGCTTTCTCCAATTTTGTTTCCGTGTCATCCAAGTTCAATAGCTTAGGTGGTAAAGGGCGTTCTACAATTTTATTTACAAATCAATCAAAAAACAAATAAATCAGTAATGTATGGCAACAATATATTATTATGACCCTTGCCAGGAGAGCTCTAATGTATAATGTCCAATTTGGCAACAAGAACAACTTTTTCTGTAATAAGTTTGAACAAAAATGAAGCAAAATACCCATGGTTACCTAGGAAATCATCATTGCAAGATATTGTCACTGTACAAATACAATTGTGCACATGCATATGTTGAACATTGTGTACTGACAGTGCATGTGCAGGGTTCGTGGGCTATCGCTGGTTTGTAGGTTGCTGAAGGAGCAGCAGACAAATGTATGATTGTAGCTCATACAGTCACATAATTTGAAATGTAAGTTCAACAATTTAGTGCTTGTCCAGTTATATCATTTCAAGCCATAATATAATAACTTTATGTTCTTGGCAACTCTCAAATCTTGTAACTTACCTATATCAAACGAGCTAGATCGACTACTTGACGAACGGGACCTTTTCAAAGACTTCTTGCTCTTACTATGCTTAGTCCTGGTCCTAGAACTGGATCGCGAGCGCGAGTCCCGAGACAGTGATTTTCTTGATTTCTTTCCGCGGGACCTCGACGTGGACCGCCTTTTCCTAGACTCATACCGGTCCCTCGACACGCTCCGTGAATAACTTCTCCTTTTGTGCCTTGATCTACTGCTAGAGCGCTTCCTTCTGTGGCTACTAGATTCAGAACGGTCTCTCGACCGCGAGCGCCTTTTGTGCTTGCTTTTAGATTTCTTCCTTTCGTAAGACGATTCCGAACTCCGGGAAGAGCTTCGTCTTTCACGATACCTGCTTTTCTCACGAGGCATGTCTAAAGATTTTTACTAAGTGATGGTATCATGTTTTACAAATCTTACACTACATCAACATACAATACAAAAATAAGAAAGAAAACACGTTTTTAGAAGATTATTCCACAAAGATTCTGTATGATGTTCACGCAGTCATCACAACAAAAAAAAAACTAGAAAAACTTCGTGCTTGACTTAACTAGATTAACTA
This sequence comes from Anania fuscalis, assembly GCA_950371115.1. Classification (NCBI taxonomy): domain Eukaryota; kingdom Metazoa; phylum Arthropoda; class Insecta; order Lepidoptera; family Crambidae; genus Anania; species Anania fuscalis. The sequence goes on from OX493325.1 coordinate 21,562,195, forward strand.
GCGGTGTACCATAGCGTCATTGGTGAAATTATCGATATTGTGCCAAAAGACCAATGAAATTTGGTTACTAACCCTATCTTCGATATCTTATATCACTCACAGTGGTTGGTAGATAAGTAATGTTTTGTGTATTAATCGTCGCGATCCTTGAAGCGTTGGCCACGGAAGAAGCACTTTTTTGGGAAGAGACAAAAGAACTCGAGCGCGCGATATGAACGTGGTGTTTATACTCGCGTAATTACTTCAGATGGTTCCTGGTCCAGTGCCTATAAAAATATTTTTCAGAAGCTTATACAGTTCTCTTGCGATCAGTCCATTTTCATTTGTATAATAAAAGATGTCCAGTAATCTAAATCAATACTTGCTAGCTCAAACAAGTGCTTTTACGCCTTGAAAATGTGAATTGGAATTCATTTTTCATTAAAAAATCGCGAAAGCTGCAAGACCAGAGTCGAAGCTTCTATCGATAATTTACGAATCGATAGTTTTACAACGCTATTGATGACAGCAGAAGGAACAGTGACAGTGACAAAAGGAATGTTACCCAAAGTAATTTAATGGATATAATTCCCTTTCATTTTATATTTTTTGACTTATTGACATACCCTAACTGCCGTACTCACTACTCAGAGATTTTACTTAATTTTAATGGTTACTTCGGAAAACCTATTATACATAATTTGATGCCAATAAAATTGTTATTGAATGAGCTAAGGATCCTCGTCTTCCTGTCCTGTGTGATGCCAGTGCCACACCTCAACACCTACACACGCAAGGATCTTTTGGTCCTCCCATATATAAAAGCCTGAGTCGACACGCAAAGAAGAAGAAGAATGAGCAAAATTATATATAAAATTATTAACGACAGACAGAGCAGAGCAAATCCGAGCGAGAGCGCCCTTAGTAAATCTCTTTTCAATGGGTCCTCTCCTGCCTGAGTGTTTCATTTCGCTCCATTACTTCCTTATCCAAAAGTATCTGAAAAATATAAAGAATGTTACATTATTTAAATAGAAAATCATTTATCTGGTACAAGACATACATATAATATATAAAAATCTTATCAAAAAAACTTATAAAATAAGTTGCGTAACTATAAAAATTTTGTAAAATTTAATAATGTATTTAAAAAGTTTTAAATTATAAAAAGTGCTTCTAATAGTATTTGCAATGATTCAAGGATGACCTAATAATGACTGCACAATGACAAATTTAATAACATATTGTTTGTTATAATATTATCAGTACCTAATTAATAAAATTGTTGTAAACTCATTAAAAAATATTTTTAGTCGTTTCATTAGTTAGGTACGGACAACAACACGTCGACCTACCACAAAATGACAAATTTTCTCATTTGAAAATGAACTCTATATATCAGGCTTAAAGTTGAAAATCTATTGGAGAATTTTTGACTTTTGGGGTAGGTCGACGTGCTGTTGACTGTACACAGACCTTTTTTAGAGGTTTGTTTTTAAAATGAAAGGACAGTTTTATTGTAGTATAAGAAAGTATGTATACCTACTGTGATAAGTATATTAGTACGCCGGACTATATGGCGTTACCATCTCTTAGGTTCCGGGTTCAATCCCCGGTCGGGTCAATGTGGGAAACGAACTGGGTCTGGGTGTTGTTGTACCGTCGTTGTTTCTGATTTCTATAACACAAGTGCTTTAGCTACTTATCTTAGAATCAAAGCAATACAATTGCTGTCTAGACATAGAATTGGATAACTATATTATAATATTTTTACAAAAGAAATAAATTACTTTACAGCGCATTTTTTAAAATCCCAAATAGCTTATCGCTTAACTTTTACTTGAGTCTATTTTACTGTTTTTCACGAAACCTTTTGTTGATGGACAAGAACGTGGCATTGGTATGTAGCACAGACGGCATAATCATATTTCTACCCAAACCCCCATATACGCTGTTTCCTCAAAAAGTCATAAAGATTTCCGATAGTTAATCTCAACAAGGTTATGATTGTGTCAATTTAGAAAGAAACACGGCGTTTTTCTAAAAGCTTCCCCTAGAGAGGCCCTTCGATCTAACATACTTTCAATCAAACTCCCATGATTCGCAGGTTTATTTACTCATGGCAATATAAGAATTCCCTTGATTAGTGATCACCAGATGGCGCTGTTTGCAAGGATCCGTTGAAATTCCGTTACACGAACATTTATTTATTTCTGACTGAGTGATCTCAAAAATATATTTTTGGATATGCCAACTATTTTTGCAATTAATTACAAACAAAAAGGACACAATTTATTTATAAAATTCAGTTTTTGTAATAAAAGTTGCGTCGAAGTTTTGATTTTTTTATAAAACTAACATATTTTTACCGTGACATTTAAATAGTATGCATGGATCGGAATATTGCGTAGGGCAGCGACCGTCAGTCGGCCTCGATGACGGAATGTGTGAAATTTTTAAGATGGTGATGAACTGTGTTTTTCGTGTATTATGCAAAAAGACTCTTGTTGGTGCTTTATAATTTCTCAAAAACATTCAAAATGTGTCTTTTCTTTGTAATTACACATTCATGATAAAAAATTGTTGGTGTAACGATCCTAAGAAGTGTTGAACGTGTTGGTGCAACCACTGACATTGTTTCGTTGGATTGTGGTGTCCATCGCGATTGTTATGTTTAAGCTTGTATTGTGTGCTTTGTTAACACCCTGGCATAGAGAGTTCTGATGATTTCTATCTCATGGACAGACAGGAGAGACCCCACGCCAACATGGAGGCTGCAGACTTCGCGGACACTAAACAGGTGAGTCGACCACTGGTCGTAATTGCCGGTTGTTCAATACTGCACTGATTATGTGTCGTGGGGAAATTGACCTTTTCAACACTTGAGTCGGCTCCAAGTTTTATTAAAAGTCAATTATTGTCCTCGTTTTGTACATATGCATTGTGTAACTGTAAAATTGTTTTGGCCAAAAAGGTTGTTATCTTACTCTAAATACCTCTTTAATTAAAGGCAGTATTATAAATCCAGTCAGCCAGTCTCCTATGTTACCATTTAAATGGAATAAAACAAACCAAGGTGGCCTGTGGGCGAAGTTGGTCGCAACCCACACGGTTGATGAATAAATTATTGGTATTAGAACATTGTCATGTGCCTTATGTGTCATATCAGATGTGATTGTGTCAAATACCATTGTCTTTGAATGTAATTTGCTATTAAAATTAATTTCAGTTATGTTCTTTCACATATACTTTAACTAGACAATTTTTAAGTGTTTGTGCAGGTAACTGTTGTATTTTCAGTGAAAAGAAAGGCTATCTTATTCTTCTAAATCTGTAATAACTATTTTCTATTATTATCATATATATCAGATTGAATTTACTACTTGCTAAAATTATCATTGAACAACAATACTGGCCCACATCCCAAGTCTTCAACCTTTCCACCTTGTAGTAAAGTTCTGACATTATACACTTCAAGGGTGATCCAAGGTAATTCTTAGTAAGTGCTAAGCACTGACTGCTATCTGAGCACAAATACATACTCCTATGTTGATGCATTGGTACTTTTATAGCTAAAAGTGTCTTATCAGGGTGGCACATATAGTTCTTTATGTGGCACCCTGATAAGACACTTATAAGACATCAGTTGCATCTGTATGTTTCAGTTTATGTGGTTAAGGATAGATTCTTAATAATGTGATGATTAGAGATAGATATGGAGACATATAATAAATAACATTAGAGCCACTTTTTGCATGCATTTATCAGTGTAGGTCATGTTATTCAGTGAAATTTAATGATCAAATTATCTAATGATCATGAATACTCTTTATAAGTTCTATCAGTAAAATTGTTTTAACTTTAAGAATAGGAACAGAAAAGTTCTTTCTATTAAAATAATAGCAACACTTTAGATCTTAGGTAAGTCTTTAAAAACATGTATGCAGGAATGTTTAAGAAGTATCTAGTACTTCATTTTTATCAAAACAATGACAGTTTGTAAAAATCATATTTTAAAAGTAAATTGCTGTTTCTCCATAGCAAATCAAATTTAATTTTTTTTTTGTTAACCAAATGTGACTAAAGAATGTGGATTTATGGAACTTAATTGCAGTAATTCAGAAAATTGTGCATGTCTCATTAAAAAAAAACTATGTAAAGCAAAGTAATAAACAGTGAAGTAGGTAATGCCTAATATTATAAACCTCTGTCAATATTTAATTATTTTGACCCCATCTAATTGCCATTCAAGTGATTTATGTTTTGAACAATAAATTATGATTATCAAAAACAACTTATGAATTACTTTTAAACTTTCGCATTGCACAATTTAAACTCAATGAAATGGAAATTAACACAATCATAATTTAGTTACAAAATGTTTCTTTTTCTTTATTTAATTAAAATTTTAAGTTTCATTAAGTTTACACAACTTATGAATTTTAAATTTTTTAAACTATCAATATCATTGGTTTTATAAAAGTGCTTAGTAATTGTTTTTTTTTACATACATCTTTTTGTTTTGAAGAAAGTTTCATATGTTTTAAAGACATGATAAAGTCAAGTAAATAATAATAAGATAGGTATATTTTATCCAATCAATTGTCAAATTCCTTTCTAAGATAAAGCCTGTAATGAGTAAATTCTAGTCACTAGAATTATACAAATTGTATATGGACTGGTATTTTAACATAACAGCACTTATTTATTTACTATGGTTATTTAGATTTGTCCTTATGAATGAATTATATTTCGTCAACTAGCGGCGGAAATCCAAAACGAATAGGTTATCTTAAGCCGTTTGGAGGTATTGGTAGGGGGCGAGTAGCGCGGGCGGTGCGTGGTGCGTGCGCGCAGTTGACCCGCGACAGGCGCGCCAGCCGCAGCGCGCAGCCGCGAACACGCCCGCGAGTGATGTCACCGGGATCGTCTCAGCGCCTGTGACTGTGCAGTGATTGTGAACTATGGTAGCGATGGTCGCTTCAGCCTCCGGATACGGCACCCTCCGCCGCTTCATGAGCGCGCCGGAAGGTCAGCCCGGCATGGAGGAGGCCGCAGTCGTGACCAGCACATCTGTCGCCGTTTCGGTGAGATGCCCATGCATACGGCCTGAGGCTTATACCCATACAGTTATATATCATTAGATACCGCTCGATGTGATAACGTTATGCGTTTGGAATGCTGATGATAATGACTTGTTTACCGATGCGTCTTTATCGCAAGGCGTGCCCGTGAACGCGATCATTGTAACGACTCGATAAGTTTCTAACGATTACATTTGTTACTGTTTCTAAAATGCTTTAAACCATTATTGCAACATTCAGCTATACTGTGTCACTGTATACGTTCATATTTCAATGAAATAGTGAGTAGTAACAATACACTAAATTGACTTGGAAGTGTTACAATAGCTTTTAGAAAGCGGTGTGTAACGACTTCCATTGGTGTCTATAAGCATTCGTTTATTAACTCGAGTACACCACTATTGCAAATAATACTTTTCTCTTTATATTGTAGAGCGATTTGAATCCGCCAGAAAGTGGTCAGCTGTTATTGAAATTGGTTTTGTTCCTATTCCATAACAAAACCGTAAGCCGAATTGATCCGTCTGGTACCAAAAAGACAAATAAATCTATCAGTCCATAGCAGCCGACCAGCGAAAGGGTCATTAACCCAACTTTCCTTTTTAATATTCTATCGTGTATTATTAGCATCGATCGAAAAACCGGCCTTGGCCTCGCACCACAAGTGAGCCACAATAAGTCTTTCCTCGATGATGTCACCGTGATCTGTTCAGGAATACGGGATGGAGCCAAGGTTAGGTCATCAGACCGTGGCTGTATCTCGTTCGTGGACCCGCGGGCACGGCTCGTTGGACACAACCGCGAAAGAAGCGCACCGCGATGTGGTTACCGACCCAGATCACTCTAGCGCTTACTCGCATTTTACCCCCCTAAATAAAAGTGGGACGTGTCGAGAACACAGCAAAAGCTATTAAATTGATACTGATGTTCTATTTGCTCAGCCACACAAATTGTGGTAAAAACTGCTCTGGTAGCGGAATGATGCTCTTAATCAACTAATTCTGAGATTTACGCTGCTATTGCATTGTTGCGCTTAACTGTTTTGAGTAAATTACACGATCTATCAGCAGCATGAAGTTTAAAATTGCCCATCGCAATGTTTCGAGCGAGTATCGGCCAGGAAATCGTAAAATGAGCAGGCTCGCCGGTGCGTAGAGAAAACGCCGCAAATCCAATACGATCGCCGTGATAATAGTGTGCCATTGGAAATGGAGAGTCGTAATTCATAGCGATTGTTTGACTACGTTTCGTTTCTCACCAGTTCTTTTTGCAACAAAATAAATTTATGTAAACTGAATTCACTCTTTCAACAAACATGATTCTTTTAGGTTCCATCTTCAAAGGTCAAGATACTTATCCAAGCAAACATGGGTGATATTTAAAATCAATAGTAGCCTTAATCACCGTAAACCCTGTGACGAACTAACTAGTTGGAATGCTACAAACGTAAACGGAGCTGTAGGACGCAAGACCAGTTTGTCGCAAGAATTCTAAATCGAGTCAACGGAAAACTTTAATCTTTTAACTCGTTTATATGTGCACCTTGCTGATTTAAATAAACATACGGCAGTATCGTTACCTACTAAACCAGCATTAATTTTAATGTTGATTTTGTTATTGCTTGTAAATCAATAAAGCACATGTAAGGAAACGTCGAATAAAGGTAATTGGTCGGTGATCCATTTCAGATTGATGTGGCAGAACGTTTCGACATCTGTGTTCATTGTAGTGCCACCGATGTCGGTGTGAGTGCACACTTCCGCCCACGGGCCTCGTATAAGGCGCAGGCCTTGCTTCGGCTATACGTGGGTATCTGCTAGACTGGATGTTTAGCAATATCATTCGTATTACGTCGGAAGGTTGCTACTGCTGTTAGAATCACCACATTACCAGTCACAACTGGATCTCGCTTAATTGTTTTATGTGCTTTTGATATGATAGTCCTTGTCATCTCCACTAAAGGCGCTGGCTAAAATAAATAGCGATTACATCAACACCGAATTAGGTTAATAGAATTCCGTAGCATGTAAATGTTTTAACTAAACCTATTTGTATCCAAACGTGGTAAATCTTTAACAACCAGTTTTATCGCTTGATTAATTTCCGATCTTATTACAATCATTGTTATTTGTAGGCTACTAAAACAACGATAAATTGCATTACGTAAAATAAACTTTACAAATAGATTGAATAATTAAGGTCTTTGTCTCTTTGATGAAACTTAAAATTGATCGAGTGAATTGCATTACAATAATCGTTCACATAATCAAAGTTGGCGGCTATTTAAAATTAGAAACGCTTTCAAACCACACGGTTTCTATGGAGATCGAATATCAGATAACTATTAACAATTTCTTCGCCACCAACAACTGTGACACTTGCGATGTAACTTATACAAATATGGTTAATCTCGTCTCGTATCCAAACTTTTTCTTCAAAACAAATTAAATGGTTAACCCAAACACAAGGTTTTAACTAGCCATTAAAGAGTTCTACTATTCGTAACCTGGCTCCATCATCAGATCTCTGCTCATCATCATCACCAGATCAACTTTGTACCCGGACACTTAATGTAGGTTATAAATGAGTTCCAAGATTTTATTAGGTACGTAGTGTGTTACATATACACATAGCTGTTATACTCGTAGTTACAAGTGAAGCTAATATAGTACCTATGTTAAAATTACCTTCGATTTTAACGTATGCGTGTTGAATAGGTACTATTATGTTTACAAGTTGTTTGTTGATTGGTATGTGATATCGAAAATACAATGGCGTAACTCTACATTACTGAGGTAGCCGTTGTTTTGTTTGCATTTCCTTTCATAATGATAACGATTGACGAAATACAACTTAGAGAGGATGAAAATAGTTAAATAGATCTTACTGACGGTACATCTACTGATGGGTTATCAATCATCTTAGTTAAATATCTTCGGCTAATGAATGCTGATGCTATTTCTTGCAATGTAGATAGTATTGGTATTGAGGCACTTGATAGCACAATGCAGACATTTGATGAACCCGGCCTGGCAGAGAAAGCTAATATGCGGTTCGCAACGTGCGGTTACTTTCATGTTCGAGCTTTTTCATACGATCAGTGAAGAAATTGCTTTTTTGATTTAAAACACAGATGTAATTGACTTGGTATTTACATGTGTTCCTGTGTCAAGTCAAATTGGAATTAAGCTAGCCAGTCCAATTTAGTTTTTGCACGGAACTTTTTCAGTTCCTTAGTCTCATTTAATCACAATGTCAGTGGTGCAAATAATTAAAACCAGTGTTTTGCGTTAATTATGCATACGATTTAATATTTTTTTCTCCCTTCTATGCAAAGTGAAATTAACGTTCGGAAAGTACAAATGTAAAAGACGCTCAAACAGATTGGTTATTTGACGTAGTAAACTTTGAATGGGCCACTCTCTATTCGCTGGTAACAAAAGATTTGATGAGAGACGCAAACTTAATATTAAAACCCAAAAATAATTTTCATATACTAGCTCAGTCAACTAGACGAAACAAGGAAAAAATTGTTACTTAAATAATACTGTACTCTCTAACCAAGGATTGTCTTGCTTGAAACCTTGTCTCAAAACTATTTATGCGCCTTTTATCTTTCTATTAATATTGTTTATCACGATGATCTGTTACAATATACACAAGGTTGGTTATTGTGTTTTTGTTAATGCTTTTATGGTAGTGTACCGTATCGAATGGATTCGAGGTGTGTAAAGAAGCCGTTTAAAACGATTTCATTTTAATGCTATCTTTTTTGTGACACCGCAAAACACGTAAGGCTTTGATTTTATTGATTCCAACAACGAATTCAATTTGGCCTTTGGTTTAGACTAATTTTACTGCTACAGTTATTCTACGTACGCATTACTTTCTTTATTAAGAGTGGTTGTTTGCGACTTGTAACTGGGTTGTAGAATGGGACATAAATAATTCATTGCATCCCATTCAATTACTAATTCCTCTACCTGCCAAGCGGCTACGGTTCTGAGTTCTCACACTTTCGAACACTTTAGGGCTCTCTCAGATCTGGTTCAGAACCGTCAATAGAGATATTCGCATGAAAGTGCCGTCCGGTACACTGACACTCCGTGCATCCTCGGAGACGTTGAGATTCTTGTGTAACTCCTCACGAGATCTCAGTGCTTGGTAATGTCGTGCGCAGCCAGTATTGTGCCTCGCAACCTTAGCTCCGTGGGAAATCTTGAATTCGAGCCGAGCATGCATAAATAACTTGTTAGCATCGGCCACATTGCCAGTTTCTTCGTTAAATTATAGCAGTCACGGATAGTTAATTAAGAGACTTATCACTTAAACTGTGCTACTTCCATCTCAAATACAAATAAAGATTGAAGTAGAGCATTCACAATCCTTCGTGATGTCGCTTTCAGTTTGCTTTTGGTTTTAATTAAGACTTCGGAGGTCATTGCAGTTTCAACTAATGAACCAATCAAGGCAGTTCTACCTCCATAAATGTATAAACGTTAGAATCTGACGTTTAAGGGACACTTTCATATCTATCTCTCTCTCTAGGTAATCCTTTATTTGGAACACATCTAGGTTTTACGAAAATATGGATAGCACAATTATAACATAAACATTTAAAATGAGATTAAGGTAATAAGGTTAAATCTTGATCAAATTTTTGCAAAATATGTTACTTGAACATTACGTAGATGATGTTTTTGAATAAAAGGAAAATTTTAATAATAATAACGTTTTATGCCGCGTTCAATGCCCCTCTATTCGCTAACTCATGCGATTCTGAACTTGCAGCCCGAGACGAATCGCAGCTCATATGCGATTCCATGATGGCTTTTTGATCCGCTAGCGGCAATGAAGGCAAACTGTAAGCGTTGAATAATTTTTTTTGCTTTGCCAAAAATAACCTTGTCAAGGAGCATCAAAGTTTGTGCCATAAAGTTACACCCACTCATATTTTTGGGCATAAACATTGAATATTGGTAATCTTTAACATGTTTTATGCTGTTTTATGATTTATGAAACATCCTTTTATATATTTTGTGGGTCATGGTTATGTACAGATCATAATAATATCAAAGTGTATTAAATTCGCTCTCGCCTTAAGAGGTGCTTTCAATGTTAAAATCATGACTGCTATTTTGTGTAAGGGTATAATTTGCCTCTTTTCTATTTTAAAATTTTTGTATAAATGTTTCTCGTAACGTTTCCGGTGTCGCGCAAACAACTTTCGATACCAGCAATTACCTCAGCCTCTAAACACATATTTGCCTATCAATATTTTGGTCAAGCTCTGACGTAACCGACTATGTAACAGACAAGTTTGCCGCCACTCCGCCAGTCATATCGATCGGCAGTAGTTTGCTGTCTATAATACTCTATAATATAATAGTAGTTACGAAATGTATATAACTACTGATGCTTGCTCCCTTGGTGAGTCTACATTGCATCTCTCACTTTCACCGAGATGAATCGCTCCGTACAGCAAAGCCTGTACCAACTGGGTCACATCACGCTGCACGCTTTACGTTAGAATCCGCTAGATACTTATCCAAAACTATATTACCTACCTACCGTTCTGATTCGTACTCGTGGATTATAAATGGTGATTAAGAAGATGCAGTCGTGGAATTCTAAACTGACTGGAAAAAGAAAGTGTGATTGGAAAGATTAAATGTTTGTTTCGTATTGTTGAGCATCTTACGTTCGTAAAACGTAAATTGAAAATATTTTTAATGACAATAAAGAAATCTTTCTCGAGTCAAATTGATGGTGTTGAAATGCACGAAATATGGAAAGAATTCACTAGAAATAAAACGTCATTGTGTTTTTATCGTACACGACTTGCTTTATCTTTATCTCTGACGGTTATTTATTAGTTTAAAATTCTCCATCAATTGTATCTTCAGTGCAACAAATCATGATGCTCTGAAGATTTGTTCGGTTTAAATCGCGATGAGTGCGGTTTCCCGTCACTTCCTACATGCGGATTGCGGTATCAAAACATAGCGAGCCTTGACAGTGCCTCAGTAATGCCAGCGTAGGCTCTGTCTGAGGCCACTGTAATTTTCATTGCCAATTGCCCATTACGCCTACTAAATACTATATTTTTACTTTTTTTAAATTATGGTGACCAAAAAGACAGTCTTCAGTAAGCTTACTTTTGTCATTCTTTAATCTTGTATCATTCTGTAATTATTAATCCTACCTACTTAACAAGCAAAACATGTTGATTTTCTTTTATGCAATAATTGACATATTATAGCGAAGGATTTGCTTATGTCGAGGTTGCGTGGGCACAATATTTATAGTTGTCATTGGTTATGACTTCATCGCGACGGCTCTGTTGTTGACGTTGTGCTCCGATTCAATGCGAGAAGTTTACTGTTTGCTAACGTTTAATTTACAAACAGCTTAAATGTTTTCCGTTTGTGGTGCTCGTATTCCATTATTTGGTGACACCTCGTAATCGTGACTAACTGAAATCTTTTTTGCTGAATAAACTCCCGATTGTCTGTTCTCGAAAATTATTATGACTAACGATCGGTCGAGTGAATAGAAAATTGCAACCCTACTGACTCAGAAGAGGCCTAATCATTTTCACTTCCTGTACCACAAAACTGATTGTAATATCATTAGTTCCACCAGACGGACTGGACTATACTACTACATTCATGTTTATTACAGTCCTATCATTGATTATAAAATTTTGATGCATGGGTTTTATGCAAGGTGCAAAGAAACCTTAACCCAGTGGGTATTGCGTTTTCTTTCTTAAGTTCTGAGGATTAAGCCTTGAAATGTTCATATTCCCTTTTATTGGAATTCATTGTTACACTTGGAAAGGTTCAGTCTTCTTTACTGAATTTTTCATCGTGATTTCACATTGTCTGTTCAATTTTATCTAACATTTTTATATTGACTGACGCCATAAGTTTTATGACTGTAGACTTCCTTTGTACTTTTATGGGAATCGGATGCATTGCTTATCTTGTAATCACCTTGTGAAATTCCGCACGATCGAGATACGAATGAACTCGTAAGGTAACACCTTATAGGGTTGTTCAACTGAATATTAATTGATGTGTACTATAACGTGTTGTACAGCAAAGAACATAGAATTCCTTTCTCGCGGCCGCCTGCTCGACTGGTGTTCCATGTTTGGGCAGTCGTGAATCACTTCTTGTTCCGTTCTCGTCAAATATGTCAGTTTATTCGATAACGATTTTGGATGTAGGTTTGGTTTTCTGCGTTGCTTAGTTCCATAATGGTGTTTCCTGCAAACATTTTGTATTTGAAGACTTGATAAAGTACCTACTTAGATAAATTTCTGCACTTCAATGATTTTAAAGGACGTTTGACAACTTAAGTTACATTACTTGAAGCTCCTCGTAGGTATGTTTCTTGTTTGATTAATTTTATTTCACATCAATAACGTCTTTCATTTCTGGAAAACATCCTAATCGGAAATCTAAAAGTAAATTAATCATAACTTTTTCGTAAAAGTCTTTTGAATCTTTTCAGTTTTAACCAATACTTTTTGCCTTACTCGTACACAGGATTCTGTGGTTATGCGAAGCTCCAAGTTGTTGGTTAATATTATATACAGGCTTGTCCAGGGAACTGGAGGCGGGTGCGTGGGCGCACGACCTCAGCATTCGCGTGGGCCGCAGGTGCCAACGCACCTTTCCAGTTCCACGCATCGATCGACACAAATGGATGATAATCGATTCAAATAACTGTACTGCGCTGTAATGGATCGACTAACCCTTGACCTCTTCCGTTCATTTGACGTTTATGTTTTCTTTGTTTTTCGTAATCGATCCAGTCTATTCCATTCAGTATCGTTCAACGGATATTACAGTTTACGTTTCGTATCTTGCTGTATTAAGTGGCATGTAATTTGCCAACGACTAGACATTTATCTTGTTTTTCCATTTCTATTATTCAGTTCACTCATTGTGAAATTTGTGAGTTTCTCTTTGATTCTATTTGATCTAAATTATTGTTAATTATGAATACGTGTTGAGTAATAACTAGTTTTATTTTTATCCTTCCATCCTTTTCCTGTATTGAAATGTTATAAAATTGAGATCTTTGTTATACTGCTACTTGATCTACTTTTATGGAATGTTACAAAAGTTGGTGATGGTAAAATTGATTCAATTGTCTCTAAAATTGAAAACATCTAATCTATGATTTCTTTCTTTTCTTTCGTTCACGGCTACATCTGATTGTTTCGTCCAAATATGGCATGATGTGTACCACACGGTTGCATACGAGCGTTTTTCAAGTCTTAGCTGTCTATTCTTTCGCTAATTCCCACAATTTTACAAACCCGTCAGCTATTGCAAGAAGAATTTTTCTTCAATGACAGTAATAATGACTAGTGTCACGGTCGAGTTCGCGGCATCGATATAAAGGCCCGAGTCGTGCTGGCGGCAGACGACGTCGGAAGCGGACTCTTCCGCGCTAGCCAAAGGTACTAATGAACTAAGCCGAAACCTCTCGTTAGCCACAAGAGAGAGTGAAATGCGAATGCAGTGGCGATTCCGCTAATTGCTCGGCAATTAACTAGTACGAATTGAGTGTAGAGAGTGGCCTACCCGCTCCACTTGCTATATGTTATGGCGTGGTGCATGAAACTACTTAATAGACGGCTCTTTACGAGCGAAACGCTCCCGACGCTTGCAAATTGGATTTGTTCAGACAACCGCTGTATACACTACCGTTTTAAATTCAACGATGTTGGTCGTAAAGCATTAGTTCATTACACGACAAAGTATCAACTTACACGCGTTTCTACTGTTAGGTGCTAGGTGATGCCTATATGCTAGGCTTTAAAATTTGAAGTACATAAAATAGGAAATTGGTCAAAGAAAGTGAATAAAAGATACAATTTCAAATTATGAAAATTAATTCAATTTTCTGAGATCTGTGTCACATGTCAGACATAAATTTTACAAATTGAAATTGTACGGAATAAATTAACATACATAATGTTAAAACAAAAAGGCCGTATTATATTAATTGACTTCGTTAGGATGAGTATTCATTAACATATTAATCAGCTATTTTCTGGGCTTTTAAAAATTGGATAATCTGTAAAGATTCTAGCGAATTTGTTCCTAGTACTTTTTGGATTACTGCATCTTCTAGATTCTAGTGTGTTTGATGAGCGTTTTGTTCGATCGGTCGTTCGAGTGACTTCCTATTTGGGACTTCGGGAGTGTCTCTGCAACGGCCTATTTTTAACTCTGGCATGCGCCGGCACGCGCCGACCTCTCTTATGATTTGTCGGCGTTTGATGCCGTTATTGATAGCTGAGCTACTCGCCCTTTATTAGCTGTACTTCTCTTAGCTACACTCGCATATAATGTAAACATCCATTTAAAGCTGAAGTCAATGATCTTTTTTAAAGATACCACTAAATAATTTACAGTAGTATCTAGTTGTGAACTTGTCGTATTCAATTTAGTGCAATAAATATTTGCATTTTGCTCGACATGAAAGACATCTTGTCTCCACTGCATAAACATTGTATCCATTAGATGCTCGAACAGATGAAATGCTTTAATTAAATTTCTTTGTCTTCATGTTAATAGGCGCTCCACGAGATTTCTTATGAGCTAAATAATGCTTTGCACTAATAACAGAGAGTGATCCGAACGTGGTGGTTGCGTGAATGCTTTCTCACTTGCGTGATGATGACGTTATCGTAACTGCATTTAGAATATTCAAGAGCTGATCCAATTTGTAGTATCATTACCACCGCTAACGGCTCCATGGAGTTATCTAACTGGCCTTGACACGACATTGGAGTTGGATGCCTAGGCTAATGGTGTCACGATTGTTTCTTAGACGCCAACATCGAACACTTGTCTATTCTTGAGGCGTAATTTGTACCGCATGCTGCACGTTTCTTACCTCCTCCCTCACTCACGGGCGATTGGTTCAAGTTAAATGTAACTGAATAGATTTCACGATATGGATATAGTCGTCCATTACCAACACGAATCCACCTGCATAAATAAAAAAGTTACTATAAGTGTGTCGCGTGCCTTCTTTTTGTCATCATCATTACCAGTGACAAAAAAGTAATTTAGACTTTCCACACATTGTCATCTGCTGCATACCTTGCCGCGCGACTAGGGCTGTCTTTGTTTACAACCAGTTGTATGGCCGGCTGCACTTTTTTCCCGTCTCTATGTATAGGCTGGCGCTGGCCCCAATTCCTGCACACTTGCACCTGTCGGTCTACCATCTGGCCAGTACAAAATAATCGGAATGAGTTATTTATTATTGATGCCACATTGCATTATGATCATGTCTTTTTATAAAACGGTACCATAGACTTTTCGATATTCCTCTTTTCTAAGGATATCTAACCAAGGTATATCAGCAAATTGCAACATCAGAGTCAAGATCAGGTTTTTTGTTAATATCTTTATTATATTAATCAATTTGTTACTGAAAGAGTCTGGAAACCATGATATCTATTGAGCTAAATATTATTCTTTTGATATAAACGACAAGTAGATTAAAGCCCAGTTCCTATATCCGTGAAACGGTTGGTTTTGCTAACGGATGGTTGGAATTGTCAACTTGACATACTCAGAAGCGTTCCTATAAATGACGCTTCGTCAAATTTTATAGGAACGACTATAACGGCTCGTTACTTTTGACACCAATACGATCAGTTGCTGATGTACACTTAGGCATAGTACAATATAGGAACCCGGTGTAAAACAACAGAAGTTTTAAATAGAACTGTCTACATCAACTAATCAAATAAAGTGCCCTGAGTGGGTATTAAATAATTTCATTAGTTTATCGCTATTTCGTTTCATTTAATGAAGTGTGAAATGTGTCACACACAGCCGAGACGAAAACATCGCATCGCTCAATTTAATTCTGAATTGCTATTGCACATGGATGCTGGCTGCCAGTGCCACTACTGAATGTCTCGGTTATCTGATGACCTTTGCAGTAATCGTTTCATTCAACTTCTCAAGTAAATATTGTTTCTTCAGTATTGAGAAATGTTTAAACATCAACTTGCTTGCCGTCCTTAGCTTTATCGTGTAGGTAGGTCTTTAGATTTTTAATAAGTTTTATTTATATATCCTATTATATTATTCGATCGATTGTAACAAAATTATTGGTTAACGATAAAAAAATTGTGAATTGTGTTTGATGGTTGGTCCATCAAAGTTTTATTGGACCAATTACATTAAGAAATAATAGCTAGAAAAGAAAACATAATTCATTAATCATGGATTAGGTTTCTCTTATCTACAAAATTTTACGATTCTTGTGCGTTACTTACGCTCACGTTCTTGGAATTTTTAAGAATGTGCGCGATCTCCAACCACATTACCAAAGAGTACATAGGCAAATTGGGGCAAGGCTCGGTGGCTGCACTCGGTGAACTCCGCACAATAAGCGGACGTTGCCATAACACGGTTGACAATAATCGTGGCAATCGACTGTTGACAGCTCGCTCAATACCCATTCATACGGTGTCGGTACATCGTTAACTACTTGTCAGACCTTTGCAGTCATTACTGGCTCGGCAATTTTGCGTAATGCTAGTACTCATACGCACGCAGCTAATGATTTCTTTGACGTTATGATGACTGATGGTTAAGATGGAGCTGTTAATTGGTTACTGTTTGTTTATGTTAACACTTTTTTAGAGAATGTAAGGTAAGAAACTAGTTTAGTTAGTTTTGTTATTCTAATAGCTGTTATTGTTTTGTTTCAGTCAAAGCAGCGAGCGTCGATCAAATGGCTGTTATCGAAGGCCTTCAACAACAGAGTCCCCGAGAATCTTGTGGAACCGTTCTACAGGGATCATGAGGTAAAATTTTGTTTTATGAATATCTATCAGATAAATATCTCGGTTTGTTGACGAATCGAATACATTAATAAACACGTCAATCTGTTTATGTTTAATCAGACGGTTTTAGAACTTATCTGACAACTGTTCTCATGTTCCCACTCAGTGCAGATTAGTTCCTTTGAATAACTCGTAAAGCTGTTTTGTTTTAGCTCGGCAGCCGTATCCCGTCCCGTTGCGGTTACGGTCGCAAAGTTTATCTTTTATTTCCCAGCTTCTTAGTTGCTATAGCTTACTCCCCAGGTTTATTGTGTTTACCAGCTACGGTGGCTAGAGGCCGGCTTGACTAGGGTAAATAATTACAACTGAATCGTTATAAGATTACCGTTTCCTTTCTTTCAGCAAGCTTTAAAATAAATGGTATCCGCTAATTATGTATGCCGTCAGTCTTGAAGTCTTGCTTTCTAATTTTACTTCATGTAAATAACTTTGATCATAAACATTACACATAAATCGTTGTTCGAAGAATTTATGTTTGCATTTCTTATCGTGTCCAAAACGTTACTACCTAACCGGCAGATTTCTCTAAACATAATAAAGATACAAGAATGGAGATAATGGGTCGTTGACCCTCACACCTGAATGCTTATTAAGCGTTTGCTTCTCACGTTTAATTTTCACTACCATTGTTTCTCACAGCATCTATTTGTTTGCTTCGGCTGGCGACGTCGCGTGGTTATTCAACCTCTACGAGTACACCATATTATAATTTTAATAGGCCCTGGGTTTCCAGCTGCATAATTATTGAATATCATTATGCAAAATTGTTTTACAATCATGTTGAGATGTGTGTAGTAACATTCTTACTTGTTATTCTCATTTTACGCTCGTTTCGAAAAATGACTATGTATTAACTAGGAACTTGAAAATATCCTTTATTACAAGTATTAATATTGACTTTATTACAGACTATTAAATATTCATCGTTACGTTATTAAGTTTCCTCACTCAATTCGGAATTTAGGCCAATTAGTTTTAAGGCATATTTTCTTCTACGCTGTACACTAATCGATGGACGTACTCTTTATTGCTTGTGTTAAGAAACACACGCAGTATACTCAGAAGTATTATTACGAAGATAAATCATCCCTTTGATAGTTGCTTTGATTGTGCAACGGCGACCGAAGTGATCGTCCCAAATAACGGCTGTTCATATATAGGAACTCCTTTTATCTGCGCTTAAATACAACTAGACATTGTATTTATTCTATTTCAAGAGTTTCAGTTTTGTATTGAATGGTCATAAAGTAACGCTTTATCGAATTATACCTCTATTGCTTGTAATAGCTTTGACATTGACTCGTTGGCTGTCAAAGTGTAATTATTTTACTACGTCTGGCTGGAGGCTATTGAAAATGCTACTGTATTTTATACTGTAATTTTTATTGAACTAGCTTTATTACAGTATTTTTTGCCGAATATTGAAAGCATGTATCATTCGAGACATTCTAATTTAACGTACTTTCCGAAACATTATCATAAAAAGATAAATACATTGTTTCATAGAGTCGCGGTTGCGTAACGAGAGATTTGGGTACTTTCACTAAACGTAGCGAAACCTAATTCACGGAGCTCGTATGTTTAGCAGCACTTGTTAACTTTACTACTAAGGAACAACACAGCGAGAGAGACGCGGTCTAACTTGGAGATAGTTTCCCACACTAGACCCTTAGAGACTCCAGTAGGGTTATAAAAGAAAATGCCTGCCTACGCCGACCCGGTTTCAACTTATTGAACTGACCTTTTTACGTGACCTTTCAATTTCCTTCGTATTCGCTAACTCTGTTCATATTTTAGATTTCCGTTTATACCAAATCAAGAGATACATGGGTCTGCCCGGCCGTTTCAGAGATTGAATTCAATATCGATTAAGATATAGAAGTAACGCTCTTATGTCTTTAGCTTATCGTGTTTCGTTTTGTAAGAATGAGGTTTCCTTTTATGAAATCCTTTGCTTGGACTTGTGGTGATGGTGACATCTCAAGATTTGAAGATTTTTGAATCGCGCAGTCAAAGTAAGGATGTTACAAAGTAAATGTCGGGTAGTCTATCTCTCCAGCCCAGCTGTTGGACTTTTTTAAGACTTATACTGTATTATATTCGCCGTCTTTTCTTTGTCTACCTTTGATGAGCATTTAGGTGTTGTGGCCTTGAAACAAAAATCGCAATACCTGACAATGTTGGAGTAAATCCGAGGCATGATATTGATCCGGAGCATCCATAGTTACGAGGCCGGCACAGCGAGCGTCACGCGAACCCACGCTCAGTAGTACTCAGTACTGGTAATGTGCTCCCGGCTGGGAGTGTCTGTGGAGTCGTTGTCATGCGAGTGCCGTGCCACAGGACACCATGCCGTGTAAATAGCCGGCGAAGTATTTACTGGCTGTAATGCTACAAAAATGGAAGAGGACAGTAAGGTTTTTGCGTAATTTGTTTAGGACAGAGCAATTTAAACCTCGTCAACTTTAGCCGTACTTATTTTATCGTAATAGGTATTTAAAAAAATAATACAACATGTAGATGATTTTGTATGTTCGACTTTTGCTGCAACTGAAGCAAAGATATCTTGAATTGATTATCAGTAATCCTTTAAGAAATGTCATCCATATTTAAAGACAAGTAATGATAAACCTTATCAAGGAATATTCGTTTCTTCGCTCTGTAAGGCTATTTCAAGATTGCATTAGTATTCAGTGTAGGGCTCATTTCCTCGAAGCAATCTCTCGATTCAGTTCCCGACGGATATCCATAAGCGAATGTTGTTGCAACAAGTTCAAGGACCACCGTGTTTGTCACTGAAATATCCTCGCACGGTTTCTGAATGTGAAATATTGCAGTGTAGTAGCTATTTCGATACAATGCTAACATTATGCTGAACTAAATACATTACGTTTTGTTTATCAAGCAACTTTCTCTTAGTTACAAAGATAATAAGAAAAGTTGTTTCTTTTATCCGTGAAGAAGAATCCTTTTTGCCCAAGTAATTTGGGTTTAGCGGGCTACATATAAGCTTTAAATATTGCTTAACGACATTTCGATCTTGCGAAAGCGATTTCTGGCGAGACAATTAGGGATCAAGCCACTTAATTTGTTTACCTAATTATTAAAATTTCGGTTTAATGTTGCGATTGAAGAGTTGTTAGATCTCATGAATTGTTTGAGTCGGTAAACGTGATTACTTGAAATTCAACTGATCGACTGTTTTTTCATGTGTCTTATATCACACCTAACTTCCTACGTTTTAGGCATCAGTCATTTGGTTCGAGTTGGCTGAACCCGACCAGAGGTCATCGGGTGCGGTATTTCTTTGTCTCGCGATGAGGTGAATAACCAAATATTAGACGACGACTCTAGTTACTGCAAATTCTATCATTTTGTGGATAGACTTCAGCCCCTAATGTCCTTACGTAGGCAATTGTTTTATGGCCAATAGTAAACGCTGTACATGAATTTCCCAGCAACGTCAAATAGAATTTCGGTTCCATATAGTTCACGCTATTAAGCACACATTAACTACACATGTTTTTGCCGGTCGAAATTCTAACCAAATTCTATCATTTAGTGGATAGACTTCAGCCCCTAATGTCCTTACGTAGGCAATTGTTTTATGGCCAATAGTAAACGCTGTACATGAATTTCCCAGCAACGTCAAATAGAATTTCGGTTCCATATAGTTCACGCTATTAAGCACACATTAACTACACATGTTTTTGCCGGTCGAACACTCGAGGAAGTAGTTGCGATCATGTTCCAGAAATAAAATATCAGTCCTGTCCCTTTGAAATCCAATAGCACACGGTATTCAGCTTCGGCGGTGTTGTCTCCGAGCGTTTTCCACGATGGAAATAACCCAATGAATGCATATTCCTCTCCAGTCCGCAACAAGTAAACTTTGCTCCTCGGAACTCCAATTTAGGTATGCTCCAAATACAAACGTCAAGGGCGTAAGGTTGAGAATGGAATGCCACAACGTTTTTCAGCGGAGCCAATACAAAACTGTCGTTCCGTAAAAATAGTCGTACCGTTTCCGCCTTCGGGAAACGGCGATCCTTTTGTTCTTTTCTGACTCAGCTGGTTTTTTCTATACCTGTTTCCAAATTATTTTGTTGCACTATTTCATAGCACATTCGTTGCTCAACCAAATATTACCAATACGAGGTTTTCAAGAAAAAGATAAGAGCTGGTCTGGCGAGATTTTCTCACGTTTCACATGCGATTACTTTTATTGAATGATTCAATGTTATTGCCGTTTAGTATCATACTGAGTCAGCTCAGCAATGGCACCTAAATCTCCGCAGCTTGTGATTCATTCTCTCCGCTTCCTTAGTTGTTGGAAATATGTTTGTTACTTTATATTACTCTAGCTAGAACAAAACAAGTAAAACAATTCAAGAAAACTATGAATGAGGAAAAAATAACAAAAAAGTTTTGCAGACTAATCTCAGACGGTGCAGATGAATTTTATAGCCGGCGGATAGTACTATAATCTGCTCTGTGTAGGCGGCGCCTTTCTCCTTGACCCGTGGCCACATCCGAGACGAGCCACAATACATTTGTCATTCGGTCGTGGTCGTTTTGTAGCCTCGAAGTGTCGAGGGCCGATACGTTTTTGTCGTTTTCTTTGCGTAAGGTGACACCTTCGGCGTGTGTTCACATCGGAGCTTGCGAATTGCGAACAGACGTTAGACCTTGACAAGGGAGTTCTTTTTAATAACATCGAACGTAGAGTTGTAAAGTTAACCAAAGGGCTACAAGCACGCCAAGAGTTACGCAATAGCGACTGTCTGTCCGCTGCTGATATGTGATAAAGAAACTGTAGATCCAATAACTCTAGCCAGTGCTGATGCAGAGGTATCTTCTAGACTTGACAGTTAGCTCCGATTCTGCGTAGTGTATAGTCGTCCGAATTATAGTGGAATGTCCGAAAGAACACCTTAGGATTGCATTCTCGGCATATATCTTTAGTTTAGTATTTATTAGTCAATGGTTTTCAACACAATCTAATGTTATGCCCGCAGTAATGTCAATTTTCTCGGCGAAAAAAGGTTTGACCCACCATAATTTGTAGGGCTATTACGTATCCCTCTTAACTAAATTATGTTTATTTATTTCTGTCTGATGAATGTTATGGTACTGTAAACCTATCATATCAGTACAACATTGAACGTGACACGATTACAATGTGACGAAGAACACTTTCAGCTAACTCGGGTCTGAGCTAGCCGAAAGGGTTCTTCGTCACAACAATAAATGATTTGTGTTTAGTTCCAAATGTCTGAATACTTGGGGCATCACTGTGGACACTCGTCAATCAAGTAGTAAAACAACGCGCGCGTTCGGAATCGAATGTTTTGATTCAAGGAATGATGTTATGGCCGCGCGTGGACATTGGGCGACAATGGCACGCGTCAGGATTCGTAATCGTAACTCAATATGTGTACATAACCACCGGTGTTGTGATAGATTCGTTGAATCAATATTATTTGAATGCTGTTAAAATAATGGGCTTGATGAATTTGATATTGATTTCTAATAAGTTTTACCCATTCTTATATGTCGTATGTAAATAAACTATCGATGGTCATTATAATTGTATGATTTATAGCATACTCGTATTATTTATTAGCATAAATATATATATGTATTCATCATGGAAATTACAATATCAGATACGCCTAGTAGTCTACGTTTGAATAATTCTAATTTCATAATGGAAGAAACAATCGTTTTACTATAATATTTGATGTTGTTTCTTTCAATTAAAGAACAGCAGTTTCATTAACCAGACACATAGCAGAACTATATGATGAGAGATACCTAAATACATTATGTGACGTAAATGTCTCGGGTAGATAGGCTCATTAATACAAGCACTTGTCCCTTGCGAGGTTCGTACCACCACCACGTGACCACTTGGTTTTGTAGTGGGAAGCGCGAACCACTAGACCAGTATGGCTGTCTTTATAACTATCATTATAATTTTAACAGTCCAATGATTCCTTTTTGTCAGTTTCGGTGTGCGAATGTTTCGAAAGTGACTCTTCGATGTCGGGGGCAGAACGATTACCGTAATACGCTGTAATTTCGACGAGCGACGACCTCGTCAGTATCGTGATGATATCCGCAAAAAACTGTAATTATCGTCCAAACGACACTGCTGGCCACGGGATGTTTGGCATAATAGCTCTTCCTTGTTGTCATAGTTCAATTATTGTTCACTAAATGATAGTTCCAGAGTCGTATGTGACCGCCTTTAGAAGTTGATTCCCTATTAAAGATGTTCAACAATTACGATCAGTTATTAACACAAGACTGGTCAACTTATTACCTAAAAATCGTGTTCTGTCATTACTTATAGTTTAAAGGTTTAATTGAAATAATTAAAACTTTCCGAGTGATTATCTCTTAAGTTCTTAACAATAACTTTTTCTAAAGGACCAAAATTTAATACAGCAAATGACCACACAACTATTACGATCTGTTTTCTTTTTTTGGGAAGTTATCATTACAATTTTGTATCTTTTTTATTTAAAGTCCTTACCTAATTGTTGCACTATTATATTGCCAATAAACTTGTGTTAAAAAACTAGGGCGTTCATTGAACTTTAAGTATCAGACCGAGCTAGGATTGTCATCTTCACTGCATCGTCGCCAACTGGAGCCAATTTAGCTATTTTACGCTCAGCTTTATCTTGACCTAACAGATCTAGATTCAAAGTTAGGTCTATTGAGGCCGTATTGTCTGCGGCATTTCGCACGTTAGTGTCGTTAAGACCACGGCCAATGAGATGCTAATTTTGTGCCGTAAGTGCCGTAACGCACGATTGCGAAATCAAACCTGTTTTTTATTGCACTCCAGTCCCCCCCCCCACCCGTTTTTCTATTGACATATTTTATTTTTAGGCATTTACATATTTTATTAGTGATAGTAGGTAGTTTGTTTGTGGATGCTGTTATGTCTTTTAACTAGATGAACTAGGTTACTTTGCTTTACTATGAATACAATACATAGTGTAATTTTAAATCCATAGTCAGGCCTTCTTTCTAATGGGTTTAGTTTATTAATGGCAAAGCCTAGTGTCCCTCTAACAGACATATTATACATACAGAATTCTGTTATGTATATAGCAAAGTAAATTAAATGTTGATATAATCTCTGTCAAGATTCGTGTCACTGCCTAATATGAATCATGAAGGCTTATAGTGGAGCGAGTTAGTTCGATAAGGGTGGTGAAAAACCGTCCGTGACGTCATAGCGGCTGACTGGCCCGCCACACCCGTCAGCAAGGTTAAAATGTTCTCATTTATTTAGTTTGCCATGTGACGCAACTGTCACTCCCTTTAATTACGTAATGTTTATATAGCTCGTTTTATATTCAGGCAGGCTATTTGCATTTTGGTTTACATCTTTTGTGAAAACTCACTTGTACCCAAAAATTCGTATTTTGGTTGCTTTATCATCATTATCATCTTCATTTCAGCCAAGGTAGGACGTCCACTGCTGATCATAGGCCTCCCCCAGTGACTACTTCCAGATCGGCCGATTGGAAGCAACCTGCATTCAGGGTCTTCCTGCAACCTTTACCGAGTTTTAAAGTTGCTTTATATTCTAATAATATGCTCTATTATGTTATTTTAGGAAATAATCGTAGCAATAATAATTTCCTCTGTACTACTCTTTTCCCTACCGATTTGTCCAGTACTAAGCTGGTTTACGCTTGACAATTATCCCGATATATTTTTAAAGCAACTGCCTTTAGACTTCCATAACCCTAAGATGGAGAATAGATTATTTTGGAACTAGGCTACACTTTCTGTGTTATCTGAATGTATAGTATAGGTTTCAAGACGATGTTTTACTTCACCGCCGAGCACCATTAATGCTAATACTAAAATGAATTTATGGATAAAAAACAAAATATATTTATACTGTAAATATGTAGTAGGTACCCAAATTATTGATAGTATAAATACCTGAATGGGGAACAAAAAGTTAAGCAATGGCGTTTGGCGTTTTCGAAAGAAGCTGTTAGTTCCTATTCATCATCTTCAGACCTTTTATGATCATGATGACATCACTAAAAAGCAGCCGAGATGTGGCTGCGTTCCAAATTGGGTCGCGACCTAACATTGATCTACATTCAAAAGGCTTTGCGTCTTCAAGCTTTATTACGTTGATCGCTCCGAAATTGAATTTGATTTTTTAATTTAGTTGATAAACGTTCGTGTGTGTCTCTTTACGTCACTTGTCGTTATAATATTTCCGATAGTTTATTTCGGGATCTATTGTTGGTCGTTTTGCCAGCCCACCACACCTACTTATGTTGAATGCGTAATGAAATAATGTTAATTTTTTCGCTTAGATCGTATCAAATGATTTTGTAAAATCGAATTTCGTATTCCGACTAGGTAACAAATTCTTTTTATGGCATTTCCTTGCCCTTTTATATTCGATATTTTTTTGCCCGAGATGGGAGTCGCGAACAAGGATGGATGGAGCATCTTAATTAAAAACTATAACTAACTAAATTTAACTAACTCTAACTAATAAAACTAACTATATTTTGTTTTTTTTAATACTTTGTGGATTATTTTTAGATTAATGTAGATAGATGCAGTAAATAACTTACTAAGGACATATTAAATTAACTCAAACTAATATTTTTTGCTATTATGTGGTTTTAAACGAAGTATTAACATAAAGGTTACAGTACCATTGGCCAAAATTGGTTAAACAGTTAATTATTATTACTTGGACCCGACGAAATTAACATCGTCAACTGATTTTACCGCACAATCTAGTAAATTACATTCATCACTTTAAACCTCATCATTCCCTCTTATTTTCAAAGTTTTAATCAATCCTTTGTCCACCAGGATCAGGAGCATCTGAAGCCACCAATCGTGGGCGGGCTCGCGAACGCGGAGCTGTACTGCCTCGCGCTCGCGAACATGTACTCCGACCCGAACTACCACAGTCTGAACCATTGGAACATCCTGCAGACGCTCGCCAGGAAGGGCGTGCACGTGCCCGACCCGCCCGACATCGCGCTCACCGAGACCGTGCTCATACAGACCAACCCGCTGCGAATGGTAAATCCAACAATTCTTCCAACAAATACAACTATTATTATAATATATATATGATATGCTCAAATGCTCGTGCCCATCACACAAACATTTGCCCCTCGCTGGATTTGAACGCATAAGTAGTCTAAGTAGCCGCTAGGCTTTGTAGTCCCGAGCGCGAACCACTACACCAAACGGTCGTTCAATCAATTCTCACTACAATAACAACTGCTATCTAGCTCTTAACCAAGCAAAGCCTGAACTATAGCAATTAGTAGATAACTGAAAGAACGGAAAGTTGTACTTAAATCCTTTATAAACACGCATTACTTATGTACAAATGCTCGTGATCATCCAAAAAACATTGTGAGATTAGAACCCGCAACTACCTGGAACCACTAGACCAGACCTTCGTCAAGTGAGTGTACCATCCGGTCTTATAGAGTGTAGATTTTTCAAGGCACTCTATTCCCCCTTGCTATCAGTCTGAATTACTAGAGAGCACCAGTTGACTTACAGACTGACTTCTAACCCGTTGTGAATAGGGTGCGTGAAACATTTTGCAGGAAGTTACATAAATATCCATAGCGCATGCCAAAAAAAATACACATTTCTTGCCTCAATTTGAGTTTTCATAAAAATGCAGTATTTTATATTTTTACTACCTATTATAGTAGTAAAATTCCACGATTTACGGTCTTAGGTAGCTTTTCGCTGCTGCCCGCAACTCCGCTTGCGTGGTCTTTAGTTTTTTCAAAATATCCCACAGGAACATTTATCCGGGATAAAAAGTATTCTATATGTTAATCCAGATCATATTCTATATGTGTTCAAAATTTCATCTAATCCATTCAACCGTTTACGCTTGGTTGAGTCAAACTTCTAAACATCCAGTCATTCTCACAAACTTTCGCATTTATAATCTATATGTAATGTATAAGGATTAGTGGGATGGGATGAGATTATAGTGGGATAGTGGGACTGTAGGATGTGTAAAATTTTGGCATAACGGTCTGAATGTTTTGATGTATCCTGAAATGTTCTGTAAGTAGCATACTAAACTTATTTTTTATAAATTTCAGACAGCGCACATGGCGGTCGTGGAAGCTCTAATGGTCCTATACGCGCGGGAGGTGGTGACGCTGGACCGGGTGTCGGCGGCGGCGCAGCGGTTCGGCACCAGCCAGCCGCCGCCCGGCGCCACCGCCATCCCGCACGAGGACGGCATCCTCTGCTGGATCAATGCGGCTTGCGCTGCGCTGAATAGAGCTGAGGTACGCGCACAGAATAGTCGTATAGAAGCTGTATAGCTGTTGCAGAAGCGGGGAGATGTTATGGCGCTTGCTTGCACCATCCCTCAAGAGGACGGCATCCTCTGCTGGATCAACGCGGCTTGCGCTGCGCTGAATAGGGCTGAGGTACGCACACAGTACAGTCGTATAGAAGCTGGATAGCAGCTGCAGTAGCGGCAAGTCAGCCTCGGCACTCGGCTCCCGCCGCCTATCACTTTATACATCTCGCACGTATACTTTATCCTATTCTGGATTAACGTATCTTGCGCTGCGCTGCGCTCCATAGACCTGAGGTAAGCGCAAGGTACAGAGAGATCATATAGAGGCTGTATAGCTGGTGTAGTGGCGGTAGGTGCTGTACAGCGAGTAGGCACTTGCTGCTTGTGGAGGCATGAGGACGGAATACCCTCGGCCCCGTTACCCGGCGCCTTCTATATCTCGTACTATCTCTACTCGTTTAGAAGTTGTATAGTTGCTGCTGTAGAGGGTGATGGTATGCAGCAGATTCAGCACGAGATATGAACGATGAAGATAATCTCCCCTCCAGATAACATTAAACCTGATGTTTAAAGTATATTTAACCTACTAAACCTAAAACATGTTATTTCTATCATTTGCTAAACTTAGTCAGGTTTGTTGACTTATTATCTTCGAGATGATACACCAAACAGGTTAATTGTAGTTAACCTCCTTGAACTAAATGCCGGTGTGCGCCTTACCTTGCACTAACGTACTAGCAGCTCTACAATAAAGTACAAGGACGCTCTATTATGGTGCATTTTGATCGTAATTAGCTGGTAGTTAAGAGTAAGATCATTCATCACGTACGCAACAACACGTAATTATGTGATTATTGACTGTGTTATTCTGATGTTATGGTAACATACCCTATAAACATAGACGTTACCACGTCATAAACATTTACTTATTCGAAAAGAAAATTAAATAATAATAAATTCATTTATTCAGATAACAGAGATCCATTTTGTTTGTAACAATTTAACTTACAGCTATGTTAGGAGAAAATTTATTTAGTTTATATATTAATTAATATAATAAATATGCTCCGCATTAGGGTTAATCAGGGCGGCAATCCAGTGCCTCTTTAGCGCACTGTCCCACCTGCTCGCCAGAACCCTTAGAATACTATACTATAAAGTCTATAGTACAATTATTGAAAGATAAATCGCCAAATAGCAAATTATTGTTGCTTGACGTTTTCGATGTCTTACGTAAAAATATCATCATTTATTATGTCTTAAAATCAAAGTGTTCCAATCTTCTCGCTCAGTTCGCGCACACATGTATCATGAGTCCATTGTTATTCAATTGTTATCTTTTTTTCCGAGCATACGGGTTAAAGTGAAAATAAAAAAACCGGCCAAGTGCGAGTCGGACTCGCGCACGAAGGGTTTCGTGCCATTATCTATAAAAACGGCACAAAAATAAAAGCGTTTATTGTATCGGAGCCCCCTTAAATATTTGTTGTATTCTGTTTTTCAATATTTTTTGTTATAGCGGCTACAGAAATACATCATCTGTGAAAATTTTAACTGTCCTAACTATCACGGTTCATGAGATACAGCCTGGTGACAGACGGACGGACAGACAGACAGATAGACAGACAGACAGACAGTCAGTCAGACAGACAGACGGACAGCGGAGCCTTAGTAATAGGGTCCCGTTTTACCTTTTGGGTACGGAACCCTAAAAACAATGTTTTTGGAAATCCAACACTAAATGTACAGTAATACTAATTACACTAATATCTGTTTTCAGGAGGATTCATCCCAACACGTGCCAATGGTGAGCAGCTTACAAGACTTATGCGACGGGACGGCGCTCGCGGCTCTCATATCCTTCTACTGTCCCGAAGCGTTACCGCGGTCGGCCGTGCGCGTCGGACGCATGGCCTCCATCCAAGACTGCTTGCACAACCTCATGCTTGTTTACGACTTCTGTCAGACCAGCTTACCGCATAACGTGTTTCATATGATGCCGGAGGATGTCACTTATATGAGAGGGTGAGTGGGTTGTAGCTATTACAATGTTAGTATGGATATGCCCAGTACAATATTGTTACAAGAATATAACTAGCCGCACGGAAGTTGAGTGCTGGGCGAATGGTACGCAGAAGACCATTACAATTACGTGATTGGCTAGTCGTGTGACGCGCCTGCACCGTCGGTCGTGATTGATTTTTAAGCTCTGCTTACACGCGCCTCTGATACGATAATAGTCTCAAAAGCAAAGCGATCCCCACTCTTTGCTCGAGCGCTCAATTGTAACTTGCCTTGAGCATATCCATGTTAATATTATCATGTTAGCATAGGGTGACAGACGACGTGCAGTGGGAAAATTAAGCACTTGCCTACTTAGAAATTGTGAATTGAATACTTACTGTTACCTAAAATCTTGATAATACCTAATTAGCGTATGTCGTCCCTGTCAACGTCTGTCGCCCCTAAGTAGTGTCGCGGCGTAATAACTCGACGGGCTATAAGTCTTTCTTACAACCTAGATAGGTATTAGCACTCGTATCATTCTACTACCCACAAACAAGGCTCCCCAGACAGGACCACCTACACATTGTCTTAATCTTTTTATGCCAAGTTGCGTGCCAAACAATACTGCGTACCTTATTTTTACCCAAAGGGTACAGTTGACATTTTCACAGATGATGTATTTCTGTTGCCCCTATAACCTGAATAAAATAAATATTTAAATGGGCTCCCATACAAAAAACGTATTTCTTTTTGCCGTTTTTATAGATAATGGCACGGAACCCTTCGTGCGCGAGTCCGACTCGCACTTGGCCGGTTTTTTGACTAGATGTAGTTATTTTACATACAAGTATTTTCTCTCAAGAAATGGATAATAAAGTCGTTCAAATATGTGCCGTGCAAGTTGAACAATGTACATACCTACTTGAACTAAATACCACTTAGAATGCGTGCAAAGTCACTTGTTCTTACCAAAGTAATTAAGTTCGCCGGTCGCCAATAATTTAGTACACAGATATGCGGAATGCGTGTTAGCGCTGATCACGGCGCTGACATACTTTAGATACCCCCTACAAAGTCGTTCAACTGTCTGCGTAGGCGTTTAACTCGCATAAAACTTAATTCGGTGTAACTTACTACGCATTGTTGTAAACGCATTATACTTTCTAAGTTTTAGTGTTAAGATTATGTTCACTTCTCGTTCACAAAACTTCATTGGCCTTATTACAAAAAAGATAGACTAAGTTTAAACCATGTCTAAAAAATAACCAACTAATTTGAAATAATAATAAATAAATAATAGTAAATATTGGACAATATCACATACATTGCTCTGGTCCTAAGGTAAGTAGCTAAAGCACTTGTGTTATAGAAATCAGAAACAACGACGGTACCACAACACCCAGACCCGAGCGAATATAGAAAAGTTCGTTTTCTACATTGACCCGACCGGGGATCGAACCCGGAACCTCAGAGATGGCGGCGCCATTTAAAGTCCGGCGTGCTCGCCTCTCGGCTACGGAGGTCGTCATGTTAATACATCAGACATATCTCCGTAATAATGACCCATATTTAAAATTAGTTGGCTAATCTTTAAACATGGTTTAAACCTAATCTTTTTTGTAATAAGGCCGTGTTATATGTTTTAATGTTAAGCTTATTTTCACTTGTCTCTCATAAACTTCCTTGTTCCTTGTAACAAAGTAATGTTAACTGTAAGTTAAATGATGACAATCGGCCAAATACTAAGGTTTTGGCTACTTTCAAAAATATGTTACCTGCACAATTCAAACGCTTTAGATATATGTTTTTGATGCAAACAGCGTAATGCTAATGTTACGCTATAACGCTCCATTTTACGTTTTCTCATTTAGAATTCGTGGCCCAACTCTGTATTTTATGTGTGGAGCAAAGAAATAAATAAAATGCCGTATTTTTTAAAAATAATTAATCGCATATAAAAATTGTTTCAGGTCAATGAGACAAAACTTAGTAGCGATGCTAGCGGATCTCTTCAACATGCTAGAAGTTCACCCGGTCAAGTCTGTGAAGTACCCTGGCATTGGTGAGTAGCAAAACACCTCTACATTATCTACCCTCGTATGCATGCTACTTAGACCTCTAATGGGAGTATGTGGTCATAATATCAAAGATTCTATGCCTACTAATTCAAATTATGCAGATGGAAGAGGCTTTATTAATCCAATATGCAAAACTAAGTAGGCAAGTTGGGATTTTGATCATGAAGTAAAAAAAACCGTAATATTATTTGCAATTTTGTGTATTTTTTATTTTTGTGTACACAATAAGTATTTTGTGAAATACACCTTTTCTTTCGACGAGGTAAGTTGCAGTAATAATTTAAGAATATATAATTAAGATCGCTTGGCAACAAAATACTTCTAAAATTGTCACCCTGTCTTGCTTTGTACGAAGTCGTACACATTTGTGGCTGATATATTTGCGCATGAAATTAACATTTTGTTCCATAATAACACGCGTTTAAACTTCTAAAGTGTCTTAAGGTTTTGCGCAATATGAATTCGATATAAGGAGTAAAGGTTTGTAGGTAACTGCCATTTATGGTAAGCCAAGGCAGGGTGACGAGTCACCTAATTGGCGATACATTTCCCGATGTAATAAAGACATACAGCAACCTTACATTTTATCGTAGTCGTACGATAAAATTTATGTTTACACAGTACGTTATATGTGGGTAATGCACACGGGTATACGTACACACGTACGTGCCGCGTGTCTGTGCGGGTACAGCTTACGAGCGGGTATGTGTGGGTTGTGCACACGCATATGTGAAAGTCGAGTGGCTGGGCCTGTATGTGGTTGTGAGCGTTTCTCGGGTTATCTTACGTTATGACTTATGTAGCTCTAAGAGCCTTTTTTGCTATGGCATGGCAAAAAAACAGCATTTGGTCTAATCACACTGGCTGTCCTATCCCATGGATCAAAACCCAACGGGATACGTGTTTATTGATATTTCGCTCTAAACTGGATATTAATACTTTTCTAGTAGTCGATATTGGCTTATCGATAAATAATACGACTGTTACCAAAGGCCGATTTGTGTAATAAAAAAAAATAAGCAACAAGAAATCAGTTTAAAGATTGGCTTTGACTGACTAATTTGCTTTCATTTTTATTTTCTGCTATCTTGTGTACTTAAAAATCAAATCTATTTAAAGTACCACTATAATTTTTAAACATACCTACTACAAGGGGTTTGAAAAAATCTAATCTAGTAGCCAGTTTATTTTGAAGTCTCAAAAATCGCACCACTTCTTCACGCGTCACGTAAATTTACGTAAAACCGGCGCCCCGACGGACTATATGGCGTTACCATCACTGGAGTTCCGGGTTCGATCCCCCGTGGGGTCAATGTAGAAAACTAAACTCTTTTTTATTGAGTGTTGTGAAACCGTCGTTGTTTCTGATTTCTATAAACACAAGTGCTTTAGCTACTAAGCTTAGGATCAGAGCAATGTACGATATGTTGTCCAATAAAAATGAAACAAAGCAACGTAAGCTGGCCCGAGCTTCTTGTATGTGCTATGCGCTACAACTAGCGGTGCGTGTATGTGCGTGTGCGTGCGCGTGTGCGCGCCCCGTGCCCGGCTGAGTGGTGGGGGGTGGTGGGTCCGCAGCGTGCGCGGGCAGCAACGCTCACGGCGTGCGGCACAAGCGCTGCCTGCCGCCGCCGCCGCCCGCGCCCATCCCCGACCTGCGCGCCGGCGAGCCCGCCTCGCCTCTGCCGCAACACGCCAAGCCTTTTGCAGGTACCGCCTGTGTGTGTCGTGTGTCGTGTCCCGTGTCCTGATGCCTCGTTGTCTGTTAAACGGGAGGTGGCTGGCCTATTACAAAATTTTGTCAGTTTTGCAGTTGTTTGGTGACTGGTCATTTAAAAGATCGATCGAAAATCGGAGGCTGCTACGTTTTATAAAAAAAACCAGCCAAGTGCGTGTCGTGACACGCGCAGTGTAGGGTTCCGTAGTTTCGCGTACCACAATATATTTCATCAATTACTTCATATCAGTCACTTTTAATGTTTTTCCTCTAAGGATTTTTTGAACGACTAAGTTGAACGACTATTCTCTAAAAGTAACTGATCTATCTTAACCTTCATGATTTCTCTTAAAAGTTCTTGAAAAGCACTATTATCATGAATTTATCCGGATTTTCAAGCCCATAGTTTAGCTTAGTTAGTAAAGATAAACTATTAAATTAAACTAAACAGGTATATATTTTTTATTAAATCTTCATAACCTTTTAGAACAAAGCAAAAAAGTCATTTCTCTATTTTTGCACATTACTATACATTTTTGCAGTTATGACTTTTAATAATATTTAATATGTTTTGACTTTCGTTATTTTATAGTACGTAGCGGCCTCCGATTTACGATGTATCTTTTGTATGACCAGTAATCAGCAAACAACCGTAAAACTGTCAAAATTTTGTAATAGGCCTCTTAAATCTAGAGGGCAGCCGGATTACGTATTATTGTTGTCGTTTGGTCGGCTAAAGCACTTTGCATCTGATTTTAAAAAGCCGGCCTAACATCCGGTATTGTTATGTCCTTTTGTACTACGAAATACGTGGACAACCAAAAATGCTTTGACTTGTCCATAAAGTTTAGCTTTTAATGCACCGACCGACCGACTGCTCACACCCTCGCGAGTTGAAATGTTACTACTAAAACTGGATTTCCAGTTAGAAATCTAAATACGCATGCTAAACATACATATCAGCAGATATATACTTTTTATATGGCCGAAATAAGAGCCCAATCTGTCTTATTTCAGCCGATGACAGATCTACCATTGGCAAATTAAAGTCTAATTGTCTATGCTTAAAAACAAATGTTAATCTGTTTCTTAATAATCGGATATACGAGTAGTAATATCGCATTCAATGCCTAAAGTAAAACTCGAACTATAAAAATTTGCCTGCCCGTCTGCTTTAATAGACAACGATGCTAGTCGTCCAATGTGTGTGTGTGTATTATCCCCGTTGTGTGCGTGGCGAAACTTTCATCGCCTTTTTTATGTAATTATTGCCCTGTATGTTCTTTAGTTTCTTTGTTGTTTGTTTATTGTACCTACCTTATGCTCCCACATTATTCGTTTATTTCACCTCCAAACGTGTATATTTCGGAACCTAGTTTTTTTACTTAAGTCTTCACTTAACCTAACCCAGCTTCAATTTATATGCTTCGCCTTCTGTCGACCGGTTTTAAGTTCTAACTCTTTTCACACACTCAATCTAACCTACCGCTTTCGCATGCGAATTTCAGGCTCTCGCTTCTATAATTAAGCACACTTAACATAGACAACAAGGAGTCGTTGACATTATGTCCTCAGGGCTCCCAAAGTATTGCGAAATAGAAACATCAAGCACTTAAAACATTATTCATATGTTTTAACATCGTGTTAATGAATCTATATACATTTTAGAATATCTAGTGCAATACACTTTAAAGTAGTGTTTTATTTTGTAGTAAAATGTGTTAGATTAAATATTGCCATATGCCATATTCATGTTTTGCCATAAATAAGTACAAGTTTGTTTTATTTTGATGTTGTGTTTGTGGTATTTGTAACTACTAGTTCACATTACACGCACCATCCCATTAGTGACATTGTGAATTCAGACATGATACGTGCCATTTATATCAAAAACAGGCTAAGGCGTTTTCGAAGCCGGTTTCCTTTGACGTTTTCGTTTGCTAGATTATCAAACAAATAATACGTATTGTCATTAAATGGGACATTTAACAGAAACTTTGCAAATATAACATTTATGTTTAACTTCCGCACTCAGAGGCATCACTTATCTTTTATACTTTAAAAAACCTGTAATACTAAAGTTGATACGAATAAATATCATTATTGAATTTGTACAAAAAGTGGTGTTATTTGACGTCTCTCGAGTGCGGCATTATATTTAACGGAATTTCTAGCAGACGAAAAAGTCTTGCCATTCTCAAATAAAGTTAAAGCATCTCTATACCGTGTTTAGTGCCGCGCTCGCCGTCCGCTCGGGGCGTATACGGCCGCTCGGCTTGCTCCACGCCCGAGCGCAGGAGTTGCAGCCCGCAGCGAGACGAGTTCGTGGTCCACAGGGGCCGGCCTGTCACTACACTGGCTACCATCGCGAGGCAACACGATGATACAGGTATGTGGACTGTGGGTAGTTTGGTGTGATGTTTGTCAATCGTTTGTTAGTATTTGTAGTATTTATTTTGCTAAATTTGTGCACTTTTTTAAATTGGCTCTGATCTGGGAATGTTGAAAGACGCTTTTGACTTTAAAAACAATTGTCTAGTTACTTGTAACACAAGTTTGTAATCTACTTAATTTTAGACCATGAAATCGGTGTGTGGTCTGGCTCATAGTAATTTATTCGTATCATAGTTGGTATTATGCTAGATACAATAAAACAGATACATTGTACCATGCTATATGCCCACGCAAAGAAGTTGCGGCCCGTTAAGATGCCACGAGTGGTTTTCAATCTCATTCTTAATAGTATAAAAATCATCATGCCAAGTCAGTGAATCATACCACTAGGCCTCAAGCGCGAGATAAATATTTTGAACGATCAAAATCTCGGAATCGTGTTGGAGGTTAAGCCGCGTTACTCGTGTCTGTCCGGTCTTGTGTCAATAACATCACAAGGCAGGGCTCGGTGCGCGAGAAGTATGTGGAATCGCATTTGAGGGTAACCTGTGTCCCCAGCATCAGTGACGTCAGAGCCGGCCGTGGCGGCGGGGCGGCCATCTTGCCGCGAGAACTCTGGCTCGTTCGCGGGGCGGCGCTCGCGGCGCGGCTCCGTGTCGGACGACTCGCAGCTGACGGTCGAGAACTTCGGCGGCTCGCAGGACCGGCTGCACTTTGCGGGACGGAACCCCGAGAAGGAGCTAGCTACGGTGGCCAACGTGCGCAAGATATCCGCGCCTGCCGGTCTGTATTATATACTCTTTAGGCTCGGACTACATGCATCCGGAATTTATCAGTACCTGCTAAAAACGGCTCCGGACAAAAACGGATTCTATCCGTCGCCCAAGCAAATATGTATTCCTGAACTAACTACATACGACCCGGTGCAGTAGGCCGTTTTTTTACTGGGACTTGAGATTCCGACTGCATTTAGTCCGGGCCATTCTCGTTTAACTGACCTAGCTGAGTGGGGGAGAGAAATAGTCATTCGGTCGTCATTCCTGCGCCGTGCAGTCGCCTCAGGAACTTATTTAAACGACATGATTACTTAGGCTATTAATAGTAGCGTAGTAGGAATTAAATGGTCCTTGTAGGCAGCCGTAGTACGCACTGATTTTTTTGCTTTAGAGCTTCTCGATGTTTGCTATAGCTATAGTTTTTTTGTTGTTTTTTTCCTAAAAGTTTTGTGTAAAATTAAGCATGATGGCAATTTTGAGTGTTCTAACAATATTGATCGATTATTTTAGTTAAAAAAAAAATCCGCCTTATGAGAATTGTTGAGCTGCAATTGTTAATAATGCTTGATCTTAATTTATCTCATAACAAACCTTGATTAGTCGAACTAATCCGTTACGAAGTCATTCTACTTTCCAGGGCCGCTAGACTACAATCCTCCCCTCCGCTCGTCCCGCCAGGACATCCGCGGCTCCATACAATTCTTCCACGGAGACTTCCAGAACGGATCTCAAGAAGAAAAGCCTAAAATGGAGCGGCAACAATCGCAGCCACAGACCGACAACGACCAACCGTACTATCCTATCAGGAGGCAGCTCAGCAGTGACACCATCAGTTTGAACCAGTTAGGGTTCAGTTATAAGGGCGGTGGCGATGGGTTTTTCCTGAACGACCGAGATGCGACCGATGGGGATGGAACCAAGACGAGCTTTGCTGATCTCAACAGGATAAGGAGTAACGGCGACCAAGGTTTGTGTACACTCTGTGTGATAGAAAATAAGGGTACAAGAAGTCACACTGACATTTAAAACGAGCGTCTAATAATTAGGTAAATTAGTTTTTTATTCTGAAATATCTAACTGTGCGATGAAAAGTAACTGATTTAAGCTGCACCTGTCGCCTCTTATCTGTAAAAAAAATTACACTGGCTACACAGATATTAACGAATAAGATAGCAAATAATTTATATTTTACTTTTTTCAAACATTATAAGTAGCAAACTAACAAACCAGTCACGTAAAACGAATCATAGTGACAACAAAACCTCTAGTCGTTCATATTTTTTTTTTTATTGGAATAGTTCTGTCAGTTACTGTAATCAAATTTTTATTCTACCAATAAATATCGTATTTAACATCTGCAGGTGGACACTTAGACAACAAAAAGGGACGTGTGATTGTTTTTGACGTAGTTATTATAATGTTTAGTTATATAATGTGAATAATCAGTGTCGTTTAATTTTCTATCTACACACTATTGAATGTAGCTTCTAACCGTAAATCACTGCAAACATGTATGTGGTCTGATTTCCGCTTGTTATGTATGCGCTTCAGCTTAGCGCCATGTTGTTTTTGGTAATGCATTCGACCACATATTCCCATTTTCAAAATTCAAAATTTTGTAAAACATCTGTGATAACACAGACTAATAATACATCGATTCCACAAGGAGATCTTTCGCGTGACTTTACTTTAGAATTGATGTTTACTCTTGCGAGATAAAAGCCCGTTAATACAATTTATCATTCAATTTGAAACAGGGCAAGAGTGCTCAATACCGATTTGTAAACGCATTTCCAACAGACGACTAGGGACGTAAGAAGCAACCGAATCAGTTGTCTTCGTTGCATTCTTAGAGCGCGACGTTATCACACTGGCAAAGCGAAGTGAGTTCGCCACTCAGTTCACAAATCGCTAGTGTAATAAGGCTCTTATTCTTATTATTATTTGTGAAAAGTAATTCCTTGAGAACTTGATAGTTTGAAATGCGTTGAACTAATTAATCATTAGATTTGCCGCGCAGATTGGGGATGATATATCGCGTTAAATTGCATTTTCTCATTCTTATCGTTTGTTCAAACAAACTCTCTCAAGAGACTGCAATTTGACATTTAATCCACCGATTGTAGGTCAATGAATAAATATTAAACGTTTGAGTTGAGCGAGATCAACGTTGATTTCAACCCTCCTAGCATGATCAACTAAACACGATTTAATATGATATGATAGCGATTTATCGACACCCAACTGTCCAAATATGATATACATACCCGCCATCTTGAAATTTTATCGAAACTCACTATTTCGATAAAAGTTCATATTTTGACAGTTGGGTTTCGATAAATCGTTCAATCATATTGTGTTTTGTTGGTCATGCTAAGGAGGGTTCATCCCATCATTAATATGCGCGGCTTTTAAATGTTAATTCACCTGCTTAAGTGACGTCACGCGATAGTCTCTAATCTCCCAAGTAGCCGCGTGTGAGTCAAGTGTGTCCCGGCCGCAGGTTCCCAGTCGCAGCTGAGCGCGGGCGAGGGCGAACGGCGCAAGACGTCGTTCTCGACGCCGCCGCCCAACACCACCACGTGGCAGCAGCAGTTCCTGCAGCAGGACCAGCAGCCGAGTTAGTACTCTGATTTGTAACATTATCATCATCATTTCAGCCACAGGACGTCCCCTGCTGAACATAGGCCTCCCCCAGTGACTTCTGTCATCGGGGGGTTGTTGCCATACTCGCCACGCTTGGCAGGCGGGTTGGCGAGCGCAGTTTTTTATTATTTCGCACGCAGACGCTGCTCCCCGTCTCGTGCTACAGGATTTAGTCGCCTCTTACGACACGTCTCCTGTTGGCGGTGGAGAAGTGTATTCTTTACGGCCGTCCCCACACGGCACATCATGCAGCATGATTTGTAACAGACAGACAGACTGGCTGGCCTGTTTCTAAAAAGCAAACTCACTACACAAATATACGTAGCAGTAACGTTGTATTTCTATAAATTGTAACTCTGTTCAGCGTAGCTTTAATATGCTCTTAGATAATCTTCATATCAAACGTATCACACCGGACCGACAATACGTTATTCCGCTGTACATCGTACTATTCACTGCGGGTTCGGACTTTTTACGTAGCCGAAAGCAACAGTGTAGTGGAAAACACTACTAATACTGGCTTTTCTAGATGCCCGCTCAACGTACGTTTTTAGACAAGTCGACAGGTCTACTCTTTTCTTCCCATCAACGTCGCATTGTAGGTTACAGTGTATTTTTGGCTTGGTGTAATCGAAAAATTTAGTCTAAGAGGATGAACTCTGCCCTACTGATTAGCTGTATATTCTCAGACGGCGACGATCTATCAGACGACGCGCAATCCGGGGGAGGGGGTGGCGCGATGGCGGCACAATTAAACAACATCCGACTAAAGTTAGAAGAGAAGCGACGTCGCATAGAACACGATAAGCGTCGGATGGAGCTCGCCGTCAACCGCCAGCGCCAGCAGCTGGGCCAGCAGGCCTTCCTGCAGGCTGTGACCAGGGTGAGTGGACGGAACCGGCCGGGGTCGGTGACCTCTATTATACTAGTGCACTGGATTGGCTATTACATTGTGCGTGCGTACAGGACAGTTAACTCAATTCACGTTTTAGATCACGAATCTCTAGAACCGATTCGGCTAATATCTGCATTCGATTGATATTTGTACTAAATATTATTTCTAAAGTACCAGACGTATGTCCAAAGTCTTTATTTGCAGAATAGAATGTCTTTATTTTGACTTATCTTTGCCGTACTTTAGCTATCAGTCTCTTTAGCAAGTAGCGCCAAAATGGTAATGAACCAACAGACAACGACTATAGCCAGTCCAGTTTCCTTATTATTTTAGTGGTCAGTGGGCATACCATGAGTTTACGGAGTGATGACACTCGACCTTACTACAAAAAGATAGACACCAGTTGAACACCTGTTAACAGATAAGTCAACCATTTTGAAATGTTTGTTAGTAATATGTCTCGAATCAGATGTGTCAACATTTCAACTTGGTTGATTAATTTTAGACAAGTGTTCAACGCTTGTCTATCTTTTTTGTAGTAAGGCCATGAAAGTTTCACTAGCTATTTAGAGGCACTGTAAAATCATGGTAGCTCCACGGAAGTCTTTACTCTTTTGAAAAAGCGCTGCCGTATTGTCGACTAGCGTAACGGTTTTAAGTGCGGAATTGGGTTGCAATGTAATATAAATGTAAAAAGCTGTATTCTACCACGTAATATTTATTTGATTATTCAAATGTGAAATATAATTTCTACTTTTAACAGATTCGTTATGTATTTACATTTATATTGCATTCGAACGATGGTTTTCTTGGATTTCAATGTGTGGTAGAAGTATAAATATTTTGGGTAATGTTTGATACGTGGTTGATAATTTAAAGGACTGGGTGATTGTTTAAATAATCATGTTTGTTGGTAATGGACGGAGGGAAGTGTGTTGTGGGAAGGTTTCATGGATTATATTTTTTACTTAATGTTTACAGTTGCATTTATAAACTAGATAAGAAGTTACAAAAATTGATTAATTTATTTTTCAGATACTAGAATTTATTTTAAATCCTACTGTAACAAATACACATAACTTTGATCTAGAAGTTTCATAAAATTCGTTTAATATCGATCAATTATTGTTTCATTAATTTGTAAACAACAATTTTACGAAACCGATGGATCGACACAGCACAATATTACTTATACTGTTTCTTTATAATTTGATCTGTGGAAAATAAACGTAACTTTTCTATTTCATTAGGATACGTATTTGCAATACCAGTTGGCCTCTTTGGTGAGTGGCCGCTGAACCAACGCCCCTTGGGTTTAGTTATATTCCTTTATCAATATTTTATTTACTTTTGTACCATTTTGAGTAATTTAATTCCCATTTATTCTTATCAAATCAGTTTGCTTACTACGGCTTTTATTTAAATACATTGAAAATATCATATTTTTATGTATGGTTCGTGATTTTAACTTTATTAGATACGCTGTAGACTCATATTTACATCTTACTAAAATAAAAGATATTTTTAATTAAAATTGGCTTAAACCGCTTAAAATTCAATTATAGCCATATCGCCTAATCTTATATTGTAGATTGAGGCAGCTTTCTCTAAATTATTGTCATGTACTTCTCAAATATTTGCGTTGCCATTGCATAATTATATTAATAATCTCTTTTCGGGATATTTTGAATTCATTATTTAATCTTTGATTAAACAAACATCGAACATTTTCACTTTGTTTAATAGGTCTGTAACGTAAGTTGATAATTATAATAATTCACCCTCACTTCTAGTCCAAATCACCAGTGAAAATTAACCCTAGTTGTTGACACGTAAGAATCCACGTAGGAGACAGTGAAGCAAATTATCACAGTTGTGTAGGTATCACTCGAAATACATTAGAAAATACACATTCAAAGCATGTTTACGTTGATTGGTGTATAAAGAACGATCGTTTGTTATTTGTTATTAATTAAAAGAAAGTTAATTTTAACTTTAAAATTGCACTGTTACATTAAATTAACATATCTGGATACTAGATTTTTAGTTAAAAGTCAATTTACTATAATTCAGCTTACTACAATTACATACAGATATGTACTAATTACTTAAATTGAACTCCTATAGAAAGCATTAATAGAAACATTGGTCACAATGACAAGAAACCGACATTATTAAGGTTTATCCAAGTTCGATAAATGGATGTGACCATAATGTTATAACAAGAACGTACTAAAGTTGACAAAATTTGGTTTTTCTTGCTACCCGATCTCTCAATGAACGAACTGTCAAAACATTCGATCGGTTCGTTTCGTTCGTTCGCTTTGTACACCAATCAAATCGTGCATGGCCGGCGCGATGCGCGGTGGCGGCCGCTGTGACCCCCGCTCGTGTTGCAGGGCAAGGGCGCGCGCTCGCCGCCCGACGACGTGCCGCAGGAACTGAACCCCGCACAGGTACAACTAGCGCCACAGATGTTAAGCGCTGGGCGAAAGTTGCGCAGGGGACTATTACGACTACATAATTGACGACCGTCTGGTATAGTGGTTCGCGCTCCGGACTACAAAGCCTGGCGGTTGCGGGTTCGAATCCCGCGAGGGGCAAATGTCAGTGTGATGAACACGAGCATTTGTACCTAAGTCATAAATTGATAAACGTATTTAACTATGTATATCCGTTATCCTAGTCGCCATAATACAAGCTTTGCTTAGTTTGGGGCCAGATAATTGGTGTGATTGTGGAAAAAATATATTTATTCATTATTATTATTGGCTAGTCGCCTCGTAAGATGCGCAAAGCGATCCCCGCTCTCCGTCCCAGCGCTCAACATCGATGCCGCGTACTATATGAGTACGCACTAGATAGGGATAGTGTTGGGAGAACTTGATGGGACTGTATGATTGGAAACTCGACTAAATTTCTAAGTTTATAGACTCAGTTTTCAAATCAAATCAAAATTTTGTACGGTGGCTTAGAATATTACTCGAGTTTAAAGCCTATTCGAGCGATAGTCATCGAAGTTCGAACTCGAGTCTTGAACTCGATGGCGATAACTTAACTCCAAGCTTCTTCTACTCAAAAAAGTCTTAACTAAGACAAGCAAATTATATTTTTGTGGACAGCTACTACAAGTATGTCTGTGCAGAATTCAAATTGACTCACACATTGACAGACACTTTTGAAATTACTACACGTAACTATACAACAGTTTAACAGCTATAACAGTAGTTACATTTACTGAGTAGAGTTACTTATCAGACTCGAACACTAATGTCGAAATCGAGTATACGGAAATTAAGAGTGCTCGTAATGCATTGAGCAGCAGAGTCGGCGTCTTTATGAGTCAAGTTTTGTGATTTGAGTCGAGTTCTAAAATGCAGACTCCTGGATTTCAGCATGATTTGTGTTGTTTAATGGCATGCAAATTGCAAGTTTGAGTTTTAATAATATGGTGGAGGATAACAATTTCGAGAAACCCTTTGATGCCATCCTTATCCCAAATTGTAAAGTGTTTTCAAAAACGTCCCTAAAAATAATAAACATCCAATCTCACTAGGCCAAAGAACATGTTGTAATACTATTTCGTATATTTAGGAAGTGGATGCGCCGAACCAAACCGTGGACTCTGTTGCGATGGAGCAATACCAACAATCGATTGCCAAGTAAGTCCATTTTGAATTATAGACTTAAATAATCCCTTTTTATTAGCTCTTCTCGATAATTATTTTAGTAAAATATATTTAAACGTGAAAGACTTAAGCTCACTCGCCCATTTATTCGTTAAATGGATTTACCAGTAAAACATAAAGAATTCCTAGAAACTTCTAAGTATTCCTTTACATATATTAAAACATCATTTTGTCTCTGTCACTGTCAAATAAATGACAGAGACAGTATGATGCTTTAAATGTGTTTAGCGTTAATTGTATTTAAGTAATCGTTGAGCAAGTGGACCTTGAATCATTACGAATGC
Source organism: Anania fuscalis (assembly GCA_950371115.1). Taxonomy (NCBI): domain Eukaryota; kingdom Metazoa; phylum Arthropoda; class Insecta; order Lepidoptera; family Crambidae; genus Anania; species Anania fuscalis. The sequence continues at coordinate 21,606,003 of OX493325.1, forward strand.
AACAAGATGACAACTACCAGTGAGTTTAAGCGCGCCTATAACCCGTTCCAGAATGAACTCCAGCTTGCAAGACATCCAGAGCGACATCGCGCGGCTGGCCAGCCAGCAGACTCAGATCCAGCAGCAGCAGCAGCACCAGCAAGCCAAACAGCTTTTCCAGCCGCAGCACGTGCAACCCCTCCACCAGTCCCCGCAACCCCATCAACCGCATCAGCCCCATCAGCCCCACCAACAGCACCAACCCCCTCAGTCCCCCTACCAGCAGTACCAGCCACAGCAACCAAACATTCCACAACTGGTAAGTATTCCATGTAAAGATTGTAGCTAGATTAAAGCCTCGTACTCACTAAGGAACAAAATGTTACGAGCCACGCGTCATGCGATGTCGGGCAACGATGCTTGATGTCACAAAACATAATGTCTCAATTTTTTATGATGAAAAAATGAAGTCGTGAGGTAAGATATCTGAGGACGTCAGGCAACGTTATCCGTCATTGCATTTTGCCCCAGTAAATACAAAGAGCAAAGTAATATTCTAACTATAAGCCGCACAGTTAAGGAATGGGATTATAAATCACGATTGCGGTCCGACAAATCACCTTTCGCTCGCTCATTATAACAATGGGAGTGAAAAGTACTGGCAGCTTGTGATATGTGATCCCACTCCTTATTTACGCTTGCTCCCAAACTGTAGTACGCTATCATTTTTTCCGATTCCATACTTATACTATATTTATCTTATTTTCTAAAGTGCTATTTTGAAAGCACTATTTTATGTGGCATATAAAACAGTCTGGGAAACAATGCTTCAAATAATTGAATGAATTTCTTACTTGAATGCTATAATCCTGTGTGTAAAAATGTATCCGCCATAAATACTAAGTGCAAATGCGCAACTAATTGCAATGTTTATATCACACACACGACCAACTTCGGCGTTGTTTCACGATTTTTGAATCTTATATTCTTCATCTCATTACAACGGAAAAATAAAACGACCTTCATAGTACCTACTCAAAACAGAATACTAATTTTTGCAGTCTTTAAGAATTATTTTGATTTCATAAAATGACTGCATTATCGCAAGAACCTTTCGTTGGAAAATTTGCTTAACTCTTTATGCCCAACGGGTTACTTACGGAATCTATAAAAAATACTCAAAATGACATTGACAGATGCTTTGCGACGCGACGTGGTTGATTGCTTGTAGAATCGATCCCAGTCAGATGGCAATTCGAGATAATCGGTTATTATGAGAAACATTACCGCCGCGCTGTACGATGCACTGCGTGACCGTAAGGCATTGTCCTACGCGAATGAGAAATGCATCAACACGACGCGATGCGTTTTTTTTTATAATATCTAACTGGACGGTCTAAATAGAATTTCTTTTCTTTTACCCAATCGTCTTAGGCATCGCGTCACATCTTGTCGCTCACCTTAGACAACGAGCAAACGAGGCCTTATCTATCTATTCAGCTTATTGCAGTCTGCTGAATGTAGGCCTCCCCCAAAGAGCGCCACACATCACGATAGACTTATCACTTTGAAATAAATCTGTTCGAAAACTGTGAAACATTATCACCGCTGACTCTCGGTCTCGGCCGGTTGCAGCACAGCCAATTCAGCTCGCAGCACAACGTGTCGCGGCCGGGACTCGCGCCCGGCTTCGGCTCCACGCCGCACCTGCCGCGCGACCTGCACCACTACTACCAGAACTACGAACAGCCGCCCTACTACCAGGTAGTGATGCCCGATATGTCGATATTTTCACTTTATTATATCTTTTAAGATAGATAGTTCAGATATTTATGAGATTAATTTAAAATACCAGAGAAATATCGTAATTAGAATCTGTTTCGGGGTTTTCTAAAAGGCATTAGTTAAACTTAAAGATAATTCACGACTTGATTCCGCTTTTTAACTGTAACAAGACGCAAATACGATCTTTTTATTGGTATGCGCTATCGTATCGATTCCTCAAAATAATTGGTCTATAACTTTTTATAACAATACATATTATTTTCTAAAAGTTAAATCTTTGTTAAAACAGTAACTTGAATTCAACCAAGAAATTTGATACACTATGTAGGCACATAAAAAATGAGTCATCGACAAATTATCGATAACAAGTTAAATATCGGGCAACACTACCAGCAGGTCCAGCAGCCCGCACAGCCCAACTACCAGTATAGGGACATAGAGCAGGATCAGAACCGGTTCTTCCTGCACGAGAGTCCCGCGCCGCCGCAGCGGAAGACCTGGGCGCAGCACGCGCAGCAGCAGCAGCAACAGCAGCAGCAGCAGCAGCAGGAAAACGAGCGGGGGTGGCAGGTAGGGCGCTTGAACACGCTTGTAACACAACTTTACAGGTTACTGCTTAAATACTACCTGACGCGTGTCTGCAGTGTGTTCTTTCCAATTATTCTGGAAGTTGGAAGATTCATTCATTCTAAGTGCGTCCATAGGAACTTTAAATGTTTGTAAGAGACTGAAGGGAAGATTTAGAGTAATAATAAAAGATCGATGTCGTGCAGGTGATTTAAATCGTTTAGTAGAACTGTAGATACGTCAATGAGATGCTGTACACAAGAAATGAGCATGTTTTGTCCCCGCCTTGCTACTGAGATGATCATAACTTAACCGCAAAGACAATACACAATGCACCACTGGTGTCGGTCACATGTAGATAGATATTAAAATTAGCAATTTCAGACATGCCTTCAACAAACGCCCAAACATTTCAGCTCCACCAACAAAACCATCAGTACCAACAACCAGCGCCCGAGCCCCCGCAGAGGACGTGGAAGTCCCCGTCCCCGCAACCCCCGCAGCCCACTCCAGAGCGCGCCTGGAACCCCCAGGGGTTCGTGCTGCACGACCGGACCAACCAGCCCTTCCAAGTGCACTACAGCAACGACCGGTACCAGAACGGGACCGAGAACGTGCGCGACCCCCAGAACCACTTAAGCTACACTGTGATAAACCCCAACCAATACGTTTCCCAATCACCCCCGCTCGCCGTGAGTCCGCGAAGATCGAAGACTCCGCAACGACAGGGGTCGTTGCCGGAGGTGACGCGGCGACCGGAGTCCGTGAACCTTCAGCAGCTTCAGACTCCAGTACCGGCCCCGCCGCCTGATGACATGGAGCCGCAGAACATTTCCTTCATCGGCAACGCCGAAGACGACGCCCTGAGGCAGGGCATCAACCGACTGAACATTTCGTCCGGCACGCGCACGTACCGGATCCCCTCGCCGACTCGACCCTCGCTCGGCCGAAACTCTTTTCAGCAGCTCGAGCAGGAAGACTCGGGAGAGAAAACAGAGAAAGGTTTCTACATTTCGTTCGACACGGACCAGCCGAAGCGGCCGAAGCCGCCGCTGAGAGCGAAGCGGATGTCGCCGAAGAAGGAGAAGTCCGACTTTCAGAGTCCGGAGCGAAGTCCGGAGAGTACGTGGAGTGAGAGAATACCTCAGGAAGAAGAGTTCGTGGTGCAGCGGGTGGCCGAGCGCAGGGAAGCGCCGCGGGTCGCAGCCGAGCCCGCCGCTCTAGTCATAGGCGAGCTCAACCCCGACCCGGTGAGAATTACATTTTATTACTTACTAGCTGACCCGGCTAACTTCGTACCGCCTAACATTTTTTTTTTCGTTTTTGCAATGTTTTTATTAGTTATTCTGCTATTCGGAGCGCAGACAAATCCAACATAGACAATAGTAACGCGCAAACAGCTATCTTGTTTATCTAGTGTGCAATAAGGAGTATCTCCTACCATCCTACCAAAAAAAGAAGTGCATAACTACGTACTATTTTAGAAGCTTTTATGAATAACGATCTTATTCTCCGAAGTTAAAGAAAGCATTGGAAATTGTGATAGCTTTATTATCCATCGCTGTCTTTCTGTACTGTGAAGAAGAGATTGACAGATGACGGATTTTTTTCTAAAACTCGTAGGTTTCGGCCATAACATTACATTCCAATCTGTTCTTTTTTTTAAAGAAGGCACTGTCGGTTACTTATTCCAATATCTGTGTCTGCTAACTCATGTCCTCCCACACCCGCAGACGTCAGCAGAAGAAATGGAGCGCAAAAAGGAGCGCATCATGCTGCTATCCCTGCAGCGGCGTCAGCGGCTGGAAGCGGCGCGGGCGCGGGCCGAGGCCGCGGCGGCGGCGAGGCGGGCGCGGGACGAGGCGGCGGGCGAGCTCAAGCAGGCGCGCAAGCAGGAGCAAGCGCGCCGCAGGGAACAGATACTCAACCAGTATAAGCTGAAGAAGGCGATTGAGGAGGCTGAGAGAGAGGTAAGCCACTCTAGTCTTTAACAAACTTTTATTAGCTTTACTTTCGAATATGTAATCTTGGAAGTAGTTTTGAAATTTAACAAATTCTTTATTCCATAACTCGATCTATTACTTACATAAAATTGTGGTTGGAACTGCCTTTTAAGCGAATTATTTGCTTTTACTAAGTAGGAAGCAGTGCTCTTCCAAACAATTATTACCGTTTTTACAACAATTCTAACTGACGCGAATAAACTGTAAATTACCGACATTCGAATGACAATAGGACCAATCCACACCATCGTTCTGTAGTGACGATGGAGCCAGGGGGTGTATAGTAGAACTCTTAATCACATTCTAGTGAAGCCTTCGTGTTTGATTTGATTTGTTTTGACAAGACCAATACATGAAAAAGGGTGTTTTATAATTTTAAACTATGATATTAATGATTAAATGCACAATCAAGTCACGAAACAGTGGTACGGTAAAAATACCATTTAACAGCTAAATGGAATTAGCTGAAATTTGTCATAACACATAGAATTTTTAATCCCATTTTATGTTTTCTTGTATCTAGTATGATAAATCATTGTTAATTGCCTTAATTCTTAAATCTACACAAACTAAGTCCCGAGCAGAAGCTAGAATTTCACACATCAATTTCCCACTCCAGGGCAAAGTGTTCGACAAGTCCGAGTTCCTCGAGGTCTTAAACAGCGGGGGTGCGCCCCCCGGCCCCGACCGGGGGGGCGACAGGGGCGGGGGCGGGGCCCGGCTGCGCAGCAAGCCGGCCGCGCGCCCGAGGCCCAAGACTATCCACGTGGACAGCGGCGCGCTGCATCAGGCCGAGGGGCTGCGCGCCAAGCAGCCTGCGGCTACCAACCTTACAGGTCAGACCCCGCTACACGAGACACTACACTACACTACACTACCACTACGGATCGCGACACGTTTTAGCGTCGCTGCGTTACTACGATTAAGCGTGGCCTACCATTACGCTCACCACTACACTACACTACCACACTGATTGATCGCTACAGATGGTTACGTGCGGCCTATCTGATTATCGCTATTTTAACACTGTAGGCCATGCCTGTATGTATAGGTAGATGCAAACAGGGTGGGAGTACAGGGAACTAAATTTGTAATGATTGCAAAATAGGCATAGGCAGACATATGCAGTATACATTACAATTCATTCTCGGTACTATCGGTACTTCAGTCATGGATAGATTTTTTTAGACTGTTGAAGTGAGATAGCTCTGACAACTGTCTTGTTTACAAACACAAAAAAAGTTTCGAGCCACCAATTATGAAAAAAACTATAAATCAAACAGTTCAATCCAATGTCTCTTATACAAATTCCAATAATCTTATAATTTACATCTCGCAATCTTTAGTATGTTACAGAACATTAACATATACATTTTGAAATACACCAAACTATACATTATACACAGTTGTTGTGACACCTCGTTTGTAAATATGTTTTATGCAACTTTTTACGCCGAGAAGATTGTTTATTTTAGTTTTAGCTTAATCTAATTGTCGAAAGCCGCACTAAATGTTAGCTTGTCCCTAGAAGTGCAACTCTATCATTGGTTATACAATAATTATTTGTTACAAATAGCCATTGATAGTTTTGCAATGTACAGTCAACAGCACGTCGACCTACCCCAAAAGTCGAAAATTCTCCAAGAGATTTTCAACTTTAAGCCTGATATAATAGAGATGATTTTCAAATAAGATAATTTGACATTTTGTGGTAGGTCGACGAGCTGTTGTCCGTACTATCCCAAACGGCATGGCCGCCACTAGATGTGCTAATTTATGTATGTAACATTGTGCTGACACAAATATTTATTAAATTAGATTCCTAGAAACTCTTAGCTATGTGCTAGTTTGTTTTATCAGCATAATGTTATAGCAAATTAATCTTTTGGCATGATATTTCAGCGCTTAAAGACGCGTAATTGATGTTATTTATATTTCGTTTTGTTTTCGTTCTATATCATGCTTAAAGAGCTAATCCCAGCTACTGTGCTACGATACAATACGGTGTTACTGGCAAAGTGGAAATATACTGCTGTAAATTTGTCTCTCTATTGATCGAAGTTCTGTCTACCACCAAATAAAAATAAATTAGTAAAATTTTGACAACGACACTCTGCATTGGTCTGATTCTAAGGTAAGTAACAAAAGCGCTTTTGTTATAGAAATCAAAAACAACGATAAACCAAACTTTCAATAATGTCGCAAAATGTTACACTAGCCCCCTAAAGACGAGATTTTGCGTCAGGATGAATTAGTTTTTTAGTATCTTGGTCATTAATTTTAATGAGTATTTCACAACCACTGCAATTCAATCGGATCTTTAATAGATCAATCTGTTTGATCCAATCTCGAAACTATTATCACGTACGCTAGTATAAGGCTCGACACGTACGACCTAGGTAGGCAGAACTAGGCTGAGCGCCTTCAACGTCTACCACAACTGTTCAGCTTGACGAACAAAGTCTTTTTTCAAAGGCCGCTAGAGATAGGACCTTCTGTTTTTTTTTTTAAAAACAAACGACCTCTTTTTCCTATTAGGGACCAGGGAAGATGTTGTTGTAGAATCTAAGAGATGAAAACTGCCTTCGGATCAATAAAAAAAAGTCACAAATATGATACTAAGACCACCCATCAACTTTCCTCAAATGCAAATCAGGACAGATCAATAAATAAAGGCGATACATAAAACAAGATTCGTCTCTTGAAATCAAAATCAAATCAAATAGTCCACTTTGCCAGTACAGCTAGTACGTTACCCCCCCTCACGGCCGGTGTTGTGTAGCGGGCGGCACGATGCGGCGCGACTACTACCGCGGCTCGCAGGACTCCCTCGCCGAGCGCGCCGGCCTCTACCGCGGTGAGTACTGTCTTATTACGAGGGCGATAAGGACGGGAATCTCTCAGCATGGTCAGCAATTGAATTTTGCTATTCGTGCCTTTAGCCAAGTCACTGGATAAAAATGGGAACTAATGAACCGTTTACGTGATGGCAGCAGTAGCGTGGATACAGTAAGCCAGCTCCTTTTCTCCTGCTATCCAATATTCTTATAAGCTATCTCTCCTACGGGAAATCATGGCATGGATTTCGGGCCTTTTGAAATGAGTTTCACCCTTATCCAGTGACTTCGCGAACAGACTACTTTTAAATGTTGTTACTGATGTTTGCAACCCGGCTAAATGTACGTCAATCTTCTGTTTGTCTTGTGCCTTTGCCATATAAAATCTGAAATCAAATGAAAATTTCGTCAAATTATTCAAATAACGATTGAGCAAAGGCACACCAAATGATTACTATTTTATAATACTTTTTCTTTTTGTTTCTTCTGTAATCAGCACGTGTAAAGCTTGTTTGCATGGTTTTAATGTCGAGTTTTACAATGAAAAACACTAAACAAACAATATTGAGAAAACTAGAATCTTTCTACTTACAGTCAAACTCTTTTAGAAACTATTCTATTACATAAAACTAGATGTTTGAACATAAGCATGAGTACAAGTAGTAACAGATAAATTATCTCTTTCAGAATTGAATAGCTAACATATTTTTTTTATTGTATAATTATTTCTTGAAAAAGGCCAAAGAAAACTGGTTGGGCATTTATACAATCTGTCGGAAATATCTGTCCACTTATCACCAATCCAACTATCACGTTCACGGATATTTCAGTGGGGTAGTCTTTATATTGGATACATTGGACTCGATTCCTAGACTTCTATTATTTTGTAACTCAGTATATCTCTTTCTCTGCTTTGTGGATGAAAAAAGACGAGTTGTCAAATTTATGTGCTACCAAGTCTTAGCTTAGTTACCAATTTAATTTTGTATTTATGTATCTGTAAAACCCTAAATAATATTGAAAACAAGGCAATTTCTTGGACATTCTGTCTCTTTTCAATCATTCAAGAGAACGAAACGTCCGAACCAAAGAGAAAGATAGTTGTTTCCGAAAATGTAATAGTGGGGTGAAGTATCATGACAGTTCCCTCGGCCGATTCCAGTGACGCCCGCGGAGTCTCCCGTAGACGAGCGCGGCGGCATGTCGCCCGGCAGCGCGTCCAGCGGCGCGCTCGGCCGCCGCGGCTCCTGCAAGACCTCGCGAGGTAAGTGTATGCGACACTGTGCAGTATCCTACTGTGCAGTGCGACACTTTGCAGTGCGCCATTGTGGTACTGCAGTGCGCTACAGTGCCACTGCGCAGTGTGACACTTTGCAGTGCGCTACGGTGCCACTTCAGTGCACTGCTGTTTCACTGTGCAGTGCGCTATTGTGCCACTTTGCAGTGAGCTACTGCGACACTGTGCCAGTGTACCGCCACACACAGTACACTAATTCATAGAGATTACACCGGGATGTTTACTAAAATGCGCTTACTGCTCTTAATTTACACAAACACAGATCTATTTTATCGTTATATGGATAGGAACTTACTTAACTACATCATAATATGTACAAATCGCGCTGACAAAGAATGGGAGTAATTTGATATCTCTCTATTGATAGTAAGTATAATACTGTGTGACTTTGAAACATAAAAAGACATTAACATTTGGTAAGAGTATTTATTCAAAAATGAATTTTAGCAAAATCATATCCCAATTTGAATTAGCATAGCCTTGATAGTCATTTACTTCAGGTGAAATTGTAGTCAAATCCTAATTCAGTCGCAAATAAATATAAGCCATCGACTTTCAAATATGTGTTTTTTTTTTTTAGAAAGCGCTCTGTATTACATCCATGTGTAATTCTCGTCCGGTGAGATGAATGCGTCTCACCTACATATTCATTTTGCTTGTTCCAATTAAAGTGGATCAAATGGGTCCCATTCACCCCGCAACGGTAAGCGAGTGTGTCCCATTTGACCCGTTCATTCCAAGTGAGGACGAGTGTGTCGTTTTACTCTAACAAGTAGAGCCTCTCTCTCGTCCCGTATATGTTGTCCCGCTCGCTCGCCACGCGCCACTAACAGCGTTTGCTTTGCAGTACCCTACTGCTTGAATCAACTGGACCATAGTAAAATTAATCTGGTTATATCTTTTACTGTGGTCTTTATGATGTCCCCTTAAAAATCCCCAAGAATAAGTCATGGGTGATCTTTTCCTATTTGACGCTATTTGATCGCCCTTACTTAATTAAATAAATTTCTGTGAGGATCCAAACACATTAAATGGATTTAACAACATTTGAGTTTCTAGATGTGTGATGTTTTTGGATCCTTTTTTTGTAACTTGCAAATCATTCACTACAAATCATGCCCTTAATCATTATCAAATCATTATCGATAGTCATTACAACCCATATTGTAACAGTATAACTGACGAAAACTGTATACTGTGAATATATGGATGTACAGAAATCATTTAGATAAAGAGCTTGTTTGGTTTTTTTTTGTAGAATGCTTCGAGTTTTATTTATTTTTTGATCGATTTATTTTATATGTGTATGATTTCAGCAACGCATAGAATTAGATACACTCCAACATGCAAAATTTATGCTTTTTATATTTTATTTGGCCGTTCATGTAGTTTGCAATTGGACTAAATTGTGAGGTTTTAAAAAGCTTTTTCCAAATTTTCGCCCTTCTAGACCTTCCGCGCATTTGTTAAAGTCTGTTCCCAGCATTGTACATACATAACTATCGACTGGAATCAGTAAGAGTCATGTGATGAGTTTTATTATCGCGTCAATAGCATTAATTTTGTTTGCCATTAATCAGTGTATCCAATAATATGAGGGTGATCCGACGCGACGCCTGCTTGTGTGGCCGATGCATGCTCGCGGCGCGTGGCAGTCGCCTGCATGACTGGCGTATGACATGTATAGGAAACATTTCAGAGCGTGTGAATGAGGAACCTCAGTCTGCCCGTGGAAGGTCTAAATATTCCACTTACCAGAATAACTTTAAGGCGGGAAGGAAGTCTAGCTCTCTTATGAACTTGTGCGGTAAGAGACGTTTGAGTAAACCACCCGATAAGCTTGACTCACCTTGGTGTAGTCGGTTTACCGTGCTTCGGTGCGTTGGGCTCCTTTCTGTTGCTGCCGCTGGCGGGGTGGGGGGTGGAGGCCCGTTCTATGTCTGTCGAACGTATTTCTTTTTACTAGTGAAAGGACGAATATGCTGTTTTCGGTTTCAACAATTTTGGTTCGATACTCGTCAACTGATCATAATTTTGTTGATTCGATGAACTGAACCGACTGAACCTGATTCGATGTAACGGAAACAACAATAATGGTCCTATTTTTCACTCTAGCGAGACAGCACTTCTTGCCTTTAATATCTCTTGTTCGTGCACTAAACGCGCTGGTCTAGACAAACTAATTCACAGCAATTGTTGCAATGCACCATAGAGTCCATAGAAATTACTAAATCATATTTGACAATGGCCAACAAGTGTTCCCACTGGTAATACTGTTCTCGTCTCTCAAATAATTGTAAATTATTGATTTTCTTAATCTCATAATATAGGTGCTGATTTATATGTTTACAAATAATTCAAAAGCATTCAACTGATTTATGTTTACATTATTCGCCAGTCTAGAAATAACAGCGTAAAAATTGTTTTTTTATTTCAGTTTTTATTAAGATATTCAATATTTTAAAACTGCACGTAGAAATGACCACAAAAAAAAAAACACCATTAAATTCTCAAAGTGCATGTGGTTCGCATTCCCATAAATCGCAATGAATAGTAAAAATAACTTTTACGAATTTGTTTACAGACATAGAACTTCTGTTTAACCATGCCACCCCGTCAGTAGGATTCTTTCGTCTTGTGCACTTTATTTTATATTTCTTTTGGGTCATCGGAAATATTTAAGTATTTTAAATTTATATTATATTTTTAGCGTGGTTGTGGTTTTTTTTTTCTTGTTAGATTTATATTAATTCGGGTCGTTGTTAGAGCATGTTATACTGTATCTGGTGTTGGTGTGACATCGTCCGGCATTTCATTAAACTAAATCTTTATATCTCTTGTATCATTGTTCTGGCTCGTGCTGTCCAACAGTACACTGATCAAAACAACATTTATCGAATACTATCTTATTCAGAGTGCTTTTGCTATTCCTAAGGTTAAACCACTGTACTGACGTACAAAAATCTGTGGTTTAACTTTAGTCTGGAGTAGTAAATGCACTCTGAATAAGACAGATAAAGTAAAAAGGTGAACTTATTCTACTGTTTATATAGCTACAAGTTATATTTAACATACACATTATTTACCGCTAATATTATTGTCATGTATGTATTTATGCGTAAAATACAAAATGTGTCACAAAGCTTACTGTATTCAGTTATCGCCTCTTTTAGTTACGCTTAGCTGTAGTAGTTATATTATACAATATTTGTACATTTAGTATTTTACGCTTTATATTTTTAGATCTAAAACATCAAATAGGTGAAGAGGTAAAATTAATCAGAATTCTGTACTAATTTTATTTTTATGCTAGTCAATAAAACACTAATTCTAGGTAAGTTTCTTATCATTCAATACTTACTAAAATATTAATTCTTGATTGTTAAAATTTTATAGTGTATCGTTATAAATTATTCGTTTTGGGAATCGAAAATTACTGTGATGTCACATGTTTTGTTAAAAAAATGGTATTGTACTCGTTGTGTAATGCGTGACGTTATTGTTTTATTTATGGTATCGGGGTAATGAAAAAAGTCACGATGTAGTAAGAACTGCGCTAAGTAAATGTTTTTGAGGTAGAAAGTATCTTTCACATTAGGTTTAGAGCACGTTAGTTAGTTGCGTTATTGCATTAAATCCATTAAAAGTAATGTCACTATGTATAGCAACGAGTGAGATTCATAGTACATTTGAATGTTTGATATTTTTTTCTTCTTTTGGAAATAATGTAGATATACTTTAAATGTATAAAAATTATTGAATATGAAATAGTTAAAATGATAAATCTGCTAGGAACGTTGATTTGATTTGAAAATATTTTGCTTCGTTAATACTGAAAAGAAAACAGGAAGGTAGTAAAGTGTTACTTATAAATAGGTATTTATGTTCTGGGGAACTTTTAGGAGTAAAGTAAATTAATTATATCGGAAGCTAATGAGCTTGTTGTTATGACTGGGGTTTTGGGCGTATATTGTGAACTAGGGATATCGGTCGTTATTGCGGTGTACCTACCTCTTAGTATGGGGAATGCGCATCGTCCGGTAGCAGTGAGTAGGTCTATCGCGTATTGGGTCAGCACATTGGACTGAGGCGCGTAGGTTCTGAACTAGGCAGACAATAATAATGTAGGTCGCTAAAGCGGTTTACCTGCCTCTTAGTGTGGGCGATGCGCATCGTCCGGTAGTATAGTAGGTTGCCTAAGGTGCTAACGGGCGCGTGTTATGGGTCCGTTCCGTACAAAGTGTTGGGGTACGTAGATTGTAAATTAGGAGAAGAATAGGTCGTAAGAGCGGTGTTACCTACCTTTTAACATGGCGGATGCGTATCGTACAGTAGAAGAGTAGGTTGAGCGCCAACTGGTGCGTGAGTTGGGTCCCCAGATTGTGAACTATAGGGGCAGGATGTAGGTCGCTAGAGCGGTGTACCTAACTATGGGGGATGCGCATCGTTCAGTACTAACAACTTAGGTTACCACGTAAAGCTGCCCGTGGTTAGGCCCGTAAAGCGGTCCGTGGTTAGGCCCGTAAAGCGGCCCGTTAGGTCCGCAGATAGCGCTGGGGTACGTAGATTGTAAATTAGAAGAAGAATGTAGGCCGTTTGAGCGGTGTAACTACCTCTCAGAACGGGGGATGCGCATCGTACCGTTTTAGTGTGTAGGTTGAGAGCTAACGGGCGCGTGCGTTGGGTCCGCAGACAGCGCTGGGAGGCAGGAGGAATTATAGGGACGGGATGTAGGTCTTTAGTGGTGTACCTACCTCTTAGAACGGGGAATGCGCATCGTACCATAGTAGTGTAGGTTGAGCGCTAACAGGCGCGTGCGTAGGTCACTCCGTACAGCTCCCGTGTTAGGTCCGCAGACAGCGCTGAGGTACGTAGATTGTAAACTAGGAGAAGAATGTAGGTCGCTAGAGCGGTGTACCTCCCTCTTAAGATCGGGGATGCGCATCGTAAAGTAGTCAAGTAGGCTCAGCGCTAACGCGCGTGCGTTGGGTCCGCAAATAGCGCTGAGATGCGTAGATTGTGAACTATGGCTCGGGATGTAGGTTGTTAGAGGGGTGTACCTACTTCTTTGAACCGGGGATGCGCATCGTACTGTAGTAGTAGGTCGCCGTAAGCGGTAACGGGCATGTGTTCTGGGTTCGCACAGAGCGTTGGGGTACGTAGATTGTAAACTAGGAGAAGAATGTAGGTCGCTAGAGCGGTGTACTCGTACCTACCTGTTAGTACGGGGGATGCGCTAACGCGCGCGTGCGTTGGGTCCGCAGACAGCGGTCTGGGGCGCGCCACGCCGCCGCGCCGCGCCGCGTCGCCGGGGCTGCGGCGCGCGCCGGGCTCGCCCGCGTCCGGCCCCGGCTCGCTGCCCGGCGCCATCGGCAAGCGCCGCGGGCACCACGACGACTCCTCCGACGTCTCCTCCACGCACTCCTCCATCATGGACTACTCCGGTGAGTCACTCGCTATACTGTACTGTAGTGTACGCGTCGCCGGGGCTGCGGCGCGCGCCGGGCTCGCCCGCGTCCGGCCCCGGCTCGCTGCCCGGCGCCATCGGCAAGCGCCGCGGGCACCACGACGACTCCTCCGACGTCTCCTCCACGCACTCCTCCATCATGGACTACTCCGGTGAGTCACTCGCTATACTGTACTGTAGTGTACGCGTCGCCGGGGCTGCGGCGCGCGCCGGGCTCGCCCGCGTTCGGCCCCGGCTCGCTGCCCGGCGCCATCGGCAAGCGCCGCGGGCACCACGACGACTCCTCCGACGTCTCCTCCACGCACTCCTCCATCATGGACTACTCCGGTGAGTCACTCGCTATACTGTACTGTAGTGTACGCGTCGCCGGGGCTGCGGCGCGCGCCGGGCTCGCCCGCGTCCGGCCCCGGCTCGCTGCCCGGCGCCATCGGCAAGCGCCGCGGGCACCACGACGACTCCTCCGACGTCTCCTCCACGCACTCCTCCATCATGGACTACTCCGGTGAGTCACTCGCTATACTGTACTGTAGTGTACGCGTCGCCGGGGCTGCGGCGCGCGCCGGGCTCGCCCGCGTCCGGCCCCGGCTCGCTGCCCGGCGCCATCGGCAAGCGCCGCGGGCACCACGACGACTCCTCCGACGTCTCCTCCACGCACTCCTCCATCATGGACTACTCCGGTGAGTCACTCGCTATACTGTACTGTAGTGTACGCGTCGCCGGGGCTGCGGCGCGCGCCGGGCTCGCCCGCGTCCGGCCCCGGCTCGCTGCCCGGCGCCATCGGCAAGCGCCGCGGGCACCACGACGACTCCTCCGACGTCTCCTCCACGCACTCCTCCATCATGGACTACTCCGGTGAGTCACTCGCTATACTGTACTGTAGTGTACGCGTCGCCGGGGCTGCGGCGCGCGCCGGGCTCGCCCGCGTCCGGCCCCGGCTCGCTGCCCGGCGCCATCGGCAAGCGCCGCGGGCACCACGACGACTCCTCCGACGTCTCCTCCACGCACTCCTCCATCATGGACTACTCCGGTGAGTCACTCGCTATACTGTACTGTAGTGTACGCGTCGCCGGGGCTGCGGCGCGCGCCGGGCTCGCCCGCGTCCGGCCCCGGCTCGCTGCCCGGCGCCATCGGCAAGCGCCGCGGGCACCACGACGACTCCTCCGACGTCTCCTCCACGCACTCCTCCATCATGGACTACTCCGGTGAGTCACTCGCTATACTGTACTGTAGTGTACGCGTCGCCGGGGCTGCGGCGCGCGCCGGGCTCGCCCGCGTCCGGCCCCGGCTCGCTGCCCGGCGCCATCGGCAAGCGCCGCGGGCACCACGACGACTCCTCCGACGTCTCCTCCACGCACTCCTCCATCATGGACTACTCCGGTGAGTCACTCGCTATACTGTACTGTAGTGTACGCGTCGCCGGGGCTGCGGCGCGCGCCGGGCTCGCCCGCGTCCGGCCCCGGCTCGCTGCCCGGCGCCATCGGCAAGCGCCGCGGGCACCACGACGACTCCTCCGACGTCTCCTCCACGCACTCCTCCATCATGGACTACTCCGGTGAGTCACTCGCTATACTGTACTGTAGTGTACGCGTCGCCGGGGCTGCGGCGCGCGCCGGGCTCGCCCGCGTCCGGCCCCGGCTCGCTGCCCGGCGCCATCGGCAAGCGCCGCGGGCACCACGACGACTCCTCCGACGTCTCCTCCACGCACTCCTCCATCATGGACTACTCCGGTGAGTCACTCGCTATACTGTACTGTAGTGTACGCGTCGCCGGGGCTGCGGCGCGCGCCGGGCTCGCCCGCGTTCGGCCCCGGCTCGCTGCCCGGCGCCATCGGCAAGCGCCGCGGGCACCACGACGACTCCTCCGACGTCTCCTCCACGCACTCCTCCATCATGGACTACTCCGGTGAGTCACTCGCTATACTGTACTGTAGTGTACGCGTCGCCGGGGCTGCGGCGCGCGCCGGGCTCGCCCGCGTCCGGCCCCGGCTCGCTGCCCGGCGCCATCGGCAAGCGCCGCGGGCACCACGACGACTCCTCCGACGTCTCCTCCACGCACTCCTCCATCATGGACTACTCCGGTGAGTCACTCGCTATACTGTACTGTAGTGTACGCGTCGCCGGGGCTGCGGCGCGCGCCGGGCTCGCCCGCGTCCGGCCCCGGCTCGCTGCCCGGCGCCATCGGCAAGCGCCGCGGGCACCACGACGACTCCTCCGACGTCTCCTCCACGCACTCCTCCATCATGGACTACTCCGGTGAGTCACTCGCTATACTGTACTGTAGTGTACGCGTCGCCGGGGCTGCGGCGCGCGCCGGGCTCGCCCGCGCCCGGCCCCGGCTCGCTGCCCGGCGCCATCGGCAAGCGCCGCGGGCACCACGACGACTCCTCCGACGTCTCCTCCACGCACTCCTCCATCATGGACTACTCCGGTGAGTCACTCGCTATACTGTACTGTAGTGTACGCGTCGCCGGGGCTGCGGCGCGCGCCGGGCTCGCCCGCGTCCGGCCCCGGCTCGCTGCCCGGCGCCATCGGCAAGCGCCGCGGGCACCACGACGACTCCTCCGACGTCTCCTCCACGCACTCCTCCATCATGGACTACTCCGGTGAGTCACTCGCTATACTGTACTGTAGTGTACGCGTCGCCGGGGCTGCGGCGCGCGCCGGGCTCGCCCGCGTCCGGCCCCGGCTCGCTGCCCGGCGCCATCGGCAAGCGCCGCGGGCACCACGACGACTCCTCCGACGTCTCCTCCACGCACTCCTCCATCATGGACTACTCCGGTGAGTCACTCGCTATACTGTACTGTAGTGTACGCGTCGCCGGGGCTGCGGCGCGCGCCGGGCTCGCCCGCGTCCGGCCCCGGCTCGCTGCCCGGCGCCATCGGCAAGCGCCGCGGGCACCACGACGACTCCTCCGACGTCTCCTCCACGCACTCCTCCATCATGGACTACTCCGGTGAGTCACTCGCTATACTGTACTGTAGTGTACGCGTCGCCGGGGCTGCGGCGCGCGCCGGGCTCGCCCGCGTCCGGCCCCGGCTCGCTGCCCGGCGCCATCGGCAAGCGCCGCGGGCACCACGACGACTCCTCCGACGTCTCCTCCACGCACTCCTCCATCATGGACTACTCCGGTGAGTCACTCGCTATACTGTACTGTAGTGTACGCGTCGCCGGGGCTGCGGCGCGCGCCGGGCTCGCCCGCGTCCGGCCCCGGCTCGCTGCCCGGCGCCATCGGCAAGCGCCGCGGGCACCACGACGACTCCTCCGACGTCTCCTCCACGCACTCCTCCATCATGGACTACTCCGGTGAGTCACTCGCTATACTGTACTGTAGTGTACGCGTCGCCGGGGCTGCGGCGCGCGCCGGGCTCGCCCGCGTCCGGCCCCGGCTCGCTGCCCGGCGCCATCGGCAAGCGCCGCGGGCACCACGACGACTCCTCCGACGTCTCCTCCACGCACTCCTCTATCATGGACTACTCCGGTGAGTCACTCGCTATACTGTACTGTAGTGTACGCGTCGCCGGGGCTGCGGCGCGCGCCGGGCTCGCCCGCGTCCGGCCCCGGCTCGCTGCCCGGCGCCATCGGCAAGCGCCGCGGGCACCACGACGACTCCTCCGACGTCTCCTCCACGCACTCCTCCATCATGGACTACTCCGGTGAGTCACTCGCTATACTGTACTGTAGTGTACGCGTCGCCGGGGCTGCGGCGCGCGCCGGGCTCGCCCGCGTCCGGCCCCGGCTCGCTGCCCGGCGCCATCGGCAAGCGCCGCGGGCACCACGACGACTCCTCCGACGTCTCCTCCACGCACTCCTCCATCATGGACTACTCCGGTGAGTCACTCGCTATACTGTACTGTAGTGTACGCGTCGCCGGGGCTGCGGCGCGCGCCGGGCTCGCCCGCGTCCGGCCCCGGCTCGCTGCCCGGCGCCATCGGCAAGCGCCGCGGGCACCACGACGACTCCTCCGACGTCTCCTCCACGCACTCCTCCATCATGGACTACTCCGGTGAGTCACTCGCTATACTGTACTGTAGTGTACGCGTCGCCGGGGCTGCGGCGCGCGCCGGGCTCGCCCGCGTCCGGCCCCGGCTCGCTGCCCGGCGCCATCGCCCTCGCTATACTGTACTGTAGTGTAGTAGCGACGCGAAATAACAGTGATGTTACACATTACACACACTTTACTTACATACTATGGGACGTCCAAAAGACGTCCATGTTTGATTCGTAAAAAACATACATACAAACATGAGCTACTGCAGTTAGCTGCAGTTGTAGCCAGACAACGACGTCGCTCTAAGGGACACCACACTAGCGTCTTGCGAGCATCGGCGTTGTGGCAGCAACCAATCAGTGTTCACTTAACGCTGATTTGACACTGCCACGACGTCGACGCTCAAAAGACGCTTGTGTGGGGGAAGCCTAAATACTGCCTTTATTAATAAACTTTCTAATTTGGTAAACCAGATTAAATGAATACACATACTTCCTTCAATATGTAACGTCATTAACACATCTGCAAATAAAAATGAGTCGAAAATCGTGACAATTTGTGAACAACTCTCGCTCTGATATAGGGTTAGACCACACTCTTTTTTTCTAATCTTCAAACCATAAAATAAATAAAAATCTACCATAGAATTTTAGTGGGATCAGGGTAAGCTAACGAAAGTATTGCATACAAAGTTGTCACGATTTTATACCCTATTCTTCATCGACGCGAAAAGTACTTTATTTATTTTGATAAAGACGACCAATATCTAGTTTCTTATTTACGTCATAAAATTACAATAAGAGTTAATTTATCCTTCCAATTTTACTTTCTTAGCAACCACTCGAGAGCGACGTAAAGGTGTTTATTAGTACCATTTACTTAGTAGATAGATAGCAACACACGAACACGTAACGTACGGAGTAATTCAAGCGATGTCATACCAACACGTGTCACGAGAAGCCATGTTGATTTAACATAAGTTTAATGGCTACATGAGTTTGTTTGTAGTGCTCAGTAACGCATGGTTTGCCGCGTGGAGCATCTTGTCCTAACAGACTGCATTGATTTTGATAAACATTATACCGCTTCCTGACAATCGCTTCCTCACCGATTTGAATAACACCCGACTCACGGCACTAATATTCACTCATTTATTTTTATTGCATTACTTTTTTTATTTCAAAATATTTTTATAACACTACAAATTTATGTAAATACTCGATTTGATGATTTAAAGTTATTAATCATAAGCAACAAGCTTATTAAAAGGGTTATTTCAAAGAGTATACTTACAATCACTTTTAGATCGTTAGATTACTTAGCCCCTTCGTACGAGTATTAGATACTCTTTACTGCTCCGATGTCTTGGCGATTATTGCAATATATTTGTAAAGGACTTCTTACACAAACAATTTGTGCTGCGATGCGTTGTTTACCCTTCCTTACATACGATTGGCACTGCAAAAGTCCTAGATACTGAAGTCTTAACGAGTCAGATACAGTACGAAGGGCTTAGAAGATCAATACACAACTTTAAAAACACTAAAATGCTCACATTAAGGATACAGGTTCACTGATTTGTCACTGTACAGTTGGTACAGTGACAAATCAGTCTAAAATGATCTACTTATGACTATGAATAACTTTTACTAAGGAACTATAAAGCAGAAGTGGGTTTTTACTGGGAAAAGTTATGCTTATTTATAGATGCCTCATAAAAGTCCTATAAATAATACGGATATTCGGCGATAATAAGGCATAATACGCATTTGTTGGAGTTCGGTAAATATGCCCAGACCTTCATTCTCTCCTGGACCATATGGAATATGTCACTAATTAAAAAGTGTTTGATAATCAATCATATAAAAACAGTACATTTCGACCGAGTCGATTGCTGTTTCGTTTTCATTAACAATTCCATCCATAGTATACGTTATTCATAAGCAGAATAAATTCAAAACATTATAAAGGTTACCCACTAGTCAACCTGAAGTGTCATAAGATCACGTAGGACCAAAGAATTAATAACAAGTAAACAGCAAGCTTTTTAAGACAAAAATAAAGCAATGGCATCACCATTCCAGGGCCGCGGTTATACAAGCAGCCTTCATCGAAATCCAATCGGGGCATAATGCTGAACGCGGTGGAGTACTGCGTGTTCCCGGGCGCGGTGAACGCGGAGGCCAAGCGGCGGGTGTTGGAAGAGATCGCGCGGTCGGAGAGCAAGCATTTCCTCGTGCTGTTCAGGGACGCGGGATGCCAGTTCCGCGCGCTCTACTCGTACTGCCCCGACACGGACGTCGTCGCGAAACTGTACGGGACTGGGCCTAAGAACGTCAATGATAGGATGTTCGATAAGTTTTTCAAGTGAGTTTTAGTGTAGATACTGGATAAACTATTAATTTGACCACAAGCGCAGTAGTAATATAGAGTTTTTTTTTCTTTGAATTTTTACCTTATTGCATAGTACAGTCGCAAGTAGCAAGTAACGTCTCCTCCGCAAACAGCGAAGTGACAAAATAATGCGAGCCTGGCTTACATTACGAAAAAAGTTGAATTCGATTTTAGCGAGCCCAAACTCGTTTCGAATTGACATTACCTAAACATTCCGATTTTAGGGATGCTAATATTTTGGCTCAATTTGGTACAAGAGGTTGGAATACCGATTTTAACTTTACACTGTCACTATAAATAATTCATTCCGAATTATTTTATTATTATGTATCTTTTGAAATATGAGTGTCCAATATTTCGGTTCTGTTGCAAGCACCATAATCACGGTTGAACTAATAAAAAAGATATGAATATTTGGATTGGTAAATGACAATCCTCTCGCTCAATTCGCGCACACATTTGTGACGCGGCCATTAGTTAAATATAATATGTCCCCCAGGTACAACTCGGGCAGCAAGTGCTTCTCGCAGGTGCACACGAAGCACCTGACGGTGACCATCGACGCGTTCACGATACACAACTCGCTGTGGCAGGGCAAGAAGGTACATCTGCCCAGCAAGAAGGACATGGCGCTGGTCATCTAGCCGCCCGCGACGCATCTAGTCCGCGCCGAGTAGGGCATTAGTGCCGAGTCCGTTATATTTTAATGTCGGTTAGTGCATTTGGGGCCATCCGTTAATTACGTCACACGATAAAGGGGGGGGGGGGGGGGGGGAGATTTGTCACCAAATTTAGGACAACCTCCTACCCCTTTTGACGTCACCGTCACATTTCAAAATCTGATGTCTAGTATTGTAAAACAATATCTGAACTTTAAACAAAAAAAAAAAAACAAATGTAAAATTGAAAATTGACGTCCTCGGTAGCTTAGTTGGTAAAGCACTCGCCCGGCTTGCGATGGGATGTGGGTCCGAGTCCCACCTGAGGTCGATGATTTTTTTCAAGTGTTATTTATCTTCAATAACAACCTTGCATGGAATTGCTAAAAACAAAAAGTTACAAATGTAAAATTGCAAAATATGTGACACTAGGGAGGTGGAGTCTCAAAAATGTCGATTACCAGTGACACGAGGGGGGGGGGGGGATCAAAATATCATGACATTTGTAATGTGACATAATTTATGGATGGTCCCTTTCCTCGCGAAGCTGTGTTACGTTAGTTCGCTTGTGTGGGTGTGATGTCGCCCGACCCGGTCGGCGCCTGTGTCATATTGTACAGTTAGGACGATAGGAGGTCGTAAACTCGAATCGAGTTAGGTTTTATTTGCATTAGCTTCGATCGGTTCGCATTACATTTTTGAAAGTTTATCATGTTGAATTTGTGATCGCTGTGTTGTGTTATTTATTTCCTGTGTCTAGTTCTGCGGCGGCCTACCCGCGCGACGGGTGCGGGCGGACAATTGTTGTGAATAATCTCAAATTTACATTTATCTTAGAAAATAATGTACACAAAAGACAATTTAAAATCCAAAAGCCTTTTTGCAGAACCTTTTAATTTTTATTCTGTATCTGTCACTGCGCAGTTTGCAAAGACAAAATGTTAGGCTATTTTTGATATTTGGATTCAACAAATAATTTGTTCTCGTAAATATTAGAACATTTCTAGATGATCTCTAACAAGAATATGATTGATAATAAAATACTCTTGTTGCAACAAGATAGTATTTGCGTTTAATATTAATGAAATGTAATCTACCCAGCAAGTTAGTCGCCGCTCGCACCGCGGGTAGGCGCCCGTATCGTCGGTCGCTTCGCGTAACGTACGCTCGCTGATCGCTGCGTTAGTTCGATATTCGAATGGTGTTACTCAGTGTATAAACGCAATGTTTGCCATATGTATTAGTGAGATGGTCGATACGTTCCAAATTGATTAAATTGTCTCAAATGTACCAGCCCAAGTCGGATATCTGGTCGTATTAGATAGTTTTAAACTTAATTAAACTGTCCCTCACGTTAAATCAAAGTAACATGTTCACAAACTAATATCGCTTATTTGTTATAGATATTAACTCGTTAGTGATTATTTCAATTGACTGGAGTAAGATTAAGATGATTACGTATTCGTTTAACTGACCCTCATTTAACGTTATTTCTATTTCCATTTTTTTACTGCTTGTATAGCTAAAATAAGACGAGGCACATTTTACGTGGTAATTGTACTGCCTTATCCTGTAAATAATTGTTTTTGTATACAGCTATTTATTAAAGAATGTTAAACGAGAATTGATGAATATCATTTTTTCATTGTTTAATGATTGGTCATCAATAATAAATATACTACCGATAGTATATGGTATGCAAATATATTGTATTATTAAAAAGCATAACGAAATAATATTGAATTTCATATTATTCAGTTGTTTTATTTTCTCTGATCAAATAATGTCACGCTCAACCTTGAATCCTGGTAAGTCTGTGCGGTCTGGCTAGAGTGGAAACAAGTCAATTATTCTTTAGGGGATGATTCCACTGCTTAAATACAAAACTTTTTTATGGGACCTTTCACTTCTTCTCCTTCACCAGGGAAAATTTACTTTCTCATACAAACTGATGTCAGCTGATCTGCAGTTTTGTGTCGGGAAGTGTAATTCTTTTTTTGTGATTTCGAAGTTTGTTTGATAAAAAAAGTTATTTTATTTGAGCAGTTGAATTACCCCCTAGAAAATAGTTATCTTATTGTACGTACACCTTGTATATTACTTTAAGGCTAAGAACTTACAGAGCGGTTTTCAGCCGGGCCCGCAGCGTGGAATGTAGGTCTATAATTATGTAAAAAATTAAAACACATTTCACGATGCGTTTTACACCCGCGGCGTGCGCGATTGTTTGCGGGCTCGCAACCGCAACCGCGGCGGGCGCGGATGAAAACCGCTCCGTGAGTTCTTAGCCTCGGGCGATATTCGCAACCGCGTCGGCTGCGTAAACGCACAGAACTGTCTCGTGAGTTTTGAAATAAAACCGCTGTTCTTCCACCGCGGTGGGCGCGGGCGAAAACCGCTCCAAGCGTTCTTAGCCTATGTGATTGATGTGTCGGTAGATGTTATTGCATAGATTTCTTCGTTCAACAAACCAAAAACGTTGTTGGCAGACCTTGCAAAATTGGGTTGATCTTTCCATGGGGCCAGTGTAAGTCTCAGTAAAAAACCTTGCAATCGTGCTTACACAATGATAACACTGAATCTGACTAAAGGTATGGATAGTGAGTGAATGAAATAATGAATTGTAAACACATTATTTATTAATAAAAATATTTACATCAATCAATCTACATAAAATTAATACTGACTAATTAAAATTAAGTTCGTATTTTTGTGACTAATAAAAACAGCAAACAAATATTCTGAGCAATTAAAAAAATAATCATACAGGTAGCACTAAATAAACATGCAGGGCTAACAGCGCACCTGGAATTATGATCAGTTGACCGTGGCATAGTGTGTTTAATGCACTTACATAGTGATATTTTGGCACTTACATTTTTTCACCAATCAAATCTAAAATCGGGTAGAGGGACGATGATATCTGTATTATACTGAGGCTGGCGCCTGGTGGCACGCATGTTAGCCCTGCATTGTTTATTTATACAATAGTAAATAAATATGAGACCCATTTTAATTATCGATGCAGAAGTATATCATTACATTTACCGACAAAAAAAGTTAGATAATATTGTCAAATTAGCGTTTACGAGTAATATCTTAAATAAGGCGAATTGGGATTAGGTATGTTATTGATGAGATTAAAATATTTTATTATTGGAAACTTAACAATTTATCTATTATAAATATAAATGCTGTGAGTTATTTCATTAAGGCATTGAATTGCTTAGTATGGTTTATCATAAGAGTATACGCCTGGTTCTTGTTATACCTATCTATCTAATAATATGCTTTGAGGAGGTTACTGACATAGTGATACCATTTAAAAGTTGTAATTTATTACTGGCAAAATACAGTTGAGTTAATAGCTTATTAGTTAAATTATTGTTTAAAAATTAGGTTTTTTATCGTTTTGAGTATTAGGTATTTAAAACAATCAACCTATGAAAAATAAAACTTTCTCCAATCCTGGGTAATTTTATCATACCATCGAATTTGGTAACAAAATTAATCAAAATAAGGAAATAAATAATTGATAGAGAATAAAATCAACAGCTCGTTATAATGAACTTGATAATTGTTCATTAAAATATTAGTCGTATAAAAGTGGTACGTTAACAATCTAAAATATTATATCGAATATCTTTTCTGATCGCGATTAAAGGTTAGGCACACATCGACAAGACAATCGATGTCTTTTCATGAGTATAAACGCAAAGTTTCATAAAAAAGCAAAGTTTCGATATGTGGCGCTAGAGGGCGCCACTCCGAATGCTTTACAAATGCGCATATTATGCTTCCTTTATGCATTTAATTAGCATGTATTTAATTTAATGTACATATTAACGCTAAAGCGTTTTACGTAACATATTAAAATTTGGCTACATACGATCGTATCACTGATAGTGACTTCTGTTTTTAGTTCCTCCATAGTACATTTTAGCAAATTGTATGTGGATGCTCTTGATCAAATAAAATGTAAACAAGACAAACCTTTGTTTATTGACTTGTATGCATTTTTTTAAAATATTGCGATAGCTAGGGAGAGGAAGAGGTATAATAACATATTATTTTGTGGCGTCTAAATTTTCGTTTATATTGGTCAAGATGAAGGAAAGGTATTTTGTTAATGTTTCATCAGACCAACTTGAAGTCCCGTTTCTTTTGCCTTTTTAAATCTGTCATTGGTACGATAGCCGAACGCCTGAGAGAGATGATCTCTCTTTATTTAATCTCAATTTGTAGAATGACTATAAACTGTCCACTTTCACAGTGACTTCCCACAGTGCGCCATGTATGGGTACCGAGTGGCTACACGATGTTGTGAATCATACTACGCGCCGACAACCAGGCCGGTGTATATTAACAAAAATCCCTCTAACTCTGTAGAACGGCTAGAGACTGTCCCCTTATACAAGGTGTAGATTTCAATCTGAGCAGTACTTACAGAGGTGATTCTATACATTATGCTGATCACGAAAAAAATCAACAATTTTATATTAATAAACTAAATTTGAGAATGTCCCTATTTATTTGCGGATAGTCAACACTACGCGTAGCAAACGAATGATGCATTCACTACAATACCTACGAAGTATGAAGGCATCGCAATCAATTTGTGTTTACCCGCTTCGCGCCCGAAACGCCAGAAAGCGCGTGTATTCGTGTGAAAAAAAAAAATGAAGTCAATATTTTTAGTGATTCGTGATCAGCATAAGATAAAGAATCACCTCTGTAAGTACTGCACATATTAAAATCTAGACCCTGTATAGTGAGTTCCCAGAGAGCGCTATGTTATGTGTAGACCCTGCAATCTGCAGGTTGGCTAGAACTGTCCGGTTTCACAGTGAGTTCCCAGGGCGCGGCTACACGATGGTGTAGTACTGCGCGGGCGCGGCTACACGATGGTGTAGTACTGCGCGGGCGCGGCTACACGATGGTGTAGTACTGCGCGGGCGCGGCTACACGATGGTGTAGTACTGCGCGGGCGCGGCTACACGATGGTGTAGTACTGCGCGGGCGCGGCTACACGATGGTGTAGTACTGCGCGGGCGCGGCTACACGATGGTGTAGTACTGCGCGGGCGCGGCTACACGATGGTGTAGTACTGCGCGGGCGCGGCTACACGATGGTGTAGTACTGCGCGGGCGCGGCTACACGATGGTGTAGTACTGCGCGGGCGCGGCTACACGATGGTGTAGTACTGCGCGGGCGCGGCTACACGATGGTGTAGTACTGCGCGGGCGCGGCTACACGATGGTGTAGTACTGCGCGGGCGCGGCTACACGATGGTGTAGTACTGCGCGGGCGCGGCTACACGATGGTGTAGTACTGCGCGGGCGCGGCTACACGATGGTGTAGTACTGCGCGGGCGCGGCTACACGATGGTGTAGTACTGCGCGGGCGCGGCTACACGATGGTGTAGTACTGCGCGGGCGCGGCTACACGATGGTGTAGTACTGCGCGGGCGCGGCTACACGATGGTGTAGTACTGCGCGGGCGCGGCTACACGATGGTGTAGTACTGCGCGGGCGCGGCTACACGATGGTGTAGTACTGCGCGGGCGCGGCTACACGATGGTGTAGTACTGCGCGGGCGCGGCTACACGATGGTGTAGTACTGCGCGGGCGCGGCTACACGATGGTGTAGTACTGCGCGGGCGCGGCTACACGATGGTGTAGTACTGCGCGGGCGCGGCTACACGATGGTGTAGTACTGCGCGGGCGCGGCTACACGATGGTGTAGTACTGCGCGGGCGCGGCTACACGATGGTGTAGTACTGCGCGGGCGCGGCTACACGATGGTGTAGTACTGCGCGGGCGCGGCTACACGATGGTGTAGTACTGCGCGGGCGCGGCTACACGACGGTGTAGTACTGCGCGGGCGCGGCTACACGACGGTGTGGTACTGCGCGGGCGCGGCTACACGATGGTGTAGTACTGCGCGGGCGCGCGCGCTTCGCTCTTCTGCAGGTTGAGTTGGTGCACTATGGTGTCCGGGCTCTCCATCTCCTGGGAACCAACAAATTCGGTTTTATATTATTCGGTATGCGAGTGATTGAGAAGATCCGTAAACGAACAAAACTCGCTGACAGCCAGACAGATAAGCAAGCTGAAGTGGCAGTGGACGGGGCGGGGCGCATAAATTGTAAAACTGACGGCCGATGGGGTAGAAAGGTTCTGGAATGGAGGCCACGTACCGGCAATCGCAGCGTGGGACTCACACCCACAAGGTAGACTTCTGTCTAGGCCTTCTGGCCTGCTAAAGGTTACAGGAAGCCGCTGGAAGCAGGTCGCTTCCAACCGGCTGATCTGGAAGTCACTTGGGAAGGCCTATGTTCAGCAGTGGACGTTTTGTGGCTGCAATGTTAATGATAATGCAAGTAATACCTTAAAAAACGACGTTTTTTGGTAAGACTGCAAAAAATTCATGTAGTTACCCTAAAACTCTCACTTACACATACGTATATGAATTATTTTGACGCAAACGCACATACTTTTGGGAATTATTGTAACAATGAAGAGCGCGCGAGGCCACCTAACATAAGGTTCTTGAGGATGGAAAGTGTCACTGGTTGGTTGAATTAAATACAAACATACAGTTGCTTAAAACTAGTCTTTAAATTTCAGGCACCTCAACGAATTATATCGAATACTTAAAAGATTTAACATTTTTTCCTAGGTTAAAAAAATATAAAATTCTGTTAGCCAGCCACATGAATGTAATTATTTCAATACCTAAAAGCGACATGCAAAACCAACACCATGAAATTATTAATTATTTGTAGCTGTTCTTTTTTAAACTACCAATAACACATGTGTGAAGTCTAATGTGTAAATTTAGGTAGGCACTAGCCAACATGTTTAATAAGTTTCTGCAATTTCGGCACTATCAGCTATGGTAGTGAATTAAATTCCTATAAAATGATAATGAGCAAAACATTTTTCCTTGACATTCAGATTCAGATTTATTTATTGCCAGTCACAAGTTGGGTATGGTGTTACAAAGTATATAGACAGTACAAGTGACGACGTGCAAGGGCATTGCAAACATGACAGGCAACTATTGCCCATTTACTTATTATAAAACACGAAATTGAATTAATTATATAAAATAGCGATTAAATTCATTACATTATAAGATTCAGTAAAGATTAGTTATTTATTACATATTTTCGTTGGATAAAATTCATTCAATTACAATATTAGTATGATTACCGAAGGATTACATTCATTGTCTTATCAAGTAAAATTTTAAATAAAAATATACTTTCTTGGGATATGAGATCTAAAGTACTTTTTATTCTATAAATTTGTCGTCAAAAAAATCTGCGATATTATAATAACACTTTTTTATTAACAAACGTTTGAGATATTTATTATATAATGTAGGACATTTTTTTCTGCAGAATGAATATATTATCGTGTACATCACTGCAGTTCCCCTATAATACTATGCCATATGACAACCCAGAGTAAGCATATGCATAGTAAGCCGCTATGGCCGCTGTAGTCCGTCACGCGTTTTAAGTGGCATAGAGCATAGATAAAAGAGTGTAATTTATTCTTAAGTTTTTCCCTGTAAGGTTTCCACGTCATATTCGTGTCCAGATCGATTCCCAATAGTGTTGCAGTGTGAACAAGTTCTCTGTGTTTTGAAAATTATACGAAACCGGCAATGGGGTTTTTTGCGAGGGTTTAAATTGTATTAATTTGTTTTTGTTATTTAATGCAAGGTTCAATCTGTCGTATAGTTCAATAGTATTAGTACATGGGATCAATACTGAGACATCATCAGCAAAGAAATGCATTCCTCCTCGGTTGCGCAGGGAAGGTCGTTTATGTAAATGAGAAACAAAATACACCCTAATACGCTACGGATGGAACCCGTACACAAGACTCGATCAGATCGAATTTGTTGTATCTTTCTAGAGTTATAGTCAGTATTCTCTATTTCTGCATATTGATGTCGATTTCCAAGATAAGACTTAAACCAGTCAAGGGCAGTTCCTCTTATTCCCGACTCGTACAATTTGTTCACCAAGATTCGCGAAAGGATGCCTTTATTTCTGACAGAATGTAGTCGTTGTTTTGTTGTAAAATAGATGTAAGTTTTTGCAATACTATTGATTCGATATCTGCTGGTTTTGTTCCGCTCTCCAGCAACAAAGTATTGCCTTGAAGTGAGTCAGCTGAGTTGTCTTCGAGGTCTGGAGACGTATTTTTGAAGCATTCAAAATGAATCTTGAACTCGAACACGAATACGATTCGTGTGCGAATTCTATTTCTATCACTCCCGATTTTACGCATTTTTGAATCACTCGAATTCTGTGTTGCTATTATGGTAAAATTCTTTAACTATTTTCGTTTCACGCAGAAAATATTTAAAACCGGAATGCAAAAACTTATTGATTTTAAAAACCGGCAATGAATCGCATGGAACGGAACGAAAAAAAAAAGTTTTTAATCTGTGAACCATATGTTTACTTGTCAAAGTCATACTTCTAAACTTTCTACTAGTAGAATCGAAATACGAGTGGGTCGGACCACTCGTTGCTGAATTCACAGAATGAATTTTCAAAAATAGCGATTTTAGTCATTCGCATGCGAACCTTGCCATTTTGTATTCGAATTGGAATTCGCATGATTCAAAAATACGTCTCCTGAGCTCACATTAGCTAAAAAGGATGTTTTTTTCCTTATAGTGACGTTTGAGTCTGCGCACAGATTATCTATCGAGACAGGGGTTTTGTTGTCGCTTTTATCTGTGTGCGGTATTGTGTCTAATCTATTTCTTTGTAGATAGTCTATTTCTTGATAGGAGTATTACTGTTTCCAACCTTAGGCTCTTTCGATCTGCATAAGTCGCATTTCCATTGCAGTTTGTGCTCTTTTGTCATTGTATTGTAAAAACGAGTATCTGGTACATTTGCACAATCTAGATCATAGTGTAGATGGCAAATTGAGCATGACAAAAACCTTCTGTCCATTTGATTATGCTTTGGCGGCAGCCCGCGCATTCCATGTTCAATGTTGTTTGTTTACACTGTATCGAGCTAAACTACGACCGTAGTCGCAAGTGCGGGGCGGCAGTACGGGGAGGGTCGTCGTAGCACGTCGTAGCAATTCGTAGCGCGCGCGGGACTCGTTATCCGCTACGGGCCGATGTTGACTCGAGGATACCACTGACCTTGGCATCAGCGTAGGCGTTGCTTGGGTAATTCGTCCGTTTCGTTGCGTGGGTAAGAGAGAGTGCTATGTGTTTTAGTAGAAACTTACCTCTGCGTCAGCGTAGGCGTTGATCTCAACGGGGATGGTCTGGCCGTCCTGCGTGATGACCTGCAGTGAGGACCCGTCGGCAGACGTGATGGCGAGCCGCGTGCCGTCCTGCATCGTGAAGTGGAGAGGGTTGCCTTGCTCGTCCGTCACCTAGCGAGGGTAAAGGAAGTGCTATGGTTTAAGGGTGAATACCTACGAATGAATCATTAACACCAAACTGTTTAATAATATAGTTTTTTTTTTTTCTGTAAAACGCTTTAGTCTGTTTACGAGGTTGACAAGTGTGTGCACTATTAAAAAGGTAAGTTTGGTCAAGAACATTAAGTTGTAACAGAACAACGAGCCACTCCATTTTATTTATTTGGTTCTTCAACAATTACTTACCTATAGGTTTTTTTTAAAAAGAACAAGTTCCAACATGTTTTAAACTAATACATAAATACTAAATCACCCTTTCATGAACTTTCGATGTAACACTAGCACGACATCAATGACATTTCTTTCAACAAATAGTTCTTTAAAAAATTGTGAAACAATAAGTGTAATCTCACCGGCATATGTTGCGGCGGCATCACCGGCGCGGCCATCGCGCCTTGCAGTTCCAGCGCCTGAGACCAAACAATACGTTACTTTATAGTTAGATATATCAGGGTGCCTAATACGAGTTGCACAAAACAACCAAGTCACTTAAATCGATCGAAAAGTAATACAAATTAACATTGACCTTTCGAAAAATGTAAGCGACGCGCGGCCATTTTGTGCAACTCGTACTATGCACCCAGGCAAGGCATAAGACACGTTTTACTATCATCATATCAGAGGGCCTAGTGCGACTGCCACAAAATATTCGCGTCAATTACTTTAACCGAAAAATCTATGTTAATTTGTATTACTTTTCGATCGATTTAAGTGACTTGGTTGTTTTGTGGTACTCGCACTCAGACAATGCGTGCTATAGCGTACGTATTATGAGTTTAGTTTAAATATTTAAAATGAATGCAGGGGGTAAGTAACGTGACCAGATCCTAAAATTAAACGATTCATAAAGTGCCAAACATTTCATAAAATAATTTTATTTCATGAAACGGCTAACTAAAACTAGCCATATGGTTAAACGTCGACGTTTAGAACATTTTAATATTTATAATTTTGAAAGGAAACTAATAAATAGAAAGTTTTGAATAGTTTAACAGATAAATAACCCATATAATTACGTTTTAAAAACATTTTTTTCGTGAAGAAGTCGCTGTACTTTTATCTTCAGTTTACATATTATTATTATTCACTTAGAGAATAATTGTCCGCCGCCATATTTATCACAAAAAACAAAATGAAACAGTTGGGCACGTCATAAAGTGTTATATTTTAAGATCTGGCCACGACATAACCATTACAAGGTACATTTTAAGTTTCCATAAATAGATACTCTTAAGGCGCTTTGCAGACGGAGGGGCGGGGCGGGCCGGTCTGTCCGCGAAGCAATAAAGACCGCGTCTGCCCGTCGATGTCCACGGCCGCCCTCGCCGCGAACACAAAGCACACCACCGCGCCGCCAGTGTCCGCCGGGCACTGGCGGGCACTGGCGGCGCGGTCTTTTTCTCCTCCGTGTGCGTTGGTAGTATAGGATTCCCTTTGCGCTATCCTTCGCGGACTAATTGACCGGCCCAGCCCGCCCCGCCGTCTGCAAAACGCCTTAGTGCACACCAAATAAAGAAGTTACAGTTGATGTTTACAGATATCAAAACGAATAGCAGTTATTCAGCGTGTACAAAAGAATGGGACACTCCTTAAAACCACGTGATCATATACAAAAACTTTTCCTATGGAAGCAACATCGAAATCGTGATTTTATTTCAGATGCTCCGTACATTATCATCGAGTTATGCGAATAAGTTTGTATGGAGAAGCTGTTTTTTTATCGATTTCAATGTTGCCCCCATAGAAAAAGTTGTTGTATATGACCAGCTGATCACGTTGTTTAAGAGGTGTCCTATTCTCTTGCACACCCTGGATATAAACAGTTTTTATGTCGAATTAAAAGGGTTATATAAGGTCCGATATTATTAGTGTTCATCCTGTTAACCTGTGATTATATAGGTGAAAAGCAATCGTAAAAACCAACTTTCGATTGTCTATAATAAAAACTAAAAATACAAAATAACAACATCGACTTCATATTGCATAAACTCGTCCTATCTTCGACTCTTTCTCGCTCTGTACAAGGGTAAGGAATAAGACGGATAATCAGATAGTTAAACGTACCAAAGATAGGACGAGTTTATGCAATATGAAGTCAATGTTGTAGATTTTGATTTTAAACTTTTTTAGTTTTTATGGTACACATTAGGAAATTGGTTTTTACGATTGCTTTTCACCTATATAGTCACAGGTTTATTTTTATTATAAACATGGACCACAAACAAGTTCACAGTTCAAAAATGTGTTAATATTAACTTAGAAACTAATACATTACTGTGAACCGAACATAGTTAGTCGTCACATCATGATTAAAGAGATATACCTATTTAGTAATTGGTTAACAGGATGTACACTAATAAAATCGGACCTTATATAGTAAACAATGTATGTGAAGGTGACCTGGTCAGCATCGATGATAGTATACGCGGGCTCATCCCCTCCCACGTCGTAAGCGACGTAGATGACGCGCTCCGAGTCTGAATCCGCGTCGGTATCCGCGCGCGCCTGCGCATGTATTTGTGCTTGCACTTGCGCAGGCGCAGCTATACGCTCGGGCGCCAGCAGGCTGATCTGCTTGTGCACTTGCTGGGAAACAGACGAAACTATTCAACAAGTTGCGAATGAAATAACACTTAAGGTTAAGTGCTTTTAATGCAGAAATAAATGACTGACTTCAAGCTAACCGTATTAGAATTGAGGTGTCAGTTGAATAAAAGGGCACAGGAACTCAGTAAGAAACATCCGCAAGTTGGTCTAGAACCCGACTGGAAGGGTTGTTCTACCTAACAAGTTTTGTTACATTTAAGCTGTTTGTTTAATAAAATTAAATTAAATATACAGTACACTTTCTGCTATTCCTAAACTAAAGACCTAGGCAAAGACCACCCTCGGTTTTAAGGTCCTTAAAACTTCATCAAAAGATAGCAATCATGATGATGGGCAATATACAAGATACAAACATGGATTATTTAATTTATTCAGCGTAACGCGCCCGGTGTGTTTGCGTGTAGTGCGAGTGGATGTCCCACACTGCGCTTGCCAGTACGTGGCTTTAAATCCAGGAGACGAATTTTTGAATCATGCGAATTCCAATTCGAATACGATATGGCTATCAACATGTTTTGCATTCCGGTTTTTAATATTTTCTGCGTGAAATGAAAATAGTTACATGAATTTTAATACAATAGCAACACTTAATTCGAGTGATTCAAAAATGCGCAAAATCGGGGGCAATAGAATTCATGATTCTTTTCGAATGCTTCAAAAATACGTCTCCAGAACCTTTTCACAGGGTGGATAGACGACCTGGTAAAGGTTGCAGGAAGCCGCTGGATGCAAGTCGCTTCCAACCAGCGACCTGGAAATCACTGGGCTAGGCCTACGTTCAGCAGTGGACGCCGTGTGGCTGAAATGATGATGATGATGATAATACTGCAAGTAACTTCTTGTGCTTGTTCAGGATGGAGCAGTCGGCGAAGGCGCGCGGGCAGTGCGGGCACTTGAAGGGCCGCTCGCCAGTGTGTGTGTGTGTGCGTGTGTAGTGAGAGTACCTTCTTGTGCTTGTTCAGGTTGGAGCAGTCTGCGAAGGCGCGTGGGCAGTGCGGGCACGTGAAGGGCCGCTCGCCGGTGTGTGTGTGTGTACGTGTGTAGTGCGAGTACCTTCTTGTGCTTGTTCAGGTTGGAGCAGTCTGCGAAGGCGCGCGGGCAGTGCGGGCACTTGAAGGGCCGCTCGCCGGTGTGTGTGTGTGTGCGTGTGTAGTGCGAGTACCTTCTTGTGCTTGTTCAGGTTGGAGCAGTCTGCGAAGGCGCGTGGGCAGTGCGGGCACGTGAAGGGCCGCTCGCCGGTGTGTGTGTGTGTACGTGTGTAGTGCGAGTACCTTCTTGTGCTTGTTCAGGTTGGAGCAGTCTGCGAAGGCGCGCGGGCAGTGCGGGCACTTGAAGGGCCGCTCGCCGGTGTGTGTGTGTGTGCGTGTGTAGTGCGAGTACCTTCTTGTGCTTGTTCAGGTTGGAGCAGTCTGCGAAGGCGCGCGGGCAGTGCGGGCACTTGAAGGGCCGCTCGCCGGTGTGTGTGTGTGTGCGTGTGTAGTGCGAGTACCTTCTTGTGCTTGTTCAGGTTGGAGCAGTCTGCGAAGGCGCGCGGGCAGTGCGGGCACTTGAAGGGCCGCTCGCCGGTGTGTGTGTGTGTGTGTGCGTGTGTAGTGCGAGTACCTTCTTGTGCTTGTTCAGGTTGGAGCAGTCTGCGAAGGCGCGCGGGCAGTGCGGGCACTTGAAGGGCCGCTCGCCGGTGTGTGTGTGTGTGCGTGTGTAGTGCGAGTACCTTCTTGTGCTTGTTCAGGTTGGAGCAGTCTGCGAAGGCGCGCGGGCAGTGCGGGCACTTGAAGGGCCGCTCGCCGGTGTGTGTGTGTGTGTGCGTGTGTAGTGCGAGTACCTTCTTGTGCTTGTTCAGGTTGGAGCAGTCTGCGAAGGCGCGCGGGCAGTGCGGGCACTTGAAGGGCCGCTCGCCGGTGTGTGTGTGTGCGTGTGTAGTGCGAGTACCTTCTTGTGCTTGTTCAGGTTGGAGCAGTCTGCGAAGGCGCGCGGGCAGTGCGGGCACTTGAAGGGCCGCTCGCCGGTGTGTGTGTGTGTGCGTGTGTAGTGCGAGTACCTTCTTGTGCTTGTTCAGGTTGGAGCAGTCTGCGAAGGCGCGCGGGCAGTGCGGGCACTTGAAGGGCCGCTCGCCGGTGTGTGTGTGTGTGCGTGTGTAGTGCGAGTACCTTCTTGTGCTTGTTCAGGTTGGAGCAGTCTGCGAAGGCGCGCGGGCAGTGCGGGCACTTGAAGGGCCGCTCGCCGGTGTGTGTGTGTGTGCGTGTGTAGTGCGAGTACCTTCTTGTGCTTGTTCAGGTTGGAGCAGTCTGCGAAGGCGCGCGGGCAGTGCGGGCACTTGAAGGGCCGCTCGCCGGTGTGTGTGTGTGTGCGTGTGTAGTGCGAGTACCTTCTTGTGCTTGTTCAGGTTGGAGCAGTCTGCGAAGGCGCGCGGGCAGTGCGGGCACTTGAAGGGCCGCTCGCCGGTGTGTGTGTGTGTGCGTGTGTAGTGCGAGTACCTTCTTGTGCTTGTTCAGGTTGGAGCAGTCTGCGAAGGCGCGCGGGCAGTGCGGGCACTTGAAGGGCCGCTCGCCGGTGTGTGTGTGTGTGCGTGTGTAGTGCGAGTACCTTCTTGTGCTTGTTCAGGTTGGAGCAGTCTGCGAAGGCGCGCGGGCAGTGCGGGCACTTGAAGGGCCGCTCGCCGGTGTGTGTGTGTGTGCGTGTGTAGTGCGAGTACCTTCTTGTGCTTGTTCAGGTTGGAGCAGTCTGCGAAGGCGCGCGGGCAGTGCGGGCACTTGAAGGGCCGCTCGCCGGTGTGTGTGTGTGTGCGTGTGTAGTGCGAGTACCTTCTTGTGCTTGTTCAGGTTGGAGCAGTCTGCGAAGGCGCGCGGGCAGTGCGGGCACTTGAAGGGCCGCTCGCCGGTGTGTGTGTGTGTGCGTGTGTAGTGCGAGTACCTTCTTGTGCTTGTTCAGGTTGGAGCAGTCTGCGAAGGCGCGCGGGCAGTGCGGGCACTTGAAGGGCCGCTCGCCGGTGTGTGTGTGTGTGCGTGTGTAGTGCGAGTACCTTCTTGTGCTTGTTCAGGTTGGAGCAGTCTGCGAAGGCGCGCGGGCAGTGCGGGCACTTGAAGGGCCGCTCGCCGGTGTGTGTGTGTGTGCGTGTGTAGTGCGAGTACCTTCTTGTGCTTGTTCAGGTTGGAGCAGTCTGCGAAGGCGCGCGGGCAGTGCGGGCACTTGAAGGGCCGCTCGCCGGTGTGTGTGTGTGTGCGTGTGTAGTGCGAGTACCTTCTTGTGCTTGTTCAGGTTGGAGCAGTCTGCGAAGGCGCGCGGGCAGTGCGGGCACTTGAAGGGCCGCTCGCCGGTGTGTGTGTGTGTGCGTGTGTAGTGCGAGTACCTTCTTGTGCTTGTTCAGGTTGGAGCAGTCTGCGAAGGCGCGCGGGCAGTGCGGGCACTTGAAGGGCCGCTCGCCGGTGTGTGTGTGTGTGTGTGCGTGTGTAGTGCGAGTACCTTCTTGTGCTTGTTCAGGTTGGAGCAGTCTGCGAAGGCGCGCGGGCAGTGCGGGCACTTGAAGGGCCGCTCGCCGGTGTGGCGGCGCGTATGCTTCAGTAAGGCCCAGCGCTCGCCGAACGCGCGCGGGCATTGAGAGCAGCGGTGTGGCCGCGCGCCCGCCTCGCGTCGCATGTGAGCCGCGTATGAGCTGCGCGCTAGGAACCTACAACAAAGAAATAGCACTTAACTGTTGTTCAGCCTGTCGATTCTGTAAACAAAACCGCGCTCAGTACAGCGCTAGCAGGAAAACTAGATGCTTGGTCAAATTAGCGATAGCTATGAATATGAAGCGAGAAGATGTCATTATTTGGCCGCGCATAGACCGCGTGGCACGTTATTGGCTCGTCAGCTTACCCTTGTTTTCCGCGCTGTAGCCTCGTTTCACTTGCCCCATAAAACGAGACACAAAGTGTCGGTCGTAATAATGACTGTGAAAGGGTAATGAGTGGGGAATAGCTGAGGGGAAAGGAGTTAGTAGTCTTGACCGTCCATTAAGAAAGAGTTTAAGTGAACAATGAGTTTTGCCTTCCATTGCCGGCGAGTGCTGAGAAGTGGGCTAGGCGGAAAATGAAAGGAGTCAGGTCGAGCGAGTTGCTGGCCTTCCATTGGCAGCAGGCATGAGCGAGGAGGTGTAGAAAAAACTCCACGTCGACATGTTTCGCTGGTCGTCGTGAACTGACTGGCAAAAGACAAAAGCGGGCGAGCGAAGGGGCAGGGAAGGCGAGCGGGGCGGAGGTGTAAGCAGAGTCTGTTCAAAACTAGTTCGCGATACAATGACACAGCGGACCCATTTCAACTGGCTTAGTCCGCTTCGCTAACTCGTTCACGGTGGAAGCACTTCTAGGGGAGTCGAGCGGTAGGAATCCGCTCAACTCTGTGACCACTTTTGTAATTCTTAACTCATTTGCTCCGCTCCGTACGCTCATTCACAGTGGAAGCACTTCTATGAAGATTGCTGTTGCGAGTTAAACGGAGTCCGTCCGTGCGGAGCCCGCGCCGCTCGCAGTGGAAGGCGGGCATAAACCGTACCGTAAACCGTTTCTGGAAAGGGAGTTACACATAACCATGCTGCTTCCCCCAAGGTTATTAAGTAATTATACTACGTGAAAAGCATTCTTCCTGCGCTACAAAAAGGGTGAAATCCCTCACCGTTTCCCACACAGGTTGCACTGGTACGGCCGCTCGGCCGCGTGGCGGCGCGCATGTAAGCGATGCAGCGACGACGTGGTAAAATAAGTAATCATGCTGCTTCCCCCAAGGTATTATACTACGTGAAAAGCATTCTTCCTGCGCTAAAAAAGGGGTCAATATCCCTCTACGTTTCCCACAGGTTACACTGGTAAGGCCGCTAGGCCGCATGGCGCCGCGCATGTTAGCGATGCTGCAACGACGTGGTAAAA
Source organism: Anania fuscalis (assembly GCA_950371115.1). NCBI lineage: Eukaryota > Metazoa > Arthropoda > Insecta > Lepidoptera > Crambidae > Anania > Anania fuscalis. The sequence continues at coordinate 21,643,962 of OX493325.1, forward strand.
TAGGTAACAAAGGAACGCGAAAAGCATTCTTACTGCGCTAAAAAAGGGGTCAATATGTCCTCACCGCTTTCCACACAGGTTGCACTGGTACGGCCGCTCAGCCGCATGGCGCCGCGCATGCAGACGATGCTGCGACGACGTGGTGAAGCGGCGGCCGCACTGCGCGCACGCGTACGGCTTCTCGCCCGTGTGGATGCGCTCGTGCTCCGATAAGTTGCCTTTCTGGCTGAACGACTTGCCGCATTCACCGCACGAGTAGGGCTTCGAACCTAATTAAATGTGTTTGTTTGTAAAATACGAAATACACGTGATGATTACTGAATTAAAAATGGATGAAAATTTACTTTTGCTGTTGCGCAATCGAATACATGCAGTCGGAATGTTTAAGAAACCGCTAACAAACGGCCAAACAAGCCCGGATTCAATCTGTTGCCCAAGCAAAAATATGATTACTACTTTCTTGCATCGAATAAGGTCGTTTTATTACGGATTCCAAAAATCCCGTATGCAAACCTTATCCGTACCCTTATTTCCTAAAAATTAGCAATCAGCAATAATCACGCAGTCATCGCCCGAAGATGAATGAATGATAATTAGTGCAAGAACTATGGGCAGCACTAAGAGTAGATTGCTTTGTTGTTGTTTTTTGCTGTCAATTTGCGATTTTAAAGCCAGAATTGGACCATTTTCGGTATCGCATTGCTTTTGCAAGTTACGAAATTAGGGTACCGATTGTATCCTTAGTTGTCTAGCCAAGGTAAGTTATACACCTCGGTCTAAAATGTATGTTGGTAGAGCACATAGCACGTGTAACTAACCACCGATGGTACAGAAAGGGTCTATAATGGAGGTCATCAGACAGACAGACGACCTGGTAAAGGCTGCAAGAAGCCGCTGGATGCAGGTCGCTTTCAACTGGACAATCTGAAAGTCACTAGGGAAGGCCTGTAGCAGCATAATGTCATCGCGCCGAATGGCAACTTAAGAATAAGGCGTTTCTGATGCGTTGCGACTTATATTTATAACTTCTGCATGAGTGCAATATACTTTGCTCTCACTTGCGCGCGATGACTAAGCAAATAATCTGCGCACAATATGTTGCGGTCTCAAATAATCACGCCATAGGTAATCATGCCATTTGTATTAATCTTGATGTTTGATTCGGATATTGATTTCCATGTACATAATTTGTTTACTACTAGGCTAGTCTTCAAATAAAATTAATTCCTCTGACAATCCGAATAAACTCCATCTACCATGACCTCTCCAAAGTCAATTGGCAACTTACACTACCTAAGACAGTACAATATTCGATATTTGTAAGTGTTCAGCAGTGGACGTTATTTTGACGATAACGGACGACTTTGTAAAGGTTGCAGAAGGAAGCCGCTAGATGCAGGCCGCTTTCAACCAGCAAATATAAAAGTCACTGGGGGAGGCCTATGAATGTCCTATGGCTGAACTGATGATGATTACGTACCGGTATGCCATCGCATATGCAGCGTGAGGCTGGTCTTGTGTGCGAAGCGGTGTTTGCAGATCTCGCAGGAGAACTTCTTCACACCCGAGTGCAGCATCTGGTGGTTGATCAGGTTCGCCTTCGTCTTAAACGACGAATTGCAGATCTGGAAACAAAGTATTTTAGTCAAAATTTATACTGTATGTGATGATGGAGGAGCGGAATTTTAGTAATCAACCAAATGATATTCTATTTAGGTTTCTCTTTCACATACTTTTATAACTGGTTTGATTTACGCACACGAGGATCTAAAGATATCGGATGCAAAAAGTCCATAGGATTGTAGTACAAGATAGCAAAATATGTGCGTAAGGTCCTTGATATAGATAGATAGATACTCTTTATCTATCTATCTATCTATATCAAGGACCTATATGACCTTACTTTTCAGGGATTTTAGTCCTACGTGGACGTCCTTCGTTTGCGCAAGTTTTTAAAGCAGCCTTAATTACCACCCACACAGAACATGTTTTGCATTGCAATGTCAACATCAAAATACGTGCAGGCATCCGTTGTCATTTCTACCACTGAATTTCTCATTTATTTTTCATCTCTGGGGACATCTCTGGGGGTTTCCTTTGGTGGAGAGTTCGGTGGAGATTGGACATTTAACTCATTTTCATAATCGGCCTGGGATCGGCCGGTCGGTTCCCCTACCAGCAGTGGACTACCACTGCTGGTAGGCGGACAGGTTATACCTTATGTAGGGTATAATATGTAGGGCACCTTCGACCTTTACCTTGCAGTCGAATGGTCGTTGTTGGGAATGTACCAGTTGATGCCGCTGCAGCAGCTGCTTGTGCTTGAAGGACTTGCCGCACTTGCTGCACACGTAGCACATGCCAGCGTGCTCCGCTTCCTTGTGGTACACCACTGACGATGGGTGGTTTAGCACCTATGCAGTAAATACGTGTGTAAATTAAATCTAATAAATATATTAGACATCACATACATTGCTCTGATCCTAAGGTAAGTAGCTTAAGCACTTGTGTTATAGAAATCAGAAATAACGAGGGTACCACAACATCCAGAGTCCAGACTCGAGCGCCCTACAGAAGGGGTAATGTAAACACTGCCGTAAAGGTCACACGTCACACGCTTAGTCCTTAGTATGAGGCGCCGAGTCCGATACCGACGGTGTGAGGGTGGTTTAATTGCCGCGAAGATAACACGCTCTAGCTCAGCTTAATTAGGGACAGATGGCGTAGTACGAAATAAGCTTGCTGCACGGTCCGTTAGCTTGTAGCAACTATCACTGTAAGGGGGGAAAGGGGGGAAGTATATCTTTCTGCAAAGGTCACACGCGTAGCCTTAAACACATTTCAAGCACGGCAGTTAGCTTGTAGAACCAACCACTGTAGTGGTAGGGGCAAGTATATCTTCCGGCATCGCTATCACTGTTGTCTGGGGGCGAAGTGGGGGAGGGGCGACAGCAGAAGGACAGCGAGCGCGGGTACGACTTACCTTCCCGCACAGGTCGCAGGCGTACCCCCTGGCGTGCGGCGGGCGGCGGTGCGACAGCGAGCGCGGGTACGACTTACCTTCCCGCACAGGTCGCAGGCGTACCCCCTGGCGTGCGGCGGGCGGCGGTGCGACAGCGAGCGCGGGTACGACTTACCTTCCCGCACAGGTCGCAGGCGTACCCCCTGGCGTGCGGCGGGCGGCGGTGCGACAGCGAGCGCGGGTACGACTTACCTTCCCGCACAGGTCGCAGGCGTACCCCCTGGCGTGCGGCGGGCGGCGGTGCGACAGCGAGCGCGGGTACGACTTACCTTCCCGCACAGGTCGCAGGCGTACCCCCTGGCGTGCGGCGGGCGGCGGTGCGACAGCGAGCGCGGGTACGACTTACCTTCCCGCACAGGTCGCAGGCGTACCCCCTGGCGTGCGGCGGGCGGCGGTGCGACAGCGAGCGCGGGTACGACTTACCTTCCCGCACAGGTCGCAGGCGTACCCCCTGGCGTGCGGCGGGCGGCGGTGCGACAGCGAGCGCGGGTACGACTTACCTTCCCGCACAGGTCGCAGGCGTACCCCCTGGCGTGCGGCGGGCGGCGGTGCGACAGCGAGCGCGGGTACGACTTACCTTCCCGCACAGGTCGCAGGCGTACCCCCTGGCGTGCGGCGGGCGGCGGTGCGACAGCGAGCGCGGGTACGACTTACCTTCCCGCACAGGTCGCAGGCGTACCCCCTGGCGTGCGGCGGGCGGCGGTGCGACAGCGAGCGCGGGTACGACTTACCTTCCCGCACAGGTCGCAGGCGTACCCCCTGGCGTGCGGCGGGCGGCGGTGCGACAGCGAGCGCGGGTACGACTTACCTTCCCGCACAGGTCGCAGGCGTACCCCCTGGCGTGCGGCGGGCGGCGGTGCGACAGCGAGCGCGGGTACGACTTACCTTCCCGCACAGGTCGCACGCGTACCCCCTGGCGTGCGGCGGGCGGCGGTGCGACAGCGAGCGCGGGTACGACTTACCTTCCCGCACAGGTCGCACGCGTACCCCCTGGCGTGCGGCGGGCGGCGGTGCGACAGCGAGCGCGGGTACGACTTACCTTCCCGCACAGGTCGCAGGCGTACCCCCTGGCGTGCGGCGGGCGGCGGTGCGACAGCGAGCGCGGGTACGACTTACCTTCCCGCACAGGTCGCAGGCGTACCCCCTGGCGTGCGGCGGGCGGCGGTGCGACAGCGAGCGCGGGTACGACTTACCTTCCCGCACAGGTCGCAGGCGTACCCCCTGGCGTGCGGCGGGCGGCGGTGCGACAGCGAGCGCGGGTACGACTTACCTTCCCGCACAGGTCGCACGCGTACCCCCTGGCGTGCGGCGGGCGGCGGTGCGACAGCGAGCGCGGGTACGACTTACCTTCCCGCACAGGTCGCACGCGTACCCCCTGGCGTGCGGCGGGCGGCGGTGCGACAGCGAGCGCGGGTACGACTTACCTTCCCGCACAGGTCGCAGGCGTACCCCCTGGCGTGCGGCGGGCGGCGGTGCGACAGCGAGCGCGGGTACGACTTACCTTCCCGCACAGGTCGCACGCGTACCCCCTGGCGTGCGGCGGGCGGCGGTGCGACAGCGAGCGCGGGTACGACTTACCTTCCCGCACAGGTCGCAGGCGTACCCCCTGGCGTGCGGCGGGCGGCGGTGCGACAGCGAGCGCGGGTACGACTTACCTTCCCGCACAGGTCGCAGGCGTACCCCCTGGCGTGCGGCGGGCGGCGGTGCGACAGCGAGCGCGGGTACGACTTACCTTCCCGCACAGGTCGCAGGCGTACCCCCTGGCGTGCGGCGGGCGGCGGTGCGACAGCGAGCGCGGGTACGACTTACCTTCCCGCACAGGTCGCAGGCGTACCCCCTGGCGTGCGGCGGGCGGCGGTGCGACAGCGAGCGCGGGTACGACTTACCTTCCCGCACAGGTCGCAGGCGTACCCCCTGGCGTGCGGCGGGCGGCGGTGCGACAGCGAGCGCGGGTACGACTTACCTTCCCGCACAGGTCGCACGCGTACCCCCTGGCGTGCGGCGGGCGGCGGTGCGACAGCGAGCGCGGGTACGACTTACCTTCCCGCACAGGTCGCAGGCGTACCCCCTGGCGTGCGGCGGGCGGCGGTGCGACAGCGAGCGCGGGTACGACTTACCTTCCCGCACAGGTCGCAGGCGTACCCCCTGGCGTGCGGCGGGCGGCGGTGCGACAGCGAGCGCGGGTACGACTTACCTTCCCGCACAGGTCGCACGCGTACCCCCTGGCGTGCGGCGGGCGGCGGTGCGACAGCGAGCGCGGGTACGACTTACCTTCCCGCACAGGTCGCAGGCGTACCCCCTGGCGTGCGGCGGGCGGCGGTGCGACAGCGAGCGCGGGTACGACTTACCTTCCCGCACAGGTCGCACGCGTACCCCCTGGCGTGCGGCGGGCGGCGGTGCGACAGCGAGCGCGGGTACGACTTACCTTCCCGCACAGGTCGCAGGCGTACCCCCTGGCGTGCGGCGGGCGGCGGTGCGACAGCGAGCGCGGGTACGACTTACCTTCCCGCACAGGTCGCAGGCGTACCCCCTGGCGTGCGGCGGGCGGCGGTGCGACAGCGAGCGCGGGTACGACTTACCTTCCCGCACAGGTCGCAGGCGTACCCCCTGGCGTGCGGCGGGCGGCGGTGCGACAGCGAGCGCGGGTACGACTTACCTTCCCGCACAGGTCGCACGCGTACCCCCTGGCGTGCGGCGGGCGGCGGTGCGACAGCGAGCGCGGGTACGACTTACCTTCCCGCACAGGTCGCAGGCGTACCCCCTGGCGTGCGGCGGGCGGCGGTGCGACAGCGAGCGCGGGTACGACTTACCTTCCCGCACAGGTCGCAGGCGTACCCCCTGGCGTGCGGCGGGCGGCGGTGCGACAGCGAGCGCGGGTACGACTTACCTTCCCGCACAGGTCGCAGGCGTACCCCCTGGCGTGCGGCGGGCGGCGGTGCGACAGCGAGCGCGGGTACGACTTACCTTCCCGCACAGGTCGCAGGCGTACCCCCTGGCGTGCGGCGGGCGGCGGTGCGACAGCGAGCGCGGGTACGACTTACCTTCCCGCACAGGTCGCAGGCGTACCCCCTGGCGTGCGGCGGGCGGCGGTGCGACAGCGAGCGCGGGTACGACTTACCTTCCCGCACAGGTCGCAGGCGTACCCCCTGGCGTGCGGCGGGCGGCGGTGCGACAGCGAGCGCGGGTACGACTTACCTTCCCGCACAGGTCGCAGGCGTACCCCCTGGCGTGCGGCGGGCGGCGGTGCGACAGCGAGCGCGGGTACGACTTACCTTCCCGCACAGGTCGCAGGCGTACCCCCTGGCGTGCGGCGGGCGGCGGTGCGACAGCGAGCGCGGGTACGACTTACCTTCCCGCACAGGTCGCAGGCGTACCCCCTGGCGTGCGGCGGGCGGCGGTGCGACAGCGAGCGCGGGTACGACTTACCTTCCCGCACAGGTCGCAGGCGTACCCCCTGGCGTGCGGCGGGCGGCGGTGCGACAGCGAGCGCGGGTACGACTTACCTTCCCGCACAGGTCGCAGGCGTACCCCCTGGCGTGCGGCGGGCGGCGGTGCGACAGCGAGCGCGGGTACGACTTACCTTCCCGCACAGGTCGCAGGCGTACCCCCTGGCGTGCGGCGGGCGGCGGTGCGACAGCGAGCGCGGGTACGACTTACCTTCCCGCACAGGTCGCAGGCGTACCCCCTGGCGTGCGGCGGGCGGCGGTGCGACAGCGAGCGCGGGTACGACTTACCTTCCCGCACAGGTCGCAGGCGTACCCCCTGGCGTGCGGCGGGCGGCGGTGCGACAGCGAGCGCGGGTACGACTTACCTTCCCGCACAGGTCGCACGCGTACCCCCTGGCGTGCGGCGGGCGGCGGTGCGACAGCGAGCGCGGGTACGACTTACCTTCCCGCACAGGTCGCACGCGTACCCCCTGGCGTGCGGCGGGCGGCGGTGCGACAGCGAGCGCGGGTACGACTTACCTTCCCGCACAGGTCGCAGGCGTACCCCCTAGCGTGCGGCGGGCGGCGGTGCGACAGCGAGCGCGGGTACGACTTACCTTCCCGCACAGGTCGCAGGCGTACCCCCTGGCGTGCGGCGGGCGGCGGTGCGACAGCGAGCGCGGGTACGACTTACCTTCCCGCACAGGTCGCAGGCGTACCCCCTGGCGTGCGGCGGGCGGCGGTGCGACAGCGAGCGCGGGTACGACTTACCTTCCCGCACAGGTCGCAGGCGTACCCCCTGGCGTGCGGCGGGCGGCGGTGCGACAGCGAGCGCGGGTACGACTTACCTTCCCGCACAGGTCGCAGGCGTACCCCCTGGCGTGCGGCGGGCGGCGGTGCGACAGCGAGCGCGGGTACGACTTACCTTCCCGCACAGGTCGCAGGCGTACCCCCTGGCGTGCGGCGGGCGGCGGTGCGACAGCGAGCGCGGGTACGACTTACCTTCCCGCACAGGTCGCAGGCGTACCCCCTGGCGTGCGGCGGGCGGCGGTGCGACAGCGAGCGCGGGTACGACTTACCTTCCCGCACAGGTCGCAGGCGTACCCCCTGGCGTGCGGCGGGCGGCGGTGCGACAGCGAGCGCGGGTACGACTTACCTTCCCGCACAGGTCGCAGGCGTACCCCCTGGCGTGCGGCGGGCGGCGGTGCGACAGCGAGCGCGGGTACGACTTACCTTCCCGCACAGGTCGCAGGCGTACCCCCTGGCGTGCGGCGGGCGGCGGTGCGACAGCGAGCGCGGGTACGACTTACCTTCCCGCACAGGTCGCAGGCGTACCCCCTGGCGTGCGGCGGGCGGCGGTGCGACAGCGAGCGCGGGTACGACTTACCTTCCCGCACAGGTCGCAGGCGTACCCCCTGGCGTGCGGCGGGCGGCGGTGCGACAGCGAGCGCGGGTACGACTTACCTTCCCGCACAGGTCGCAGGCGTACCCCCTGGCGTGCGGCGGGCGGCGGTGCGACAGCGAGCGCGGGTACGACTTACCTTCCCGCACAGGTCGCAGGCGTACCCCCTGGCGTGCGGCGGGCGGCGGTGCGACAGCGAGCGCGGGTACGACTTACCTTCCCGCACAGGTCGCAGGCGTACCCCCTGGCGTGCGGCGGGCGGCGGTGCGACAGCGAGCGCGGGTACGACTTACCTTCCCGCACAGGTCGCAGGCGTACCCCCTGGCGTGCGGCGGGCGGCGGTGCGACAGCGAGCGCGGGTACGACTTACCTTCCCGCACAGGTCGCAGGCGTACCCCCTGGCGTGCGGCGGGCGGCGGTGCGACAGCGCGTGCAGCGACAGCGAGCGCGGGTACGCGAACGCCGCGCCGCACTCCGCGCAACTGTACGGCTTCTCGCCTTGATGCGTCGCCTGGAACACATTATATTAGCATTTAAACCTATATTGTTGCGATACCTTTACAGGGCCATGTTATGGGACTATTAGTTTAGATTTAAGAACCTTATACCAACATGAGTATATCACTATGACTATAAAAGAAACAAAAAATAGGCTAGTATTATTATATTATTAGTGCTTACTAAATTTGACTTGTAATTTATCATCTCAGCCTATTGCAATCCACTGCTGGACGTAAGCCTCCCCCAAAGAGTTCCAAAGATTTTTTATACACCCACTGCCAGCCATCTTCCTAAGGTCGTCGGTCCAGCTTGCCAAGGGTCTTCACTCAAGAACGCGTTTACTCCACCTTTCATCGATTCTACGACAAATATGACCACTAGTGGCCAGCCCAAACATTTTTGGACTATGTCCGTAACTTTAATCCTCTGCCTGATGATGTTGTTTCGGATTTTATCACTTAACAAAATTCCAAGCATCCACCTTTCCATAGCTCGTTGAGTGACATGGAATCGGTGGGCTAGGTTTACTATGTTCCACGTTTCGGCTTCATAGGTCATCACTCATCACCGGTAGGACGCACTAATCGCATACCTTGCTTAGGCATTGTGGCAGTGGCAACGAAAAGATGTAACGCAGCTTCCCAAATTCTGTCCAGCCAAGTTGTAATTACCGTGCGTTGAATTATGAAAAGACAAGCCAAGTCAATGGCCTGCTTTGAAAAAGCATTTGCATGTCAGAATAGATATAGTCCGTGCCATTTAAACTTGCACAAAAGGTTATTTACCCCACCTCTACCAAAAAATGCCCAAACTTTAAGACACGTATCGCTCATCGTACAAAATAGCGATAATCCCGACTTATCGCTGATTTCATAATATCACGGCCCGTCCGAGAACAAGACAACTCTAAAACACCAAAATTTTAAGTAATTGTGTTGCATTTTTGTAATAAAACACAGTTTTAGATATTAAAATCAATTTTCTTTTAATTTAAGTATTACAAAGTCTTTAAGCAGTTATTTACAAAAACTCGGTTAACTGACATTTCTTGTACCACAAATATAAGCACAATAATTAGAAATTACATTTTTTCCATAAAGAATTAACAGTAGTTGACCATTCATAGATATTTATCATTATATAACTTTCACTCCAAAAATGATAAATTTTGACTTATTGCACTTAGCCGTTAGCGGTTTGAGACGTCAGGGGTACTATACAGGGGCGTGCGTTGCATATAGGCAATTAGGCAGTGCCTACCTGATAGTTGAAATGAGATAGGCAGTAGGTACTTACAAATGTAGATTATTGATTAAAACCACTGATTTTCATCAATAATCCACATTTGTAAGTACCTACTGCCTACCTCGAAATAAAACCAATGCACGCCACTGGTACTATACCTGTCAGACATTTTATAATGGTTCACCCGCCGCGGCGTGGCGTCATTCCGTGTCGGATTGCGCTCGCGCTCGTACGAATTTCGGAAGTGTTCACGTGTTATTGTTATTATCAATGATACTTCTTCGACCACTTCCAGTGATATATCATCGGAAGGTATTTAATTTAAAAAATAAAAGGAAATATTTCAATACGTGTGTTTAATTTTTAAAACTTATTAAACCGATCTCAGTGTATGCATGTATGCAACACGAGTCTATGTACAGCTTTCTGAATTAATTCTTATTCTACAATTTTACCAAGAAAAAATTAAATTTTTGAATAATACCTATCAACTGCTCCCGCGATAATAACGCAGGATATAGAAAATACTAAATTTATTAATAATTATGATACTATTTTATTTCATTATTCATGTCGAGTTACATAAAATGTCGGCTGTCCCTCAGCATAAAGCTTGTAAATTTGTAATATAGCCAAATGTTTGTAATATAGGTCAATTTTTCGGATCAAGGTCGCCTCGTACCAATAAACGTTTGTTTACACAGATTTCTATTGCTCCGCCTTGTATTTTGGTTCGCCGCGATCCCGTATCGGCGTGCAGTGGTACAGGCGTAGCAATGACCTCTTGTGCAAGTTTAAATGGCACGGACTTATAGGTATAGTATACTTCGTAAATGAAGGTAAATGAGAAATAATAGGTAAAATAATTGTCATCTACCACGGAATATGGTACATTGGACTTCAAAGGTGTTTGTAATGATAATGCAACGCTTAAAACTCTCTCTAGGACTCTACAATTCCGAATTTATGGCTTGTACTAAGCTAATTACAAACCTTTATGTGGAGCGACTTGCTCTGCTTGTTGCTGAACATTTTGTCGCAGTGGTTGCACTTTAGCTTTGGCTTGCCCTTCTTACTCTTGTCTTCGTCTGGTTCTTCTGTTCCATTAAGTGGATCTAAAATAACAAATATTTGCCTTGGTAAAAAAGTGTATGCACATAAAAATGACTTTCTTTAAATTGAACCCGCTTCATGAATTAATGGAGACAGAGTGATTAACAAATAAAACAAACAATTTTAATAATACATTTCACGTCTCAACAAGATGCAAAATATTTTGGAAAGTATTTTGCGAATAGAAATAATTTTGTTAGGTCTCAAATAGTGATAATAATGGGACAGAGGTATTATCGTACTGGCGATCATCATGCTAGCACGTAGATAGTTGTACTTCTGTCAAAAATTTTGATGGAATTTTCAACCTATCAAAGCAACATTGTGTCGCCCTGGAGATTCACTAATTACTCTCCCAAGTATAGGTATTATGCGTTCAATTGTTACTTAAAACTTACCCTTATTTTCATCAGTAGTATCTATCGCCTTGTCATCGTTTCCCTCTGTGCTTCGCGCCTGTGCCTCCTCCTTCACTTCGCTAGCGAGCATTTGATCAGGCACTTGTACTAATGGTTCCGCGTTCAAGTCGGGCAGACTCGGGCCGACCGCGGGTACAGTGCTCGGACTCGGATTAGGTGCTGTAGTGCTTGAACTCGGGTTGGGTATAGTACTAACATCTGCCGCCTCGGATGGAGCTTCTATTAGTACCTCGGCGTGTGTAGGTTTCTTGAAGAAAACATAGATTGATTAGGCAAGTAATTTTGCTGTGGACTACATACTAGACTAACTCCATTTGAAAGTTTACTTTGGACCCATCATCATCATCAGCTATAAGATGTCAACGGCTGAACATGAATATACCCCCAAGACTTTTAGTTTGGCCGGTTGCAAATGATGCCATATGGAACAAAAACGTGAACAATAGGTTTAAAGGAAGGCTCAAGGTTGCACAACGTGCTATGCTCGGTGTTGCTTTGTTTCTGACTTACTACAATATTATTTGACTCGAAGATGCTTATTGTATGTTCATATTATTATTCTTAATGTCCCTAGTGTAATCTATTATTGCTTACCTGCTTTTTATAAGTTTCAAGGTCGATTCAAGTCTCCGGCAGTTTGACAAGTGCCTAAAATGGAACACTACACTACTTCGCTACTCACTTCGCTGGTGTCGACGGATATGATGACCTGTCCCGTGTGCTGCGTGCGCGACTGGTGCTCGGTGAACAGCAGGCGCGTGGCGAACGTGGCGCCGCACTGCTGGCACTGGTAGTGCACTGGCCCGTGCTGGGCGATGTGGGACATGTAGCGTCCTACGCAAGAGAACTCCATGCCGCAGATAGCGCATTCTTGACGCGTTGGACGCATGCGGCCTGAAAGATTTTGAGCTTATAAAAAAAATACGAACTAAATTTTTTAGGCAATTGATAGGAATTATGTCTTTTTTGACTCAGTTTAGTAGCTGATAGATACAGTTATATCTTTATCCTAAGAAGTGTCTAGTTCCGCCCGAGCCGAGTGTGCAAGCGAGAGCGCGGAACAAGCGATAGAGAGGCACGATCGGCCTAAGCGTTCGGCTTGTGAGTCTTGTGACGAATGACGTTGTCACGTAAAATTATCGTCCTTAAACCGACTTTATAGACGACAGCGCTATAGTAAGCACAGCAATCACACGATTGTAGCGTTAAACATCGCTTGCCGAAGAGCGCGACGATGTCGCGGCGATTAAAAATCGTGACAACATCGTAGCGAGCAGTGTCGCATCGCCGGGGAATCGCGTGCAAAGACTAATAAGGTCATTCACCCTTGGGTCTGCCGCGGCCCTTGCCCTTGACGACGACGACGAGCTCGCCCGAGTCCTGCCGGTGGCCGATGACCTCGGGTTCGCGCGGCGGCTGTCGCTCCGGCTTCACTTCTGGCTTGTTCTCGATCTCACTTTCTGAACCGTCGATCACGCCTTCCTCTTTGAATATCCTCTCTAGTTCTTTACCCTGGAAAATAGGTACATATTTAACATTTTATCCCAGTGTTATGTTATGCGGTACATAGCAATTTTTGTACCTTTTGTGTCTGCTTTGTAAACTGATAAAATGTTAACTAACTTAACCAGTAATTGCAAGTCATCATCATCATGCAGCTGCAGGTCACTGCTGAACATAGTAATTGGGAAAGAATGACTTCAAGATGAGCACGTTGGAAGCGGCCTGCAGCTGTTTCCTGTAACCCTTAACCAGGCACTTATTCACCTACCTTACGGGTGAAAACCAATCAAAAATGTTGACTACCAGGCCTGGTTAAGAGGTAACCTTTACCAGGTCGCCTGTCCAACCATTACAAAGTTGTGGGAAGACGTCCGAAGCAAATGTGGGATTATAAGATGAAACGGAACGTAAAGGAGTGTGTAAAAAGGATGAATGATAGAAGAGCGACAGACGACGAAAGACGATGAGAGAAGACGGAGGCTGATTTATGAAGTTCCTTTGTATCTTGTTAATCCTGGGAAATAAATATTTAACCATAGAAATCGATCCATCTTTTAATTTCTATATAAATATCACTGCTATTGTTGACTTTACTTGACCTTGACTAATAACATCTGTCAAAGTAACCGATTCGTTTTATTCTGCATGCCTTATTTTATAACTTGGCTATTAGTACTGTTGTTTTAAGCTGTGAAATCGTCTTTGGTCACAGTTATTTGTCAATGGTTCGAGCCCTAAACTCTACACACTACAACAACAACGAAGAATAACTCCAAATAAATGGAGATCGTCCGACATTAGTTTATTTACTAATAAATACTTTTGTGAGAGGCTTATGTCCTGCAGTAAACGTACATGAGCTGATTAACTAACAATGAAAAGGTAACACTCTAGAATTAGTTGCTTCTAATTAATGTTACAAACCTGAACAGCTTCTTTAAATCGTGTCGGTGTCTTTCTCCTACGTTTCCCGCTGGGTTCCTCCATCGTGTCTGCTTTCTGCATCTCCTGCTGCCTCAGCGCTTCCTGCTTCTCCAAGTTGGCCTTGGTCTTCTTGGGGGGCCGGCCGCGCTTCCGCTTGGGCTTGTCGACCCCGGCCGCCGCCATAGCTGCCGGGTGGTCCACTTGGTATAATCCATCGCTTGTTACTGGGAAGGTTGAATTAAAATTCAAATTCTAAATATGAATTTTTAATTCATAGCAAGCTTCGTGCATAATTGAAGATATCATCATCATCATTTCAGCCGCAGGACGTCCACTGCTGAACAAAGGCCTCCCCCAGTGACTTCCAGATTGGCCGGTTGGGAGCGACTTGCGCTTGCCAATACGTGGCCGCCATTCCAGAACCTTTCTGCCCCATCGGCCGTTAGTTCTACGTGCAGTGCCCCGCCCACTGCCACTTTAACTTGCAAATCCGTCGGGCTATGTTCATGGATCTTCTCATCAGAATTCAGTAAATAAATATGAATAGGAAGGTATTATAATTTCAATAAATAAATATGATCGGGACAACATCAGTATGGATGATAAAACAGTCAATTGACGTACTTTTTTGTGCTGTCAAAACGCGATAACATCATAAACATAAATATTAATTTAATACATAGTGGTGACGTTACTAAGGCATGATATGTAGCTTTTATTAAAGTCAAATGACGAAACATTTTTTTATCTCAAAGCGATACAAATCGATCTTTGAAAAAATTAAGTTTCATTAATGTAATTATGCCTTCCTATTAAAGACATGGTATCTCGTACTATTTGTGAATGATGGAAATATCCCATTCGTCATGATCTCCAAAGAACCAGCATCCTTGTGTACAGGCAGAGGCATAAGAATATGTTGAACTTTACTATGGGCGCCTCCCAGCACCCCAGACTTGAGCCAATCGTTCGATTTACAATTTACTTATTTACGACTTCACAAGAACCGCATACGAACTCCTAGGAAATTGTATACGTATTCTATGGATTTCGTATACGTATTCTATGGATTTCGTATACGTATTCTATGGATTTAATATGCGAATTCGAACGTTTCAAAAATACGCCTCACGGAGCCTGGGTGGGACCGTTTTAAACCGCGTCACTATGACAAATGTTTCGTCAATAATCAGAATTTAATACAAATACTAAGCGGAATATGGTGGGAACTGTTTTTTTATGAGTAAACATTATTATATCCTTACTTTCATACACCAGACTGTCAGTCAAAACATTTTCTTCTGTCAAGGTGAGATGGTTAGTTTTATAAGCCTTCTCCCTTTGGTAGAGTTCACGGAGGATTTTCTGGAAAAGAATATGAATGCAATTTAATGAATCTACGGGCCTAGATTGAATTAATAAATAAATAAATATATAATTGCATTAATCGATCGAAAAGAACACGCCAATTTATATTATTTGACGACCTTCGCAGCCGAGAGGGAGCACGCCGAACTATATCGCGTCGCCATCTCTGAGGTTCCGTGTTCAATCTCCGGCCGGGTCAATGTAGAAAACGAACTTTTCTATATTGTCTTGGGTCTGGGTGTTGTGGTACCGTCGTTGTTTCTGATTTCTATAAGTGATTTGCTACTTATCTTAGGATCAGAGCAATGTATGTGATGCTGTCCAATATTTATTTATTATAGTATCTACATGTATTGTGGTTTTTCGGTGCATCCTACTTTTTACTTTAAATAACTATGAAGATGTTGGAGAGTCGAAACTAGCTCAAAATGGTCCGTCACCACATTTATCACACACAGCATATCTGGTTTGGCGACACGAATGAAACTAATTTATTACTGCTAATAGTCCAAAAGTTACACGTCCCAATTATTTTTAGCCCTACTATTGGTTTGAAACAATATTGTAATTTGTAGGCAGGCATATCGTGGGCGCCACCTCCCGTTTTTTTCGAACTTGGCTTGACACGCTGCCGTGAGCCTAGATTAAATATGCCATGAATACTCTATGACGTTCTCTTTTTTTTCTCTGCACTATCACGTAATCATCACGAAACACTTGATACATTTTATGTTTTACACCACCTAATACTAATGCACTAATGTTCACGTCCACAGTCTTAGTAAATGGATATATTTCATTTCGTTTGCGGGTAGAAGTTTCCGTCTCGACGGCACCACCTGAGTCTGAGTTACTGGTCGCCTGTCGCGGTCGTCTGTGCTACGTCATCGGGCGCACAATATATATATATTATTTTATTTTTTTATTATTATTTTTATATATAAATGAATTAGTTATTATATTGTTTATGAAAGTTTATGTATTTATTTATTTTTAAAAGTTAATTATTAGATATACTTATTGTTATTTATGTAGTTTACTGAGCACACAGTAATTACGAACTGGGCCACTTAGGGCTCCAGCTGAAAATCAGCGCTGCAATTTTCTGCAGCACATGCTGAGCTGGTGCCCATTAGACAACACATCGATGCGGATCATGGTATGCAATTTTTTGTGCTTTTTTCTTGTTGTTTAATGTTGTTATTTGTCTGCCTTTTATTTTTTTATGTTTTTTGTATTTTGTATGTATTCTACTTTTGTATAGTTGTGTGTGTCTAATAAAATATTTCTCTCTCTCTCTCTCTCTCTCTACATTTTTTAGCAACACACCAGAGTTAACATGTTATAGGGGAATAACCTTTTTTGAAGTGTTTTTTAATTTTTTTTTCCTAAAATAGGATAGGATAGGATACAAAATTTCGAATTGATTAAACCTGTGGATGTTGCATCCTTTCATAAACTAGAATAATCCTGATTATCCTCACACGGCTAAATAAATTTTCTCTAATCATAGCTGTACAACATTCACAACTATGATTGAGTGTCAAAATATAACTTATTTGTATGAGTACCTGGCCATTGTAGATAAGAGTTAGAAACTCAACGGTAGCTTCCAGTTGTATGGTGCACC
Organism: Anania fuscalis; assembly: GCA_950371115.1. NCBI lineage: Eukaryota > Metazoa > Arthropoda > Insecta > Lepidoptera > Crambidae > Anania > Anania fuscalis. Next base: position 21,660,514 of record OX493325.1, read on the forward strand.
CGGGACAAATTGTGCGTGGCAGTTGGCCATCATCGGCTACCTAGAAATAGCAAACAGCCTAAAAAAGATTTGTACATTACCTACAGGGAAATGAGTATATGTATAACTGACTTTTGCCTATTAGTTTTGAAGTCAAAAGTGGTTTTGACCAACATCCTTAGTTAAAACTACTTCTGACGGAAAGAATCAGTTAAAAGTGGTTTTGACCAACGCCCTTAGTCAATACTACTTTTGACTGATTTTTGCAGTCAAAAGTGGTTTTGACCAGTTATGAGTTTTGACTGTAACATATACATATATTGGTGGTCGACAAACCTACCCAGTAGTAGAGATACCTATTTTGGAAAAATAAATGCGTTTTATTGAGGGCCCTGAACAATTTTATTTTATCAATAATACCACAAACTAGATTTTTACATTATGTAATCGTTTCTGATATAGTCTAACTAGCGACAAATAAAAGACGAAGAACCTATTATTAATTATTACAAGTTGTTTATTGATTTTTCCCACTAATTAATCAGAGAATCTAAGAAACTATTAATGTAGGTAACTATTATAACTGTGTCCAAAAAAAGATTGAATGAAACCTACAGGTTATTGCAGTACTGGATGGATTTTGATGTGGTTTTCATCTCATCATGTCATTTAGTTTGTGGTGTAAAGATTTATATAGAGGTCATGTTTGTATTATTGTGTGAAGCATGGTATTTTTACAGATCAGATAGGTTGTTTCAAACGAAACTAAATAAAAGTATGACTAAGTACATACACTGAGGTATAAAGTTCCTACTAGTTCATAATACCAGAGTAATAGGTATGTTGTTTTCTAGAGTTAGCCAATGTGTTACTATTTTATAACGTAAAAGATACATTTTATTTTCAAAAAGCTAAATTAAAAACATCAAGACTTAATTACAGCAAACACCTACTAACTCTGACTGAAGGTTTACAAAATCTCGACTATTTTACATGCGAATTGAAATTATCCGTTTTTTTATCGAAAATTGGCGCTGCCTGGAATTTGACAATCATATGATTGGTTGGTCAGCAAAATTAATATTACCATGATATTGATATCACTAAATATAACCGATTATTAATGAAAAGTTAAAAGTAAATTAGGGAATAATTATTGCAAACTCCTAAGTCAACACAGTTTCATCTCCGGTAATTAAGTTATGAAATTGTTAATTTTCTTATAGTTATTCCGCCATGATGAATTCATAGTGCGAGTCAAAACAATCACAATAAAATGCATTACTTTACCTTTAGGGGCAGATAAGTATTGATAAGGTCACCCAAGTGTTGGGTATTTTCTTCAGAAGAATATAACAAAGTTCCATTATCGTTTTCTTCTCCACATAATCTACAAACTGTAGAATTGTAGAGAAAGACTTCCATCATCGCAAAGATGAAAACGCCATCTACTTCCTTTAATATTCATTGATTAAACATTGACAGAACTACGTTTAGTTATTCCTACAAAATTAATTTACTGTGTCATTTACTATTGGAAATCAAACGCAACCTATGTTTAATTTGATATTACATTTTAATAAAAGGAAACTAATTTAGTTTAATTTTAGATATAACGAATAGGAACAGTTTTTAATAAACATCCAATAATTTTAGAGTAAGTTTTCACAATGAAAAATGATTTTTTTATTTTTATTTTGTTGTTACGAGCGGGTTAACACTGGCAGCACTGGGCGATTCTTTTTTTTCTTTGAGTAGCCCTTTCCGGTTTAGTTCTTGGGGCAAGAAGCCGTAGTTTCGGTTTTTATTATTTTTAATCGCCTCTAATCCAACAAAATGAGGATCTATAAAGATATTATTACTGGTAATAACGATTATTGTGTTATACTAGTGAATTTTCTGTGAATATTTCTTTAAATATGTGCAATATTGATATCAGTGATTTTGACATTTCATCTGGAGTGATGTCTCATAAATTTTTCTATAAAACTGTGTGCCACATCGACATTTGGATGATACCTGGTAAGATGTTGACTACAGTGCTTGTAATAAATATGTTTCGTTGCTTTCAGGTGACGAGATGTTTTCGGACACATACAGAATCAAGTTGGTTGATGAAGTAATTTACGAAGTCACCGGCAAATTAGTATCGAGAAAACAGGACGACATCAGAATTGAAGGGTTCAACCCTTCAGCTGAAGAGGCTGATGAAGGAACAGACTCCGCTGTGGAGAGTGGTGTAGACATTGTGCTCAACCATAGGCTAGTGGAAACGTATGCCTTTGGTGACAAGAAATCTTACACATTATATCTAAAAGACTACATGAAAAAGTGAGTGTAGTGCTTGTGATAATAATTCAACACATGGTGATTTAGTGTCGACTGGAAAATGCAGTTATTGTGCCCTAAAAATGCGAGTTCCAAAAATACCATGTTGCAACATGGTAGATGGTCTGAAAGTGCAACAATGCTTACTCATTAGCCAACTTCAATTACCTATGTTATATTAAATTGGATTTTTCCAAAAAAAATAGTGAAAATGTACATTGTTTACAGCCATTAACAGCATGCTAAGGCTTATCATTGTTTTGGTTACACATTCACTTTGGTCAATGTCATGGCTTATCAATTTACAATTGACATTAGAGCCATATTTTTTAAATTCAATTTGTACACTTCCATTCTAGGATGTTTTTATTTAAAAAATTAGAGAGAACTCTGTCCTTTTTTATTTTGTTGACTGATGTAGCACTACCATGACAAACTTTAACCAAATTATATTGAATATTTTAAAACAACATAATGTTTCACACAATAACTGCATTTTTATTGTAAGTGGTATTATTTTTGAGTCTTGATATATTAAGCCTAACACTAAAACTTTAATAAGAGTGCTGTTGTTTAATATTAGTCTTGTGCATAGAGCTTCAATGCTCACGAGCATATTTAATTTTAAAATTATGTTCATCTGAGTTTTAGTGTTGTCTGCAAGACTGGCCCTAAATGAGACTGTCGATTTGTTATAGTATAACAAAAAAAGGGAATTATTAGTATTTATTGTTTTATATTATGTATAATCATAACTCCTTAGGGAAGCATCATCAAATATAAAGGGGTTGCTTTATTGATAGCAGCCTACACAGTGATGGATGCAATAATAAAGAACTTTAATGAAAAAACATTCATTTTTATAATGTTTGTTCATGAAATAGAGCTGACAACTTTTTCAAATGTTTATTGATAAGTTTCTTGTTGTTTTGCCAAAACATAAATCTTTATTTTTTATATTATTTCAGATTAGTAGCAACATTGGAAGAGAAGGCACCTGACCAAGTAGATGTATTCAAGACCAACATGAACAAAGTAATGAAAGACATCCTAGGCAGGTTTAAAGAACTCCAATTCTTCACGGGCGAGTCCATGGACTGCGACGGTATGGTTGCAATGATGGAGTACCGTGACGTTAATGGAACGCAAATTCCCGTCATGATGTTCTTCAAACATGGGCTTGAGGAAGAAAAGTTCTAATTGTTACAGCTTAAGCAAAAGTACTCATGTTCCATAAAACACTGGCGCCTAATTTTCCATTATTTTTTTTATTTATTTACAATCATGTCTGCATCGGCTGGAACCGGCTATCTCCCATCACAAGGCTGAACATTTTTGTAATGTTACTAAATGTTACATAATATAAATAAATAAATGAACAATTAACATAAAACAAAGTTTTTTTTTTATTTTACGCCTAAAATTTGGCTCATACTTTTTATACATTTATTCATAATCCATGTTACTGTTAATAGTTTATCTTTACATAATTATCTGTTCAGGTCAGGTCAGGTCAATTATAAAACTACTACAAAGGTAAAAATCGACTATTTTTGCAAATGCAATGGTGGGAGTGGCTACAAGTCGAAGCTATAAAAATTCCATTTTAGTCTGAGCTATGGCTAAGGTTCTCTTAATGAATATTCAGCTTTTAATGGACATGTTATTATTGCTTTACTTGTAGGCCTAGCCGTGTGTATAACTTACAGCCAATACATACTCGTGTTTTGCAGAAACAATGATTTAATTTCGCATAGTTTTTTTGCACTGACCAAATAATTGTACAGGCACCTTCTCATTATGTAAAGTTAATACGGCGGGACGTTTCTTTTCCTAATAATTTAAGATTAGCCAACCAATTTCAAATGTTTGTTAGTAATATGTCTCGAATGTCTGATGTGTCAACATTTCAAATTGGTTGACTAATTTTAGACAAGTGGTCTATCTTTTTTGTAAGGCCATAAGGGTTTTCTTTTAGATGAAGAATTCCTCCTAAGTTGCGGAACTGTCCTAAGTGAGCTTTAAGACATTGCTCTTAATGCAGCGCGGATGGAAATAGTCTAGGATCAAGGTTAGTGCTTGCATTGGAAGAGTTCTATTCTATGTCCATCTGTGGACTGACGTGGCTTGATTTTTATAATGATGTTGTGACTCAAGTATATTTCTAAGTAGCTACAGCACTTGTGTTATAGAAATCAGAAACACCGACGGTACCACAACAGTCAGACCCGAGAGACTTAATATAAAAAAGTTCGTTTTATACATTGATCCGACAAGGAATCGAACCCAGGATCTCAGAGATGACGACGCCAAGTCGTACTCACATCCCAGCCACGGAGGTCGTCGAAAGACATTAGCAAGTATTTATTATACGTTAAAATTTTACCAAATGCTACTACGAAATTCTACCGCGTACTGAGCGCCAGTAGTCCAGTTATTAAATGACATAGTTGACTATATTGTTACTCCAAGTAAGTCTACTCTTCGATATACCTAGCTGTACTTAACTATAAATAATACATCAATTTAGTAAGGACGAACTGACGAAGACTGAGCGAGCTGCACCTAAGTCACCCAGGGTATTATACTTACGTACGTAGTCTTTGCCGGCAGCGGGACCAGCGGGGTAAAATGAGAACCTACAGGCTACACGGACAGATCATCTGATTATTTGTAAAATGTCATATAACGAGTTATGTTACCTATTGTACACGATATAGGTTTGCCACTGTTTGTCGTCGGTGTAGTGCCAACGGTGCATATATTCATAGGTCAGCCGATAGTTTCTAGGTCGCTGATGACGCAGCAGACTTTATAGAGCCGCATGATGACTTATTCAGCCAGCCCCTCTAGCATAAGCAACAAAACACGATATGATATGATATAGCGATTTATCGCATATTTGTTGTCAAAAATAAACTTTATCGAAAAATCGAACATGACCGTGATGTCGCCGGCACGGACATGCTCACTGTTTCCATAAAAGTTACCATATTTTGAAAGTTGGGTATCGATTAATCGCTATATCGTATCATATCATATCGTGTTTTGTTGCTCATGCTAGAGGGGCTGGTGCGAGTCGTTTTTTATATTTAACATAGGTACATTAATGTCAGGTTACCTGATAAGACCTATGTACTAACTTAATTAATAAAAGTACTTACTCTTTGGGCTACCACGGAGTAGGTACTTTTGTTTCTAGTTAGTCTTGCTTCTGTATGGCGCAGGAACAAATTAATCCGATACCTCCAATGAACACTACGCCAACTTCAAAGTTATTGGTTTACAGCTCTTAAGCAGGCGGCTTGTCCACCCCGTTATTGAAGAAAGTACATTTCCTTACTTGGCGTTATGTAAACCTCAAAACTTTTTTGTTTCTAACGATATTATCATAAAATTTTGAGAGCATAATATTAGTAAAATAGCGAGTCAATTCTGATTATTAAACGAAAAATACCCAACTTTTAGTTAGCGTAGTATTCATTGGAGCTATACTTAGATAGAACGGTGTCTTACGCACACGGGGCTGGTTTGTTTGTATTATTTGTTATTTTGTCTAAGAGTAGGAATACATTATGATTAAATGTTTGTATGTATTGCCATTATAAAGGTGAACATGTCTACAGCTAACTCATTACTCTAAAACGAATTCTAAGCCTGCCATAGTTTAACGCATAATGAGAGCCATCGAAACGTTCCAGTCATATAATTGCAGCAATCAGATCTTCGTTACTATGAGGTGTTTTTTGTGTGTCAGCCGACGAAACGTGTCTCCAACTGGCACATGCCGTTTAGGCAAACCAGTAAGGTGAGGGTTTCAGAATATAGTTAGAAATTTAACTAATAATGACAGCCATGATAGCCAAAAAAACTAGCCATCACACTGAAATACTGTTGAAACTACGATCGTCAAACTATGTGCGAGCTGGAGACCCATGTCTCTGGCTTGCACAGCTGTATCTTCGTAATTACACAAGATACGATTATAATTTATACCTCAAAATTCGCGGTCGAATTGCAGCATTCGACTCCAAATATATCAAAACTTAATCTTGAATAGTTTAAGAGCTACGAACCGATAAGTATGTGTAAGCTTACAAATGGTGAATTAGAGTAACTGTATAAGTTAGAGTTTCATTTTAAACATGAAATGATTCGTTGTAATAGCAGCACAAACGATGCTTAATTTCAAATATCTGGGCCTCTTGGTTTCGTAATTATAAGCCAAAACCTGTTTTCCCGCCCAAAAATTCAAAATAATGGCTCTGAAGCGGGCAAAGCGCGACGTTGCCGTTCCATGCGCTACACTATTGCAGTCGAGTTTGAACTGAAGAGCTAGTATTATTTGGAGTCATTTTAATTTGCTCTCTCGATCGTTTTTATTTCTAATACTAAGAATGATAGACTAGGAGCTAGTGACGAAAAGTCTATGTAATTATAAGACTTGCCACCATTTTTAGGACTCTATTACACAGATATGACTTGAAACTTTTTCCTAATGTGAGATGACACAGCAGCAGAATTATTAAAGAGAACTTGGAAATAAAACGACATAAATATTTTATTAAGTCTATAGATAGTCCCAAGTTAGAGTGATTATCAAGATGATAATAAGTAAGTACTTATAATACAGAGAAGTTATAATGTGTAAGATTATTACATATTATTTATGTTTTTAATGTTTGTGTTGCTCAGTAAATTCTTAATCATTCATGATCTATTTATAAATCAAGATAGGAGTTTTTAATAAATGTTAAAAATTTCTATATTCATCAATTTATTCGCACTGAAAACCTAGAAAATAATAATAAATAGGAGAGATTTTAACGTATAGTAGGTACACTTATACTTATTTTTTATTGGTAAATTGTTGGCACGTAATCACACGATGTAGGTGAACTTGCCGGTAGAACATAACTTTTGGTCTGCATGCCCTCCGCTCCGCTCCGCATGATGCTGTGAATTCAGTTACTACCTACGCCACGATGGATAACTAAACCAGCCATTCTCACATGGGGTCGCTCAGCCATCGATTGTCCTATTAAATTAGTAACTTGCAAACCTTTTAATTTGTAAATAGAAAACTACAGATGATAAATATCTATTGGAAAAATAAACACGTTTTATAATTTGCCTATTGTGATTAAAGAATCAATTCATGGATTATAAGGTACTGTTTTTTATTGTATGTGTAAATAAATAACAACAAAAATGCTTAGAACCTAAGCTTTAACATTATTTTGAGTTAAATAATTTCATATCAACAATCGAATCCACCCGTTTATTTTCCGGTTCATTAGGAATGTTCCCGAATATTTTCCCATTTTTGGGAATATACCCGGGTGGAATCCCAACTCTAATCCTGATAGATACTACAGATAAGTCAGAGTCTACCATATATACAGTATCAAACGGAAGTCGCGCTATAATAACCCTTTGTTCCGAATTGCGCTAAAGCACTATAAGCACGAATACATATAAATGCAACAAGTAGGTAAAGAAACCCTATTTTGTGTAATATTAATTGTGACTATTATATTTGGTCGGTTTTACGCTGACAGTGCTTTTATTTTTAAGTATGTGTAAGCTGGAGACATGGGTCTCCAGCTTACACATACTTATCGGTTCGTAGCTCTTAAACTATTCAAGATTAAGTTTTGATATATTTGGAGTCGAATGCTGCAATTTGACCGCGAATTTTGAGGTATAAATTATGATCGTATCTTGAGTAATTACGAAGATACAGCTGTGCAAGCCAGAGACATGGGTCTCCAGCTCGCACATAGTTTTACGATCGTAGTTTCAACAGTATTTCAGTGTGATGGCTAGTTTTTTTGGCTATCATTGCTGTCATTATTAGTTAAATTTCTAACTATATTCTGAAACCCTCACCTTACTGGTTTGCCTAATCGGCGTGTGTCAGCTGGAGACACGTTTCGTGGGCTGACACACAAAAAACACCTCATAGTAACGAAGATATGATTGCTGCAATTATATGACTGGAACGTTTTGATGGCTCTCATTATGCGTTAAACTATGGCAGGTTAGAATTCGTTTTAGAGTAATGAGGAAGCTGTAGACATGTTCACATTATAAAGAGCTTGCCGACAAGTGTGTAGAGTTGCAGTGAAGCTTGAATAAAGTTGCTCATAAGAGAGATATAGGTAGGTACTTGGTACTACTTATTTTAAATTAGTTGGCTATTTTTTCAAGGTTTAAATTGTTCAATGGTCTATCGCGAGTGAAATGGGGCAAGACCGATAGTGAATAAAATTACTTAATCAATAGTAGGTATGCCATGGCATTACCAATACTTACTTACTATTACTTTAAAAGTATAGTTGATAGCACTATCAATCCTGAATAGTTACGGAGTTCTACTATCGATATTTCGGCAACATTCGTTTAAATCGAGTCCATGCTCTTATTTTCATACTAATTTAAATATTATTTGTTTACATAACCTAGTTTAAAGTAATAGGCAGACAATAAAAATAAAACACAATTTCGAATTTGAGGTATGTTATATTTATCGAGTTTGTATGTAGGTTATAACTACAATAAAGTACAGAAATGACCGATGATCTATTACAATGTCGTGAGAGTACACTAATCACAATTTCTCATATGTATCCATCAATTTCTTGTATACTTTTTAGGCATTCAGTAGGCACTAACGCATGCCTTGTCGCTTAGTCTTTATTTTCTCAATATTTACAATAACAAAACGTCACCATAAGATCAGGTAAGTATATCGTGTAGGTCCTTACTCAGTTTAAGATATAAGTATTATACAGCTTATGACTAACAAGAAACAAGACTATAAAACAAAGAAAATAATATTTAAGGTTTTTATAATATGGGCCTCATGATGAACCCTTGAGCACAGGATAATAAACACTCCCATGACTAACATCACCGTTTGATAATATGATTGATTTGAATCACTGTGTGTTCTGAATTGCTTATTTAAGTATTTATATAAGTTTAAATCGACTTATATTTCTTATAACCTTAGCTACCCCGAGTTTATTCTTGCTTCTTGTTAGGAATGAGCTATAAATATAAAATAAGGGATCCAAGTTAAGAAAATATCCATCTTTTATCGAGAATAAGGAAAACGTGCTAGTATATACACGGTATGGTGATTTTTAAGTTTGTGTGGGAATAACAGCTTTACAGTAATTTGTTATTTTGAAATTATTTATTTTACAATTTTTAATAAGTACAAATAAATAGCAACAAATGAGACAGAGTAAATTAGTATACTTTAAACTAAATGGTAATCGTGGGTTCACTGGATTTGGGATCTGTAGGCCTATTATGAAAATGATTTGCTCGCTCGGACTTCTAAGCTACTTAAATAAAATTTCAGAGGTTACATACAATGCTTGCTTATATGTAACCTTTGACAATTTATTAGGAATTGAAAAAGTCGTGCTTTTACACGGATAGTTTTAGTTGTTCTATTTTGTCAAAGAAGTATTTTAAAATTATTAATTTGTTTTGATGAATATCCGAACGAACGAAACATTTTCGTAAATAGGCCTACAGTGCAACACAATACATAATTCGTCATTTCGATCCAAAATTAACAATTTTACACGACCACTCTAAACTAGATACATAGATTTAAGTGGGTTTTAAAAGTTTTCATTCAGTTGCTGTTGGAAATAGTTTTAAGAGTATTTATGTAACATTACAATACAACAGTGCACCGGCTATTTTGAACTTCTTTTATTGCTTCGTATTCGTATATCGTATTTACTTAGTCCGGAAACTAAGCTTACCCGCCGATTCTAGTTCGAAATCGGTAGGTACACTTTTTTCCTCGACTATTTATTTTACATTTAATTCTAGAAAACATTTGGTTGAAAATAAAGCAAACGTAAACTAGCTTCTCGGACAGCAAACATACAGTCTTCAACTTAATATGTATAATAACAAAAACAATAAAATAAAGTGAATTTGTAAGATTGTGGCAAACAAAAAACTAATTGTAACGATTATAACTGCACTAATTAGGTATTTTAACAGATGCGCGGTTCTAGCAATATGACACAAAGGGTAATTGTGTCAGCGTAACGCTTTACAAATACCAAACCTAATAAATTACAATTTGCATTGAGCATTACAAAGTATTCATAAGAGTTAAAAGAGAAACAACGGGTGCTCCTGTACCTACACAATACGAAGTCGGTGTAATAAGTAGATTACAATGATAGTGACAGTACGAAATCTCATAGTAGTAGGATATCAGTCGACATAGCAAACAATATTATATCAGAAATACCGAAATAATTTTATGATAATTTTAGAAGAACAAGATCGTATTAAATTTTATAAATTTCTCAATATAGTATAAATATATTTACATCATTATCTCTAATATTCTTCATATTGGTGTCTTATTTAACGCACACTTAATTTAATCATTTATAAATAAAATATTAGACACTAAAAGATTTCTTATGGAATGGTTTTTGTACAAAATCAAATACAAATTCCACCGCACTGGTAGAAATAATTATAAATCACATGTTTACGATGTACAGTGATGCACACACGCACACTTCCTACCTACCGCGACTAGCTGTACATTGTACGACTCGATGAAAGTCACACTTCCATGCCCGACAACCCATTGAAAAATAGATCCATCACTACTTAAATTTATAATTTACAAATAAGGTACTCTTTTAAACCGAATTACGATATAGGATAGTCCTCACTGGTCTTACGTAAACCGGACCCGAGTTGCTAATGTCACTAACCGCTCTAGAGCACTACGTCCCATCACAACAGTCCGTTCATAGAAAACTTAATGGAATGAAGATTTATTGCTAGAATTACAAGATCACAAACGATTGAGGAGAGTTCGTGGCGCGAGCGCGACTCAACAGTTGAAGGTGTTGGAGTGTGCGCAGGCGCGCGGGTAGTCGTCGCGCGCGTACGCCTCCGGGATCACGGAGTACTCGGGCTCGCTGTACTCGCTCTCGCGGTACTCGCGCTCGCCCCGCGGGAAACCGATGATGGTCTCCGAGGTGCGCAGGTACCCGTTCTCCTGCTTGCGCGAGTAACGCGTGTCCAGGTTCCGCTGGAAGTTCTCCGGGTGGCACACGACGCCGTTCCGGTTTTTCTTCTTGTCCGGAAGCGAGCGGAGCGACCCGTTGTTGAGGTGGTGCACCGGGGCGCCGTTGTTCAGCGTCAGCGGTTGGTGGCGCGAGTCGCCGCCGATGTACGTGAACCCGTTGGCGGGGAGAGTCCCGCCGCCGCCTCCCGAACGCTGCGGCCGCCGCGCGGAGCCTTGCCCGCCCGACATGAAGAATACGCTCGGGGAGGCGTAAAGCTCTAGCTACAGCTCCGTCACCGGAATCGGCCTGAGGCCGGGCGCGTGCGGCGGCGGCGCCGGGTACTGCGACGGGTGGATGCCGCGCACTATGCAGTCCTCCTCCGTCGAAATAGGCTTGTGGTACTCGAGGTTCTTACGCCCCTTGTTCCACTTGTAGTCCTTCAGTTTTTCCTGCATACTCTTGCGGTATCTGTACAAAATTAGCACTAGGGTGACGACGGTTGCCACGCAAGCCACTACAATTATGCAAATAATAGTCTGTTGTCGTGTGTCGTGAAGCACGCATCCTAAGTCGTCGGCGCCTAGTAGTTTCAAGTTCTTCTCTTTCAAATGTTCCGGTGCTGCGCACTGAACTTGAGTGAAGTTTGTCTTTTCGTTTAATAGTTCTTGAAGCCAGAGTATTTGACAATCGCAAAATATGGGATTATCATTCAGCTCCAGTTGCTTCAGCTCTTTGCCGATAAATACTGTGTCACTTAAAGACACAATAGCGTTATCTCTCAGTGACACGTGTTTTAATTTTGGCAATCCTAACAAAGTGGCTTCCTCGATAATAGCCAATTTCTTGTTGTTTATCAAAGTGACTGTTTCCAAATTAATGTTATCTTCAAACGCTCCCTTTTCTATTCGCTCTAGTTGGGGAGAACCAACCATTTCTAGTAACTTGAGGTTTTTCAAGCCCTTGAACGAGTGACTTTCTAATACTAAAAAGTCATTTTGACCAATATACAATTCTTCTAATCTCGTGAGACCGGACAACTGCTGTGTTGGTACTACACCTAATCTATTTCCAGAAAGGTTAAGACTCCGAAGTCCAGGGAGTCCTCTGAAAGCGTTTTCACTAATATTGGACAGTCCAGCCCCATTCAAATCTAGTACAGCTAGCCTGTTCAGGCCGGCAAACGCATCGTCTGGTAGGTAGGAAAACGCATTAAGGCCAACGTGTAACTCGGCGAGACTCCCTAAGAGACTGAAAGAAGTCGTAGGCACTGAACTTAGTTGATTGTCATCTAAATATAGAATTCTTAAGGCAGACAGTCCGGCGAATGCTCTAGGTTCTATCCTCGATATTCGGTTTTGTCCTAGATTAAGTTCTTCTAATCTCGGGAGAGTCGAGAACACTCCGTTCGTGAGTTCCTCGAGGAAGTTTCGTTTTAGGTTTAGGACTGTTAAGGAATTCAGGCCTTGAAAGGTTGTGTTCGTTACTGAGGATATTTTGTTGCTATTTAGGTGCAATTCTTGCAGCTTGCGTTGATATGCGAAACTTTTGATGGGTATGTTGACAAGGTGGTTCTGGGAGAGGTCTAGGTGTTGTAGTTCCGCATAGAACTGCATGGAGCTGTCGATGGTCTTAATTTTGTTATTGCGGATGATGAGCCGCTGGATGGAGGGGTTGAGCGCGATGGGGAGGACGTCGAGGCGGCTCTCCTGGCACACCACGACGAGGGTGTCGTCGTTGCAGCTGCACCCGCTGGGGCAGTTGGCCAGCGCTGCTGCACCACTGCGCCACACCACCAGCTCAAGCGTTATCAGCACCACCTGGAATTGAGAAAACACAACATTGTAGTCCCATTATTATGGAAAAGAAGCTAAAACAAATTCAGGTTAGGTTAATATTCATTCAAGGGTCACGTCTTTTTATAAGAGCACGAGTAAACGAACGATCGAGTGAAAGCTCGTATTTTGTACTTCAATTTCGTGATGTCATTACGCTAATAGAAGCGCTGTGTTTGTTTTGGCAATAGAAACTCCCCGCCGACGGAATTCAAATGATAATGGCCGTACACGTTACTCTGAGACTGAGATACCTGTTATTAATAGGATGAAGGAATACAGTTAATGGCTGGTCCGTAAAAAATAAAATAGGATCGATGTAAGGCGAGCGAGGTTCGCGGAGGCGGACGTAAAAGGGAAAATAAAATGATATTGAAATGGGAATTTTGCGCAGTTTTAATTTATTAAAATGCGCTCCTCGAAGGAGCCCGGGGCAGCTTCTTTGCTTCAAAGACTAGCACTTTTATTGCGTTCCCTCTTTTCAACAATTAGCAGCGGATCCGAGTGGGAACCGAGATTCGACTCTGGAATTACAAAGTCGACTTTAATTCTGTTACACTGAGATTTCTGATAGATGCGATGGCCGACAATCCCTTGTCCGTCGGAAGACAAAGCTGAAAGTAGTTTGGCGCATAAGTAAGCTTATTAGCATTTTATGGAGCAGCGGGACTTGGAGACTCAATTGGAAATCCAAGATAGCATCGAGCAAGTTTCAAGTGTTTGTATTGCTTTCTTTGCTATCCGTACTCTGCATTCGTTTCGAACAAAAAATATTGACTTCATTTTCTACGTGAGTTGATTTCGATTGTTTTAAAATAGTTCGCTGAACGCCGAGATAGCGTTTGGGGGCGTATTTTTATATGTACCTACGGTTAGTTCACGTGGGTAGTCATTTATCAAAGGGTATTTTTTCTCCATTGCGGCGCGCGCCACCCCGAAAGCTTTTTGAGGATGCTTTCACGTCGGCTCTTAGCACAGCTGAACACGTTTTCCGATGGAAATGGACGAAATGTGTGAAACGTTACCGACATTTGTGCGTACCTATCTAGTGATTTTTGTGGTAACAAAACCGTGCACTCGCAACATTTTGCATTCCATTTGCGCGTATCTGTTGTCCGTTTATGGCAGCATTCCCGGTGCAAATCAGAATCAAAACCCGATATGCGGCGTTATTTGCAGGCTGCGTGGCCGACACCGGTGAAATTTCCGGTAAAATCCAATAAACGCCGGTCCGACATATTGCGAGTTTGTGAGTCTTGCAGCGGCCATGTTTATAAATGCGCGTTTTTTGGGGCAGCGCAGATAAGGCGTGTTGTAGTTTTGGTTTGAAACAAAATGGAGCATTGCATATATTTACTCAGGATTTTTAAAAATAAAATAAAAACTGGTTAAATGCTAAGCTGTATAAGCGGTGCGGCCTCTTTTTAACTAGTAACGTCGTTATTACAACGTAGAACTTAAAACATTGCAACAAAGTGAACAGCCTGGCCAAGGGCAAAGAGCAGTGGCCCGATTATGAAGGTGCAGAAGACGCATTACCTACGCCGCGCTGCAATAAAAACCCATTGTTCTGTAACCGCTGTTGCACGCAGCACTAGTGTTGGGCATATACAGCGATTGATATCGATGTAAGTCAAATATTGTCGGGAATTTGGACGGGAACCCCCACTATTTGGTGTCGATAGATTTCGGACCCACATCATTCATTTTCTTTACACCCAATTTTTATTAGACTACAAATTCATTTTAAAATTAGTATATATTTTTTTGCATAACACTTCACAAAAATACTTGAACTGCAGAATACTGCCGGATATACGAAAATGAAGCTCAAATGAAATACGCACTCTCGTAAATAAAAGCGAAGAATCCACAAACTTGTTATCGACACTAAAAACAAAGACTTAAGTGATTGGAACGTTCCAATCGATAGCGACAATCTCCTAAGCTCCCGTAAAATTCGCGTCACTATAGCCGCGCGCTACAAAGCAAGCAACGACGGGTCATAAACTAGTTCGCGACATAGTATTTGACGACCGGCTATAATGAATTGGATCGAATTACAAAGCCCATAAATTCGAAATGAATTTTTGAACTGAAGCAAGATAGGGGTTTATGACTTAGTATCTTCCTAGAGGGGGCTACCGGAGAAATTCTTACCCTTCAAAAAAAATTTGAACGGAACGCCAGATACTGCTATAGTAGTGGCCAAATCCTGGGGTCCTTAAGGTCGTGGGGGTTAAAAGAAGAAAGTGGAGTAGTACCCTGTTGGCTTGGCACCAATGTGCACCAATGTCGCAAGTGCGATGGTCCCAAACCATGGGCCACTTTCTTTCATAACATACATGGACTTGGACAGCTCCAACCAAATGGAAAGACCTGTTATACTTTACCGATAGTGCTGAATAATTCCGAAACAAATCTAGAATTACTGATATACCTAATAGTGGAATTGCAGTGAGCGGTGCTCACTGAATAGAAAAAAAAAAAACGTATATAATTTTGAATGCTTCCTGTGTAAAATATTTTTTAGGCAGTTCGGTTATCATAATTAATGTTTTGGTTAAAATACTTATACAATTTAAATTTTTGTTTTTAGAAATTATTATGCTAGGTTTATCTAAGATTTTTAATACTTGAAAAAAATCGTCCACCTCAGGTGGGATCCGAACCCACGTCCATCGCATACCGGGCGAGTGCTTTGACCACTAAGCTACCGAGACGTTAGTCAACTCGACGAAATCTTTCAAGTGGTTCTCGCTGTCAAAGCCAGCGTATTTTCTGATCAATGTTGCGGTATATACCGCAACATTGATCAGAAAGTATATACTAATACTTATACATTTCCGAACTCGGCGCTCTCGTATTCGCTCGTAATGTTTAGTAGATATTAGCTTGTATGTCACGGTATGACACACATTGCCTTTAAATTATCTTTGTTGACATTCTAACATTACCGATCATGTTTTCGTTGTACCGTAGGTACACCGAACTTTGACGGTTAACCGTAGCGATTATGGTGAGCGTCTTAATTCAGCAATTGTAATAATACCTACGCTCAAAGTTATATACGAGTAATGGTCACTTTGGCACGCGAATATAACTATACCGAATTACCGATACTTTACTTACGAACTTTGGAAATATTCGTAACGCGCTAAACAATTTTTAAAGTTTAGGTTTGCAATAAAAACAAAAAAAAACCTCATAAAATACCAGTTATTTTAACTTAATTGGATCAATTTATCGCTCAAATTTGCCGGCATGTGTTTTATCAGCACCCACAAAGTAAGATGCTTGATTATCATTTCAGAAAACATGTATTACCTTTCATTATTCATAACTGGAGGCGTTCTAGAATGCCACCTTCCCTAAATAATAAGGGCTCGATTTAAATGTAAATTCGCAAACCACCTATTTCGGACCGGCCGTCCACTTGAGATCCACGAAGCTTGTCATTAAAACGGGCAGGACGCAAATGTTGAGTTTTGGCATTTCTTAAAATTGAGCCAGATGCAAAAGTTATGAAAATGTTTAAAGAGACATCTGCGATTTTTAAGGGACAGACACGGACAAGAGGCTTTCCATGAGGTAAAGAAAATTATTCAGTTTCCGGGCAGTTCAAAAGCGGGCCTGCTTTACGAGCTCATGGTGTGTCATGGTACGGTCCCTGATGTTTCTCAAAATCAGCAATTTTTATTTTACATTATCGTTATGACTTCATAAATAAATAATTATGCGTCAGACACCACACCAATCATTATCGAAGTAAGGAAGGAAAGGAATTAACATTCTTTTACTTTATTCCTCTATAGGATACCTGATGATGAGCTTGGTCGGAGGCATCTCCCAGCGCACCCAATTTAGATGAACTCGTTTTCTTAATTGCTCCCAAATGATTTTTGTATGATAAGAGATCGAATTAAGTTATTAATTGTTTTCTAACAGCAGAACTCATGTTCAGGCCGAATATAAATTCTGCATTTTACCTTATCACATTTTAGATTTAAATAAAAAAACATGACAAACATGGTTAATTTCTACCCAAGTATAATTTGTTTAACAAATATCGAAACTGGTTGTATGCCTAGAGTTTTGCTACTTACAAGCTTTATTTCACGGAACCCTGAAGCCCCCAGTACCCTTTATAGCAACGCAACTCCTTTATTCAAATTAGCGAGTAGATTCTAGGGGTTTCTGATTAAAAATGCGAGCAGCGAAGACGGCTGAGGGCGGACACCGAATTACAAATTCAGTTCGGAAATTAGGTCGGTCCGAATATCGTTATGGAGTTATTAAAATTATTCCGCCACTGCGATTTATCATGTTTAACTTTGTACATTTTAGCAAAGAAAACATTAATTCTAATTTTGGGACGAGCGACGTCGGAATATCTCCGCATTAAATGTAGCAACGGTGGGTAAGGATTCAATTGTTTTAGATAAACTCTTTTTTAGGGTTCCGTACCCAAAGGGTAAAACGGGACCCCTTTACTAAGGCTACACTGTCCGTCTGTCACCAGGCTGTATCTCATGAACCGGTTAGAGAGTTGAAATTTTCACAGATGATGTATTTCTGTTGTCGCTATAACAACAAATACTAAAAAAAAGAATACAATAAATATTTATGGGTGCTCCCATACAATAAACGTATTTTTTTTGCCGTTTTTATTGATAATGGTAAGGAAACCTTCGTGCGCGAGTCGGACTCGCACTTGGCCGTTTTTTTTTAGATATCAACAATAATAAAAATGTCAGCTTTACGGTAATCTACTCTTCTTCCTCTACCTACAAATATGTGGTCAATTGTCATCCATATTATAGGGATAGTTATGCTCATTAAACTAAACAACTTTACTAATGTAACATTGGTGAAATGGCTTTACATTTTTTGGCTCTTACATACAAACTGCCTGATGCCCAAAAGAAGACAAACTAATGAAGTATGAAAGGTCCAAAAATATCGGGTGTAAAAAAAAGGCTTAACGAAGCCGAAAACCACATATTCTACGTATTATTACGGTCTTTTTTTTTTTACACTATACCTGGGAAATGACGGGTTACCGAGTTAATGGCAGTCAAAGTTACAATTTTTTTTCAAAGATTTTTTACAAAACTGACTTCTGGTTGATAATACTAAACTTTTTTACGAAGAAACATGATCCGCTTACAAATACAGGCATAGTCTGTGGCGTGCGCGCTATACATTGCGGGTTAGAAATAAGTTATTTTTTTTGATACCCAAAAATAAAAGTCATTTCCCAGCAATTATTTTTTTTGCATTCTACGTGAACGTGACGTAGAATTCGTGGTTTAAGGCTTAGTTTAGCCTTTTTTTACACCCTGTATATTGTGTCTTTGTTTCTTAAACAAACTTGTTTAATTTCATGAACATATTCAAAGAATTTATATTATCGCGACTAGAAATGCGAGGAGGCCCAGACTCAATCGACGGAAAGCGGTGGCTGGCTGTGGAATTAATGATATTAAATTGCAACCAAAAACTAAACTAAATATTATTAAAGGTGCATCAGATAAAGTCAGTTCCACACGCACTGTGTGAAAACGTCGAAACAGCCGGGTTATTAGGGCGGAATGTACTGCCGTATCTAAACCAATCATCTATTAATTAATTCGGGCTATGTTATGTGTGCCACCTTTAGGTAAACGATCCTATTTACTACGCGATAATGGTATGTGTGTTGGTTTAGTCCCGTAGGCTGTTCAGGTGGAAATTATGTTTACAATTGATGTGATAATCTCTTCGGAGAATACAACGAATATTTAAAGACGGTCCTTTTTACTTATTTTAGCTTTAAGATAATACGATAAAAATATTATTAACTTCGACACCGCTAGGGTAGCGGTGTCGAAGTTATTTTATTTTTGAAGTTAAGATTTAATTTTCAGTCAGCTAGCGTAGCGTATTCTCATTGCTGATTACATTTTAAATTGACCTGCACAGTCATATTATACAAAGTCAAAAGCGCTACTTTATTCAGTGCTACGCCGTAGTCATGTCTACACATTCGTAGCGTTTGCTAGTTTACTACGAAACTTTGTTAGTCCAAATATTTTATTTACTGCGCATGAAGTTTTCACTGCACGAGTCTTAAATAAAAACGGAATAGGCAACAATTGATAAATCGCACGGTTTACTGCAAACACACGTTGTTTTTCGCTCCACCCTCGCACAATCTCCACATCACGCGCTATTAGAGACACAATTCCACGAATTCACCTCACATGCACCAGGCGACCAATATCTCAGACACATATCTCCACAATAAAGCCTCCAAGCCGCAGCTCACGTATAACTGGACTTTTTAAAATAGCGCATTTCAACCCGCTTCATTTGTCGCTCACAAGCGACCGGCAAATGATTCCAGAATTATGCAGATTGCGAGCAACCGTGCGCCGCTTTAATCGGCCCCCGTTAATTGTTATACGGCCGATTTGTTGTTGCACAAATAGACAATAATTCCGGTTAAAGCGTAACTGATTTAATTATGAATACGTACGGATAAATTACACGCGGGCGATATATCGTGGTGCGTCACTGCGTTATCGATATTTTCATCGCGATTTATTGGCGCGCCCAGTAATTGGTGAAGCGCACCGAATATGCTTGTAACGGAATAACTCGCAGCCAAATAGATTTTTGTGTGTGCCCAATTGCAAAGTGAATTCGAATTTATTTATTTTAATTAATAAAACAAGAGCAGTTTTGAGTGATGTATTTGTTGGAATAATTTGGAACAAAATGCCTAACTATTATGGTAATAGTAGTCGAATATGGTGAGAATGAAATTAACATAAAATAAATTCATTTAACTTATGAACCGTTGCGTTAGTGTTACTATTTCATTAATTTACATAATAAGGTAGTATGAAGCCAGGTAAACAAACCTTACTCCCGTAGATGTTCACATCTGATTCAATTAACTCCAAACTTTGCTTCATTTGACATTCATTAGAGTTCGTAAAAGCCTTTGAATTAATAATCCTTGACTTGGAATGACTTCCAAACTGCAGCAGTGTCAAATTAGGTCTTAATTAAAATGTAAAGTGCTTACCACAAAAGTGTTGGAGAGGAGAAAGCGCGCGAGGCCGCGACCGAAGCGCAGTGGCGCCATCTGCAAAGAACGAAGCGTATTAACGGGTGCACCCGATAATTTCAATCGAACGGCCGCTCGTTTGAGTTGTAAATTCGATCGACGCGCGAATAAGTCCGATTACACAGGAGGCTAACTTTGATGGGCGAAAAAGGAGATCAATAAATTGGCCACAAAGAAACTAAAGATTCCAATTATTCGTGCCAATATAGGTCCATGCCTCATTTTCAAGCGACCCACGGAAACATAATTATCTTAAGTTGACTTATATTACTTAAGTAAGTCAAATTCAATTACATTTTTGATTTCTCGTGCCTCAATTAATTCGTGGTAAATAAGCTTTTCATGTCTTGTTTTATGTATAAATTCCGATTATTATTAATAAATCTAAAAAAAATATGTTGGCATGGCTGGCTAATAATTGAAACCCTTTTTAACCGCTTTGTTCGGAAAGGGTTGTTATTCTTTGCTAAGTAAAGAAAAGAAAGTTTTAAATTGCGAAAAATAACATTGCTCAGGGACCACAACTGGTATAATGCTAAATGATACGTAACTATTATTAAAAACAAAATTGCAACGAAGTTAAAAGGTTAAATAAATTAGGGGGGTTAAATTAATGTAAATTCCAGTACTATTAAGTAATTTAAAAGATGGGGCCACACTAGGAGTCATTGAAAATGAGCGACATAATATCTGTTGAGAAATTTAGATATTAGATAGGTTTTTCAAAATAAATGTTTGACTAACGGCCATAATAACAAATTAAAAACAGTCATTAAACTCGTAGAAACAAAACTTTGTCACATTACGATATCCATATTCGTAACGATTATTAAGATTAGAGTTCAGAACTTTCGTAATCTGTTATTATGATTTAAAACAAACGAAACTAACATTATTTTTACTGCGCTCGCACTAACAATTGAAAGAGTTTTAATAAATGCTATACGTGGCAAAAAGTTTCAATGCCTCTATAATTGCCAAATCTGAGATTCAAACTTGAAAATGAATTGAGCTAATCATTGAATTTGCTATAAAAGTCATTGTCATAGTACAGACAGATACGGTAGGTTCACCATCTTCTATTGTGCAACAGGTTATGCACTTGTTGACTTAATGTATGTTTATCTGAAATTTTGTTTAAAAAAGACGACCTCCGTAGCCCAGAGGCGAGCATTCCTACCTCCTTCTTACCTCATACTTTGTTTACTATTAATTATGTAAGGTACAGAGTTCTGCAAGCAATGTAGCCTGGCTTTTACTTTAGCTTTGAAATTGCAAAAGCTCTATTGTTAATATTTTTTCCGGATTTTATTATTTCGGATCTTAACTCCCACAAAAACGCCAAGCAGCTCTCCATAGCACGTTGTGTGACTCAGCTTGTTTAAACGGTCAACAATCAAAAACCCTGATTCCGTATCTTGCAAAAGCAATGCGATAGTGAAAATTGTCCAATTCTGGCTTTAAATTCGCAAATTGACGGCAAAAAACAAAGCAATCTACTGTCAGTGCTGCCCATAGACTTTGACACTAATAATTATTAATCGGGCGATGACTGCGCGATTATTGCTGATTGCTAATTTTTAGGGAATAAGGGGGTACGTTACGTCTCATCACTGGCAACAGTGACAACATCATATGTCGTCTAAACGTAAAAAATAAAAACGGGACGCTGATATGGTACCTACCTACTCATACCTCATACTCATAGCTTCGTGGCAGCATAATTTGTGAGTGGTTCAGTAGACGTCGGCAGGCGCACGCATGCAAGTGTTCGTTCCCACCTGGTATGCTATTACGAGTTAGTCTCCATGTTTATAACTATTTCATTAAGCAGTCACATATTAGCGTAATTGCGTAGCTCGGGGAGAACCGTATGTTCAGTGGCCTGAGCTCTGACTATCACTACTGGCAGAAAAAAAGACAAGCTACAAATAGAGTCAAAGTTAACGATAAATTAAAAAAAAGATTAACGTTAACTTTCAGGCGGTTTTTTTAAAACAAGGTTTAAAACGAACTTTGATAATCATATATTTATTGTTTTCATTTGGTACATAAGGTCTTAAAATAAATATTTACATGTCCTTAAAATAAGCCAAAGTATTATGTAAAATGGACCAATCGCTACAAGACCTAAGGGCAAAGTCATAAGGTCGATTGCTATTTAGACGATATTACGGCCAGTCGATTAGATTTCACGGACTCATTATTCGTATAGATGTTTTCGTCGGCACATTTGGAAACATAAGTCTAGCTTATATCTTTAAGTTTTATAATATTACTGTATAGTTTATTTCGCATGGATACTGTTCATCATTTTTGGTTTAGCCATAATTAGAAAACAAACAGGCTGTTCTATCCGGCATAGTAATTGTATAGGCCTGCTTGCCCAAGAATCGGCAGACATTATTCGCTTTTTAACCTGCCACTTTCCCATGCAATTTACCGGTGTATAATTTTCTATGGCTTTTTATAGTGGGATCGTTAGGCCGCATGACTAGCGGGAGGGTTAAACATTTATATAAGGATCTAAAATGACTGTTTAGAATTTTACAGTACTAATAGACATGTAATTTGAACTAAAAGCCGTGGGATTCGTTTGTTAGCAGAAACATCCTGTATTCAAATAGCACGGGTTTTAATAGCGTCAAGTATTAATGTATATTTATTTTAATAGGTATTCTTGGTATATTTTAAATAAATATTTTATAATTTCTATTACAGAATCGCAAACCTTAAGTGGCAGTGGGCGGGCACATTGCTCGCAGGACTGATGGCCCATGGGGCAGGAAGGTCCTTGAATGGCGGCCGCGGGCCGGAAGGCGTAGTGTTGGTAGGCCCCCACAAGGTGGACCGACGATCTGGTGAAGGTCACGGGAAGCCGCTGGATGCGGGTGGCACAGGACCGATCTTTGTGGAAATCCTTGGGGGAGGCCTATGTCCAGCAGTGGACGTCTTTCGGCTGATGGATGGATGGACTAAAGTTAAGCAACCAACGCTGCGGTGGTGTGTGGATGGCTAAACATTCCGACCATATTTAGTGACATTACCACGAGCATCTCTGTGCTTCAGAAGCCACGTTAAAAGTTGGTCCCGGCTGATGTCGCTTGATATTAGTCGTAACGCCTAGTCAGAGGCCTTATGGCGGCTTGATTACATCTGACAGTAAGTAAGTAAGTGACTAATCACTGGCCTTACAACACCCCTCAATCAATCCGCACTGGGCCCATGTGGTAGAGTACGGCCTAAACCTCCTCATGAGATGAGACCTGTGCCCTGCAGTGGGACGTATATGGGCATACTTTACTTTACTTTTTATAGTTTCTAAATATCCACAGAATATCGTTTTCTCCAGGTTCCTATAGTTTCTACACCTTTTGCTCCAAAACCATTTGGTATTATGAGTTATCACAGGCGATTAAATCATGGTTTGTTTTTGTAATTGCATCATCTCACTCAGCCTACTGCAGTCCACTGCTGGACGTAAGCCTCCCAAAGAGCTTCAAAAGAGCACGATTCTTCTATCATTAGATATTCAAAACTAACGAACGATCTGCGTCGATGACACAGTATGAAGAATCACTTGTTTTCGTTAATTTATCAAATAGTACAGTCGCTGTAATACAACATTAATTGTGTCTACTATTTCTGACAGATAATAACCACAAGCAAGAAGTAAATGTAAAACATGAAGATAATTTTGTAAAATATCTTTTGTAAATTATATTATACTATGACTTTATGACTTTAAAATAACTCCACATTCTTCAGATGTAATTGAACTCAGAGACTTGCAGTTATGGTCTATGGTAATTTCGTGTACTTACTATAGTAGACATTAGCGCAGGCGCAAGGCGGTTTCGAACTATCAGGAGTATTATCCCGCTTCATTTTAGACTAGGACTATGCACAGAAAAATTGCTCATTATACCCAAATTGGATTGTTCAACCATAAACTGGATCTGAATAATCTTATTGTTCAAAACTCTTTCATATTTAGTTAGGTTTTCAGTTTTCGGTTTAGACCGGCGATATTGTGATATATAGATCCGGACCGTTATGTAGTAGGCCTACTGTCTGAATTTACACTGTGACATAGACTGTAGAATTCACTTTAG
The DNA here is from genome assembly GCA_950371115.1 of Anania fuscalis. Classification (NCBI taxonomy): domain Eukaryota; kingdom Metazoa; phylum Arthropoda; class Insecta; order Lepidoptera; family Crambidae; genus Anania; species Anania fuscalis. The sequence continues at coordinate 21,684,959 of OX493325.1, forward strand.
AGGCCGTCACAGCGGGAACAATTGCGAGTTTCTGAAGAGCTATTATGCGAGTAGTTTGAATACCTCGTTCAGAATACACTCGGCGGACTGTCCATCGGGTTCGGTTTTGGTTATTTTGGGGCGAAATGCGATTTGAGAGGCCGATTGTAGTCGGCGAACGGTGCTGATGAGTTAGTTAGAGCATCGTGATTAGCTTGCACCTAACTAAGAGCGCTTAAAACAGTACTATTTCAACCTTGTTTTGTTTTTCGAGTTAAAAACAGCACTACTTACGTACTGTTTGGCCTTTGTCGTTCAGACCGAGTTACATCAAATTATTGTAAAAATAAAATAGATGTACGACTAATTAAGTAAATTCAAAATAATACATACAAAGTAACTACAATCATCAGGGAAACAATGTCAGTGCCGACCGCAGACGCTTTGTCCGAGCTGCTATAATTTCCGCTCAAAGTTAAGTTGCTCTCAAATACTTAGGATGCCTTTACATCAAGAAGACGTCTGCAGTTTATTGATGTTTAGCTCTAGAAATGTTATTAGGAGTTTGTAGAAATAGAAGTAACGGTTGCAATACCCGCCAACAGGTGGAAAGTAATATTTTTACAAAGTTATCATTGCATGTATCATAGCGCATTTTTATAGCAGCACAAATGAAATTCAATCACTAAATAATTATGTGTGATTAAAATTTATTTTTAGTTTCATTGCAGGCTGCAGCGTTTATTCCCCGATTTCAGATGGCGTAGACTACAGCCTAAAAATAGTTTATATTTTATTAACACACAAATTTAATTAAGCAAACACGAGTGGGCAGCAGCATTTACCCGAATTGTCCAGTTCTAAAAATACGTCATGCAAATTGTTCAGTCGCTATTATCGAATAGGACCTTACCACGGCACAACACTAAATAGATAACCCTTTCAGTGCGCGAAGTTTATTCGGCGTCATTAGCGCGCGTCATCGGGCGCCCGAAGCAGAGCTGACGCGGGTCTGAATGGCGCACTATTCGCTCTGTGGAATTTTAGGCGAGTTGCTAACTTAAAACTTTTAGTTGGCGCGGTTTGTTTGCGGAACCCGCGCGGTCATTACAACAGTGAGCGTGCGAAATTTCCGCTCTAAAGTAATTTGCTACGTCACTAGCGGTCCAAATTTAGGGAACAACGACCGAAACGTATTTACAAATGCAAAGCAAAACTGCGGTAATGACTACGCTAGTTTTGAGAAAAATCAACTTTTAAAACAAGAGAACGGAAGGCTGTAACACTAAAGTTGTGCTTTAAAGAGAAAATGGTACGGTTAAAGCACTACGCGCGCTTTTGAACGTTGCTTCTAATTTTGCTCTAAACATATTTAATGGCTTTAATTTTCCTTAATTGTGAGCAAATTTTCGTTGCCTAAAATTAAAAATTAAAACAAAATTAATCTACCCTTTTAAACCAAGAGTTGTGTAGCAAAATAAAGAACATTTTTTTGAGATTTTTTTCTACATCATTAAGGTAAATAGACTATCCACTGAAAGTAATTTCAAAGCACGCGTTTGAAACTCCAGTTACATTACAGAGGAGCGCGAGTGCCGGGGGCATCCCTCGCGCACGATAAAGCGACCCAACTCGCCCTACACTAGACGCTGTTTACAAAGCTTGTGAGGAGATCTCGACTATTGCCCTCTGAAAGGGTACACTAACGATACTCTCGCTTTTTTGCGAGAAAACGTGAAGTGGATAACGTATCACGTTGGCTGACTTTGTAAATAGCGTGCTGTGTAGCTTTCGCAAATGTGTTATTTTAAGGGGTACTTAACTGAATTGAAAATAAAATGATAAACGAAATTCACTTTGAAGTTAGGTTTGTAAATTATTCGTTTTTTGATGATTTGTTGAAATAACAAGCTAACAATGGAAAATAAACGATTGTAAATTAATGTTCTGCATTGTTTAAAGTTTCATTGTCTCTTGTTTATAGTTTGTTAAATAATGTATGCGTCAAAACGTAGGGCGAACGTAAACAGCGCGCTTTGATGTACGCGAATAAATCAATTGCTGATTTACTTTATATCGTGCCATTGACAGGAGTCAATAACGGACGATGAAATCTGACAAATAGTTTCCTATAACCTTTTCACTTCAAACGATATTGCGTACATGTAACCCTAAAATAGGCAATACTTTTACGCGTGCGAGATTACCATCTCGGGACATTGAGATAAATTTTTGGGCTCAGACACAAAGGGCGTGAGTTTGCCGTCACGTCCGCCTCGGACGCCCGTGCGCTGTAAAGGGTTAAGGCTAGTGTTGCCTCGCAGTAAGTTTGGCGTTTTGTGCCTTCGCTGAGTGTAAACATTTAAAAAAAACCGGACAAGAGCGAGTTGGGCTCGCCCAACGAGGGTTCCCTAAAAAAATGTAGGTATTTTTTATGATTTAATTACAAGTATAGTTTCATATTTTTCCTTATACTTGTAGTATAAGATGGTAAGTATTACTTGAAAAATTTTGTAGTACCATTTCAACGGAAATACATAAATTTTGATTCCCTTGAGAGTGCCGAAATATATGTTTTTTGTTTCATAAAGAGCCGTATCTTTTTTTACGTTAATTTAGAAGTTTTTTCACAGCTTCAAGAGACTGTAGATCTGAGTATATCGTTTTAATTTTAACCCGATTCCTCCACGCGTTCCCGAAGTTGAAGGGTATTGAAGACAGACGGGCGGACGGACACCGAAATGATCCTATAAGTTCCGTTTTTTACTTTTGAGGCAAGGATATATAAAAACAGCGTGGTCATAATACGCCTTATGTGTTTTTCGCTTATGATAGGATTTATGTAGAAATTATTTTTTGCTAAAATGATTACTTAGTTTAGATACATAATATATTATATCTTTACGGAACAACACCTTTTCTGTCTCAGGCCATCTCAAGCTGTAGATTATACCGAACAGAGGAGTACTTTTTATCAGATCAATTCCGAAGAAACAATAATGGCCTAGACCGATATCCATTACGGAAAGATATAGCCACACATCCAATGTCCGGCGTCGCGAAATTGGGCGAACCTAAACACACGGAAAACTATTTTAAAACCCCTCTCCGATAGACGTTAGTGAGAAGGGATCTTATTTGGGAAATGTACCGTTTAACAGGCGAAGGGTTAGGTCTGGTACTTCGGGACAATGGGACCGAATGACTGCAGCTGAACGGTTGGCGCATGATCCGCTCGATACACATCAACGAGGCAGTAAATAGCTCTGTTTATGTTCCTCATATGGTACGTAGAAATTAAACTGAGAAAAATGGTACGCCTCGAACAGTACGGAAGAATTGGTAACGTTTGTATCCATGGTGAACTGGAATGGCTCTTGTTGTTTAACTACTTTTGATGCAAAGGAAAAGTAAAAAAAAAACATGAGTAGGTATTTTGTACACCTTTGCCGAGGTCTAAATAAAAAGAAATAACTCGGCTACGTGCGAGCCGAGAGAACATAATATTTTCTTTTTCATGCACAGAAAAGAAATTTGTAACCAAACATTTTCGCTAAGCTGCTGCGGGATTACGATTAGCCTCAGCCAATAAGAATTCTAATAAACAAACAAATTGGAAAACGTGTTTTTATTTAATTTAAAATAATGCTTTTATATAAGTGTAGTCGTAATACTCGTAGCTATAGTGCAGCCTTCGGTTTGTACAACAAGTTACGAAAAGGGTGCGTACCCGGCAATAAATATTGCACATCACCAATAATCGCATTTCCGAATACAAAAGAATGCCAATTTTCATGTATATCAATTATTAGATTTAGCCTTTATCAGAATTTGAATTCGGAAATAAATACTTTATTTTTATTTTGTTTTGATTTCCGCGTGAAGCTGTAAAACTTCCTTTTCTAAGGATGATGATCAATATTTACTGTCTAGTACTGTACCATGGTTACGGATTTATTATTTACTTGCTGGGGCGGTAAAGGAAACATTTTGGGGGAACCTGCATATTTAGATAACGGAGCCAAGAAATCCAGTCTGGTTTCCCTGCCCGAAGGTTGCAAAGGTCAGATGACAATCGCTCTAAACGTAATAAGCGAACATGCCGAAACTGTGATCATGGAATAGAAATGGGGCAAACCACTAACACGTAGGGATTGTTTCTTTGTTAGATTCTAGGCTGATATGTTTGTATCTAGTATTTTAAAATAATATTGACTCAAAAAACATAGTCAATTAAAATTAGGAAAACATTGCGAGGAGACTTTACTGCTGCTTTGATGATCAAATAACAATTGATAAATAAGATAATGACAATTCAATAACTCGATCAACTCTGACAGAAGGCACAGATAATGCCTGAAAATGATGTTGATAGAACAAAGGGCTCAGTACAAGCACATTGTATTACAATGTATCTATCTTCCATTCAATATCTCGCACAAAACACCGATATCACAAAGGAGCAGATATTTACTTTACCGCGGGAAACAAAGCGGTCATAACTGAAAATAACCTATTATCTCGAATCGGAACAATACCTGGAACGTAATCACCGAATCTCGTGACGTATCAGCGCTGTCGGTATTTTATCGGGATCCGAGTTTTACGGCGGGCGCAATCCCGCAAATTAACCCCGCGTCGGGATCCCGGGGATGTGATCCCTAATTTTCAGATACATCTCGGGGAATAAATAGGGGATTAAGGGCGGCGCTGCGCGTAAATAACCTCGCGTCACGCCACACAGCTACCAGGGCACCAGCGAGATAAGGAGCGGGTGGAATTGCCCTCGCTAGAGCTTCTTACGGCGCGGGGCGCGCGGGAGAGGAGGCGGCGGGTTTACTATCTACCTGGTATACCGGTAATAAGTGGGTTTATATTTACAACACGCAATACTATTGCAATCTTATTTAATTACAGGAAGAGTAATATCGTGTTGCTTATTTGATTTTATGAAACTTGGAAATTGGGAATTATTATAGGATGGATTTTATGTTTGTACATGTAAAAGGCACACCAAGCCACATCTTCTGTGTTAAACTAATTCGTTGTCAGATCTGAAAAATGGTAGCTATTACAGCCTTCGTGCAGATCGTTCTCTTAAACTCTTTAACATTTTACGAGCATTTCCTCCTGGTATAATTCTTAGCGTTAATCAAATCGCGATATACGCGCCAGTCCCGACGTTAAGCGTTCTCTTATCGTCAATCTCTTATAGCTCACGCCGTGGCCCTCTTACTGCATGAGCTACAACGGGTTTTTGCCGAACAAAGGATTTTATTTAACGCAGCTGAATAGTATATGGGTAACATACTAAATATAAAATCTTAAAATGTGGTAGCTTTCTAAGGAAAATACAATATGCAATTTTTCTTGCACATGTGGCAAGATATGCTGAATTCCGAAGAATATCCAAAGTGATCGAAGTGAAAGACGAATGTTTTGTAAGGTGAATGGTGAATGAAGAGATGAATTAAATATCATACTTACTAATATTATAAATGTACAAGAAAGTCTGTAATTGCAATTGCAATCACGCTCTAATGGCTAAATGGAGTTAGCTGTTGATAGATCGTTTTGCGTTCAATTCTAAAGTCTACGCGCAGACTAAGCCACCGCCAGAAGCTATTTCTTTATTAGTAGGAGAACACCATACCTACTAAAGCTATTACGAACATATAGACTTTGTCAACTCTTTTAAGTTAAACACTCTAATTAAAAAAAATAAAATAAACAGTGCAGTCTTGGAATGCAACGTGACTTTTTCTGTATTGGAGCTTCATTTGGGTGGTGAATTAGCACCAAAAGCCGTATATGACACCTATTGGTAATAAAGAAACCCCACTCAAGTAATCTTACTTTCATAGAAAATAGCGTTGTAACTCTGAAACGCGAGCGCCGTAACTGTTACATTACGTTATCACCAATCATAACTCGTGGTTCTAAAGTGCTCCGCGTGAGTTACTATGGCTTTTTGTCTTAAACAATAGCTCTTAAGGCTGTACAGCGCAAGTTGCGTGCACACAGATACCACATTGTTCTAGTTCGAGCGATCTAGTTCGCGACAGACTATTAATCTGGAGGCCTATCGTCTCGGTTGTCGTGAGAAAGTTTCTTGTATGTCTAACCCTTCTTTGGCCTATTGTTTTTAAGTACTTAGGTATTTTGTACTTTGAGCATGAACTTCTTGTGTAACTACAATTGTCATCGATTACGAATTTTGTTTGTAACTTCTCTGAAGTTTTATAATCCGTGTAACAAGGAAGCAAGATTGCGAAAGATGTCTTTGATCGATAGACTTCGATAAAAATGATTTTTAGTTGCAGAGATTTGACAAATAAGATATGACTACTTTTTTTTTTTTTTATAATCGCTAGTCATACTAACTTAAATAATTAATCCATAGACTAACTGCATTTGTTTTTATTAATGGTAGGTACCATTATTTTTTACTCATACCCATTACATCATTGCGAAGAAGTAAAATATGCGACAGTTTCACTCGACCCTAAGTTGTAAAAGTAAAGAAGTCACATAATATTTTTACGGTCCCCAAATCCCTAAGGTAAATCCCCCCAGATGTAGTATCAGGAGTGTTAGCCGGGGTCACTGCGGTTCACTCGCAGCGGCGGGTTAAAGTATTTGCTACACCTACTAGAGCGCTTTAGGGTTAGAAATAGTGTCGAAAGAATGCATTAATTTAGCTCGGAAAGAACCCTGGATCGTGTTACTGGGAATGACGATAGGTTAAAATTTACCGACAGGATTATCTTTTCTGTTTTTAAGGTGGGTTTCCATTCACCAAGAGCGGATGAGCGGACTCCGCTTTGGTTGTCATTTACGTCAAACCCAACATTATACAGGGTGTACACAAACAAATTGTGACCCTATAAAGCCGAAAAAGGTATGAGCTAAATATTATGGAGAAGACAGCATCATATTCATTTATATAATACAATACTTGATTAAGTAGAAACCGATTAGTATAAAAAATATTTTATCAAAATATTAGAAGTCGTTTTCTTTCACGAATTCTATATGGTCTTAAAGTAAAAATCGAATGTTCTATACAAACTAACCCTAAACCACAACGATAATGTATGTTGAGTATTAATTTCATTACGATTTCGACGTAGAACCTATGGATAAAGTTATTCGTATTGATAAACAAATCCGCCATTTTTAATATTGAAACTGACTAAATCTACATACACCCTGTATGTATGATTACATATGACGACAGTATAAGGCCTGAGGCCCTGAATATAAAATATATTTTCTCAAAATACGTTTTTCTAATATTATAAAAAAGTCTTATATCCCAATAAGTTTAATAATAAAAGCATACTTAGATGATTTTTTTGTAGGCGCGCGTTCAAAGACAAATATGTAGTACATAAAGTCTATATTTAGAGATCTTTACAAGATCACAACTCACAAGCTTTCTTTCGAAACAGTTATTAAAAGTTCCGAAACAACTTATGTACCGTCTGTCTGCCAGATATTTGTTTCAAAACTAGTTTCCAGTTCCCACTAGTTCGATTGTCTATCTGGCTTGGCGATGGCTTATGACGCGTTTTATTACGTTTTCCTATCGTGATTGAAGCGTGTAAGGAAAATAAATCGTCTATTAAAGAGAAATACTCGGGTTTTCTTATCATTTATGTATTAAAAGCATCGTTATTGGTTACTTGAAACGTAGATTCGTTGAGTACTGCTACTAAGATTTCCGTGAGTAGTTCGATACTTCTGTATCGTAATTTTAGTTTAGTTTCTTCAGAAAAATTAAAATACATGTTGTTTCGTATTATGTAAAGAGACATGTGAGTTTTAGGTTGTGAATTTATATAAGGTTTTCAGATGTGTATTAATTGTACAAATATCAAGACATATGTTCAAGGATGTTTTGTTTTAATAAACTATAAGCGTCACGCTAGGAATAACATTTTTGAGAAATAATGGATTCATCGATGTTCCATTGATTCGATAGTTACTTTTTTATGGAATGGTGAAAATTGTGTTTTCTTTTTTTAATTCCAAGGCTGGTCCGATAATAAGTTATTATGAAAAAGATTCCTGGTTGAAGGGTTTCTCAGTGAGTATTGTGTTTAGGGGGAAACTTATGGAATGTCAATGGGGGGTAGCCATGCACTCTTAAAACAATCTCAAATCTGTCAAAGCCGTCAAATTTGGTCATTACGTACGAAATTGACAGATACGTAATGACGTACGAAATTTAGATTTGAGATTGTTTTAAGAGTTCATGGTTACCCCGCTGAACATCAGTTTTCCTACATGGTACTTGGAATAGAACTAGAGAGTTGCAGTTCTTAACCTGCTATCTTAACCGTGAGTTAAAAAAAACATAAAATTTTCCGAGCGCATTCCTCAGTCCCTGCTCACACGTCTTTTTTAAAAGAGCCCTCAGGGTTCTTATTTCCTAAAACTCAAAAAATGTGTTGCACAATTATGATTCCCTCGAAGATACTATACTCCCCTTTGCAATGTGACTGGATGCACTCAAGGGCATATTCATTGTTTCCTTGAAGATGACTTTACTTGTATACGTAGGGTCAGGCGTGAAATCGTCTCATCTGGACAACCCCGCCATACCAAGCGGTTCGTTATGAAAAATGCATGGGTTCTTGTGCATTGGTGACCCCCGCTTGTACCCTTTTGAGGGTTTTAGACCCTAGGATATGTAGGGCTGACACTGTCCGAGAATTGTAAAATACATACATAGGTGTACTTTACACCAATTAAGTAAGTAGTTAAGGTAACTATTTCGAACTTATATTTTGAATGGAAAGTTAATTAAACCAATTGTAAATGCTCTATTAAATATCATATTATGGTGATTTTTACAGAAAGTTAGAATTATATTTTGTTTTATCATTAAAATAAAATAATGCATGACCTAAAATACATATTAATGCAAGAAATAATTGTGTAGTATTTATTTATTGAAAATAATTTAAATGAGGTTGAAGATAAATAACACTTGAAAAAAATCATCGACCTCAGGTGGGACGATGATTTTTTTCAAGTGTTATTTATCTTCAATTAAACCTTGCATGGAATTGCTAAAAAAAAAAAGGTTATTTGGTCACATACTTATAAAGCTGCTTCTATATAATTGGGCTTTTCCTGAAATCTTAACAATTAAATAAAATAAATACAGAAAATAAAATAATTTAATTAAAAACTGCCGTAATAACCAAAATGGTTGATATTCGGTAAATGTTTTTGAGAATTTTTTGTTGGAATGTACGTTAATTATAATAATTTATCACTTACTTTATTCAATTGTTGCTTTTAACCACACAAAGGCAAAATCATGCACATTGTAACGTACCCAAATATTGTGTACCTATTAAAAAAAAAGAAACCATCGATTTCGTCAATTTTGTATAATAATTACAACATTGTTTTGAGTGTTTATTTTTTGTTGGGTTTCGTTATATAATCCAAGACGTGTTTGTTACATCCCTTAATCACGGAGAGTCCGAGTCGAAAAAATCTTCGAGAGGTGGCAGCCCTCGTCGTAAGTGATTCTCAAGTGTGGGGCGGCCCTTGTTAAAGTATCCTTGCTTTAGGGCGTGAATGGGGAATGTACCCTCGCGCAAGAAGGTTCGGGATGCGGAACTCACGCGTAATGCGATAGAAATACATTGATATCGGTATTTGACGGCGATGGAGGCTGATGATACAATTTATGGAAAAACTGACCTTCATAACTTCGAACAAATAAACACAATAACTTATAGATAGAGTTAGAGTTAGTACTGTATTTAGTCCAGCCCGCCCTTTTTAAGTACCCACTAAGTATGTATGAATCTTTATTTTATACTTTGTGTAATAATGCTAGTTGACCAAAATCAATTACCTACCTGAATTCTGTAATTTTAATTATACCATGCGCATGACATATTGATTTAAAGGAAGACAATTTGATTTACAAGTAATCTTGACAATATATATATATACATCAACGCCAACGTATTTAATCCAGAACCGGAATCAGGTTGCGTACGTGGTAAATAACCTATAACTTCCACGTCTAACAAAAAGATAACAACAAAAGAGCGTTAATGATAAGTTTCTGTTCGCTATAACTACGAGTATATCAAGCGAGCTATATCTTCGCAACTAGCCCAGGGCCGCAATCAGGTCGCGCACTGCCCCTGCCCTTACCGCGGGTACGCGTCAGTGAAAGTTCTTTCCGATTTCCGCGACTTTGATCTGTAGGGCTTCCAAAATAGTTAATAGGTAAAAAAAGCTAGCATTCTTTAATATCTTCTGTCCCTCGGGGCTACATAACTATTTTGACAATACTACCAACATGACTTACTTCTAAATTCGTTTAGTAGAATATCAGGTATCATGTAGAAGCCATAGAATAAAGAATCGCACAAATATACTTTTTGCTTTGGCAACCTTGCAAATGTCATGAATGATTTTTTATTTTATCCTAAGAACATTATACATAAAATCAGTATGTAACTACCGCTTCTCTCACCAGCTACCTGTAGTACCTGCTAGTTCTACACATTTATCGGTACAATCGGCCTAGATCGTTCGGCCGCACGTATCTTGTCTTAGTCCGAAATGTAACTTACTTTAATGACAGCCCTACGCTTGGCCGAAAGGTTTCTTTCGGCTCTTTATCGATGGCGTCTGGAGTGTCGCCATTAGGGCAGGCTGACGCTCTAGAGGATAAAGGGTGATTTATCACAATTATACCGATTCGGCCCGGCCGGGCCGGCGTGACCGGCTTATCATACGGCATGCACTACATAACCGTGGAAACGACCGATTTAGAATAGTTAAACGGCATCATAAACCCTTTGAGTGACATTAGTACCTAAATCAATGACTGGGAGTCAATTATTTTATGTGGCTGCTGCATTATGGACCTAGATAACGATTTAAGCACCAAGCAAAACAATGTTGAAAGTTAATTAAGAAAGTAAGTTTACTTCGGCGGAACTAGTTAGGTTGTTTACCAACAAACAATCATGTGTGTGGTTATAATGGCTCTTTACTATGGATATTTGACGGTGTGACTATATAATGAAACTAGTTCAGTATGAATCGCTTCTCTTCTTACCTTTTGCAAACTGCTTCTACTATATTTAAATAACTTATCAATTGATTACCGCAACGATTAATTTTCATAACATACCCCGACTGAACGGCTCATTTATTCCTAACAACACGCTGTTCATTTGGCGCAGCAAATATCTCTCTAAAATAATTGGCAATCCAAACGTCACGCTAAACCGATAACGCTTGTCACACAGGGCCGCATTACGGACCAACACTGGGCCGCATTACGGGCCCGCATTTGGCCGCTGTCGCGCTAAATTACTAATTCCGGTGTTGCACGCGAAAACATCTCTCAAAATTACGACAATGCGCGGTATTGGGCGGCATTAGCGAATTAATTCGCGAGTTTTAGCGACGGGAGTAGGGTTGCTACGTTGTAGTTAGGAACGGGATACGAAATAAAATAGAGCACGATTTAAATTAAGAGTCGCTAATATTATTTATTTTTAGAATTATACAGCTGATACTATTGTGTTAGGAATATACTGTTATGGTGCCTGTGTCTAAGATTACAATTGAGCAAATAATGTGAATAAGAACTAGCACTCAAACGATTAATTAAAATAAGTTCTTGTTGTTACACGCGGAACCTTACATTTACGCGTGTTTCAAGTATTTTAAATATTTGAAAATCACAAATTACCAAGCATAGTATAAGCGTGTCAATTTTAAAGTTTGTTTTTGTGCATTGACCGGACCGAGAATCATACCCATCACCCACGTGCGTGCTCAAGTCAAATTATTAAGCCACTACGTCAATCAGGTCTTTGAATAGAGTTCTTCATACAGTGTAGTAATGTCAAATGTAGTTTCCAGTCTAGTTCAAAGTTTGAACGCGGTTTTAACTAAAGGTCTGAGATATACTATACCGTATATAAAACTAAAATAGTTTTTCAATTTTTAAACTCTTATGTCAAATGTAGTTTCCAGTCTAGTTCCAAGTTTGAACGCGGTTTTAACTAAAGGTCTGAGATATACTATACCGTATATAAAACTAAAATAGTTTTTCAATTTTTAAACTCTTATGTCAAATGTAGTTTCCAGTCTAGTTCAAAGTTTGAACGCGGTTTTAACTAAAGGTCTGAGATATACTATACCGTATATAAAACTAAAATAGTTTTTCAATTTTTAAACTCTTATGTCAAATGTAGTTTCCAGTCTAGTTCCAAGTTTGAACGCGGTTTTAACTAAGGGTCTGAGATATAAATAAATAAATATTGGACAACATCACATACATTGCTTTGATCCTAAGGTAAGTAGCTAAAGCACTTGTATTATAGAAATCAGAAACAACGACGGTACCACAACACCCAGACCCGAGACAACATAGAAAAGTTCGTTTTCTACATTGACCCGACCGGGGATCAAACCCGGAACCTCAGAGATGGCGACGCCATATAGTCCGGCGTACTCGACTCTCGGCTACGGAGGTCGTCAAATATAAATAATATATAAATATATACTATACCGTATATAAAACTAAAATATTTTTTCAATTGTTAAACTCTAATAAACAATGTGTAAAACAAACGATGTTAAAAGCAGCCACGCGGTCGGCATCCCGCCAACATACGGACGTGTGGGCGCCCTGGCCACAAATCAAATTTAGGGGCGCTGGTGTCGACACGGTGTATATCGGTGTTCAATTAGTGCTTTGTTGGCAGACCTTCACCGGGTGCCATTTTAGACCTTAAGCTAATGACTTAGGTACGACACACGGACACACCTTTTTGAGGAAGATTGTATTCTGCATTGAAGGTATTCGGTTGTCTTTTTTGAGTATTTTTGAAGCTGGCCAGTGGCCATATCTTTTGTCAGAAATAAAATTTGAAATTCAAAAAAGGAAATAGTCCTTCCTACCTTTCCTTCTATTGCCTTTTCTTTGCAAGAGTTTCAAATACTTGTATCCGTAACTAAATAGTTCAAGAGCTGGCTAAAGTCTAAAATAGTTCATTTGATGGATCTGGAATATCTACTCGGTTTGAACATCATACACTCCAACTTAAATAAATCCTAGCATATTTCGTTTTTCTTTAACAGTCTAGCTCATTGGGTTTTTAAAGGGAACACAGCCTAATAAAAACACGAGAAAATCTGCAAAGAAACTCATTCTAACGGAGACGGTAAATGTTCGTCGAAGTTATGGACGCATCAATTCTCGGTGTATTCTAGCTCGAAGCAACCAACGCAGTCGTTACTACAGCTATTGGCGTTAGTGTTAGAGCCTTGGACGTTAAACTGGCATTAATAACGTCAGACAATAGAGGTAATCTGCGGAGATGGACGGACGAGCCTTCTATCCTCTCCGCTTCGTTCGATTCGGGTACTGCGCAACCAAGCTAACATTCACATTTCGTATTTGTATACTGCAGTAACCAAAATGCTATTATTATACCTCTACTGTATTGCTTTTATAGTCTCGCATCAGTGTTGTCATGGAGACGAAATGTCAGTACGAAAGAGAAATGTAATAAAGCTTAGGGTTGTAAATTCAGAAATTATTTGGAAATTAAAAGATTGTAGAAAGACTAATTACTACAAGCAGATTATTTAGAACATAATTTAACTTAGGTGTGACCTTCCAGTTTTAAATGAGACGTAGACAAGATACCTTAAAACATGAGAGGAGATAACTTAGAAGATTAAAGTATCAAACTTCATAGTCGTAGTACCAATTTCTCAAATTGCGATCGTGAAGGCTAAATTATATTGGCAAGAGTTAGAAGTTTTATGGGGACCCAATAAAACTAAATGAAGTCGACGACTGCATAGGGCAGACAAAATATTAAGGTACGGCACCCTTACAGACACAAAAACTTAATTAAAGTGATAACTAAGCTAGAACCTACAGCACAATATTAACTAATGTTGAATTAACTTTAGGAAAGTGATAAAATAACATTAACTTTATGATAGTGGTAATAAATTTATGAAATTCATAATAAAGTAATGGAACCAGCTTATGAAGACAATATTAGGTATTTGTAGAATATTCAGAGTCACTACTAAAATTATTCCTTAAGGCTTGGCTATTTTAGTTAGTGTTAAATAATGAAGTCTGTTTATTGATCCTGATAATTATTATGTATATTGAATATTGATGCATTTGCTATTCCGTTTAACTAAAACGAGTCAGGACTTACTGACTAGATTAAACTAAACTATACATTTACCGAAAGTCTAAATTTCCTTACAAGAAATCAACACTAAAAACAAAATAAAACTACTGGAACAAATAAGTAAATGGCACAACCAACAATATCGATTTGAGAGGCGAGCACGCCGGTCTATATAATGGCGTCGCTATCTCTGAGGTTCCGGGTTCGATCCCCGGTCGGGTCAATGAGGAAAACGAACTTTTCCATGTTGTCTCGGGTCTGGGTATTGTGGTACCATCGTCTGATTCCTCTAGCACAAGTGCTTTAGTTACTTACCTTAGTATCAGAGCAATATGTGATGTTGTCCAATATTATTTATTAATATCATCAACATAATTACACTTTGTCGTTTGTACATTTTGATTCGGAGCACAGATAGGTACAGATTATTTTCTTCACAGATGAAAATTCCTTGCCGTCCTATTGAATATGATCAAAGGGAGAAGGAAAGTGCTATGAAAAGTATAAAATACTGGGCGTATAACATCGAGCCCCGAACCGACATATCAATACGCAGTTTGGCCCATCCGCCTCGCGGCCAATGAAGCCCGGGTTTTGCCCGGGTTTTGTGCAAATTGCCCGTCTACAGTCCTGTTTAGGATCTAAAATCACTGATATAGGTATGGTAAACGTAAACAAAGAAACAACGATACATGAAATACTATATTCAGCCCGAGATTTAGTCTGCGTAGACTTTAGATTCAGGCAAAGAGATATATATAAACAAACAAGAATTTAAGATAAATACCACTTGAAAAAAAAATCATCGACCTCAGGTGGGACTCAAACCCACGTCCCATCGCATGCAGGGCGAATGCTTTTACCAACAAAGCTACCGAGGACGTCACGTAACACGATGAAATTTATCAAGTGTTTTTTCGAGCCCATCTGAGGTCGATGTTTTTTTTGTTTCAAGTGTTATTTATCTTCAATTAAACCTTGCATGAAATTGCTAAAAACAACAATTTTCAACAAACAGGAACACGAAAACAGGATTAAAGTTAATGTGTATGTTCAGTTAGGATTAATTTATGTGTGAAAAATTTTAGCTGATGCAGTTTTGTTTAAGTGTCGTTGAGTAAATAAAGAATATATTTTTTTACATTTATAACCTTGTTTCAAAATTGTAAATTAAGCAAGTAACTACGAGTACGAGTCCAATTATCCATATAAACTTCGTTAGAAAAACTGGATTTCTAAGTTGCTTAGTGGCAATGAAAAGCTGAAAACAAAACGTACGTTCTAATTAGGATCTACAGAGCAAAACGAAAGGGACACTTTCAAAAACAACACTTAAGAGACACCATTTGGAGACGGCTAGCATGGCTAACTTCTAAAACGTTCAGTGACTACGTCTCACAAAAATGTTAAGCTGCCTATAAAGGCGGAAGTTTAAAGTAAAAACATCCAAGAATTCTAACGCCACGGAACCACTAACATGGTAAATGGTCTCGCGGTGCCGAAAATAAAGTAAAGCCGAGGGTAAACTCAAATAAGAGAATTCGCAATTCAAAATTCAGAAGTATAACATTTCACGTTTTTAACGTCGGGGTGGATTTTTAAAAACAGTGACCTCTGGGAAATCAGAGGTGGTGGCTTGGAACTGGTCGGTGTGAATGTTCAATGAGGCTGAGGCGTTGGAATGTGGACTTTAAGACGAGGAGATAAGGTGTTCAGGGGCGGCAGAAGTTGTTTGCAAGTTGATTTCGTGTGAAGTGACCTGCAGCGTCTATTGTGTTTGCTGCGACTGACTGTTTCGGAAGCTGGAGCAATCTTGTTAAGGTTTCTGTACAGGCGATCGGCATTGAGATCGCTGTGTTGATTTGATGTCGTCGCGAAAATGGTAGGAACTGATACCTGAGCTATTGGATTTTCTCTCGGGAACGATGTCTGTTCCGAGAAAAGTTATTATCATTAAACTTCAGATACTTCTGGTCTAGCGAATAATGTAGACAAAAATCTATACATTTTTTACGAATAATAACCATTTAGAAAATTTAAAAAACATAAAATGAAAATTAAGGACCTCATCCTTTTTCTAAAGCTTAGAGAACAGGGTTATAGTACCTAAGGGTTAAATAGCAATGATTAGAATAGAATAGAATAGAAAAACATTTATTTGACACACACAGAATACAAAAGGAAAAAAAAAACATTTACAGCATAATAAAAAGCAGTGTGTGTCAAAAAGGCCCTTTATGAATAATAACCATTTAGAAAATTTAAAAAACATAAAATGAAAATTAAGGACCTCATCCTTTTTCTAAAGCTTAGAGAACAGGGTTATAGTACCTAAGGGTTAAATAGCAATGATTAGAATAGAATAGAAAAAAATTTATTAGACACACACAGAATACAAAAGGAAAAAAAAACATTTACAGCATAATAAAAAGCAGTATGTGTCAAAAAGGCCCCCGCTCAGCATTTGTCGTGACAGTCAGATTAAAATAAATTTAATTTGAAGATTTATAAAACAATAGGTAATCCCATAGTTATATGTATTTCCCATACATACATAAGAATTTATGGTCATTCATTTTATGAAATTTCTGAGTTACACCAATATGGTTTGTCTCTTAGACTAGCTACCATAAAAACACCACATAAGTTCATACATTGCATAATGAGTAATTCATAAAATTTTCGTAGCTTATTTTTCCTCATTCTATACCTAATGTAATTCTTTCATTACCAAAAAAGTAGTCGAATAAGTTCCGCAAAATGAGAGCTCAAGTCCGCCTCTGGCGTAGCCTTTTTAAATTATACCGCATTCCCGGAGACAATTTCGAGAATGTATCGTGTGAGTGCGTACCGCCGGATTACGCTGAGCGCCAACAATTTGGGGGAATGTGCGAAATAACATTTTCCTATGTCGGCCTTTTGTGTATACTTTAAAGCGAGAGCAGGCAGGAGGGCACGAGGAAATGAAAAATCACACGTTGAATTAAAAAAAGAACACCTGCCAAGCAATATAATCATTGCTGAATCTAAAATTGATAGAATCAGGCGTTACTTTGCGGAAATCCATAACTAAATAATTATGAAAATGTAATTACATATTTTGCTTACAACTTCCGCTTAGTTACGCTGGCATAGGGACCCTCATTACACCACCTGTAACCCACAATCTGAGGAAAATCACAGGCTCATGCAAAGAGCACCGCCCTCCCTCCCTCAAATTGCATGCGAAACAGACGAATGCAAAAGTTAGTACCCAACACCGACATAAAAACCTTGACGCGCGTTTCGCCACTTCACGTGGCATCATCAGGAGAGATGTTGTCGCCTCGGCTGCGCTTCGACGACTAAAGTCGACTAAAGTCGTAACTAAGCGGAAGTTGTAAGCAAAATAATTACATTTTCATAATTATTTATTGCTGAATCTTGTGGTAGGGTATTTGGATTGATTGTTTGGGTTGGGGCTGGGGATAATCAATAGTGTTTTGTGATATCAGGCAGATTTAAAAAGAACTCTTTGTTAATATACTTAGACCGAAACGATGAGAGTCAATGCCATTGTTGTTGTACTTGATTCATACTTTAATACTAAGTAAGTATTAATACCTACTAGAATAACTATTATACCTATAAGTTATACCTGTAAGTTTTTTTCGCGAATAAACTTTACAGGGTTTCTACAATTTTATTCAAGTTGAAATTGCAGAGAAATAAAAGTTGTTGAGAAATTGTAAATGAATATTACAACTTTTATGAAATTGACACCAAATATTTCTAAGAGTTGTTTTTTCTGCAAAATACCTAATTTTGTGTAATAATGAGTAAAAAAAAAGTACATTTTTAAAGGTCTTTTAAACTCGCGTCGGTTGTGATTGGTTATCTTTAGTACTGTGCTAGGCTTTACCCAGTATTATTATTTTTGTTAGGAATTTTCATCAGTTTGAGCTGTCTGTCGTGTCTTTCATTCAACAGGTAGACCATGACTCATCCAGTGGCGGGCATTGGTTTTATTTGGAGGTTGGCAGTAGATACTTACAGGTGTGTTTTATTGATGAAAATCTGTGGTTTTTGTTAATAACACACATTTGTAAGTACCTTATGCCTACCTCATTTCATTTATGAGGTAGGCACTGTCTAATTGCCTATATGCAACGCACGCCACTGGACTTATCTTTAATATGGATCATAATTCGCTGATAGTATTTACTAGTGTTTACTAAAAATACTGAGTTTTGTACAATAATTAATTAACCACAGGCTTTTTGCCATAAACAAGTTTTTACAATAAACTAATTGCAATTTACCGTCTGTTTGCAGAATTGTAAAAATCTAATTAACATAAAATTAAATGGGAAAATCCCAGCATCGATTTCAGAAAACAAAAAGTGTATTAAAATATTTACCTATTTTTTTTTAAACGTCACATTCTATTAGATATCTCATTTGCTTCTAGCCCGCAATGAGTATGCTTAGTAAATGAAACAAACATATTCTATGACTGACATGTTTAAACATCCTTACCAGAAATGTTTCTTACTTTAAAACCACACCTAACTTCGCAATGGGCCGGATTCAGGGCAGCCAACAATATCGGCTTTGTCTTTGCGGTGGTAACCCATTAATAACATTTACAATGCGGCCCCGGCGGGGTAATTGAACGGTCCATCTGTTATCATACCGGCCTAATGAAATTGTCTGCGAAAGATAATTAATTATGTTGCCTAGATTTTAGGCTTCCTAATTTTAGGGACGGACCCCCGAATTTAAATATATCCTACCTTCTTGTCAGCTAATAAAGACGCTTTTTTACATTCACACAGTTTTTCATTGTTGTTCAGATAAAATCAGCGATGTTAATTTTTTTACGTGTTCTAGTAGTTTTACGCAGTTTATTAGTAGTAGGTAGAACTTACTTAATAGGATAGAACTATAAAAAAAGTATCGTACAGTGTTGTCATTGATAGCTATAGTAGGTATCTAAAATTAAACCATTTCAACTTACAAGTTAATGGTTAGGGGTACTCGTAGTTCGATAGACAGATACTCCTTATTGCACATCACACAAAAAATTACGCGGTGCTATCGTTAGGTTTAGATTTTGATTTTGAGTTTCATCATCATCATTCCAGCCATAGCACGTTCCGTACTGAATAATCCTAATTATGTTTTTATTCTTATCTAAATATTACGCAACACCCTAATGGAGTTTTTATTTAAAAAAAAAAACTTGAAACATAATAGAGTACTATTGTAGTATTTTGCCATAGCTTATCATCGGCAATCCTATTTTTACGATAGCTAGCTTTTAATAGACTCCTTCAAAACGACAAACAAAATACAGTGGAACTCCCTTTTGTCCTCGTCCATGGTGGATGGCACACGGCACATAGCCCGCCATAATTAATTCAATATGCGCAGATATGCGCATGCACCGTATATATGAATATTAAATTGCCTAAGAGATAAAATGCTAATTCCCAGATGCATACATATTTATCCGGACTATATTAGAGGGCAGATAACGCGCCGGTTAGATAGCAAAATTGGATTAGCTGATTTAATTTGAGATTTGCATTTGTCTTCAGCGAATTAATTTAACGGAATAATCTGTAATAATTCTGACGGTGCAGTTCCCTTACACTGGCTCTGGGTTAACGCGGTTTTGAGTATAATTCTGTTATGCGGAACGAGATAATTTAGATTCAAGTCGGGTTGTTTTCGCTATAACTTATTATATTTACATAGGATTTCAACAATCGTCTAATCTTTAGGTGGGAATTTTGATATTGTTTGCGAGATTGTTTGTAGTAATATTTCGTAGGTATTAATTTAACATACAAGTCATAGAAAACTCAAGCTTTCTTAGCACTGTTACCTGTTTACGCCTCAATGATGGCTGTACGGGACATCGTAAATATAATTGCGTGGCGATTTAGAGTTTTGGCTCACCAACTTAGGATTGACAAACTTTAGTCCTCAGCGGAAGAGCATAAAGGGACTTAGAAGAGATTTTTGCCCAGCAGTGTGATACTTTAGGTTAAAAACGAATATTAATATTAAATAGGTCTAATTGAAAGTCTGTCTAATCGTCCATGTGTCTTTATGTGATGTCGTCTGTCAATTCTGTCATATTAGACATCTATGGAAAGAACATATATATATTTAAGTACATTCACGCATTAGAATCACTCTTATTTACCGAATCAAAAGTAATTGAACCAAACGTTTACCTTAAACATCCATCAATGTTAAATTACAGTCCTACAAATAGATTTAGTGCGAGCAAATACTTGCATTTGATACAGTTCGTAGACAAACAGCGATCGGATGGCGGTGTATCAAATCGTCGGTATTTGATTGTCTGTCCGTTGTACAAAGCGACTAAACTCTAAACAGTCCGGCGGTTAGCCCACGGCTATAGACGGTTTTACGGACTCTAGTTTGGTGTTTAGGTTTATTGTCTACAACAGACGTTTTTGGTCAATCCATCGTTGACTGACGTAAACATAATTAATAGGCACGAAACATAGAGTAAATTAAGCTACCTTTATGCAGTATGTGTTTAGAATTGAATTGTATGAATACTGGACCAATATCTGGTAGTTCGTAACGCCGCTGTGGTTGAACGAAAACTAACATAATAAGACAATTACAAACATAAGGTAAACTCTTAAGCATTTTGGAGTACATAGTAGATATTGCCGTGTGGGGACGGCCGTAAAGAATACACTTCCCCACCGCGAGCAGGAGGCGTGTCGTATGAGGCGACTAAATCCTGTAACACGAGACGGGGAGCAGCGTCTGCGTGCGAAATAATAAAAAAAACTGCGCTCGCCAACCCGCCTGCCAAGCGTGGCGAGTATGGCAACAACCCCCCGATGACAAGTCACTGGGGGAGGCCTATGTTCAGCAGTGGACGTCCTATGGCTGAAATGATGATGATGATGATGATGATGATGAAAGTAGATAGTGTAACACTTACTTAAATGAAAAACAAATCGATCGAACAAATACATGCTTATCACAGCAATTGTTCGAGACACTAAAATCCAGATCATTGATTGCCATCTTTCTATTACGAGGTAAAGCACAAAGATTTTTACCGACGGGGAAGTCTTCCAGAAAATCCAGTCCCGAACCAATTAAAAATGAAATGTCGAGAAGAATGATTTTTCTTCTAGCATTAGGACACTTCATATTTACTTTATTTCCGTAATCTAGCTCTCCAGTTCCAAACGGAAGCATTAACATTAGAAGTTCTTACACAGAATGTACTGTATCCATTACATGAATTCAATTAGAAAGGATCACCGCCGTCAGACTTGTAGTTGGAAAGTTCAGGATGAGATTATCCTGCTACATCAAAGTTAATGAAGTGGGACTTAATCAAACGACGCCGCAGACGAAATCTATTAGCGGGTTAATTGTTATTGCACCAGTTATGGGAGGCGGTGATTGTGGGTTCAGGACGTTGTTCTACGTAGATGATAACTGAGTGGTGTGTGTCATTGATGAATGGAAATGCAAGGCTGGTTATGTTTTGTCTAAAGTTTTCATTCTTCCAATATTATCTAGCCTCAGACACTAAACTTGTACTATAAAGCTAAGATAACGGGTACCTACACATATTATATACATTTTATAAACAATTATGAACCGTAGTCAACACGGATCCGCATTTCAGATCACGGTTTCTTGACGATGATTATGAGTAATGGGATAAGGCACAAGGAGGATTTTGCAATGTCAGCCCCCATATTGATTACTAAATAAAAAAAAAACAAACCTAGAGATACCACAGCCCATACAAAATAACATGACATAAATGAAAGTAATACATTAGACATGTTTTTATGATAAGTGTTTTTCTAAAATTATTATCTTTGTTTCCTTAAAATTTTTGAAGTATCGTAGGGTAACTACGTTAAGTTATTAGCTAATATTATTGAAGTATTAGTCTTATTCGTTTCGGTGCTTCGATTCACTTACTATAAGCAAACCGAAGGCTTGCGGACAGCCGCGAGTGATCAGCTAAAGGTAATTCGCCAGGTTCGGCTGAATACTTCGAGCATTTAGCAGGGCCCGACTTTGAGCTCGGCCAAGTTGCGACGGACATTGGCTGCCTCGTCGGTTGGCCGTTGGATGCTTTTGATTTACGTGAGTTTGGGGCACCTACACAATTTGTAGAGTTAGGTATGTTGAGTACCCCAAGTTTAGGGTTTGTATAATATTGGCACAATGTTTTAGCATGCATGTTGGTTCATTAAGAGATTTTTAGGATGGAAAGACTTTTTTTAAACCGTTCTCAAATAGCATTTCATTTTCATGGGTAAGTTCCGCTTCTGTGTGTTGACATTTAGCTATGCATCAGATGTTCCTATAAATTTAAGACCCTCTGCCAACCAGAGTCATCAGGGAAGTTAGCTTGATGAGTCAGTTCAAGTTGTCATTTGTCCAACAAAAACCAAGAATAAATGTTTGGTAGAGATCTTTAGGTAGTAGCTATTCGCATTACAACAGGTGTTCGGAGGTAAGTGTAAAAGTTGTGATGAGCACTTGTCGGGAACTCGCATTACGGGCATTCGTCACGCGGAGCTACGCGCGATTCATTCACTTTCGGTTGTCAACGTCACCGCTAAATAAATATCTAGAAGTGAACTTAAACAACTATCCTTTAATAAACAATTAGGAGGTGAGGGAACTTAAACAACATTAGGAGGTGAAATTTTGGTGTAATTTTCAGGTCTCGCAAACTTTAAGTCTATAGAGAGTTTTGAAACAGTATTATTGTAGACGGTTAAAGCAACGTCTTTCCCAAATTAGGAGGTTGATATACTGTTCAAACATAAGACTTTTGTAATGCGAACATCTAAAAATAAAAGTTAGTATCTTTTATTATAGAAAACAGGCTATCGTCTATCTATCTAGTCAATCATTTGATGCCATAGAAAATGTGTTTTTATTTAAGGAGTACAATAACCTTCCAAAAGAAAGTTAACTCGATTAGTTACTTCAAAAGTGGGTTGAAAGGTTTTTTTTAAATAATGCAATGATAGGCAACTTAGTAAGTATTTTATTCGTGACGTCTAGTATCGACTAAAAGTGTAGAGCTTAAATAAAATAGAACCAGACGAAGTAATTCCTGAAAATAGATTGATGCATCCTTGATTTTCAGATGTGTATTTCGGCTACAAACAAGGCGATAGCGTTTAAAATATTGAGTCTCTTCTAGTAAGACTTACAACATGGAGTCGCTTCTTCAATCCGAAATTTACGCTGACGTCTCTCATTTCTTGTACCTTATGCCTCACAGAATAAGAGCGCTTTTCCCGAGTCTTCCACATAAAGCCTATGTGTTTAGGCAAAGTGCTTTTAGACGTGTGACATTTTCTGCCGAATCAACACCAACTTTGATCGACTTTCCAATTTTGCGAGTACTTAGAAAGTTGTATAAATTATTCGTCTGGCGAAATATTGACTGAGGCTGAATGAAATGCCTTTTTCTGTTGTCTCCATTAAAGGCACGCATATACATAAATGGCTTTTGGGAAGTCAGATTTAAGGTTTATTTAATTTAGCTTGCTTTTAAAGCGTAGGTTTATAACATTCGTATTACGAAATAAGGATCTAGCCTTTCGTTGCTAAGACGGTCTCACATAGTAATGTAGATGTAAGCACCGTCCACTTTACTCTGGAATCAGTCATTTCCTTATAAACTGCAGCGTACGGGTTAATTTTATTAGCAAAATTACGTCCGGCATCCAATCCACGCGGCGTATTAGTCCTCAGCCCGACGTTCAATTACTAGATGCTCTCCGCTCCGAACGCACTCATTGCACTAACTAAACGCATAAAGCCAATTACACATCATCTCGAACATTTTCCTACGCACCTGCCCATAAATAGTGCCATTCCGAAGCGGAAACTAAACGCACAGTGCGTTCGAACACGACGTCTGATGTTCTTAGAATCCCGCATCGTTCTTATCTCTCAGTAAAAGATAGCCTGCCTCACTACTAACCACTTTGCCCGTGCCGCCTTCCGTTTCCCTGCTAATGAGTTGGTCAATTAACTGCTATTTTAACGGACTACTTTGTTATGCGACAGAGCGCTAACAAAACGCAGACGGCTTAAAATTCGAATTTCCGAGACTTCGAATATAAAATGCGTTTTTTTCCCTTTTTTTTGTTGTGAATTATTTTGTCCCTGATACAATGTTCATTAAATTACTTAAGTTTGTTTTGGTTTTAGCTTATTATAAATTGTTGTCGAATGTCATTAAATTGAATTATTTATTTTTTGTCACACATGGGGGTGTAAGGGGCGCCGACCTACATCACACGGTGCCCAAGTCAACCTCTCCTGCACGCGGTACACCCTGCTATCTAACGAACGAGGCTCTGACGACAAACCGACTGATGGCGGGATAACCATCACAACTCGAGCGTAGCAATTAAATACACAGACCGGTGTCGGGCAGCAGCGACACCGGTAAAATTAGCTACGCACTGCGATTGCCAACCCGCATGCCCAGCGTGGCAATTATGGGCAAACCCCTCCAAACATGGCGACACAGACCGGACCACGGCCCCTAGTTCCCGGCCGCCCTGCTATGCCTGACCACGGCGGCGGTCATGGTAAGTGCAGGGCAGGGGGTGCGAAGAATCCCCGGGTCACGGAAGGCCGCCATAAACAACTGACCCTGGCAACGTACAACGGACGCACGCTACGGCTCGATGAACACCTGGCACAACTGGAAGAGGAACTCGGACGGATAAGGTGGCATATTCTTGGGCTATGCGAAGTCCGCAGAGAGGGGGAGGACACCGTAACCCTTGAATCGGGCCACCTTATGTACTACCGAGAGGGAGACCAGCTATCCCAGGGTGGCGTAGGGTCCCTGGTACACAAAACCCTCTGTGACAATGTTGTAGAAGTGTCGAGTGTGTCGAGCAGGGTTGCGTATCTCGTTATCAAGCTAACCGAGAGGTATAGCCTCAAGGTTGTGCAAGTTTACGCACCGACCTCGACACACTCTGACGATGAAGTGGAGGATATGTTCGGAGACATATCCAAGGCCTTACACTTCACCACCAAGGCCCACTACAACGTTGTTATGGGGGACTTCAACGCCAAAGTGGGAGTACAAAATCGCAGCGAATCGGTAGTAGGATCCTTTGGTTTTGGCAGTAGGAATTATAGGGGGCAAATGCTTGTCAACTTTCTCGAGAGAGAGGGGCTTTTCTTGATGAATTCTTTCTTCAAGAAACAGCCCCAAAGAAAGTGGACATGGCGTAGCCCCGATAATAAGACAAAAAATGAGATCGACTTTATCTTGACGGATAAGAAGCATATATTCAGAGACGTCTCAGTGATTAACAGGTTTAATACCGGCAGTGATCACCGACTTGTCCGAGGCTCTCTGAATATCAACTTTAAGCTCGAACGTGTCCGCTTGATGAAGTCCAGGCTCCGTCCTAACCTGCTCCAAACCATCGTGGGATCCGAAACGTTCCAGACCAAACTGGAAAACCGATTTGCTGCCATGGAAACCACAAATGCTGTTGATACAAACCAGGCCCTCGAAAAAGTGGTCGGAATTCTCAGGGAGGAAGGTACGAGATTTTGCGCAACTCAGCGTAAAGGCAAGAAGTCGAAGTTTTCGAATGAGACTCTTAGGCTTATGAAGGAACGACGTGAGGACCCACCTGTGACTTCGTCCGAACAAAGGGCTCTCAACAAGAAGATTGGCAAACTAGTACGCTACGACCTCCGATGCTCCAATACACGCTCAATTGAACGAGCGATAGAGCAAAATCGGGGATCGAAAGTGTTTGTCCAGTCTCTCGGGAGAAGCCACTTGACGAAGTTGACGACGGCCAGTGGCGTAGTCGTTGCTTCGAGGCCGGAGATTCTTTCGGAAATTGAAAACTTCTACAGCCAGCTATACGCCTCGCATGCATCTCAACCTGATCCCGAAAATGAGGATTCCAGAGCCATATTGACCCGCCACTTTACCGAAGACTTGCCAGAAGTCAGCCTAGGCGAAATTGAGATGGCTCTTAAACAGCTCAAAAACGGAAAAGCCCCTGGTGAGGACGGTGTTACATCTGAGCTCCTGAAAGCAGGCGGTAAACCTGTGTTGAAGGAACTCCAACACATCTTTAACACTGTTCTCTTTGATGGGAGAACTCCGGAGGCGTGGAGTAGGAGTGTTGTCGTGTTGTTCTTCAAAAAAGGAGACAAGACCCTATTGAAGAACTACCGACCCATTTCGCTCCTAAGCCACGTCTACAAGCTGTTTTCTAGAGTCATCACAAACCGCTTTGCGCGAAGACTCGACGAATTTCAACCACCAGAGCAGGCCGGGTTTCGAGGAGGATACGGCACCATAGACCACATCTTCACAATGCGGCAGATTATACAGAAGTCCGAAGAGTACAATCGACCCCTGTGCTTAGCATTTGTGGACTATGAGAAGGCGTTTGACTCTGTCGAGACCTAGGCTGTTCTAGAATCCCTGCAGCGATGCCAAGTCGACTGGCGATATATCCAAGTGTTGAGGTGTCTCTACAATGCAGCCACAATGGCCGTCCAAGTACAGAACCAGCAGACTAAACATATCCCCTTACATCGAGGTGTGAGACAAGGGGATGTTATATCCCCCAAATTGTTCACAAATGCCTTGGAGGATGTGTTTAAAATGCTGGACTGGAAAGGACAAGGCATCAACATCAACGGTGAATACATCTCACACTTGCGATTTGCGGACGACATCGTCATCGTGGCCGAAACGTTGCAGGATCTACAATCCATGCTGAACGGCCTTGCTGATTCTTCTCAACGCATCGGTCTGCGGATGAACCTGGACAAAACCAAGGTTATGTTCAACGACCACATCATTCCGGAACCCATTTCAGTGCAAGGCAGTGATCTCGAGGTTGTTAAGGAATATGTCTACCTCGGGCAAATTTTGCAGTTGGGCAGAAACAACTTCGAGAGAGAGGCCAGTAGAAGAATACAGCTAGGCTGGGCAGCATATGGGAAATTACGTCGAGTATTTACGTCGCCCATTCCACAAAGTCTTAAGACGAAAGTTTTCAATCAGTGCGTCCTACCCGTCATGACATACGGAGCCGAAACGTGGACACTCACGATAGGGCTGGTTCACAGATTTAAAGTCGCTCAGCGAGCTATGGAAAGGGCTATGCTCGGAGTTTCTCTGAGGGATCGGATCCGAAATGAGGTAATCCGACAGAAAACTAAAGTCATCGACATAGCCCATCGAATAAGCAAGCTGAAGTGGCAGTGGGCCGGCCATATTTGTCGCAGAACCGATAACCGCTGGGGTAAACGAGTTCTTGAGTGGAGACCGCGTGTCGGCAAGCGTAGTGTTGGACGCCCTCAGACTAGATGGAGTGACGATCTTCGCAAGGTTGCTGGCAGGAGCTGGATGAGAGTAGCCGTGGATCGTGCAGAGTGGCGTGCAATTGGAGAGGCCTATGTCCAGCAGTGGACTAGTGTGGGCTGATGATGATGATGATGATGTCACACATGAATAGTTTAGAATTGTGTTTAGTTACTGCACCAATTTATAAAATTTAAAATTGTTGCACTTATTTTAAAACAAAATGTAAAATAGAGCACGAGAACATTTTTAATGCTGAATAATATTTATTAGTGTTGTGTGGCGGTAAATAGCTTCCCCGGTGTTGGCTTCGCGCCGTGAGCGACTTTAATCTATTCTACTTAAGAGCCGGCTTTTTGCACCTGAACGGGTGTTTTAAAACGAATTTACCGCTCCTCCGTTAGAGGTACGTGTCTGCTAATTCGTTTACTCTTTGCGAGGGCTCTAATGGGAGGGCTTTTCTTACAATTAGCCGCAATTAAGATACTCCTTAAGGAAATGCCTTCGGTTTTGCTCGCAACTTAGACAATTATATCGATACCGTATATTCGATAGCTGGGATTCCGATTGTTTAAAGCGTTGTTTAAACTTCAATTACAAAGTTTCATTTGAGAATAACTCCCGAGGAAATTAAAAGGAAGTTAAAGTGAAACTTCAGATTTTGATGAACACAATTTCGAGGATTCCGAGAACTCCAATTGCGCAATTTTCAAGAATTGATTTGAATCTATGTTATGTTCGCGAAACATGCTCATTTCGCGTTTACTAATTCAAGAATGTTATTATATACGATTATTCCGTGGAATCGCGACAACAAAACAATTCAACTAGTTATAATGTTGTTGAAATTCCTTTTGTCTGAGGTTTGTAGCGTTTATATTATTCTCTGAATAAAATTTGTAATAAAAGCGTACCTGAAATCTAGGTCACACTTATTCTCTTATTAGTCGCATACGTAAGGAGTGGTTAGTTATGTGTATGTTTTATAAATAGTCTTAATAATATTAAAGTTCAATGTGAAAGTTTGTTTGTTATCATACTTTAAAGGCTAGGCTAGGCTAAAACTGAATTAGATGAAATTTCGCACATATATCGATTTTGATCTAGTTTAACATTAGTGGATAATTTTCATCATGTCTTTGAGTTACAGTAAGATGATATGTTATTTCTTTTTGGCTTAATTCTGAAGTCTACAACAGGAAGTCAAGTGTACACCTTTTATAGAATATAAAAAAGTTAAAAAAAAAACTCTAACATTAACCGTTTGTGAAATTTACCAGACACCATTTCTCTTCCCTATCTGACGGCTAACTAGGGCAACGTGTCGATTGTTCCACAATTATAAACACGCACACTTAATTTAGGCTAGATGCGCCGGCGCAGCCCGGGTGGTCCGGCCACCCAGAGTTATCGATACACTCGATAGTGCACTGCACTAGCGATACCGAAACATGTCGATTTTATCGCCGTTTAATTACAATAGGTGGCTCGGAGACCTTATCGATTAAAGAATATGAGATAGAGCGACAAGGGAGCTTAATAATGCAGATAACCGGCTCTTTTAAGATACAGGGCGCTTGTTGATAAAAATGCCGTAAATAAGTCGCTCTTACAATCATAATAGAATAAACATTGTCAGTAAGATCATTTCACGAACCGAATAACTTGACGGTTAACAGGTCATCAACTTACCACGAACATAAAGTTAACCAATTAATATTAAATTCTACGTGTTGAACTTTAACAAAAAACAGAATTAAGTAAAACACAGTCTTACCATTACCTCAACTGCGAGGTGGTTTAGATCAACTGCAATACGTGGGCCCAGTGCGGATTGGTGGTGGGGTTTTTAATTAAGGTCAATGACCTTAATATAACTTTAAGGTCAATAACTCTTATTATACTGTCAGATATAAATGGAGCCACCCTAAACCTATGCCTTATGCATTACGATTAGGAAAAGGCGATATTTTCTGAAACCAATTTGTATCGTACCTTCCGACGCTTATTTATGATATATGTTACTAAATATCACAACTGCAGCGTGGTTTACATATACGGGTAATCACAACCAAAACGCTGCCACAACTGAGCTACAAACACCTGCCCCCTAACCATGAACTCTTAAAACAATCTCAAAGTTGTCAAATCTGTCAATTTTGGTACGTCATTTCATACAAAATTTGACAGAAATGATAATGTTTGACAGATTTGTGATTGTTTTAACATTTCATGGTTAGGGCCCTGATAAGCACAATCATTTTATGATGCAATTACAATGGTTCAACAAAAAGGTTATTTACCACTTACCAGTCACAGAGCGCAGGATGGCCCTAATGTATTGAGCCTGCTATATGCACTTATGTTGTGTCAAAAATGCCGTAAATATGTCGACTGTACAATAGTGTTGTCGGGCCAGAGTGCTTTGACGTGTACCGAGACGATTACTATTTAAAATGGGCATTCTTCGAGAGTTTAAGGCGTCGTTGTTTGAAAACAAGATGGGAACTGTGTTCGTTGGCAAATCACAAACATACATCGCCTAATAACACGTTAGAGTGAAAAAACACCGCTACAAAAGTACTTTACATACCCATTTAAACTTTTCTAATTCTTTCCCATTGATTTTGTTTCCAAGAATTTTTTTGTTCCGATTTTTAAAATTAACCGTAAATTTAAAATGATTTTGACAAAAATCGAACTTTTAATCGAGCTCTTTAAAGAAACCCTTGCACACTAGCTAATACAAAACTACAGCTACACTCAATTATGTATCATGTAAAAATACAAGCATTCTAACGGTGTATTCATATTCATAATTCATTTATTGTTTCATATGGTATAAACGATATTGCTAGCAAAGTCCAACACATGAAACCTGTGAGTTATTATATTAAAGTTCTTGAAACATAAACTATTCTTAAATCACTTCAAATAAAATGACAAATTATGTTCGCGACAGAGAACAATAGCAGATACTTTGTCACCTCATTCTGTATCTTATTAGATCACAACAAGCATCTCCATAATTTGTCTATGAAGGGCACAGAAGGCCGAGAAGAATAGATCGATCAAGCCGTGGATAAATGACAGAGGGCTTCGGACTTCGGAACGCATTATCTAAGACTCCTTGGAGGCAATCTGGAAGACCGTTGGTGCAAGTATGTAGAGAGTAGCGTAATATCGGTATAACCCTTGTCCACGCACGGGCATAGTACCCTAACATTGGTCCTTCGAGCCGGATCAATGTTAGGTTCCTTCGGTGGTGTAGATTTTGATATTCAATAATAAGCGGACTGTATTATAAAAACCGGCCAAGTGCGAGTCGGACTCGCGCACGAAGGTTTCCGCACCATTATATATCGAGCAAAAAAATCACGTTTCTTATATGGGAGCCCCCATAAATATTCATTTTATTCTGGTTTTTAGTATTTTTAGTTATAGCGACAACAGAAATACATCATCTGTGAAAATTTCAACTGTCTAACTATTACGGTTCATGAGATACAGCCTGGTGACAGACGGACAGCGGTCTTAGTAATAGGGTCCCGTTTTACCCTTTGGGTACGGAACCCTAAAAATAGTATAATGCAAGGCAATATTACAGCAACAATACAGTGACCGCACACTTAGAAGGTAATGAAGCGAGTCTTCGACCGAGCATCGGAATTCACTCGCGAACCGAATGTTGCCCGCTGTAAACCTTCAATAATTGTAGTCCCAAAATGTACATTGATATCGTCTGTGGTTTTAATATGGGCTAAATACAAAAATAATAAATGCAGGCTGCAGCTGGTAATCAATTAATCAAGGATATTATTGTAAAACTCCACTTCGCCACTTGACCAAAAAATGCCCAAAACCGCAACTACTTAACTAATTATGCGTTACAGTAAAAGCTGTTTATATCAGCGAAGTTAATGGGTATTTTGTTTTAGTCGTAGCCGGCCGCTCCCGCCGGTCGCCCGTGCGGCTAACGAGCGTGATTTATGCAGGTGCAGGCCGCAATCACGCGCCATTGTGTCGGCCGGGCCGGACGGGTCAGACGGCCGGACACCGCAGGGTTGCCATTAGCAGTATCAAAGAAAACTGACTTTCCACAAAAACTATGAATTTAGGTACACTTTACTCATCCTAAATAACCTATTTTAATATTTTTTTTGGGTTTTTATGCATTCAAGTACTTACCAAATGATAACAATTCCATCGATCTTCAATCATTCTATGCAGTAACTGACAAAAAACTTTATTTTTATCTTGCACAACCTTCTAAGTTTTACATCATACATGACAACGAAGAACGAAAGTTCTTTGCTCTCAAAAATTGTTTCATTATTAATTAGACATCTGTCTACCTACACATATCTAAAATTATTATAGTGGCAAAATCGACGCTAAAAGATATCCACCAATCTTAGTTGGGAACCTTATTATAGATGTGGGCATTAACAATTCCAGATGTAATGCTTACTAAATAAAAATTTAAAGTCTCATAATATCACAACTTTGTTTCAAAACGGTTGGTAAATTTCCCCTTAATATATAGTGGATCTTGTAATAAAATAAAATAAAATAAATAAATAAATAAATAGGGAAATAAATTATCGCCCCATAAGTTGGTAACCCTAGCCGGACACGGCAAGAATCCGCCCGGACGGAATTCGGACGGCGCGGGAAACTTTTCAGCGCGGACGCGGACGCGGTCGAATTTCCGTGTTGCTTGACGTGAGCTATGGCGCGTTTTAGATTTCTGTGCCGATGCGGTCGGGACTTTTTGTTGATAGTGGACAGTGGCGGGAAATACATTTTGGAAGAACTTCCATGTCGACGAAGCTTAAGTGGGTCAGCGTAATGGGGAACTATTAACTTTCTGGGTATTAATACAGGTATAAATCAATTCAAATGTTGGACCCGGTCAAAGGTTAATTAAATTAGCAGCACCCTGCTGCTATGAAAACTATACTGGTACTTTTTTTTTTAAATCACACCAATTATCTAGCCCCAAACTAAGCAAAGCTTGTGCTATGGTGACTAGATAACGAATAAACTTACTTAAATACGTTTATAAACATCCATGACTTAGGTGCATGACTTGAGCAGGATTACTTGTAGGTACTTCAAAATATCAATGAAGAAAACAAAACAAGATTCATTGTTAGATGGTTAGTCCTCTAGCACTTTTCGTGGTTTCTATTATTAGTTTTTCTTGGATGATCATTGGCATAGTGGCGCGACGGTTTGCCATGAAAGTAACGGGTTTCGAATTAGTTTCTTAGTTTGGGTCCATTCAGAAAACGAACTTTTACTTGGGTCTATGCGAAATTCATTGCCTAGTACCTCGAAACAACTCTCTGTTATTGCCATTATTTGCAGACCTCGCCGATTTGGTATTAACCGGCACATCTATATAGGTATTAAATATTTCTTAACTAATTTCAGAATTTCAACATTCCAGATTTAACACAATTTCATATTCACCCTAAATTATCTACTTTCGAATCATCGACAACCGTGGCTAAATATACCTCTGCCGAAGCCGCAGCCACAGGAGCAGCTACAAATGACGATATAAACGTAATGTCTAGTCTACCTCTATCTGCATAGACGGGATGGTTATGACTAGCGGTGTGCAACCGCAGCCGACGTGGATAGGTATTTGCACAAAGCAGAAAGGTTCAGGGAGAATGTTCGCTCAGGTATGTAATGTATTTTAAATTAGGAACCCGGCTTAGATAAGAGGCTATAGTGATAGTATTCAAAGCGAAATAATAGAATTAAAACAAAAAATAATAAAATTATTATTTTCTTTTTTAAAAGGTGGGTCTTGTAGTCAGCCAAGTACGCAAACCAATCACAACCATTAATAACACAGAAATAACTTTCGATTATTTGAAAATTTTTGGAGCTTCCCTGTGTTTGATACCTACGATTACGTGTAAGGCCCAGTTTCAATATAGGCGTTTGTTGTTTACGATACGTAGGCAATGGCATTGGCCAATAGGCCTTTAAGCTCGGGAAAAATCACGATGGACCACGAAATGGGCCGGATGTCGTTTTTTCTGCAGTTCGATTTTTAAATATAAACAAAGAAACCAAGCCTATTGTTATGGATCCTACTGCTTTACTGAACATAGCGTTTGGGAAATTCTGCCGTGGATGGTGTGCGCTTTTATACCTACTTAGTTCCCTTACCGTATCCTGTCTTAGAAACCCATAGGTTTTATATTCTGTGATGCTTACCTGAAACAGAAAAACGACAGTTAAGTTAATAAGCATAGTAAAAAATTAGATATAACTGTTAGCTAAGATAGTGTTGGCCATTGTTACCAAAGAAAAACCGAAGGTTTTTCCAACCACGAGGGTAGTTTAGGGATCCTTCTATGTAATAAATTATTTAACACATGTGCTTTTGTGTGCACAAATTTTATGCATTTGATTTAATAGCGTTAGTGATTTTTAAAATAATGTTAAGGAGTATGTGATGATAATTGGTCGCAGAAAGGCTATTTGGCCTTGGTTTGAGCTTAAAGATAGAATAGGTGAAAACCATTTTGTCAAAATCTATCAAACTTTCTGATCGTAGTTAGCTAAGGCAGTTGCATGTGTTAGTTACTACATATGTTGTTTTCTTATCCATGATTATTGGTATAAAATGCACTAGGACTTCAGAGCATCATCTCTAAAACAATTTTCTCAAAATCGAGCAACCTCTCTGAGCATACATGGCTCTAGCCCTGCGGTTGTTGAACTACGTGTAGCGTGTGTCGGGCAGGTGGGACGTGACCGGGCGCCGCGGCCGCACCGCAATCTGAGGTATTCCGCACTTCGCCCGCCGCACTGGCCGGTTAGTGGGGCCTGGCCAGCCGTAGACGAGAAAGATTCAAGGCTTTAAAGCCCTTTTTGAATACGGTAGTCAAATCGATTTTGAATTTCGAGATCAGAACTCGAGATGTTTATTGAGGCGAGTCATGCTCTTTCCAGCTTTAACAGTGAAACTATATAGCTAGGTATATTAAGAAACATAAAGACAGGACACATGATTTTTTATAACTCGAGTTGGTACTTTTAATGACTAGTATTTTTTAAGGCGTGAGCATCCTGACACTTGACTATTTATGGGCATTTAAGATCAGATAGCTTTTCTATAATATCATTATCATCATCATCATCCTAATGATTGACTTTCGCGTCTACGATTTATGGTGAAACGTCTTACGACATCGCTGTTGGTTTTGTAAGATTAGACAGACCAAAGATTTGGTTGTTAGCAGTAGGTAGTACAGAACTACCATGATGTTTTCATATATATAATATTTTATGTTAATGCCTCACACAATCGAGTTTACGAAAATCTTGAGTCTTTACAACACTACAGCACATGAGTAAAGAAACGGATCAGAGACAAAGCTTCATACGAATGCGCTGTGATAGGTACATCACTACAAGTGCAACGCGTGTGTGTGCGTGACCACTGGCCGCTTGTCACGTATGAGCCGAAACCGCTTCAAACTAGATCAGCCAGTGGTCAATCTCAGGGCTTGCAGGCGTGACACGACGCTCGAATGTCGTGCGTGTTTTGTTTTGTTATCGAGTTTCTCACATAATACGTAGTAATATTTTTGTTTTAGTATTTAAAAAGTGTTGTTAATATGGTTGTACATTGTACTGTGTGTGATAATACCTCCTGACAATTTTCTTGCATTTGTTGAATTACTTGAGCAAAAATTATGCGAGTATTTTGATCTTCATGTACAAATTGTTAATATTGGTAATGACATATTAGCACGTTTGCAAGATTGTAAATTTCATTTGCCATGTGATTATTTCCCATTGAATTATTTGAAAAAACTTTATATTAGATTTAGAAATTATCATTCGATTAAAAGACACAACAAATTATTAAAAACCAAAGGTAATAAAAAAAATATTTAGAGTATGTAATTTGTAAAAAAATAACCTATTTTAATAAAAAATGTGAAAACAAAGAACATTCATATTTTAAATTTATTCAATTGTGCCAACCCTACCAAAATAGGTATAAATTTTGCTAGCTCTTTAGAAGCTTTGTCTCTGTTCCGTTTCTTTACTCATGTGACTACAGCGAGAACGTGGCCGCTCGGTTTTTGTTCTATTCAAATGTGGAATGCAACGTTCTTTGCACCGGCTTTTGTTTTTGTTATTTGTACATTCTGTCACTTTCATAGAGGTTGGTCGCGAACACTTAAGTTATAAAACGTACCACTATTTTCATGAGACATGAGGCCACTGAGGTAGCAATGTTCAGGATTTTACATAACGTACGTTTCGTGCTACTTACACAACCCCCAATATGATAAAACGATATTTTTACTAAGGTATCATTTGTTGTTCTAGTTTGAATATCTTTCTTCAACAAACTAACAACTTTTCAAATTCGATAAATTCCCGGGTCCGATTAATTTAATTGTATTTGCCAAATATCTCCATAATGACAATTCCAAAAAAATATTCCCTTTTTTATCTAAGTTGGTCCGTGAATTACCCTTCACTATTATTTGACTCTTTGCTTTACTTTTGACTAAGATCACAGGCTGACAGGAACAGCGATGTCTTCATTCCAATAGTTTTACTAATCATTAAACGCGTAAGTTTAAAAGTAATCAATTTTTAATCGTTCAGTCGATCAATTACATGAACCTAATGGGCCCGCCTCGCGCGGCCGATCTCGCGGAATGAACGCGTTACGGGACCGTAAGACTTGATCGATGGGGGTAGGTAGGGGATTCGGTACTTAGAATCCTGGATGCCTTTTAGTACTCTTTAGTTCACTGTTCCACAAAACAGCTAAGCTTAATCGTATTTGCTTTTATAAGTAGACAGATAAATAAATTCGCCAGACACATGAATTAAAGTAAGCGTAACTTTCTGTTACACGAGGTACTGGACATTAATATTTTATAGTCCTATCCCAGCTTACCCAGAAAGGTTTGTTTTATAAACTGATCAAAAATGCATTTTTTATACATAAAGATAAATAAACCATCATAAGTCACCAGGGTAAAATAAATG
Organism: Anania fuscalis; assembly: GCA_950371115.1. NCBI lineage: Eukaryota > Metazoa > Arthropoda > Insecta > Lepidoptera > Crambidae > Anania > Anania fuscalis. The sequence goes on from OX493325.1 coordinate 21,721,616, forward strand.
ATTATTAAAATACATAACACACCTTAACCCCTTAATATACTATTGACATTACGTAGACCTGGGCCATAACCATGAACTCTTAAAACAATCTCAAAGTTGTCAAATCTGTCAATTTTGGTACGTCATTTCATACAAAATTTGACAGAAATGATAATGTTTGACAGATTTGAGATTGTTTTAAGAGTTCGTGGTTACCGCCCTGGGCCATAACCATGAACTCTTAAAACTATCTCAAAGTTGTCAAATCTGTCAATTTTGGTACGTCATTTTATACAAAATTTGGCAGAAATGATAATGTTTGACAGATTTGAGATTGTTTTGAGAGTTCGTGGTTACCGCCCAGATCGATACCCGGTCAAGATAGGATTTAGGTTATCAGAAGGTAAGTTATATGTAATAAAGTATAAAGTATATAGCGAATAAATATTATTTCATATTGTCTTTAGCGGTCAATGAGCTGTATCATTTAATACTAATGTGTAAATAACAAATGATTTTCTTACAAATGCATTCTCTGAACCTAATTGCGCGATTCTTTGTTAATCGAGGAATAGGTTCTAAGTTTTATCAAACATTACCATTTTATATTTACTTCAAGTTTAAAATTCCAATTGGATTCCGTATTTCAGTTTAGATTGTAAGTAAGTTTGTGTAGTGTACTGTTTCGACGCTTTAGGGCTATTGATAAAATAGAATATCCGTTTCCCTGAATACTTCAGAAATAAAAACGGACAGTATTTTTAAAAACGATTCGAAATTTAAAAACAGCTAAAAGTGCATAAAAAAAAACTCGGCTATTGGCAGAGCAAACAGTACGACCATGCCCAGTTCATTTCAATAAACAACTGACATCGATTTTATTCAATTCATAAAAGTGAAATTGTTTTGTCGTGAATAGGGCTGTGGCCAGTGACACAACGGAACATTCAACGGAGTGCAATATAAATATGCGTTAAAATTATAATGAAATCAACAGAATGACCCTCGTTACGGGCCCATTCGGTGGTAATGGAGGTAACTGATACCGTTATTAAAAGGATAATGAAAATTATTTGACAAATAATTTATTCGTACGATTTTAACGAGCGCGACCAAGTATAACTTACTCGTATAAGTATGCGTAATCGAATTAAACCGATCCATTTATCCTATATATTTTATCTAGATGCAAAATGTATGTGGCTTTTGTAAATATCTCAGTGAATCCTATAACATTTTTGAGAACAAAACGATTACGAAATAGCGGTCTTTTTGTTATCGTTTTATTCGGTTGTCAGATCCATATTTTGGATATACAATGTAACCATAGTAAAGCGCAAAAAAGTGTGGATGAAAAGATAAGGAATAATCTTTTAACAAAACTATTATAACAATACAAATAATACCAAGTGATGCATCCGCAAAATAACCAAATGGTTGAAAGTAATTTTATTGTAGACTGCAACATAAATATTTTCTATCTTTGGGTGCGAAATAGCATTGTTGCTTGATTCCATCCATCAGCCGAAAGACGTCCACTGCTGGACATAGGCCTCCCCCAAGGATTTCCATGAAGATCGGTCCTGTGCCACCCGCATCCATCGGCTTCCCGCGACCTTCACCAGATCGTCGGTCCACCTTGTGGGGGGCCTACCAACACTACGCCTTCCGGCCCGCGGCCGCCATTCAAGGACCTTCCTGCCCCAACGGCCATCAGTCCTGCGAGAAATGTGCCCCGCCCACTGCCACTTAAGGTATTACTTATATAATTCTGTGGTATAAATGTGAAGGTTCTAGGAATTGGCACTATAAAAGTAAATCAAAGGATGAATGAAGTTGCATGTGACTCTAGTCTTATTACGTAGATTCTACTAGTATTATTGGTATTAAATGTGTGTATTAAACACCCTATTTTTTTCTAAGCTTTATACTAGCGGCTTATCATTGTTCCAAAAGTAATTAAGTTAGAAGGTATGGTTTAAAAGGCTTTAGTCCTTAATAGATTTTGTTATAGATCGATTAGTTATCACATTACCCGTGATTACATCGTTCCTGCGTAAAAGTATATTAACGTTGACCCAAAATAGTGACACGCAATCAATTCTCGATCAAATAGGTAAATAATTTAGGCATTGGCTCGTCAATCGCATCATTCCGTTTCCGCCGACACATGCGGGCGCGTAAATAACTCAATGTAGACGTTAATTATGTCGAGTGATCTTGAACGAGCGCGCGTCGAACAAAACGCAATCAGATGGATGTTTGAATTTGGAACGATCCTGTTTTGTTTCTGAAGGATTATGGAAGGATTTATCCCGAGCTTCCTTTGTCTGTGAGGTTTCTAATTTCTTTTTCTTTCCACTCAGTGGCTTTGAAATTACTGTATTTATATTTTAGCCAAACCGTAGAGTAAATAGTATTCTTAAAAAACACGGAGCGTGATTACGAAATTAGAATTTGAAGCGATATTTTGTTTTAAGAAAAGACATTCCTTTGTTTTGGGTATTTTATTTCTTTTTATAAGAGTGACCTTTGGAATTGCTCTCTTTATTATCTAAAGCAAGAATTGTTTCATTAAAAAGGTTGTATAAAATACGCATCTTGACGTATAACTAGGGCTTGACGCAAAATATGCTAGCCAGTGAGTGACCGATCACTTAGTCCACGCGGAGCCAGACGACCGTGATGGATTGACACCATTAGCAATTGGCTGGGCAAGCCTCTTTTTTACTAATAATAACTATACCTAGGTACGTTATGTAACGCGCTACTGTTAAAGTACAATGTTTATGCTCACATTATACCGATAAATTAACGCTTTGCAAATTGCGAGGACAGTCATTCATCATCTCGGCCCATTGTAGACAACTGCTGTACATGCCTCGCCCGAAGAGCATGAAAGAAAAAGATCTCCCGTTTTTTTTAGGCAACTGTCAGTCACCTTCCTAAGGTCGTCGGTCCATCGAGCTCGTGGGCGTCCAGGACTACCTTATTTTAAGATATTTTTTTTTCAGCCGTTATGTGTGTTTGTGAAACATACTTTCACATTTATTATATTTGTGCGTTTTTTGTAAACAATAATGACATCTTAACCCTCAATATGATTGAAAGGAAGATGTAACTGATGTAACCTTACTACTTAAAACATAGATCGATTATGATATTGGATGAGCAGCCGTCCGGATACAAAAATGAGGTAGGATTTCCACCTGTAGCGTCGATTTTTTTTAAAGTGAAATATTATTTGCTGTAAAATTCAATTTTGTGGATATAATTTCTAGTCACAAGCACTAAAATTGATTGAAAATTCATATCTGATATTTAGCTACTTTAAGACTTTAATCCTTCATTCTGTTTACGTAATAAATTTAAGTTATGTATGCATATAAAAGATTGGCATCACCTCGGAAAAGTGTTTAAGCTTAGCGCCTGAAAAATTCTTGCAAAGATATAGCTCAGATAAACGAGTTTAATTTGCCTGCGCGCGCGCTATCTCAGCTCACCGCGTCTCGCCAACTTAGCCCCCCCCCCCTTTACCTACTCCACAACGGATTATTGCCCGTTATCGGAACTGGATAAATGACATTATTTCCGCGGAACCCTTTCGCTCTAAAAATGGGAGCTACGCTATTTTCGCGACGAAACGCAATTTATGGGGGATAAGAAATTCCTTTTAAAAAGTTATTTTTTGCGAATCGGTTATGTAAAGTGGTTGTAAACCGTCGCTTGGAGCGCTGCTATCGTTTTGTCGATACAGTGCATAAACGCAGGCGATGAATTTAAACAACTCCGAGGTTTTATTGCCTCTGTTTATGACACTCTTGAAATACTAAGAGGTTTGTCTTAATATTTGCGATGGAAACTTCCGTTGAGTTTATTAGCTGGCGAATAGTATTCTGAAAATAGTTCTTTCGTAAACACATTTACGCTCCCAACAGTTCGTTCATGCTGAAAGTTTCACAGGAAATGTGTTCCCGTAAAAACTTTGACAAGCGTCAAGTGGACATGGCGAAGCGAAGGTAATAATATTTACACCTTGCAGTGTGAACTGTAACTGTTTTGTGTATGTAGAAAAAGGAGGATTAATATTAACATACTTTTTACAATATGAATGTACATTGTGAGCCTCAACTCATACTGTTTATAAGTTAATTATGTCATTTTAAAATGCTTAGTACTTATGAGGGAGATATAAATACACACTCATATTTGTACGCTCAACAAATTGCAGATTATTGGCGACATATGTTTTTTGTTGTTTATTGATAATTTCCTATATTTGTCTTCATATTGACTGTCAATATGAGTATTTATATTCGTGTTTGCTGAATTACTAGCCATAATAAAACCTATTAAAAGAATAATCGATGACTAATGGATTATAGTCAAATCACAGCCCCAGCATGAATGGACAAATTACACTCTGACCATAACGATATTGTGTCATAGGGATGTTTACACAGATTGGACCCTCGTCACGCACCGCAAAAACGGAATACGGCTAATTACCAAAATGGACTGCACCTCAATTAATTATAAGCAAGTGAAACCCTTTTAGGAGGACGAGGGAATGGGCGCGGTCGTTTATCTCTATAAGTGTTGAGGGCGGCCCTTCATTAGGCCTGACCAACTAACATGCAACTGGACATACAACACGAACTTTTTAGTTTGTATACGATTTTAAGGAGATAGAATGGTGTTTACGATCTTTACAGTTATATAACGATGAATATGATTTGTATTTGTATATTACATCATCCAGAAAACTGATACACCAAAGAATATACAAGATTTTATTTGGAAACTGCTTTTTAGGGGTGATTTTAGTGCTCAAATACAACTTTTTTACCTATAAAATTTTAAATAAAAATAATATTTTATCCAACAAGTGATTTATAATCGATAACTAAGTTACATTCATGTCTGACAGACATTCTCCGTATTCAAGTAAGAACAAAAAAAAAAAAAATAGAAATTGAAGGCACATTAAGCCAAGTTTCAGACTAAGGTTCGCCCTAAGAGAGTCTCAACAATTCGACAGTCCGTTTCACAGCCAATTTCGCAGGCCGATCCTCTCCCTCGAGATAACTAAAATATTTTGAGAGCCACCTTTGTCCGTTGCGTCACAAAACGGGAAAATTCAGTAGATCCTTTGATAACTTATAGGGTTCATGATTTCTCAAGCTTTTCAATTTCTCGGGTCTCGAGAATTCTCGAGGCTAATTTCTCGAGTCTTCTCGGGTTGTCGAGAAATTTACATTCACGTACGTTTTCTCATATTATTTGGTTCCAATAACGTCAACAAAGTATACGTTTAAAAATTTACAAATAAATCTAGGAGCGTCGCAACGTGTTGGAACCAGCACCGTTGTGCTCGTATAGCCTGAATCTATAATACTAAGTAAAAGAAAATCGAAAATCGGACCAAAAATGACAAAGTTTAAAATTTTTGTATGGAGATTTACTAACAAAATATTAATTACGTCAAAGATGCGAAAATTTTAATTAAATCAAGTAGTTAGTCGCTTCTTTTGCAGAAACAATGTAGGGACCACTAATCGGAATAAACTAGAAGCGAAAGAATGACAATATTTCAGTTTTAAGTTAGTTTCTACAAAAACGGCACTGTACCATATCACCTCGGTATGAAAAATTTAAATTAGTTTTTGGCGATTTTTTTGCGGTTTTAGCTGTCGTAGACCCACAAACGTGGTATCCAGAGATAGGTCTCGTCGGGACGGATATAACTGTATAATAAAATGACCGGGTGTTCTTAGAAAATATTTCGAAAATCAACGAAAAACTGAAAATTGACGCAAAGTATACGTTTAAAAATTTACAAATAAATCTAGGAGCGTCGCAACGTGTTGGAACCAGCACCGTTGTGCTCGTATAGCCTGAATCTATAATACTAAGTGAAAGAAAATCGAAAATCGGACCAAAAATGACAAAGTTCAAAATTTTTGTATGGACAGTAGAGTCGAAACACGAATGAACGTGTAAAAATGACGCCGCAGACTTGCAGCGAGTTCAAAGGGTGCCGTTGTGCTTTGGCCCACGCCGCCACGCAACACAGCAAACGGCGATTTAATTTCTACATAGAAACATGATTTCTCGAGTTCTCGACTTTTCTCGAGCTTGATTTCCCGGGAACAAAGCCCAACGATTTCCCGGGAATTCTCGAGCTGAGAATTCCCGGGAATGAACCCTAATAATTTAGCAAAGCGTACAAGCAAGCAAGGTAACGCATACACGCTGACACTGCGTATGCCAAAAAAAGAACCCATAAGAATCCTACTGATCACCTGAAGTCTCAGACTCTGCATTGATTGAAGAACTTTGTAAGTACCTGTGTACATACAGCCTAAGAATCACTAATTAGTCCATCTGGTGTTAATAAAAACGCCAACAGCGCAGGTTCGTCCGAAAAAATGGTCATCCTGAAGTTCTCTGCCCTGAAATGTATGTTTACATGCCGCGAGAGACAAGATGTTACTCGATATATCACAATTGTTTTACCGAGTATCTTTTTCTCTGCGTATGTCATTCGTTACGGCGGAAACTTCAAGGACTTGTAGGATAGCTGCCAGTGTCAATATACAGCTTATTTCAATTGTTAAGTAAAATGTCGAATGCAAACAAATGTACTTTCTAATCTTGTCAGTCTATTCCGAACAAAACTTAAAATTAGTTAGTGGCGATTCTACGTCTACCTCCATTATGGTTTCGTCTTAATCCATGGGATTAGCTTACTTAAGTTTGATCAATTGAAATGTTTGAAGCCTTTTAACAAAGTGTTTGTTTGTCTTTAATTCTGATGCCTCGGAGAGGCGTCCAAGTGTTCTGTTATCAATTCGTGGGCCAAATAACAAAGCAAACTTGAAGGAAGATAGCGGTAAAGTAAAAGACGGAAGCATTTAACTGAATATTTTAGACGAAATTGTCATTTTAGCAACAATGACTCGTCAATACGTGAATTTTGTCTCAGTAAATTAAGTTTTTACCTCTGAATAAGCTTAAGAAAAGTCCTCGATCAAGTGAGCTCGAAGGTCCAACTCAGTGTAGCCTTGTCTTCATTAACCTTTATCACCTAATCATGTCATCTTCATATTCATTTAATCAATTATTTGTCCCCCAAGCCTCTGAAAATAAACATGATCTTAACAGTCACATCTATCAAAGAATCTTATTTACTATTGGATCCTTAACAAAATATACATTATTTCCTGGACACATATCTAGTAAAGTCATGTCGATTTGATAAATACGTTATAAACATATACCTAGATTAGATATCGTCATAAAATTACACAATAAGCACTCTGCACCACTTTCCCCTTTCTTTATAGTTGTCCTCTGCCTAAAGGTTGTCTGGAAGTGATCGATAAGACCGCCTAATATGTACATCTTTCTGTAAATATCAACTGTAACTTCTTTGTTTGGTGTGCAACAAAGAGAAGATACTCTTTGATCTACTACTAGATAGATATCTATCGTCTTTATCAAATCATATATGTTTTTATTTCTGTTTTGTAACATTGTGCCTAAGATTATTTGCTTTTTCCTAGCACTTTGTCCCGTTCCTGGTACGCTTGTCCTATATCCTTGGTAATCCTAAGACAGGGTTATCTAAATGCGCAGATTTTCTCATGGTGTTATAAATCTGGTCACCGCCCAGTAAATGTTGTAAATCTAGACAAGGATTCCAAAAAATCCAGTGGTTCGGTACGGAGTTATGTGAAGCGACACTCGGGATACTGAGCTACTAGATCATTGGAGATTATGCAAACTACATCTGTCGAGTCCAAGCGAGTACCGACTCCGTAAACGTAAAAAAACTCATGGTAGGCCTACTGATAGGAAAAATAATTTCGAGTCGATTAAAATGCAGTCAAAAGTAAAATTTATTGTCGGTCGAACGTAGAACGAATTAAAATAGAGTATACGAACGGGCGATATGTCACAACTTGTCCTGACGATAAATTAAATAAATTACTGAGGGACGATACGCCGGGCCGTGCTCGTTGTAAATAATAAATACGTTTTTAAACATGTCAAAACGTTATAAACGGACAACATAAAATATGGAGCTGCGAACAAACTGTTTGCTTCGAATCGCTACGTTTTTAATGGCAGAAATATTTAAAGGTACTGAAATATCCGTATCGAGGCATCTCCGATAATATTTCTTATTAATTTTATTTTCAGAACGTTCGACGTCTTACATTAAATTTAGATTATTGTGTTGAGTTGGTAAAGAACTTTCTTTAGATCACAAACTTTACATTTTATGTTTTTAGGTCTGTTTTATACCCAGAGGTCAAAAAGTTCGTTCATTACAAATATTTTGAAACATTAGTAAAGTCGATTCATAAAACGTTAACCAAAGAAAAAAAAAAGTAATTATAAAAATAACTAATACACTATGAAAAGAGATGCACTTTAAATGGTCGCCATAAGGTCTATCTTTGAGCTGCAAAATACACTAAGCCTGGGTTGCACCATCTTACTTTAACTTTAACAAACGTCAAAAGTCTGTCAAACTCCATACAGAAACACCGGTTAGAGTTAAAGTTGGTTAAAGTTAATTATGGTTAAAGTTAAGGTGATGCAACTCAATCTAAAGTACCCAAGCAGTTTTTACATTAAACGAAAAAATAAAATAAAATAAAAAAAACAACATTGACTTAATAATGTAAAAGCTTAATGTTTACTTGTTTAGGCTCCAGTATTTTTGATAAAACCAAGTTCCGAATATTGTAACGAGTCTTTACCAAGATTTGTTTCGAATTCCCGGTGATTTGATTCAGCCATGTTTAATTTCTCGTTTTGACAAATAGGTCAGTGTTTATGTATTGCAATGGACGTGCGGGCGCGGTCAGGCGGGCATCGCGACCGCAGTTGCATTTAATAGACATCTGATATTAATGTTTTGAGTGCTGCTTGTTATTTTAGTAATGTTTGATCAAAAATCAAGCTTTAATACTTTATCTGAATTTATGGACTTTGACTGACATCTGACAGAAACGGATGGACTTAATGATCTTGGTTTGGTCTGCTTTATCTGCAATTCTGCTTAATACACAAGCCACGGATAAGTTCTTGAATGTAGCGAATAAAATACAGCGAACCCAGAATATTCTCGGAATCAAACCAAATCAATTATTTTATGCAAACCAAATAAAAATAAGACAATGAAATAACTAACTTACCCTAAAACTAAATAAAACCTACCTACTTAAAAACAAATAAATAAACAACATTCTTGGAATCAACATTGCAAAAAAAAAACTACTATACGGAGAGATAATAGAAATTAATAATTAATTTTAAATATTAGAGACGCAAGCAGGATACGAATGGCAGATAAAACTGATCCCGGTACAATTAGCAAATAATGACTTGGAAATTAATTTCTTGAGTAAAATAAACGGTCGCTGGGAGAAGGTAATATAATTCACAGTTACATCCCGCGCTCGCGTCGTAGAGCGGATAGAACAGACTGCTCGAATGAACAAAGCGGATGTTACTATGTTGTAATTTTATGGCTACATTAGTTATCTGTAATCTTTATGACCGGAATAGCCTTAAAACTAATATAGGTAGTGTTACTTTTCGGACGGATAAAAACTATTAATTAGCATAGCTTGATTTCATTTCAAGACAATGTGAGCAGTGGTAGATCGAAGTGTCACTTCACATCATTTAGATTGTGAGTTCAAATATCAGCTTTGTCAATAGAAGCGACTTAATGGTGGAAAATAGATGAAGTAAGTAAGCGGGGTGTGAGGAGATAGATAAGTTAGCGAGGTTTCAGAAAGTAAAAGAAGTAGGTTGGCGAATGAAGTATTAAGAGATATTAAGTGAATTGGCGGACAAATTAACTTTACATTTCTCTAAAAGGTTAGGATTTTTTTAAAAGTATGTGAGCTGAGTGTTAGGAGATAGAAGAAGTGAGTTAGTGGAGTGTTAGAAGATGGATGAAAGACGTTAGCGGAATGATAGAAGATAGAAGTAGGTTGCCAGAGTGTTCGGATAAAGAAGAAGTGGGTGAGCGAAGTGTTAGGAGAAAAGAAGTAAATTGGTGGAGTGTTATGGGAAAAATAAGTGACTGCGAAGTTTTAGGAAATAGAAGGAGTGAGTTAGCAAATATAGAAAGTATAGTATAGAAATAGTGGGTTGGTGAGTGTTAGGAGATGTAAAAAACCGGCCAAGTGCGAGTCGGACTCGCGCACGAAGGGTTCCGTACCATTTTCTATAAAAACGGCAAAAAATCAAGTTTGTTGTATGGGAGCCCCTTAAATATTTATTGTATTCTGTTTTTCAGTATTTGTTGTTATAGCGGCAACAGAAATACATCACCTGTGAAAATTTCAACACTCTAACTATCACGGTTCATGAGATACAGCCTGGTGACAAACGGACAGCGGAGCCTTAGTAATAGGGTCCCGTTTTACCCTTTGGGTAAGGAACCCTAAAAATGAGTTGGAGATATTAGAAGTGAGTTGGCGGCTTTTACTAGCCTATTCAAGAGTGGTGCTCGTGAGATATTCACGAGGCAATAATCGTTATCGCGTATATTGTGCACTTGAGCGAGCGGCGCAAGTTACGAGGGAGGCCTTCGCGAGTTGCCTGCCCTTAGGAGTTACGCCTATAGCCCTCCCGGGCCGTAAATCGGCTGGAGAATGACGATTATACCTATATTTTGTACTAGACATCGTCTGATACTTCGTCTATACCAGTGCTTCTCAATCTGTGGTTTCTGGAACTCTAGGGGTTCGTCGATCCGTCTCAGGGGGTCCATGAACAAAAAAAAGTAATAGAAGAAAAGCTTATGCCTTCGATCAGTTTTTAGGGCCAGCGGGTCACAGTTATTTGGTGTAGGAGTCTGCCTTAGAAAAAGGTTAGGAAAGCACAGAACGAGCATTGATATTATACAATGTATGTTATTGATGTGTATAATGTAAGAAAGACGTGTGTGATAGGATATCATCTAGTCACCATAGTACGCATACCTACAAGTTTTTATGATTAAGTTTGTGTGATTAAGTTTGTGTGTGTGAGCTATGTTTGGTGTGATTGTTGATTCGATTGTGTATTTTTAGTTAAATATCAGAATTCTGAACAATATTATGTTATACTACGTTTATTATTGCGACGACCTCCGTAGCTAAAAGGTGAGCACGCCGGACTACATGATGCCGCCACCTCTGAGGTTTCGGGTTCGATCTCCGGTTGGGTCAATGTAGAAAACGCACTATTCCATATTGTCTCAGGTCTGAGTGTTGGTCGTTGTTTCCGATTACTATAACACAAGTGCTTTAGCTTTAGCTACCTTAGGATCAGATCAATGTATATGATTGAAGATAAATAACACTTGAAAAAAATCATCGACCTCAGGTGGGACTCGAACCCAATCAGATTTTTTCAAGTGTTATTTATCTTCAATTAAACCTTGCATAGAATTGCTAAAAACAAAAATTTACAATGTATATGATGTTGTCCAATAAGTAAGTAAACAGATGTAGTGTGAAGACAGCATTACTGCCCCTTAGTCTACTGTGGCGTACCTTCGAGGCACTCCAGCTAAACTGTACCTCGGTACGTGTCTCAGCTCTCAGCCCGCAAGCAACTTAATCAGGCTACGTGCCGCTCTCATAGACATATTGCGCTACACGAAATTAGTGGCGGTTTTATCTATTTCAGAAATGAGCAAGGCTCTTGTATGTATCTTTATGAGGGGGTAAAGCTTTTCGAGGTGACTTCAAGGTAACAGACATTGAATTTTCCAGACCCAGGTTAATAGAACTAAATAGGTCGTGAACTAAACTAGAGTAAGGTTATATTACGCATTGTAAGCAAAATTCTCACAATGTAGAGAGCACGACGAACGCTAGCCAGTCGCTCCTCGTCCTTTCTCGGTCTTGACACATTAGTCAATAAGTACTCTTTCGATTTGTAAAACCTCAAAATTCTGAGTTATCAATATACAGGGTATTTTGAAGACGGTTCGCCAAACTTGCTAGGTGTAAGGTAGAGCTATTTTGACCTGTCACACACCCTGTATATAAGATAATATACTCGGACATTCGTGAACTGAATTCGTCGTTCATCTCCCGAGTCAGCAGAACCCTTCCGATGAAGGTGACCAGGTGACACGTGACCTCACCTGGTCACCGAGTCGTCAGTCAGTCGATGACAACGTTCCAATGTTGCTGTTTTGTGTTATTATTACTAATCTACCTATTTTTAAGTGTAGCAATCTGTGTGCGGTCATTGTGTTAGCTGCAAATATTATTAACTTTAAAGTGTTTATCAGAAAGTGAATTAATATAATTCTTTATGTAAAATTCATTTTTTTTCCTTTCTACTCTCAATAATCCAAACGAAGTATCAGTAACTTAAAGATCATGATACTAGTAGATGAAAACTGTATTACGTTCCAATTTTCCATTACAGGAAGCCGCATGCAACAATGTACGTGGCGCAAATGTCATTCCCCTGTACTGTGGGTAATCCGGGCCGGCCTCTCAGTAAATCTCCGCTATCCTATTAAGATAATATCAGCAATTCGCAAACATCGGCCATAACTGCGTCCACAACGGCCATGGCCGCCCTGCCGATTTGAATCACACTTTTGTCCGTAATTAGAAACTCGCGGAACACATTAGTAAACGTAAACTAAGTGTTATAGTTTAATCTTGCTTGCGATGATTACGTGAGTCTGATGCGTCAGAATATGATTATTATCATTGATGTTTTTACTATGTACGAGTGCCAACGTCCGGCTCGAAGGACCAGATATTATATAATTTAGTGTGCATGTAGCCAAACCAGCAAGAAGGACGTGTAATTGTAGTTTAGGAAATACAATGGTGTGTCTTAAGGCAATCTATTATATGACACAAGGCACTTACCGGCCTTAGCAATTGCTGCGGTTTTTCTATTATTCAGGGGTAAATTTAAACTAAGAATTATCCGTAACCGCCATAAATGACAAATTTAACTCTAAATTGCATCAACAAAAGTGGCACTTATCAATTTAGTAGGTACGGAGCTAATAATTATTTTTTTTTACTTTTAAATTGTTGCCAGCTTATACCATAGACGGTCTTTTAGGTAAACGTTGAGCATACGCAATACAGAAACAAACTAAAGAAATTCTATTGAATGTATAAATAAGTAGGTCCTTAAATTTTACAAAACTTAAAATGTAATTTTAATTTCTCTTAAAATTTATTGTTCTTTCCAATATCTTAACTTGCTGGGCTCTCAGTGAATACTAAATTAATGATGTTCAACTAAAAGTTGGAAACTTCCAGTAAGTAAATGCCTAGTCTTCTATTCATTATTTGACGAGTTCAGGTATTAGAATAATTTGCGAAGTTTCCATCTATTAAGAACTTTCGATCCATTACTCAATTTTAACTTTAGCGTGTTCATTTGAGAATGTTAAAATATAAACGTAAAATTAAAATTACCTACAACTAGTGTACTAATACCAGACTAAGGAATTTGGCGCTGAAGCTTTCCCTTCTCGGTTGAAGATCCAGAGGAAGACCATAGACAGATGTGAAAGTAGTGAGAAGGAAGAGTGTAGTGGTAAGGGACAAGATGGAGCGCAAGGTTGCCCGAGACGATGTAAGAAGTTAAGCACGGAAGGCCCACTACCATGTGGGATACTAGCCAGGAAGAGATAATGGAAGTCTCTTGGATTTCCCCTAGTTAGTACTAGGGGAAATCCAGGAGGAGGAGGACTTGACCGGTCTCACCCGGGTGAGAGACATGGTCCATAAATCAGCATTTTATCTACTATTTAATAAGCACAGGATAGCACATGGCGCTCTAATGAGGCTTAATACCTTGCAGTGGGATCAGACTGACTAAAATGAAGATGATACTAGTGTAGATACTAATTTTATTTTAAAAAAATGTCTTATTCTTCCTTCCATGCTTCGTAACACAAGTATATCCATTCCTTACTTAATTTAGTGTATTCTACAACCAATTAAAATTATGCCAAGCAAAATTTTACTAAAGTTTTCAAATACTTTTCAGTGGATCTGATTGACGTCCCTGTTGCGGCTTTCCATTAATTCAGAAGCCACCCTGTATATACCCGTAGCTGCAGGGCTATCTCGAACGCAGCCAGTCGAGATGCGAGCATGATTAACCCACCGCCGGACCGGAATCTAACTGGCTTATATTACAAGTGGACTGAGGGTATAGATAATGGTATATAGTATGAAATATAGCGCTAATACAATAAAAGTCCTCTAGCTGTTACATCAATTAGTTAGTTAGTAGCCCTAAATTAATCAAACGCTAACACAGACAACTTATGAATAGTGGTATGTATTTTAACAAATCATCGAAGATAACGTATTTCTTTTAAATTAAAAGTATCTAATAATTTATTTAATGAATCAATAATATACTGTTTTTTTTGTAATTTTTTTATTATTATTAATTATGACTACTTATTGGCGTATAAGGGCTATGATCGGTGGAGTGGAAGGAGCGGAGCGTAGCGAGTTGTTCTGTGGAAGGCAAAGGGTCTCGGATTTAATTCCTAGTTCGGGAACAATTAGGAAAAATATAATAAATTTTATGTAGAAAGGTAACTGTCTAACTAACTGAAACCATTAATGGTTGGTGTGTTGTTTGGCGCATTTTTGTTCCCAAATCATTTAATAGGTACGTAGAGTATTTTTCTCTCTCTTTCCCTAACGGGAAATCACTCAAGTTATGGGGTTCCATAAAAAAGGGTTGCACAATTTTTCAATTCAGCGATGGACGGTAATCGCGTATGTCGCCGCAAGGCACAAAGTTATGATGTGCCCGGTTGATTTACGCGCGCAGTCCCGTTGCTCGCGAGCACGCACATTCGTCACGTTATGGGACCGGTGTTATTTCACTCGTTTATGATTTTTGTTGTTTTTAGTTTCTTCTTATCTGATAATAGGTAGATCGGACATGTCTCAAAAACTACTTATTTATAGTGATTATTACTGGACAGTGACTTTTTGAGATTTCAAATGGTATCATCGGCACCCTTATTCCCTTAAAATTTGCAATCAGCAATAATCGCGCAGTCATCGCCCGATTGATGCGTGTTGGCAGCACTGACAGTAGGTTGCTTTGTTTTTGTTTTTTGCTGTCAATTTGCGATTTTAAAGTCAGAATTGCTTAATTGTCGTAGTAAAGATACGTAATTAGGGCAGTGGCGTGCATTGAGACAGACCTATGTCAAGTAGTGGTATGATGTGGGCTGATTTTGATGAAGATCATAGAAAATTATAATTAATTTGAGCAGCTACCTTTAGAATTCAACGAAGTATTTTCATATTCACTATTTGTCAGATAAAACTACATCGTTACCGATAATTTTTGGACTAATTTAAAACACGTTTATTGGCTTTACTTGTTATATTACTAAGTTATCAAATATTAAAAGCAGTCAGATGGTTTTTACAAACCCGCATCATTTTTGAACGGTCTTTCTAACGACATCTCGTACAATGGGTTCGACAGGTGAAAAAAAAAAACATTTTAGGTTTAGGTCAATTTTTTGGAAAGATTTTACTATATTAATTAACAGCATGATTAGTTTATGCCCTTAATCAATCCTGTAAACAATTTCTTAAAAAGCGTGTTATATTTGACACAACATTTAACGTAGGGCATAAAAAAACACAAATAAAACAGTAACCAAAAAAACATATGCACACACTTCTGTCTACGTACCAATTTATGTACCTACTTATAAAATCCGTCCGTTTCCCGCAAGGCAAAAGGTTATGATGTGTCCGGTTGATTTACGCGCGCAGTTCCGTAACTCGCGAGCACGCACATTCGTGCGATAAGGGCGAGCGCCCATTATACGGCGACCCAGTTGTTTCGCTTGTGGGTTGTTCAAAGTTTAGTTTAGCAGAAATCATTCTACATATTATTATATCAAAAGAGTGTGTTAATTTCTAAATTAAAATTTACAAAAAAGAAGGTACTATGTAGTATGTACATATCCATCAAAAGACGAGTGCCGTCTTTTCAAGGTGTTTTTTTTTTGGTCTTTAGAAGGGTCAGACTGCTGTGGTGACTAGATAAACCACAGTGTTATACCTCAATGCTTAATACATTTGTATGTATAGATGTGTGGATGTTTGTTACTCTTTTTACGCAAAAACTTCAGAACATTTTGATGAAATTTTGCACACATACATAATATGATCTGGATTAACCTAAAGGATTCTTTTTATCACGGTTAAATGATCCAGTGGAATATTCTTCTATACAGTGATCTTTATTTGAACGTTTTTTGTTACATAAAGTACCAAACATCCTGTAGTCCACGCAAACGAAGTTGAGGGGACAGCTAGTGGAATATAAAGTTACAATTTGCCATTTGTATCTGACCTTAGAACTCTTATAAAATCGCATTGCAGTCACAAGACAAAGACAAGCTTTCTGTTATCCCGTAGGAGCATAAAATAAACTACAAAATTAGCCATTGTTTTTCCGAACATCCTCTTAAATGCATTCCGTAATGTGCACAAGTTATCGCAGCGCTGTTAGTGCCGTAGAGGAATTAAATTAAACGCGGCGAGTTAATCCCTGGCACGCCAGGGACGCTTATCAGACCGACGTAAAAAACAATACAGCTCTTTAAAGTGGAGTAGTAGCTTTCTAGGCTTTTCGCTTGAAGATTTCTTGGTTTTTAATATCTTTTTTGTTAAAGGTTTCATTTTATGTTGGCTTTTGAGATTTGTATCGATTATTTTGTCTTACTTGCACCCTAGCATGACCAACAAAACATGATATTATATAACGATTTATCGACACATAACTGTCAAAATATGA
Organism: Anania fuscalis; assembly: GCA_950371115.1. Classification (NCBI taxonomy): domain Eukaryota; kingdom Metazoa; phylum Arthropoda; class Insecta; order Lepidoptera; family Crambidae; genus Anania; species Anania fuscalis. The sequence goes on from OX493325.1 coordinate 21,738,455, forward strand.
ACTTCTATCGAAACAGCGAGCATGACTGTAACGTCACCGGCACGGAAATGCGCGCTGTTATAGTTAGGGTAGCTAGTTATAGTTAGTTTTTATCGTCATTTAAAAAAAGGCATTGTAAAATTATTGTTCTGTTATTGTTATCAATAACCTAGTCCTTAACGCTACTTATTAGAAAATAACCTAGACCCTTTAGATAAAATAATGTGCTAAATAGTCACAGGCATTTGTTAACATCACTGATATTAACCGTTAACCCACGAATAATGTGATAAATAATGTTATATTGTTGACCTACAAACACCTCATGACCACATGATTTCTACGGGCCCATGAGACCCCAGGACGACAAAGGTTAAGGGGACCGATCTCTCGTCGACCACGTCCTGATATCGTAATAATTTGCATGTTTGTGACTCCCGAGTGCTGACCCAGTTCTTGTTTTACTGGGATCGTTTTAGTATTTTAGTGCTTTATTATATTCCTATCGTACGAGTATACTCGTAGTAGAATTGTGAATTATTATGCTATTTCAGTTGTACTCACTTCGTTTATAGTTTCATTTTTATCTTGAATAGTCTGATCTATGTTGACTTACCTGTAAATGAACAAACACAAATTAATTAATATTATTGAACCCAAATCATTATTTACCGGTTAACGATATCACCGTTTTTGAAATAATTTTCACGCATTTACACGGATTTGAATATTTAACACGTGGAGTATCCGCTTCTTTTATTTAAAAAACCAGTTTTTGAACAAAGCGTACTCGTAACAACGTATATTATAAGTGCTAAATCACATCTCACAGACCAAACCTCCAAAAAAAGGCCTTATAAATAAGTTAATGGTACGGAAACATTAAAATATTATGTATTCGGATGGGTACTAAAAGTATAAAGCCATAAACAGGTGCCTGCTCCACAAACAGCATTAAGAGACGACAATTATATTAAGATTCCGTATTAATAACGAGCGTGCGAACAAAGTTTGTACACCCGAAACACGTGTACCAACAGATTTATAGCCTCTATCCGATTATGCAGGCACTATGCATTTACATACCAATTACAGCATGCACTTTAACGCAAAGCAATAAGAGTCATTTTAGAACAAACACTGCAATTTAGGTTAGGCTACATTAAAAATCTTCGCGCGTTAATAGGCTCCATAGATTCCCACGTGCTGTTTACTTTTTTAAATAACGTTATAAATAACGAGTATTTTACTGTATTATAATAAAGGCACCGACACGACTTTATATAGCTATACAAATAATTACGAAAAGCTTTGATGATTGGTGTTATTTTTTAGAAAATTCGTCTTTAATATGTAAAACATAACCAGTCTTAAGACATATTTGTATGCTCTGTTAAAAAAAAAGAACTTTTCAACAACACTTTTCTCTAAAATATATTTTCTTTCAAGCGTGAAAGTACGAAATGTTACACTTATGAAAACTTCTTATCTTTTTAAATTGTAATTATTAATTTGAAGAACCCGCTTAGTTACATATCACCAACTACAATACTTTTAGTTACTGTAATTTTTAACTGAAAAGCGGTAGTTACAGTCACTTACCAATTTTTCACATTTATAAATCTTAAAAATGAATAGGAATTGATCTAGGCTTGGATAGTACATAATTAATAGAAGTACCTACTCATCCCGTATGGCGTGTGAATATCTTCACTACCTCCTCAAATTCCCACGCCGGGTTTTCTTTTTAAATAACGTTATAAATAACGCGTTATTGTGTATTACCGAGCTTTAAAGAACTAAGCCGATTATTTTCGTGTGACGCAGCGGTTTCGCTGTTATTGCCTTAACGTGTTAATTTAACGTCGCGATTACTTTATAAGAAGAGGAATGAATAGAAATGGCTGATCAGTGAACAGAATTAATGGGGGATAAGGGAATTTGCATGTTAAGCCGGTATTAAGTGAAAATATATTGTGGAAAGCAACACGAGAGAAGCAATGTGCGTTGACATTATGGTTAGAGGTGCAATTACACATTGTATGTATGTTTTCTTGTAAAATTATTAAGCATATTGTACATAACATTGCTACAAAATATCTGTGTATAAACCTTGCGTCCCATAGATCCGATAAATGTTGTGTTGTAATAAATGTTACAATGACCATAATAATAAGTAATTGACGACCGAATGGTATAGTAGTAGCAGTTCGTGCTCCAGTCTACAAAACCAAATGGTTGCGGGTTTTAATCCCGCAAAAGGGCATATATTTATATGGCGAGTACGAAAATGTTATGTATCTTAGTAAAAAATATATAAATGTATTTCAGTATGTTAATCAAGTCATCATAAGTACAAGCTTTGCTTTATTTGGGGATAGCTAGATAAATATTTTTTGTGGTTATTGGACGAATGTATTTATCAGTTTCTTCTGAGTCTAGTACTGCAAAAATTTTAATGTCACATTAAAAACCTTTACTAGAGGCTTTTAAATATCAATGTTCATATAAATTATCAACAAATACACCTAATAGACTAGTTCAAGATTTATGTATGGTTTGTAGGGCCATACACTTTAATTAGAGTTGAAGATACTCGATGAGCACGTCGAAGAGAAAAGATCATTAAAGATAAAGAGTTTATTAAAATGTAATGTAGGTAGTCACAAAGTTACTGTGGCATTGTAAATTTTTTGTTTTTAGCAATTTCGTGCAAGGTTTAATTAAAGATAAATAACATACAGGCATACTTTACACGTTTTCTCATTTTACTGCGACTTACACCGCACACTTCATGGCGACCCGCCAGGATCAATTTTCCAGGATTAATTTAGTACGTCTACGACCGTAGTCCTACTGTCCTACTTAGTAGGACACTAACTAAACACTCTATTCAAGGAAAGATATGCCACAGTAAGATAAATAACACTTGAAAAAAATCATCGACCTCAGGTGGGACTCGAACCCACGTCCCATAGCTGGCGGGTCGCCATGAAGTGTGCGGTGTAAGTCGCAGTAAAATGAGAAAACGTGTAAAGTATGCCTATATATATACGTCCCACTGCAGGGCACAGGCCTCACCTCAACTATGAGGTGGTTTGGGCCATACTCGAAAACGTGTGACCGGTTTAAAATATATATTATGACTACTCAAACAATGCCATTCATTGAATACTTATAATAATGTAAGAATATAAGGTTCGCACCACACAACAGTTAAAATAATAAAATTGTTACTAACTTACGCCCCGAAAGTAGGTCGCAAACGTAAGCGTAAATTACATTTGAATGTACGATGGCTTGCCCGACACAATGTAGGTACACATTATATCGTGATCTCTAATACTGAAACTATTACAACCTCTTTTTATTATTGTCTCTTCCTAACACTGTCTTTAAACTTAGTTCATACTTAGTCGGATCGCAATCGTCCCGCACGGTGTAGCCGCACCGTAATTTATTAACCCATAACTCGTTCCGTAGTTATTAATCAGATATGCGGCAGTTGACCGCGCAATGGCTTTCTAGATTAATTGAGACACAAAACAATCCTAACTGTATTATTATGGAAGTTGGCTTGGTAATTATAAAGTTACTGCAAACATCACAATGTTTGCTTTGTATTTAACTGTATACAACAAAGCAGTCGTACTATCAGGAACGAAATAAAGTGCACAGAAGATTTTGGTGTGAGCTTTTCAAAATACTTTTTTGTATAAAGATATTAGCATGTTAGAAAAAGAAGGGTTTCCTCGTTTTTAGACTGTAAGCTTAACTATTAGCTTTTGCAATAGCATCACTTTAACTTCGTTGAGATTTTTCTGTAGAGAGTTTGACTTAAAAACGATACCCCCAGCGGTACCCCCTTTTGCTTTGTTAATATTTTAGGGTGCCGAGCCTCAAATGGACAAACGGAATCTAAATGGGATAACTTTGTTGCCTGTCTATCAAAATCCTTACTCTTAAAATTAATATCAAATATATTATTAAAGCTTATGGTTCCTTAAAGTGTAAAAAAAATGTTTCCAGACGTAAGTAAATGCAATCAAATGTTTCAAAATCACGTGTACTTACACTCCAAAGCCTTTCATTTGAAGTTGAAAATCGTTAACTCCGTATGTAAACTTATCTTATTGTCACGTATAAAAATTGCAAAGATCCTAAACATTAAAATTTGCATGTATTGTCCCCGTCGTACTGTGTAAACGGTCTTCGAGCGCCGTTGCAGTAGTTATTAATCTAATCGGGCGATCGGCCGCAAGCCGCAATCGCATTCTAGGTTTTAGAGGAAGCTGCGTCTGTGCCGCAGCCGCGCAGGACGCTGTATTATACGCACGGTGGTTTCATACAGATTGGAATCCGGCGTGCATGGTGTTAAGAGAAAGTGTCATTTACACTTATCAAGACGAACACATGCTTTGGAGGTACCATAGTATCTACATAGAAAGTGTTACTTGAACTTATCAAGCTTGTCTTCTGCCTCTAAAGCCTAGTGTTCTCTTTGGAGGTAGCCGAATCTAAGAATCTCAATTTTGAAATAGGTATGTATTACCTTATTAAGACTGCTATTTCCTTTGGTCGCAAATAGCAATTTGTTTAACAAAATAATCACAGTATTCTATGCCAAAATTAGTGATAAAGTATTTAGTCCTAATTTATCTTTGTTCATTTTGCCCAATTTTCTACCAAAAATTTTGGTTTAATAAAAAAATGGATTTTATTGTACCAAAATCGCAAAAAAATATATCACTTATGTTGAACTCTATGTGCCGTTTTCCCACAAAACCCCAAAATATATTTTTTTTGATATTTTGATGCTGTTAAAAATTACATTGTAACTGACTTTCTTTTTGTAACGTGTGACTGGCAAAACAACAGTATTCAGTAAAAAACATTATAAATGTTAACGAAACATAAATACCTACTTACTGAGCTTTTACTTGTAGGCAATGACATCAAATTGCGAGTAATATATTATAATGTTTCTTGTATCCCAAAATTTGATATTAAAATACAGCATAACCAAAGTGTCCGTGGCCAATAATTTATTGTCCAAGTGGACAAAACAAACAAAGACGTAAGCTGGCCATGACAGGCGCGCTAAATCATGAAAACAATCCGACTACGCAATCCATTGGAACTACAACTACTGTCTATTGTAATACCAGATGGCCTGAATGGCACTTCGGATCGCACTCGATCGCATGTGTTCGTTGCCGTTCGCACTATTATTTAGAGGTAAAAACCAGTTTAAACTAGTTCAACAGATTTTATACTACACACTTTTTATCTTAATACAGCGAAGCCAAAAGGAAGGGTAATGATTTTAGCAGTTTATGGTATGTTCCACCGTAGCGCCTAAACTGCTGAACCGATTTTAATATATGAGGTGTCAAATCAAAATCAAATCAGAATTTTAAAAACAACGAGTCAAATAATGCTTGCGCTACTAGCGAGTAGGTAGAACAGGCGCGCCGCACAATTTTAAAAGTTGTATCTATAGGTATTGCATTGGCAAAAAGTTATTTTTATTAACTTCTATCGACAAAAGTAGATGGTTAGTAGGGACTTATTAAGATCCAGGCCTGCCATCCCATGGGTACGCCCATGATCGTGAAACATTATATTTAAACGTCTGGTCAGACGTGCTAATATTTGCAACGTACTATACATTTCGAAGATCTCACTATCGTAGTGTACAGTCGGCAAGGAGATTGATGTCGAAAGTAATTAGAACGCACGGAGTCTACACGAGTGGTATCGAGTATTCTACTGCGGGCCGTAGCTGCATAGGGATGTCAACCATTTATATTTAATGGGATAATACCAAAAACTTGTGCTCTGTTTGCGATAATGACAAAAATAAGTTGTTGTCTGGTCTAAAGAAGTTGCTAACTTTAATGCCTCATGAAATAGAGTGTACACAAAGTGAATTAAGTTATCTGCCATCGGTATAAGTAAGTTATCTACAGGCATAAAGTATGCATTAAGTTTCTTTTCATTGCATAGATTCCTTATACACTTCTTTCATTGAAAATCTTTACACCAATTGCATGTGTGATAATATGTTTGTTAGTTGTTTAAAATCACTAATGATTTTTAAAATTCTACACAAATTATTCTTAAGCTAATTGGTGTAATAATTTTGTTTTTGTTTTACCATTAAGAAAATTAAGTGTAGTTTGTTTAAAGAATATACATCGTTGCCTTGCCAGCCCTACCAAACCCCGGGGCGACTCGCATCGTCACCGATTGATTAATCGAACGCTCGCCCAAGATCGACAGTGAACTTAATTGAAAAGTCAACATCGCCCATCGGTTATTACGCGATATGTCCAGTTAATTTATTATTTGTGAGCCAATTGGTCCAACAGATTTATTTTAATTAGGCTTTATCTTTTCAAAGAGACTCATCGATGAGAGCCGGTTTCGTGAAGTGAGTAATTTAAATTGATTTCAGAATGTAGGCAGTGTGTTAGGATTGGGTTGGGAGTTGGGACCCGTTGAGATCAACAGTAACAATTATATGAGTTATAGCGATACTTTTTACTTATTGAAATCTTTTCTTTATGATCTCTGTAAGGAAATTAATTACATATTTGTGTAAGAGGTACTAGACAATGAATATTGACAGTTCGTCGTCTTCCAGCTCATTGAGACCCGACATAATTTAGAAAAAAAACCCAGGACCATATTCTTTGTTCTATGTTGTATGTTCTTTCTTACCATCAGATTTTTCGTCATTAATAGAGTGAAAAAACAAATTAGTCTAAAAGCAGTTTCAATTTTTAACTGCACCGTTGACGAGTTACCGCCGTTACCCGTTATATCATCCAGCAATGACAGCTTTCATGTTCCGAGAAAGAAACCACTTAAAAGGCCATTTCGTTCGCCGTGGAACAAAGGTAGCGTCGGATATAGTAATAAAACTTATCTAGATACAAGTAATAGTACAAGCGCGCAGTTATGGCGAAAAAGCCTGTGTTTTATGCGAACAATTAGCGGTTTTATGCCACCATAACGCTCACCCCGCGTTAAGCGCACGACACACAAGTGACCGACGCCATTTTGCGGAATAATTCAACAAGATCCGGCGAAATGGCCGAAACTTCCGGCTCCGGCGAGAAACAACACACCGTTGTTTTAATATTAAAATGGATTTTTCCTACTACAAAAGTTTTCTGTTGGAATATGGCGCCTTTGTCGAGATTAGGTCTTGTGGATAGATTACGCACGCACACAACGGAGATAGGCAATAAAGTGCTCTTTGCGGGCACTAAACTAAGTCTCCTGTTAGTCTAGTTTTGTTTTACAGGTCTTTCGGTAAAGAATGGCGGCCATCGTTGAGCAAGTTTTTGTCGGGACCAAATATACTAAATGTGGGTACTTATGGATGTAAGCAGACATTTATCAACAAAAAAATGAAAAAAAAAACCTTTTCATGTTTGACAGACACACATCACGAAATTTAAGAGAGTTAGACTGGGTTGCACCATCATAACTTTAACCATAACTATAACTTTAACCGGTGTTTTTGTATGGAGTTTGACAGGCTTTTGACGTTTGTTAAAGTTAAAGTAAGATGGTGCAACCCAGCCTTAGTGTTAGTAGACTAAAAAACAGAGTAAGAAAAGTGAGGGCGAAAGAGGAGGAATTGCCATAAGATCAGATTATGCTAAGAAGAAGTAATTCTGAATATGATCTAATAAAAACGTCCAAGTTGCAGCTTGTTATTTACACGTCCGTGGTAAGATTCAAACAAACACTGCACTGCTATCCAAATATTCCCATTCTTCTAATTGTTAAACGTAAACGTAAAGACGTATACAATATATCCGTATATAATCGGGGTTCTTGCGAAGTGTGGCAATTCACTTCCACTTGCAATTTGATCTGCTCATCGATCGGCGTTTCATGGCACTGCACTAAAAATGTCTAACCACCACAGGTCCTAAGAAATTTTCACGAACCAGTTTATTCCTAGGATCGACGAAGGCAACGGTTGACTATGACTTTAAGCCGGCGGGATATAGCCGTGGTATTTTTTCCTTTTTGCCCCTGTAAAGCAGCACATATTTTGCTTTAGTTTGGATTATATATCTTGGTTTGGTACCTCTATCGTATTTTTTTCTAAACGGCTACAGCAAGGAACAAGACAACTGGATATACGAATACAACGGCAACGGCGACGACTGTGTGGTAGCTTAACGTTTTTTAGGGTTCCGTACCCAAAGGGTAAAACGGGACCGTATTACTAAGGCTCCGCTGTCTGTCTGTCCGTCTCAACAGGAGCTGTGATAGCTAGAGAGTTAAAATTTTCACAGATGCTGTATTTCTGTTGCCGCTATAACAACAAATACTAAAAATAGAATACAATAAATATTTAAGGGGGCTCCCATACAACAAACCTGTTTTCTTGCCGTTTTTATAGATAATGGTACAAAACCCTTCGTGCGCGAGTCCAACTCGCACTTGGCCGGTTTTTAATATTTGGCTAGAACTTTTATAACATCTTATAAAAGTCACGATGTTAACCATCACTGGCAAATGGAAAAATACGTTCATAAAAACTTTATCAATTTATGACAACATTTGTCGTGCTACAACCGTCGACCGGTCGTCTGATGTAGGAGCGCACTATCCCTATCAATTTTGGGCGGTCTGACACAGAATGCACTGTTGACCTATTTATTCTGTGTTATAGTTCCGTAAGCAGTGAGCTCAAAGGTTTAGACAATGCCGAATAGCCGAATAACTTGGCCGAAAATGCAGCCCTTTCTGCTGCAGACGAGACTGCATTTTACAACTGCAATTTATGCCGTGGTCGAGTATGTACACGTAAAATACGAGTATCTCTGTAGATGTCTGTAGATGTGTTAACTTTAACACGGTAGTTAAAGTTCTTTATGACGATGGTCTGAAACTCCTTGGTCTAGATTTAAATAAATAAATACATATCAGCTAGACTCATCAATTGTCAGTATCGAAATAAAGAACTATCTTCCTTGCGTTATGAGGCTTGATAAAATTTAGAATAAATAGTTCGTTTTCTGAATTACCCGAACTGGGAACCGAACCCAGGACTCTAAGCACTCAAGGCGAAACAACGCACTAATCGAGTTGTAATAAATATTTGTAAAACGATAAGAAAGTAGTTCATAAGCAATCGCACCTACCTACTCCAAAAAAACAACTCTAAGTCTCTCTAAAAGGTCCCCAAACGCCTCAGGAGTTCCAAGTTACAAAACAAGATGGATTTTTAAAAGAGGCAAAGAACACGTGTAACGAGGTACCTGCCTCCTCAAGTTTTGATAATTACGTGAGGAAACAGTAACTCCACGTCATTGAATCGTGAAATTACGCTAAAAAGGAACGACCGGTGCGTGAACGCAAAGAAATAGCTATTAAAAACTCATTTATATAGAGCGCACTTGCGTCTTGCATATCATGCCATACATCAAAATTACGTGTTTTATTATTCCTGCATGGTAAGTAGGAATCTTAAATTCGTTTTAATGCTGAGTTCTGGCAACCGTAAAATGTGTTTTGATATGCCCCGTGCGTTGTGAAACATTGTCGAATAAGGTCATTACAAAATAATACGAATAAGGTCTTAAAAATTCAATTAAATATCATTTCTAGTGTAATTTCCGTCAGTGGTGTTTCACTAGAAGTCGTCTCAGAATGTTTACTTGGGTGAGCTATACAACTAGGCAAGAATAACATCCACAAAGAAGCCGATAAGATGCAGTTAAAGACAAAATATTATCGTTTTACTTACTTACACACACAACGAGCCATTTTCACGAGAAATACGGTCTGGAATGAGAGTTATTCGTCAGAGATACGTGGCCATGTTTGCCGTTAAGCCGACGACCTTAAGGCTACTGGCGGCAATAGTTGGATGAAGTGGAGGCGCCTCAGGCAAAATTAATTGTCTGGTACTTCGTAGGATATTTATTCCGTACCGCGGGACCATGGGTGTGCTGTCTGCCATTTATACTCAGATGGGAGATCTGTCTATCACTATAAAACAGTTACAGGAGCGAAAGTTTTAACGTGATGATTTCAATTAGCATTTAAAGAAAATGTTTTATACGAGAATTAAATTGGCGTTTGAAATGATAAAGCATCACCGTGGGAACGGTTAAACGTTGAACGCTGCAAGGCCATAAATTTTGCGCTCGGCAGTACGATAAAAGGGCTTATAAAAGTGCATTTATTATCTGTGCCATCGGTTACGAGCGTGGAAATGTCGCAATATAAGGAATGCGGCGGTCACCGTCTCGACGACGGGTCATTAGTTTGATGTATCGTAGTGATAAAACACAAGTCGATGCTCGCCTTGCGAGGCTGTTTCGTGTTGCGACCTTTGACATAATTTTCGTTTAGAATGACAATTGCGGTCATAACTTTTTTAGATTTAGGAAGATTAGGCGAAGGCATTACTTTTTTCGGCTTAGTTAAACGATTTGAAGAAATTTTTTTGAAACGTATCTTTCGTGTTTTTTCGTGTGTTCAGCTCTATAACAAAGAATGAACTAGTTATAACTTTCTTTTCAATCATCATCATTATCATATCAGCCTGTTGCAGTCCACTGCTGGACATAGGCCTCCCCCAAGGAGCGCCACAGCGCACGATCTCCCGCCCTTTGCATCCAGTCGCTGCCAGCTGCCTTCTTTAGGTCATCGGTCTATCTAGCCGGGGGGCGTCCTACATTTCGTTTGCCTAAGCGTAGTCTTAATTCGAGAACCTTCCTGCTCCACCTCTCGTCGGTTCTGCGACAGACATGGCCAGCTCACTGCCACTTCAGCTTGCTACATTTTTGGACAATATCAGTCACCTTAGTCTTATGTCGTATGAACTCGTCCCGGATCTTATCCCTTAATGAGATCCCCAACATAGACCTTTCCATAGCACGCTGAGTGACGTGTAGTCGGTGGGCCAACTTGACTTCTTTTCAATGCTTTACCTTATTTCTATCTACTACGGTTTTATAAATTGTAGTAATAACGTAAGGCTTCTTAGGAGTCTGTATAAATGTGTGGCAATTCAGTTTAATGGAAGGAATTCGTTATACCGCCGGCCTTCATCTCATTGATTGAAAACGTCGATGAGAGTTATAGGCATTATGATTCTAGGCATTGTTCGGTTCAATTACTGGCTATGATTGGACCGATGAAATATTGTATCTATTAACTATTGCGAATTATTGTTATTTGTTATTTTCTGTGCTTTAAGGTCTAGTTTAGATATGTGCGACTTTGAGAGCGGACTAGACTTTTTGGGAACAATTCCAGTTGGTACCTAAAAACGCTTTTCCAACTTAATTATAAGCTTGCAGAATGAAATAAATAATTAAAAATTGCCAATTTGTAAGTATAGGTACATTTTAAGGACCCGATCGGCGCAATGGTGTGGTTATTTGTCTTAAACGGAAAGGACCCGAGTTCGAATTCCAGTCAGGTCGAATTCGGAAACATACATTTCTAAATAAGCGAAGATCCTAGCAAAAAAGCTGGATTTAGTTCCTCGTAACACAAAGATAAAATTCCTTATTGTAATTATGATGATTTGTTGTTAGTTTTTATTTTGTAGGTTACTCATATTACATACTTCATAAAACGTTTATATACACATACCTAACCTGATTTGTAAAGTTAAAACAGGTAAACGCGGTATAATACCACCTCAATAAATATTTCCTCAAAACATCCCCTTCTGTTTCGCTCTAACCCTCAATTACGAAATTGAGGCTTGGACCGAATATACCACTTTGATAAACCAAATATTAATTCAGAATTATTCAACCTACAAGGCTGTCGACAATTAAGTAGAAAAAAATGGCTGAAGATACGATCAGCTGTAGGGAAATTATTAAAACGTTCGCCCCTTCGCGTGTAGAACTAGGCCGGGTATAACTCGACCGTTTTTATTTACGAACGTTAAAAAATGGCCGCTCTACCAGTCACGCGAAGTGATGTGGCTCAAAATTAAACATTGACCATAGAATAATTAACTGGCAGTAGCCTAATTACTGTTGGCGATGCGTAAGTCAACTTTACACTTGAGGAGCAAATAAAAGCATGCAAATACTTGCCTTCGTCAGGTCATTAGGTCATGACTTTGCTAATATAATTTTTATATCTTTTGTATTTGTTTTCACTATAGCTTTGGGTTGACCGTAATGAAAGTTGTATGTTTCATTACTTAAAAAATTATGACTTCTCGTTATTTAGGTGCCATGGTGAAGGGGTTTTTGACACATGAGCTACTTATCTATTTGTGTACAATAAACGTATTCTATTCAATTTTATTGTCATAGGTTCGAACAAAACAATTCATTTTTATTAATAAATCTGTGTTTGGCGAATATTAATTATTGACTAACTACCTATTTGTTAATGAACAGTGTTCCAGAAAATTGCTTTTGAAAATCTTCCTAAATATTCGTTGTATCATTATACATAAACCATCCTCATAATTGAGGGACACGACAACAAAGCGAACTTTACCGCGAGAGCGAGCGAGATAGTCGCCAGGAACTTTTTAAGGACCGCAACAAAGTTACAATAACGTGTTCAAGTGAGTCCTCGGTTAGCGAAGTTATTTTTCTCGGCATTATCACTACTTTGTAATAGTTAACTGCCAGGTTGCGGAGGATAAAAACCGAGAAACAAGGTCCGCCTCAGGTATATTGCTAGTTACAATGTCTTTATTACATTTTCACCTAGATTTTTCTAGTTATTTTGGTAACAAAGTGGTCAGTTTCACATCTCTTATAACAATGTTGAGACGAAAACGGCCTGTAGTAAAACGTGCTTTTAATCTACTGTTATTTAATGTTTTCTGTGGCAACTTTTTAATTTCGGTTGCACTCGCCCTATGGTGGTCGTGGCAACACAAGTATGGGAGGTGGTGGGCGTTACGATGGAAAAGGCTGGACAGGGAGTTATTAACCGCGTAATTCTAGCCTGCGGCATAGGAATAGACTGATAACCATAATTTCCTTGTTTCCAAACTTTGGCACTGAAAAGTTTAGGGGACAAAAGTTAATTTAAGTTTATTAAAAGGAAGTTGAACTTTTTATGTTTAATTAAAACACTGATATCAAATGTATCTAAACAGTTTCCAATTGGTGTTTTAATAGAAACATAACTATCACTTTCTCAAAAACGTTTTTACCGGTATATGTATAGGTAGGTTTAGATCTATGATTCGTATCATGAAAAATATAAGTAATGTTAAAAGATTTAAAATAATATATTGTTTAAAATATTTAACCATAAAGTTTAAACGATTCCTATTTTTTTTTGCTTAATATAAATATTTTGTAAAAATTTTATTGAAGTAAATTTAAGTTTAGTACCTATAATTGTTAAATCTATCTAGGTATAAGGAATAGCAAAATAGTAGGGAAATCTATCCAATCAACAAAACACCAGTCAGAAATTATTTATTCAACTTTTTCTACATTTAGAATCTCAATTTTTAACATTCTAGTTCACTTATTATAATTCAAGTGAACGAGAATGTTGAAAATTGAGATCCCATACTTTCAAAGCGGTTAAGTGCTGATTAATTTATAAATCGTTCTAGGAAAATTATTTCAAAAATAATATTAATATTTTTTAATAATTTTCTCAGAACAATTTATAAATTAATCAGCACATAACCGTTTTGAAAGGTATTGGATTGGAATTTAATTTAGTTTGAATCATAAACTATTGTGGTCTGAAGACGATTTGTTTGTTCAAACAAAATATTAGTGGTAGTTTTGCATTATGGATCGAAACCGCAGACGATTGGATCGCCATTATAAATAGATGTCGATATCATTCGCTAATCGAGTCGAATGTATCACAAATTAGTCGGTAAACTGAATATTTAGAATGATAATGATATTTTATTACGTGTTTCAGTCCATCGTTGTGAGTTTTTGTAGTGCAAAGTTTCTAAGTTTTAGAGAAAAACAACGAAAGAATATTGTTGCTCAATGTTGTTCAGTGATAAGTATTATTCGGTTTCTTTGAAAAAGTAACTTTGAAGAACTTACAAGCAAGACAATATTATTAAAAGCGGGAGATCGTGCTCTTTGGCGCTCTTTGGCTTACGTCCAGCAGTGGACTGCAATAGGCTGAGATGATGATTACCTACTTAGAGCAACAAAACCTGAGTCATCTCAAAAATAGCGAGCACCGGGGGTGTATTCTACGCATATCCAATATTCTTTTTCTGGTGTGTTATTACATTTGACCTTAATCCTCAGTGTGCGAGGTGAACGGAGGTCAGATATTTTTTTACCTATATAGAGAAAAGCCAATTCACTTTAACCTAAAAAACCTAAATTATACGGATCGAGAAACATCGACCCTCGCGAAAACTTCCACAACGTACACACTGGTATTAGAAATGATGAAGCGAAAGTTTTTCATGATTGGATTAGAATTGGATCAGGTACAATTACGCCGAAATTGTCGTTGGTTTCAAATATTTAGGAATTTTGTAGTTTTCTTCAAAATAGTTTAGCAGTTTGTGCTAGTTTATTAAACACCCACTGTGTGCATTGAAGTACAACTTAGGCGTCAATGTAAAAATAACTAAGTCTCTCCTCTTATTCGAACGGGCACCTTATGTTTACGATAAAGCTTTTAAATAGTATCGAGAATTTGCCTATACGGTTGTACAGAAAAGATGGACATACAGCAGTGACAAACGGCTTAAATTTTTGATATGGATTTGTTGCCCCGTGAGTTTTCCTTGATATTGTGACTTTACCTCTAAAATTATGGATGTAACATATTAATGGTCAATAGTGACCTTATTTTACGATAGAGTATCATATTTGCTACTCAACTCGTGAACTCAGATTAATCAAAATTTTAACTAAATTAAAAGTGTAGTAACATGAACACTTTTAATTATGGTAGTCCATTGTCAGTAAATATCATTTTAAAATTGACATATCACATCTATGCAATATAAACCCTTTTAGATAATTTTAACATACAATGACAGGCGTCATCCCGTATTTCTCAAAGACGGATTAAATCACGCGCATACTCGTATAATTACACGAGTCCAATTCGTCTAATCAAAGTAAATCCAGCATAGATTGGGTAGGCCCCGACTGCGGGGTGTAATCCTCAACACACTATACATTGGGATGGCTTTAAATACAGCCCGGGATTTAAATGCTTACCATTTTAATAAGCCCACAACACTACTGATGTTGTACGGTGAAAGGGATGCGTATTTTAAAATTTAATTTGCAAAATATTAAAAATATTTTTAAACACTCTCTTTTGCACACACAAAGTACATACCTACCTAAATAAGGTATGGGAAAAACGTTTAGAGCAATTTAGGCAGTCTTAGAGATCTCTTTCTAACAACCTAGTAAAGGACAATTGATTAGATTGAGAAGGATAGGCTGCGTAGAGTTCCAAAATATCGCAGACCGTGTATATAAAAGAGATAATAAAAGTATTTATATTCAAAAAAGTTTAAAAAAAACTTTTGGAGTGTCTCTACGATAATAAGCTTAAAATGAAATTATTGTAAAAGGGTGCATGAACTAAGAACTCTGAATTACTTTCTCACTTAAACACTTAATAATATAAAATAATTAATTAATTAAAAATATATCATTAAAGAGTAAAGAAATAGTAATTAAAGAACGAGTTGTTAATTTAATATAATAACCGTTTATTAAAATGTACTTATAAACGAGGCGGTCAACCATAATTATGAATACAATTACTGCTTATAGTTGTCTCATCACATGTAATATTACATAATTTTAGTAAAGAAAGCACAACGATTCGATGGGCGTAATCTCACAGTGCTTCACCTTGAATATTGCCGGATTGAATCCTAAGAAAAAGTCTTTAGTAATATTATTAGTACAGTCAACAGCACGTCGACCTACCCCAAAAGTCAAAAATTCTCCAATAGATTTTCAACTTTAAGCCTGACATACAGAGCTCATTTTCAAATGAGAAAATTTGACATTTTGTGGTAGGTCGACGTGCTGTTGTCCGTACATAGTTTGGCTAGATGAAATAACAAGAATGGGAATTATTTACTTTAAGACCATATAGCAGTTGATGTCATCATGACCATGACCACTTAGGGGTTGATACTGGTGTTCATTATAACAACTTTTTTTGCATCATCAACATTAAAATCCCAAGAAAAGCGATGATCTTGATACGTTATATTGTTTAATACCATAATAAAAGTTGTTGTCTTTGGGCAGCTGAATCATTTGCAAGAGCTTTTGCTTATTTGGGGTTAGAAGAAGTTGTATATATTATTATTTAATTATTATTATAAAACTGCCTGTGCCCTAATTTCCAATTTTTGTAAAATAAATACATCCAAAATCATCTACAGAAGTTGGCAGGCTGACAGTGACAAGCTGTGCTGCCGTGCGTGCGCTTATCACGCACAATTAAGTCGTCACGTGACCGGATCACCGGACCAACGCTTGCGTGTTCTAAAACTGTGACGCTCACGCACGACACCAGAATAGCCCTTGTCGATGAATTTAAAATAAACACTGCAACTTAGTCCTCTCAATTAGGAACATTACATCAAATTACTTAGATTCATTTATTAAATGGTAAGTCGATGTAGGTCAAGCTCGAATCGATTAAATAAATATACAAAAAAACTCGTTTTTTAATATTTATTTAAAATAAAATTGCTGCATATTATAATCCAAACCTTTTCATTTTACACAATTTTCACGAAAAAAAAACTAGATAGAAGAGGTTTTGTCTCTTGTGTTAAAATTAGGATCGCAATGAACGAACTTTTATTTTATATGAGTAGGTTGCAATTACCACGTTACGTGACCGCGCTAGCGCTCGCGTGCTCTCGACCGGTAGCGTGCGACACCAGAATAGCGGCCGGTGACGAGGAATTTTAATAAACATTATTAAACGCTAACAGGCTTGGCGGGTAAACAAATAGGTATTTCACGGGACTCTACTTATTAATACCGGTAGATTGCTCAGCCGTAAGTATTAGATATGGCTTTTAATTTTAGTTCTAACAGCGCTGTAATCGCATTACAACGCTTCACGTACTCGTATGTGATTTTACATTTTGTTTGTCGACATAAATAAACAAAAATACTGGCTAACTAAAGTGGGTAAAATCTTTTCTATTTCAAAAGCAACATTCCAAATTCAAATGTATGCTTTAAGTTATTGTTGTGGTAGATGTTCTTATTTTAAATTTGAATTATTCGAAACAGAGACTGCGTTCTGAAACAGTCCCTTATTATTCATAGTCGAAACACGTTATTTAATTTGCGATATGCGGAACGGTACGTAGTAAAATAAACGGATAACAGTTCTGGGACGCGGCGTTACACTTATAACTCGATTTGCCTTTGTAAATTCAACAAACAGAGACGCCCTAATGGGACAAGGAGTTTAAATACGAAATGAATTATGGCCTGTAACTGAAAGGAATGAAACGCGAAACTGCATAGTTATTATAAAGTACCTACTGTTTGTTAGACCGGGCTATGATAAATAGCAACATATTTATCTTTGCCACGCGATGTTATAAATGAAGGCTTATGCACTGCTTCGAGGGAGGAAATTAAGAAAACGCGAGCTTCTTTCACGGAAACGATGCATTAATCTCGACGAGGTTTCTTGCAAAATTTTTCACTTGCATTCCGGCAATAAATCTTGAGAATGAAACATTCTAATACCCGCGGAGACACGTAATTTCCACAAATGACCTGTGTAAAGCGATCTGCGCGAGGTGCAATAACTCGATTTGCGAATAAATGGCTCGGAAGTTGATCTACAGCGCCTTTACTGCCCCACAAATTTCGGATTAGAAGTGTAAATTTTCGGCGTGTATTTATCCATTGCCGGTTGTGCGACGGACGAAAGTTTCGGCGCAAAATTAAAGCTGCAATATAAGGGACTTAGCGCGAACGCCCGATGCAGTTTCAATGTTTGCGAGCGACGCGGTACAAGAGCCTTTTTTGTTTCGGACGATCTCTGACTACGCGATTTGCGCTCGGATTCGACTTTCGAACGTGGACGCTCAATGAAAAATGGCGGCTTAGCTGTCAAAATGGTTATTGATGCTCGCGTTCGGAATTTACTTTTATTGATGTCCGGATTAGTTAATTCCAACCGTGTACGTGGAAGTTAAATTCTAAAACTTTGTAACTGCGTTTATTTATTTCCGTATCGTCATTATCGTCCGTGTATTTTCTTACATCTCGAGAGTTGATTGCTATAATCAATCATTAACAGACACCATAGAGGTGTGTATTACTCGTTTTATGTGAGTATTTCTAGTCCCTTCTCATACCACTGGTCTATAATTTGTTAATCTTGATATATGACCACAAAATGTTAAACTTTAGAATTGAGTAATTAAAAACCGATTAAGTAACCGTAGTCTGATTTTCCACGAAGCCATGTCTTACGAAGTCCCGATGCGGTTCGGGCATCAATTACTTCTAATAAAGTATGTTTAGGCCAATCCTGGGCCCCGGCTATGACCTCGAGTGCAGCCTGCAGTGGCTATAAACCAATGAGTGCCTTTCAAATTACTGAGGTACGAATTCAGTGAATACAGTCACGACTCACGAGCAATTCGCATAGTGCATTCAATTTTGGCGCTAATTGCAATGAGTTAAGAATCAATCTGTTTATCATTGCGTTCGCGACTGTACACGTTCAGTGAATGCTCTGCTGAAGTGGGATTAGTGAACGTTCAACGCAAATGTGGAACGAATTGTTTTGTGTTTGCTTTCAAAATATCTATTTGTGAATGGAATAATATTTCAATGAAATGTGTTACTACGAATGTGTACTAAGAAAGCTATAAATAGAAATATAATTATGTTACAGGACGACTTGAGCACTAATTGGATATAAAGTAGTAAGTTTCTTGTTATATTAATACTCATTTCGACGACCCCATTGGCTTAGTGGCATGGTTTAGAGAACGCAAAGAGTTCGATTTCCAGTTTGGATCAATTATGATTTTTTTTTGTCTGAATCGTATAGTGTCTGGGTGTAGTGGGAAATGCCGAAAGATCCCAACTTGGTGTATTATGTGGCCTATAATGATATTAATTTGGAGAATTTAACAGGTTTAGCTTAAAAAATGCTCTCCTACTGTAAAATAATACCTATTACTCAAAGACAATTTATTCAAACCGATGTTTTCAATCGAGACTGGCAAAACAATAATTTAACTTAATGACAGTACGCGGATGGCAGCCTGAACGACACCTTTAAATGGCGAAAGAATTTACTGAGACGTGAAATTATAACTGGCGAGTAAAAAAAGCAATTTGTTCACAATAAAAAGAAATAAATAAATATGTTTTGATTATTTACTGAGGAGTCTCGTTCCATCCATCCAGTTTACACACACAATAACTCTGTATGATAATAATGATTAATTAATTTAGGGTTCCGTACCCAAAGGGTAAAGCGGGACCCTATTACTAAGGCTCCGCTGTCCGTCTGTCTGTCCGTCTGTCACCAGGCTGTATCACATGAACCGTGATAGCTAGAGAGTTAAAATTTTTACAGATGATGTATTTCTGTTGCCGCTATAACAACAAATTCTAAAAAATAGAATACAATAAATATTAAATGGGAGCCCCCCATACAACAAACGTGATTTTTTGCCGTTTTTATAGAAAATGGTACGGAACCCTTCGTGCGCGAGTCCGACTCGCACTTGACCGTTTTTTTTGTTTTTATTATTTTTACGAAGTTTTACGGTGTTTGTATGTACCATTCACTCGATCGAGTCTACGACTTTTTTCAATTTCATTTATTTGAAATGTTTTTTTGTACCTACTAATTTATTATTTGTTACAATATGGACAAACGGATAGAATAAACTAATACTTAATAGGTTTCCGATGAATTTTGTTGCGGATCTCCGGTTAGCTAAATGTTTGTATGTACCTACACTAACATTTAATATGATCAAAGATAAATCACTATCAAACTTAGTTTGATTTTATTAGATAATGCAACCGTTTCAATTGTTACAAATGATCACCGGAATAACAGAGAAACTCGCAAACAAACAGTCGAGTTTACACACCAGAAAGGAAACCCTTCGAATATTAACAGATTTCATCCAACACCGAACATCCGGCAGCTGATTCCAACTTGGTAACAATCTAAGCACGTTTTAATTCACAAGTTTTCGGCTTGATGAGTGCACCGAGAAATCGGGGAAGCGGGGAATCGGGGAAGCTAGAAGTGGGGAGATGGGGAGGTAGGTAAATCGTGACGTGAATCGTGAGCGGGACAATAAAAACCTGGAAGGTGGGGCACTTCTTTCAGGAAATTAGCTGTCACATTACGTAGCTATTACCGCTGGCTCGTGTTTGGGTGCTGATTGCCGTTTCGGCTTCGAATTTAGTACGTGCGCCGAGAGGCAACTAATTAATGGGCGGGAGTGCTCCTCAGGGTTTTTATGTGACACTGTTAGTGCGTTATTAGCATAGTATTAGTGGCGATTGAGTACATGTAATGGCGTTTTAATTTGCTAGACAGATTGGAGACGTTAGGCGTATCTTTGATTTAGGTCGTATCGTTTTTTCTCTTGACCGAGAGCAAAGTTAATTAAATTGATCATTAAAACTTTGTCTGATGACATTCAAGACAGTGTCGGTACAATAGGTTAAACTTATGACTCAACGTTTTCATTTCATTTCGAAAGATTTATTTTGTTAAAAAGCTAGGTATCAATGAGCACATTACTTAAAAAATTGCTTTGATCTAGGTGTATTAGTTGTTGCCCTCTGCAAACAAAAAACGTCACTTACATTTTAACAAGAATTTTAAATCTAATTTCGGGACCCTGTTTTTTCTTACAAATATATTACTAATATATTTATTGTTTTAAACTTTCATGGTCACTAACATTAGAATAGTTTGTTACGGGATTGCTACCATGTACCTTATTTTTGAGTTCCCGATATTTCGGCACTGTTGCAAGCGCCATGATCACGGAGTAACTGAAGATCTTGCGGGTAAGTTGTTAAGGGCAAACATATCGGTCTACCCTCTTTCGCTGTCTTTTATTGCACGCGTCGGTACCATTGTCTACAAACTCACTATTTTCTCGCACCTGTTCTCGACACACAACACTAACAGTATCTGACCGCGACACAGCAGTTTGTTGTTTTTTCCGGTTTTTGCACATACGAATCACTGGATTCCAGACACTTGACAATTTAAACCCATCCTCGCGATTGAAATTTTTGTACTTTGTAATTTCAATCGCTTCCCTGACCATTCTTGGTATGTAGTGGCGTTCTGTCGAAATGATCTGAGGGTTGTGAAACTCAATCCAGTGATTGAGACCTGATTCCAACAAATGTTCCGCGATTGCCGATTTCTGTTTGTCGTTGTTTTTGACCGCTTTTATGTGTTCTTTCATTCGGCACGCTATGGTACGTTTTGTTTGGCCGATATATGAACTGCCACAGCTGCAGTCAATCTTATAGACACCCGGTTTCTCCATTGGGAAACTATCTTTTGGAGATCGTAGACATTGTGTTACTTTTCTTAATGGAGTGAAGACAGTATTAAGTGAGTATTTATGAAGTACGTTTGAGATCTTGTCTGTCACTCCTCTTATGTATGGCAAGAACACAGGTTGCCTGTCTACTGTGTCTTTAAAGTGTCTTGATTTGTGTCTAGATGGTAGCTGCCCTCTATATCCATTATTCTGTAAGACTTTCTGAACATGTTCCAACTCTTGGTTTAAGTGTTCAAGGTCACACAAGTCATAGGCTCGGTTTGTCAGTGCAGTTACTACAGAATTAAGATGTCGAGGGTGGTGATGCGAGGTTGCGTTGAGATAGCGGTCAGTGTGAGTGGATTTTCTATAGACAGAGTGACTCAGTGAACCGTCACTCCGCACTTCAATCTTCACATCCAAAAATGCTTGGCTTCTGTTTTCTTCTATCTCGCAGGTAAAATTTATTTTTGGATGGATACCATTTAAATATGACAGGTGAGTTTCTACATCTTGGTTGTTTCCTCTCAATACACAGAATACGTCGTCTACATACCTCTTCCATAGTTTGATTTCGGTGCGGGCGGTGGCCAGGGATTTTTTTCCGAAAAACTCCATCCAAATATTAGCTATAACTGGAGCTACGGGGCTGCCCATCGCGACTCCGTCTATTTGGAGATAGTATTGACCCTGGTATACAAAGAAATTCTTCGACAAACAATGATGTAGAAGTGTGCCATATTCCATCGGGATGTCATTATCTTCCAACTTCACCTTAACCACTTCAAGACAATCTGCTACTGGGACATTTGTGAAGAGTGATTCTACGACAAAACTGACCATCAACTCATCCACATCAACCTTGTTTTGGTGCAGGATTTCAATGAAGTGACGAGAATCTTTGACAAACGATGACGTACGGCCTACTAATGGTTGCAAGACTTTAGCTACGTGCTTGGCCAGGTCATACGTAGGTGAGTCTATCTGACTCACAATCGGTCGTAGTGGCACGTTCTGCTTGTGTACTTTAGGCAAGCCATATAGTTTCGGGGGCTGGACATTTCTAGGCCGCAGTAAGTATTTAAAAGTCTCGTCGTCGAAAACGTCCTCGCACTGTCTAATGAGTGAGCGAGTGCTTCGATCCGTTCTTGCCGTCGGGTTGTAATTTACCTTCTTGTATGTATTGACATCACTGAGTAGATTTTGGATCTTTCTATCGTACTCAACGACATCCATTATAACAGTCGCGTTCCCTTTATCAGCTTTCAAAACCAGTATAGTTTCATCCTTTCGGAGTTCATTCAGCGCAGTTGATTCGGAAGAAGTGATATTCGGTTTTGGTGGTGCTACGTGGCGTAATATTACGGCAATATCCTGTCTTAATGTATCCGCGTCTACAGATGGTATTTTATTACGCACGATACATTCTTCAACCGACCCAATCACCTCCTCATAGGGAATACGTTTAGGTGTAATGGCAAAATTCATCCCTTTTTCTAGAACTGATTGTGCAGCAGCAGACAACTCGACACTCGACATGTTGACTACCGTTCGAGTTGCGATCGAGTTCTCGTGGTAGGCCGCTGGCTTTTGTTTTAGTAGTAATGATTCGAACTTACGATCCTGTTTCATAGCACTGAGTTCTCTAGAGCGCTGAGCTTGTAGGTAGGTAACACGATCACAAGTATCAAAATCACTTTTAGAAAGCAACTCACTGCACTTTTGGTGTATTTCGTATAACTCACACTGAAACTGGTCAAGTTTGTACCTACAATTGCGTATTAATTTTCGCAATAATTTTATACTCGCATATCGCAGAATACTTGCGGAGCCGTGAATGTCAGGTCGAGGTTTTATCCGAACACACACTGGGATAATGCCCGTATCCCGACACTTCACTAGGAATGACAGGGACTCCTTCAAACATTCACACTTTTTCCGCGCGCGTTCTAGGTGTTTTATTATTTTTGCTGTTTCCGGCCCGTACCGGTTAACAATATATTGTTTTAAACTTTCATGGTCACTAACATTAGAATAGTTTGTTACGGGATTGCTACCATGTACCTTATTTTTGAGTTCCCGATATTTCGGCACTGTTGCAAGCGCCATGATCACGGAGTAACTGAAGATCTTGCGGGTAAGTTGTTAAGGGCAAACATATCGGTCTACCCTCTTTCGCTGTCTTTTATTGCACGCGTCGGTACCATTGTCTACAAACTCACTTTTTTCTCGCACCTGTTCTCGACACACAACACTAACAGTATCTGACCGCGACACAGCAGTTTGTTGTTTTTTCCGGTTTTTGCACATACGAATCACTGGATTCCAGACACTTGACAATTTAAACCCATCCTCGCGATTGAAATTTTTGTACTTTGTAATTTCAATCGCTTCCCTGACCATTCTTGGTATGTAGTGGCGTTCTGTCGAAATGATCTGAGGGTTGTGAAACTCAATCCAGTGATTGAGACCTGATTCCAACAAATGTTCCGCGATTGCCGATTTCTGTTTGTCGTTGTTTTTGACCGCTTTTATGTGTTCTTTCATTCGGCACGCTATGGTACGTTTTGTTTGGCCGATATATGAACTGCCACAGCTGCAGTCAATCTTATAGACACCCGGTTTCTCCATTGGGAAACTATCTTTTGGAGATATATTTTTTTTTTTTTTTCTTTTTTTTTTTTTTTTTTTTTTTTTTTTTTTTTTTTCGTCTGGCAACCCTGGCTGTCAGTCGCAGCTCAAACAGCTGTTGTAATTTTAATTCTTAATTATTAATAATTTGTGTAAAATAAACCTATATTAGGCCTAAATAGCAAAAACAAAGCATAACTCATAATTTGTGCTAGTGTAAATAAACCTAATTACAAAAAAGTGACATAAAATCGGACAAAATTTTCGTACCGGTTTTGACATCCAAATTCAAAAGGAGTTCAATTCAACGGATTACCTAAAACCAGGGGAGTACTGTTTTCAACATTATTTTAATCATAATAGGAAAGTGTTATAATAAGTGTGTTTGCAATCTAGACTTTAAAATTACCATTACAATTAAGTTGAGGTTATATCAATAGTTGTAACTTGCGTAGCTTTGGTACCTACTTGATGATAATTAGCAACTATTTACCTACAGCATTACTGTTATCACAACATTTAACACTGTACAAACCTCACGAAAGTGAGACTCGTCACAATTCATTGCATTCGGCCTAGTTGTGCCTCTCTTTACTTGACATATAGTGGAAGTAAAGTTGATGAAAACAACCTTTTGCCGCAGACATTCTACTTCTAACACTTAACAATACATTCAAATAACTAACAGTGGAAAATGTTGATGGTTATTTCAAGTAATTTAGTGTAAATTAGCTTAATAAATTATCTTTTTATATTCGTTAAAAATACCCTCAAGGAAAAAGTTAATAAAAGAAAATTGTACAGTAAATCTGTATTTCTTTAAAAATCGATCATTTTAATTTAAAGACTTATTCTTTATATATTTTAAACTAAAATCAACCACATAAAATAAATAAATTCAGCATATAAGTACCTATTACTGTCAGTCAGTCAAATCAAAACATCGGCTATACACTTCTTTCTAAATAATTCCAGGTGAGGCCATATAAATCCAGCAAAATGACCACCAAGAGTGGAACTATGACCCGGAAAATGGCTTCGCTGAATACTGAGCTCAAACTCAAAAATGCACTTGAGGATTTGAAACAGAGTAGGGAAAGCTGTGACCAACTTGTTAGGGAAAGAGAGGAGAGTGAAGAAGAGATTAAAGTTACTATAAATAAAAACTCCCAACTCAAAAAAGAATTAGTTGAATTGCATGCCCAACTCCAAGAAGTCACCGAGCACCGTGATGACTTACTAAATACCATCAACACCTTCAACCAGTGCAGCAATATTTTCGAACAGACACTATTGCGCAACAATGAATTGGAGACTGAACTTCGAGATGTCAACAGGACTTTATTGCATTTCGAAGAAGAAAAAAAACAACAAGTGTTCTCGCAGACCTTGAACCTCTATGAGGAGTTGATTGGAAGCCCGGGTGGGCATGCAGTAGTTTCTGATTTAGAATTAAGTAAAAGTGGTCAATTTGATACTAAACATAATATAAAGTTAACTAGTAAAAATAGGCTAAAGAAATATTTAAAATTAAATAAATTTATCACAAAAACTAAAAAATTAATTAAAAAACAGAAATGTTTTTATAATAATATTAAGTTGAGGAAAGAACGTGCAGAGTTAGTAGACAGTCTAGAGATCTATCATAATAAACTGTATGAAAGCAGATCTAAATACAATGTTGACATTGAACGAATGCAGGCGGACATCTCGCAGTTACATGAGTCTTTAAAATCTATAACATGCAAATATGTTTCTGCCCAGGAACAAATAAATGAGCATATCTTGGCCGCAAATAAACTTTTAGAAATAGGAAATCCCAAAACAGATTTCTTATCACTACCAAATATAAATGTAACACAGGTGACAGATAACACCATCCCAGGGGCCAATCTGTTGAATGTTGACCGGCAACCTTCAATGTCAACACCACAATATAGTAATACCAAGATAAATGTAATTATGTTTTCAGATAGGTTAGGAGTTGGTTATGGTCCTCTACTAAGTAAGAAATTAAGTTGTAATGTTGTTAATAACTGTATGCCAGGTGCATCACTTGATATAATAATTAATCGTATACAAAATAGTAAATTAAACTCTGACTCTATCCTTGTTATAATGCTAGGAAATAGTCAAAACCTTAATAAGACAAAAATCATTCAAAGTTACTCAATTTTGTCCGGCTTAAATGTAAGGAAAATAATATTTTGTGCCCTACCTTTTTGTAAAAATCAAATAGCGCAAGAAAATGACAGTATTCACTCATTGAATACATTAATTTATAATATGACTCAACGTCATAACGACAAATTTGTGTTTTTTGACACAAATAAATTTATTAATAATAGCTTTCAATTGACTGGCAGCTCTTTACACCTGCCTTATAAACTAAAAAAACGAGTAGCTACTTTGTTAGCATATAATATTAACTGTATTGATTTAAAATACAAAAATGAAACTATTTACTGTGACAAACATATTAGTAGCAGTACTAATTTAAATATTATTCCTGTGACAATCTCAAATAATTTAAACTAAGAGAGCAGACAAAAGCTAAGCCTACCTTTAATATTGTGCACCAAAATATGCAAGGCTTGGCTGGCAAAGAGTTAGAATTAGCCTTATTCTTACAAGATTTAAATGTACATGTACTATGTTTAACAGAGCATTGGATTAATCAATATGAGTTAATGATAAACATTGAAAATTATAAAATCGGCAGTTCGTTCACAAGGAAGTCCACTACTAGGGGGGGGTCACTTATACTATTAAATAGTGAGTTAAACTTTAAAGAGCGTAAAGATATAGTGTCACTTTCGATTGAACGAACTATTGAACTAGCATGTGTTGAGCTAGAGCAGTATATAATATTAAGCGTGTACAGCCCCCCATCAGCCAATTACCAGCTTTTTGAATCCAATATGGAAGAGGCTTTGAAAAAAGTCTGTAGTTCTAGTAAGAAAATAGTTGTGTGTGGAGATTTTAATGTCAATATATTAGTAAATTCACCGAATTCAACTCGTTTTCTTAATCTTTTTAAATCGTTTAATTTAATTAACTTATTTAATGAACCAACAAGAGTGACTCCCACAACAGCTACTTGCTTAGATAATATTTTTTGCAATAGCAATGTAATAGATAAATCAGTTATAAATTATTTAAGGTCTGACCATAGTGGCCAGAGGGCGTCGTTTGAGCACCATCATGTCCGAGAAATTATAGATGCTGTCTGCAGGCCAATAACCGTAAATAGAATAGACCGATTTAAAGAGAAAATGTGTAACGGTATAGATTTACTAAAATCTAGCAGTAGCCATAGTGTTGATCTGTTATATGAGGATCTTTTTGGCTTGATTAAAAATGAATTTGATAAAATTTTCACACAAAAAAAAATAAAAGCAAATAAAGTCAGGTGTAAGTTTAATGAATGGGCTACACCTGGTATTTACAAAAGTAGAAGAACATTATATGACTTGTATAGTCTAAAAGCAAACACTCAGAACCCACAGATCATAGATCATGTTAGAAATTACTCTAAAATATTTAAAAAAGTATGTGCTACTGCAAAATCAAATCATCTTCGAAATATTATTTTGGGTTCTGATAATAAAGCAAAGGCCACATGGAACATAATAAATAAAGAAACATGTAGGCGTAAACAGAATGATCACTCTTACTCTCTTAAAATTGGGGATAAACTAATTAACTCACATGCAGAAGTTGCAAATGCTTTCGAGGAATTCTTTTCGAATATAGCTCCCTCTACAACTAAAGAACTGGCTTCTTCTGCTGAACTAGCTGAATCCCTTCTCAAGTCGGGTGTTGATGAGTGCAAAACTCCATTTAATTTTAGACATATTAATCCTGATATACTAATAAAAACTTTCAAGGAATTGAACATGAAAAAAACTGAAGACTTATGGGGGATCTCAGTCAATATTATCAATACAATTATAAATACGATAGCCCCTTATCTTACAATTCTTTTTAATAAATGTATTGATGATAAACAGTTTCCTACTTTGATGAAATTTAGTAAGATAATTCCTTTATATAAATCAGGCGAGAAAAATGATCCTTCAAATTTTCGACCAATTTCAATTTTACCGGTACTTAGTAAAGTTTTTGAAAAAGTAATTTTCAATCAACTTTTATCACACTTTGTCCTTAATAAATTGTTACATAGCAAACAATATGGCTTCACGAAAGGTAGAAGCACTACAGATGCTGGAGTTGCACTCTTGAAACACGTGTTTGATGCTTGGGAAAGTAGGCAGGACGCTTTGGGAGTTTTTTGTGATCTTTCTAAGGCTTTTGATTGTGTGGACCATCAAACTTTACTGAAAAAACTTAGACACTATGGTGTTTCATGCGATGCCTCAGATTTAGTAAACTCTTATCTCACAGGCAGAACACAAAAAGTTTGTATCAATGGAGCTGAGTCTTCTGGGTCGCCTCTTACTATGGGTGTGCCGCAGGGATCGATATTAGGGCCTCTGCTCTTTCTAATTTACATAAATGACCTTCCATCTTTTACGAAAGACCTCTGTGAGACAGTGCTATTTGCAGATGATACTTCATTGATTTTTAAAATCAAGAGAGGTAAAGACTCATTTGACGATGTAAATAATGCACTTTCGCAAGTATTGCATTGGTTCACCACCAATAATCTTATGCTCAATGCAAATAAAACAAAGTGCATCAAATTCACAATGCCCAACGTAAAACTTGTCTCAACACATATTACTGTAAAAGATGAACAACTTAATACAAATAGTTCCACTACATTTTTAGGAATCACTTTAGATTCCCGTTTGCAATGGGGTGCGCATATCGAGACTCTGTCGGGAAGACTTAGCTCTGCTGCTTATGCCGTGAGAAAGATAAGACAACTGACTGATGTTGAAACGGCAAGATTGGTGTATTTTAGCTATTTTCATAGTATAATGTCATATGGAATATTGTTATGGGGCTCAGCAGCAGATATTGAATCTATATTTGTACTGCAGAAGAGAGCTGTACGGGCAATTTACGGCCTTGGACCCCGAGACTCCTTAAAAGAACTGTTTAAAGAAATTAATATTCTTACAGTAGCATCCCAATTTATTTATGAAAATATAATGTACATCCGCAAAAACCTGTCCTTATTCCTTAAGAAAAGTGACATTCATAATCTTAACACACGGAATAAGAATAAGCTTGCCGTTCCCAATTTCAGACTGCATAAAGTGGGTAATTCGTTTATGGGAAAGTGTATTCGCTTTTTTAATAAATTACCAGCGTCTATTGTAGAACTGCCCCTGTTAAAATTTAAATCGCATATTAAAACAACTTTAATGAAAAAAGGATATTATACTGTAAATGATTATATAAACGATAAAAATATTTGGAAATAAATACTGCCCTGCTCGCACAGGTACATTTATCTTGTAATGTAAATATATACTATTTAAAAAGAGGCTGACAATAGTGACCGAGTTTCTTGCGCTACTTCTTCTCGGCGCTAGCCCAAAATTGTCCTGAAGTAGTGGTAGGGAAAAAAAATATTGGGACGTGTAAAAGCGCTTAGTTTAAGCCTATTTACAGAAATAAATTGGTTTTAATGGTTTTAATGGTTTTTAATGATCGTAGACATTGTGTTACTTTTCTTAATGGAGTGAAGACAGTATTAAGTGAGTATTTATGAAGTACGTTTGAGATCTTGTCTGTCACTCCTCTTATGTATGGCAAGAACACAGGTTGCCTGTCTACTGTGTCTTTAAAGTGTCTTGATTTGTGTCTAGATGGTAGCTGCCCTCTATATCCATTATTCTGTAAGACTTTCTGAACATGTTCCAACTCTTGGTTTAAGTGTTCAAGGTCACACAAGTCATAGGCTCGGTTTGTCAGTGCAGTTACTACAGAATTAAGATGTCGAGGGTGGTGATGCGAGGTTGCGTTGAGATAGCGGTCAGTGTGAGTGGATTTTCTATAGACAGAGTGACTCAGTGAACCGTCACTCCGCACTTCAATCTTCACATCCAAAAATGCTAGGCTTCTGTTTTCTTCTATCTCGCAGGTAAAATTTATTTTTGGATGGATACCATTTAAATATGACAGGTGAGTTTCTACATCTTGGTTGTTTCCTCTCAATACACAGAATACGTCGTCTACATACCTCTTCCATAGTTTGATTTCGGTGCGGGCGGTGGCCAGGGATTTTTCTTCGAAAAACTCCATCCAAACTCAAAAATAAGGTACATGGTAGCAATCCCGTAACAAACTATTCTAACTAATTTTTTTTTTTCATTTTAATTACTAAAGCCTAGAGATATTGGGACAGATATAGTCCCAATTGTGAATTACAGCTATAAAGGTAGTCTGTCCTTCTAAGAGTCTGTTTCACAATCGCTGAGTAAAGTTCTGAATGAGCTACTTAGAACTTATCTGCTACTGAGCATAGGGATGTTGACTTTGACGTTGACAGGGCACTTTTGCTTGCTTTTAAACGCTTTTTCAAAAATTGTCAACATTGTCAACAGAATATTGTTTTAAACTTTCATGGTCACTAACATTAGAATAGTTTGTTACGAGATTGCTACCATGTACCTTATTTTTGAGTTCCCGATATTTCGGCACTGTTGCAAGCGCCATGATCAAGGAGTAACTGAAGATCTTGCGGGTAAGTTGTTAAGGGCATAGATTAGCTTACTAAGAAATATACACAGCGATTGTAGACAGGCCAAGTCTTAACACTCTAATGACATAGAGTTACGTCTTGATCACTTGCCATGTACAATAGTGTTGATAACCAGGCTGATTGGTCAATTCTTATGCAAGTATCTTTAGACATACTCTGACTAATCTGTGAAGTACCTCTGCAATGTTGTGCGTCTAACCGTTATGTTGGGTAATCGGTCATCGTTTAACTACCGTATACTAATTATAGACCTTCAGGACTATGCAGGATTTTAAAAAAGGGCACTCTTAAATAACAACTTTAACTATACGAGCTTAATGTACGCTGGCGACATCTTTGTAGTATCCATAATTGCATTAACTATTAATTAAAACGAGGGAATGTAATCAACTTCAGCGACCTCCGTAGCCGAAAGGCGAGCATGCCGGATATGGCGTCACCATCTCCGAGGTTGCGGGTTCGATCCCCAGTCAGGTCAATGTGGAAAACGATCTTTTTTATATTGTCTCGGGTCTGGGTGTTGTGGTACCGTCGTTGTTTCTGATTTCTATAACCAAGTGCTTTAGCTACTTACT
Source organism: Anania fuscalis (assembly GCA_950371115.1). Lineage (NCBI taxonomy): Eukaryota > Metazoa > Arthropoda > Insecta > Lepidoptera > Crambidae > Anania > Anania fuscalis. Next base: position 21,769,863 of record OX493325.1, read on the forward strand.
TTAGGATCAGAACAATGTATGTGATGTTGTCCAATACTTATTTATTTATTTATAAACTAATATTTTGTCATCTAAATGTAATATACTTACAAAGTTCAAATTGGTTTCAAATTTAGACGTAGATTAAAAACTACTTTAAAGATTTGATTACATAGATTCTTGAAGTAAGACAAAATACTAGTGTAGCTAATAAAAGCATGTTAATACAGACCAGAGATCCTTATGAAGACCCAGTCATCGCGGTCTAATATACCGGCAGCGCCATCTCTTGGGGGCGCGGAGAACAGCTAGTTAAACATTTTAAAAATAAGGTTATAAATAAGTGCCTTCTTGATTATAAATTTTATTATGGCTTACGGGTAAAGACTTCTTTATTCCTATAAGAAATAATATTTAACTTGCATAAGAACTTAAATACTAATAGAAGTTTAAGTTATATAATTTGTTTACACTGCTAAAACACAAATTACCTATCACTTAAAAACACTAAATGCTTAGAAAATGTTTCAGATTTCGTTCTGGTTAAAAAATTGAGATTAAAGTAAAATATTTTATAAAAATTCGATTAATTTCATAATTAAGTTTAACTGTGAACGGAACTTAAATAAAATATGATTTAACAGTTCTATTTCATGAAGTAATTAACGATGCTATAATTTTACTGGACGGAAATTACTCCGGGCACCTACATTTTGTTTTGAATAAACTACAAACGCGAACTTTGCACTAAAATTAAGCGGCTACGTAGATTTTAGCGGAAAACGACGGCCCGAGTAACGTTTAAATTGATTTAGGACTTAAATCTTCTATTTAAAATTTAAAAGTGTAGGCACAGGTGTAGGTACAGTTTTGTAATCCACAAATCAAGTAGAAGTTTATTTGTGTGTTATTAAAATAAACCTAAATACCTAAATTAAACAATAAAATCAAAACAAAACTGATTTATGCCATTAATTAACTTCATCTTGCATAATATTGCAAAGGCGGCTTAGTAAACAACCTGAATACATGATTCCTTGGTCTAATGTACCCGTATTATTATGCTTTATGATTATTTAGCTGTACAGGGGTTGCCCTTCATAAAAAAAAGTACCTACACTGCTACGTCACACCAAAACGTCAGGTTTAATATTAAATTTGGTACACAGTCCATCCATCCATCCATCCATCAGCCGGAAGACGTCCACTGCTGGACATAGGCCTACCCCAAGGATTTCCACGAAGATCGGTCCTGTGCCACCCGCATCCAGCGGCTTTCCGCGACCTTCACCAGATCGTCGGTCCACCTTGTGGGGGGCCTACCAACACTACGCCTTCCGGCCCGCGGCCGCCATTCAAGGACCTTCCTGCCCCAACGGCCATCAGTCCTGCGAGCAATGTGCCCCGCCCACTGCCACTTAAGGTTTGCGATGCTGAGAGCTACGTCGGTGACTTTGGTTCGCCTTCGGATCGTCTCATTTCTGATTCGATCGAGAAGGGAAACTCCGAGCATTGCTCTCTCCATCGCCCTTTGAGTGACCTTGAGCTTTCTTATGAGGCCCATCGTTAGCGGCCACGTCTCTGATCCGTATGTCATCACTGGCAACACACATTGATTCCATACCTTGGTCTTGAGGCATTGCGGTAGTGTTTGGTACACAGTACAGCACGTTAAATTGGAACGATTGCCGAGCAGAGCACGTTGATGACCCGATTCGATAAGAGTCAAGGAGCAAAGCGAAGGAGGACACAATATGGCCACAAGACTGATTGAATGAATGAATATTTTTATTTTGTATTGGGAACCCAACACTCAGTCACCTTTGATTGCTCTCGATCACTTACAACGATAACTAGCAATCCACAAATGAATATCAAGGATATGAATCGGCTAATGGGTGCAATGACAAATCCTTATCCGTGATCAATATCACCCATGTGAGCCACGGAAATCGATGAAGCCACCTAGCCTTACACACTTCTCGCCACGTTAAATCGCTATGCAAAAAATAACAGGTGAAATCTAAAATAGCTTATGCGGGGACCAACGGTGTAATTAAGCGAAATTGCAAAAATCAGCGGCGTTACCCAGCAAATGAAGTTGGTAGCTAATTATGAGTAATGGCGCGTTCCTCCTGCGAACGCTTCAATATTCCGTCTGCTGCCGCCGTTAATTTTTATTTCACTTGCAACCCTAGAGCAGGGGTCGGCAACATTGTTTGAAGTTACAACAGTTTTAAATATTACATTTTCGTGTTGCAACATCTTACTTGGGATGTTATAGACCATACCTTTTGTATTAAGGCCTTAACACCACCCAAGTGCGTAAAATCTCGAATATGAAAATCAAATTGTCAGAATGCCTGTTAATTTAATCTAAACATTTAAAATACGATATGCTAGAAGAGGATTTAATAAACATCTTGAATTGAATAATTTTAATTTTCCGTTAAGTCCCTTGGATTAAAGCATGCACAAAAAAGTGTCTATTTTTCATAAATTGCAAATGTTCTCTTAAACGGCACAAGCTATTTCATTACTGTTTTCACACAAAACAAGATTTTGGAAATATACATGCTTTGAATTGAGAGTTTTATTTGAAAATTCTCGTTAAAGGCATTAATTCATAAAAAACATGTTTTTCCGATTATTAGAGGTCATCCGCACGCGCGAAATTGTATAGGCGCGACGCGTCAAGGTCATTCAAGCGTGTTAAGGCCTTTAATTTATTCTACAATTAAGTTGGAACCAATTTTTGAATTAAATTCGTTTCATTGAAATTTTCTATCGAATATTAATATAGAGACCAACATACTGAAAGTGCCGGTTTTCATCTATTAACATTTTATTTTCACTTCAGATACGTAAACATAGGCAGTTATTGTAAAATTTCGCTTTAGTGGAATATATTTTGAATTAATAATTTGTAAATACCAAAACAAATGCACAGTTAACACCCGGGTTGATAGAGAGTAAATGAAAAACATAATTTATTTTTACTATTAAATTTAAATGAAACAATTAAACTTTAAAGCAATGTTAATGCTCTGTTCATTGTAAAATTAGTATTAAAATTAAATTTTAAGTTTAATCAAAGGAAATTTTACTTTAGATTGCGAGAATTTAAAAGGCAGCTTTTGACTCTCAGATTCTTTAAAATAGGTATATTAACACTTGAAAACCATCAAATATGGAATTCACATTCTATTTAAGACGGCATGCCAACTATTAGATATAGAACATCTTTATTGCACACCATATAAAGAAGTTACAGTTAGTGTTTATTGAAATAAACGATTAAGAAGATCTAAACACTAGTGGACTTCTAAAGAAAAAAGGAAATGTAGTGTGAAAAAAATTTAAGAGTACATATTTGACATTTTTATTATAAACTAAGGATTGGAAAAGCACGTTTAATTTTAGTTTAGAAGGCACAACTAATTTGCCATCTGTTATTGCGATTTTTGACTAAGAACGTGACAATATCTGACGGCAATCATTTTGGATTCCGGTTGAAATCAGCACTTTAATTTGAATTACAATTTGATACAGATCAGTGATTAGAATCGCATTATCCATAATAACCGCTTTATATAAATCGCAAACCACAATGTTTACCGAAAGTTGTCGACCCCTGCTCGAGCTCCAAATTAGTTTTTCTTTCCGAACTCCACTGATGTTTTCGAAAGTATTCGAGTATTTTTCTTTTGTTCAAATGAGGTTTTTAGTAAAATCCTGCTAAGCTGCCAGTCGTGTAGATATTTTAATGTTACAGGAACACTAAAACAAAAGTTTTTTTTACACTACAAATAGTAGATACTACTGACAGTAGTGTCAAAAATAAATGGATATATTTATTGAATTAAAAAGCCCAGAATTTACCACCTTTAACACAAAAGCTAAAACATAAATTAATATTTAAACACGTTTTCTATGCAAACTTATAATAATATTAAAGTTTTATTAGCCATATATTTTAAACCTTTCTAACCAAGTACCTACATATAAATTATAACCTACATACAACGAGCCAAAATCCCAACATACTAATTAAACAATATCAGATTTAAAGCAAAATTCGTAATTAAGCCATAAGTTAGTTAATACTACACGTACATAGTATAATATATGCTTACCGCGTATTTGCTAAATCCCGCGGACTAAGGATAATAATTTTAATGAATGAATATGAACAGCACTGTGGGCTTGTCATTTTAAAAGCATGGCTGGCTTTGTTTGTTGAGCTCAATACACAAACATAAATTGGGAACCTACCTATTGTTTTTTTTTTTTTTTTTTTTTTTTTAATTAATTGTACTAAAATAATTTACCTTCTAAAGGGAAGTCTACAAAACCCGTTTCTAGTTTTGAAAAATGCGTGGAGCAATTTTATAAGAAAAAGCTTTAATTAGTAAAATACACTTTTTTATAAATCGTAAGCTAAAAATCTTGATTACGATGTAAACGTAGAATATACTATATACGCTTAAAGATAGTCTTAGTGAAAGAAAAGATTATTATGATGATGAATGATTGTGTTTAGTATAAATTATAAAATAAGTAATATTAACGCGTTTGCATTGGAATTATTGGAAATAGTAATTCAGTACCAAAGCCTTCAGAAAGCGACGCGACTAAATGTCTTCTTTGGTTTGAGTGTGCGTGTTTACTACACGTTTGATCATCATTTTTGGAAAATATTAATGATGAAGACCTCATAAATGAATCAAAGAATGCCTCATGGCATAAAGTTCACTTTTTTTACGCATTTCACCATGTCGCGATGACTTGAGCCATTTTTCCAAAGATTGGTAAGTCCTAATCATCGTCAAGGATAAGTAGAGACGTTTTTGGGACGCTGTTGTGATGTCTTTTTTATTTATTAAAATAACGCTAAGCTATCGGATTATATGTTTTTTTGACTCACAGAGGTGTTAGAAAATACGCATCTGCATTCGGTCTGTGATTAAGTCGCAATACAGCAGAAGCAACGTGTCACCGCTGATTTGTGTGAATGGCACGATGAGTGCGCAAACAGCATTTAAAAATGTTTGCAGATAATGCTTATACTATATGTAGAATAACTACATATAGAAAAATAAATATTGTGAGATAATGCTTAGTCAGCGGCGAGCATTGATTTTACTTCAAAGTAGGCAGTAGATACTTTTTGGGTGTTTTTATTGATAAAAATCCGTGGTCTTTATTAATGACACACATTTGTAGGTATCTTCCTACTGCCTAAGATGTGATGCTCTTACCAGTGGCGGGAATTGGTTTTATTCCGAGGTAAGCAGAGACACTTCTTGGGTGTTTTTATTGATGAAAATCCGTGGTTTTTATAGATGGCACTCACGTGTGGGTACCTATGTACCTACCCACTGCCTATGTCATTTCATTTACCAGGTAGGCACTGCCTTATTGCCCATATGCACCACACGTCCCTGTGCCTAATTATCCAGTATCTTTATGTACTGCTACAAGATGTCTTGTAACTGTGTTTTCTGTCAAAATCAGGCTGATATAGATGACTGAGTTTGTTGCGCCGTTTCCTGAAGCGGTGCTAGAGCAAAATCTATAATTTTGGTTCGTGTATGTCCCCGGCATACTGAATAAATGACTTTGACTTCGACACAAAAATGTGTTAGTAGTAAATACGCATCTACATCGGGAGTTGCTAATTATAATGCAGTCGCAGTGTTGAATGGAGTGACGAAATATCGCCTGAGTTATGTAGACGTGCTTAATATATTATGCTAACTAACGATGAAAGTTTCTTGATGTTTCAAAGCGAATGTTACGAGGACGGATAGGGCAAACTTCGCAACATAAAAAAACTAATGCAATTTACCTAATAATCATTTAAAAAATAAATATTATTTATTGCACGGAACAAAAGAAGATTTTGGCGGAATTATGTAAATACATAAAGTATATTTACTTAGCCTATACAGGTTGACTTTTTTATCACCATCCAAACCTTCTGAGAAGACTCCCGTGATATATACGAACAACTCTTACTATTGGACCAACACTCTCACTGCAAAAAACAGCTGTTCCATGCATTTTGGTCGAATGAATATTGATATTTAGTATCTATGGAACAGTTGATTTTTTTTTGCAGTTAGAGCGTTGGTCCAATAGAAAGAGTTGTTCGTTTGAATCACGGGAGTCTTCTCAGAAGGTTTGGATGGTGATAAAAAAGTCAACCTGTATATCCAATATCAAATTGGTGCCATAGTGACACCACTTCGTTTTGAAGGCCAGAACATCCTGTATCGATTCCTTCGTCTAACCAGTCAACCGGTATATAACCTTCATATATAAATTACAAATCTGTACCTAAAACTAATTACCTACATTTTATCTGAAATAATAATGACATGTAATAGATTTTAAGTGAAGTAAATAGGTATACGTTTGTACCCACACCCGCAGTCGCAGTTCAACCAACTGCAAATAATTACTAATTAATCTAATTTGTCTAAACAATCCGGTTAACGAGCGATTCCCGCAAACGATGATAGTAAAATAACATTATTATTGCATTAGTTATGGTAGTTTAATTATTTTAATTGAGGTTGCGAATCGAGGTTTTGCAGCTCATAGATCGAAACTAAAATAATAAACACATCTTCTTGTTTGTGAAAAAAGTTTTAATGAACACGCAACGTTATTTTATTAAGCGTTATTTTATATTTCTGAGCTGATATACTCGAAAGATCATAGTTTTGTTTGTAGTTGAAATTGTGTACTTTTTTATTTATATAAGTCACTATTTTATCCTGCAAAAACACATAGTTCTTAAAGAAAGCATGATGTCTATTATGTTTTTTGGATAAGAAGAATGTTATTTGTTAAAAAAAAAACACATTAAGAAAAATATGGGCCACGTGTTCGACTTTCCTTGTAATGTTGCTTCCGAAAATACAACATTTTCATCCATTTTCAAATACAACATAAATTCAGCGCATTTCGATTTGATCTGTTGTTGATGATATTCAATTGCAACAAGTACTCGGAAAAATATACTTTTATGTGGGAATGTCTCAATCAAGTTTTTTATACTATCTCTAGTAGTTTATAATATCCTAGTCAAATTAAACGTCAAGTGTCAGTTAGAGCGCAGCTAATTACCGAGAGCTGAAGCGACGCGGGCTCGTTAAGCCAACATACCCGCGCATACAACCCTGCAACACTCACCATTGATATACTGAGCCCTGTGCTTGATTTGCGCGAGAGTCGAGCGTTCTGAAACAAAGAGGAATAGCTGTAAATTAAAAAGTTAACTGTTACGTGGTAGGGTAATTTACAACCTACTTTAAAAAACTTTTAAAGGCAATTTGGCTCGATATTTAATTGTATAACCAAAAATGAACACGAATATCTTGATGATAGGGATGTCGAATCCTGTCGAATCCCTTCACTTAATTTGAACCAGCAGTTTCGTACGGACAGTCCATAAAAAAATCTGCAATAAAACCTTTTTTTAAAAACAACCATCATATGTTTGACCTAAGATTAGTTGTCAAATATCACAGAAGATACTACGATCCAAGCGTTAGGTAAAAAACACATTTTGTACATTAATTTGTTTTGGTCGTAATGTGTTATTAACTCCTTTACAAAAAGTAACATCACTTTGAAGTTTAACAAACCCTCAAATTTTATTAGCTGATAGAACTGCCTTGAAGACAATAATTAATTGGTTTTGGAATTTTGCTATTTTTGGACAAACTGACTAGCCGTTAATTGTAAATCAGCATCGTAATGAATTTTTTAATTATTTTACAGAAAAGTAGATTAGAAGTGAGGTCAGTTGCAAGTAATTTGCATAGTGGGAAATTGGTGCTTCTAAACTGATTGCTAGCACGCCAATGTAGCGTGAACCTTTGAAAACTGATTGTCCAAAGTATATAATACCTGAACGCTCTTTGTTTATAAAATGGGTTAGCAGCACGCTTATGAACTAATCATAGTTTGGTATGATTGTTTTATTAATCACCCTAAGTGCCTCGGCAGGCGTGTTTCAGGAACCAACGATAGATTATTACATCGTTGAGAAAAACGAGTAACACCGCTACGTTGTGCAGGCCGCATGTCACTGTAAGTCCGTTTTCGTTACTCGTCCAAAATATTTCAAACAATTTGGTATTCTTACCAAGTCTAGTCTAGTATGTCTTTCTACAAAATATCATTGTATAAAACGAACTAACAGAGGATCAGAAAGAACTGAACGAAATCTTTGGAAGAGTTTAACCAGGTCGCCCGAAACCTTAGCTGTCTTATTCAGAGTGCATTTACTAGTTCAGACTAAGGTTAAACCACTGATTTTTGTACGTTAAAACAGTGGTTTAACCTTAGTCCCGGAATAGCAAATGCACTCTCAATAAGACAGTATAAGTATTAGTTCAGTAATAGGGATGTTGACCCCATTCATAAAAAGGCATAATTTATTAAACAGACACTTTATTTTAGGCCTAATAACTCAGTACAATTTCATTTAAGAGACAAACTGATTTTTGATTGCTTTAAAATCGTAAAAAAATCAGGCAGTTGAGTTTATCGGATAGTGACGTCATAATCCGATATCGCCATACAAATTATAAGAAAGATCCGTTTTGACAGCTCATAAAAAGTATGTCAATTGATTGGTGATGTCAACTAGCCTATTGGATTAACGCTTATTTACTCCATCTATTCCATGTATCAATTTAAAATAAACACACGATTATTCTTAATAAATAATTTCAAGTTATATTAAAAACGGTTTTGTTATTATACCGCCAGGGAGAGCCACCCCGAATACTTTGCATCAATTTTTCTCTAAAGTAAAAAACAACTACTCGACTGCAAGTGATCGCTATGCTGGAGTTTTGATAGAGTGCACGATACACTGCTTTGACCCACTCGTGGGGCATAAATAATATTTAGGTTAAGTTAATTTGCACTAACCAATTCGGCGATTAGTTTAGTTATAATTGCGGGAGTAAATTCCAAACAAAGTTGTTTGAAACTGGCACCAAACTGCGATATATTAAAGCCAACCGACACTAGGCGCACGGGATATATTATAGTTATACTTAATATCCAAACCCGTTATTTGCTTTGATAATAAACATCCTTTGGGATGAGTAATTTAAGTTAGCGTCGCGAAATTTATTTTTGGGATAATTATTCTAAGTACAAAATTATCTAGCTCGAGTATAAAAAAGAATTAGGGTCAAAAGTGAGTGAAGCATTTAGTTCCCGCTTATTCAAGCCTTTTTATTTACACTTTACGTTAAAACTGTGTGATATCTTGCATCTGCGTAAAAGACATACTTAAACTAAACAACATACATTTTGGTATAAGCTCTGATGTATGCGTTTGACAGCGTTGAAAAGCGTATTTCCGAAACCATTACCAATCCGCTTCACGCTTGATTTGCATTTAGCTTGAAGAAGTCTAAATACGGGCTAATTATTTTATAACACATGTTTTGAACACGTCTATTGATAACGCGATACAACTACGGATTCTTAGAACAGTTATGTTTTACCTTCTCAAAGAGCAGTAAAATCAACATTTTCTTGAAGAAACAATTACTTACTTTAAGCAAATAAGTTCACGTTTTCAGTGCCACAATTACCTAAGGTATAAAGTAATGGGAAAGTTTACGCGCGTATGTGTTTAAAACCTAACATTTCGGTCGAAATTTCTAAGTAAAATTCCGTTTCATTAACTTTGTAACTGTTATTGCTTTGTCACAGCATAATTAAATAGAAAATTCGTGTCGAGTAATTTTCCTTAATTAATGTTTGTTTTTGTTTGTAGATCAAAAGCGATATCGTTCGGGATAAAGGCCTCGTGTTATGGAAAACAAAAGTCATCAGCCGTTTTCCGTTGCCCGTCCCAATATCGTGTCGGTTCTAGACGGAGCCTCGCAATTTGCAGTAAATAAGGATATCGGTTTAGCGTCATTATCCGACCGGGTTCGGCCGACGCGCCCGGTTAATGATGTAGTATGTAGTTACGCTGCCCGGGCAGGCGAGGTAGGAAGCGAACTGATGGACTGATGCTGTTAAAACAGATCAGAGAGATGATCAATACACTTTTATACTTATTAGCATTGACGTCAAAATGTTTTCCACGTCAAAATAAACGTAAAGGCTTCTAACGAAGCTGGAAACGTGAAAAAGAAAAAAGGAATCACGTTAAAACAAAAAAAAGATGCTTATGTAAAAACTAACGATACTGCTCTGGTGCTAAAATTTAATTATTATCCTGTCTGCCGGGTAACGTGTAAATACTTTTTCGTTATAGCAGAGAGCGTTGCACATTTTGTTGGATTACACGGCTTATCCTCTTGCGGCTAAATAGAAGGCGTTTGACATTGTCCCCTCCAGACTTGACGGGACAAAGGAGGGACGTCCGAGATGGTTTCTAATTACGACACAGACCGTTATGCAAATCGGGGGTCGAGGCGGCGAGCTTTTTGTCTCTAATAAACACGCGCGCCTCTTGCGGTCAGACCGCCAAATTGCCCGCCTTCCATTCACCCCACGGGCAATAAAACCACTCTACTGTTAGTGCCCTCTCTGTACAATTACTACTCTTTGCCCGAATCAACATTCAAGTTTTTCGAAATTCGAACAGACCATTCCGGAACGCTAGTTAAAAATTTAAAAAGAACAATTACGTGTTACTTTATTTCGTGCCAGCGTTCGTTACGTGTTAGGCCAGCGCCAACCTATTTAGCTGGCAGATGCGTTCCGGTAAATTGAATGGTCTGAGGAAATCGCCAGGTCGTGCCATGACTCCGCCGTCCGAAACTGGGCTAAAAGCGCCGCTTAGCCGCCGCCTCCGGTAATTTCTCACAGAAAAATAGAGGCCAGATGATTTAATTAAATGCAGCTCTCTAAAAAAAAAATATGGAATTTGTGTAGGTGGGATTTAATACTGTCAAAATTGACACAAACGACGACAAAGGTCGTGTTTTCATTTTTCACACGAGACCCGATGATATTTCCGTTTGTATTCGTAAAATTGACGACCTTTTGGTCGTTTCTGTTCGTACAAAGGGTTGAGGGCGGTAGGTCGCGCGTGCTCGCTCGAATTCGGTTGTGAGTCGTTCCGTGGTTACGCGATAGCGAGCAATAAGCGTCAACTGTTCTTTCGCTCTTTGTAATGCACCCGGGTTATTCCTTTACGAAGCGAATAGCTTGTTATTCGGTAATGGCTTCCGATTAAGAGACTTTAACGGAGAGCTGAAGTCAATTTTATAGTTTGCAATAAACCCAGTTTGAATAGTAGCTGGGCAAATACGGTTAATTTATCCATTCATATTTCATAAGCACGGCGGGCAATGAAATGTGTTTCAATTTCGTAAATAATTCGGGGTAGAATGTAAAATAATACAGTGGCAATTAACTAGATCATTGTTGGAGCCGGTTACAAGCGCCAATTGTTTATATAAACGGGGTCAAGCGATGAGCGGAGCGGGGTATTTAGTATAGCTTATAATTCTTATGATACCACTAAGAAGGGTTATTGACACAATCGTAGTTCTTTTGTTTGTCAATCAGGTAAGCCATTATCTTTTTAATATATAAGAGAAAGTCGTGTTTGTTACAAATCTGATAACTCGAGAACGGCTGGACTGATTTTCATGGTTTATAATTTGTTAGATTTGTCCCACCCTGAATAGCAGAATAAATAAAAAAAACATTGGAAATGCTAACATCATCATAATCACATTACCAGCCTATATCAGTCCACTGCTGGACACAGGCCTCTCCAAAAGGAGGATTTTGCCATAATCGCCACGCTTGGCAGGCGGGTTGGCGATCGCAGTTTGGCCAATGGTGGAGAGGAGACGTTGCTGCCAGTCTTCTTGTGGCGGTTCTCCTGTAGTCGCCTCTTACGACACCCATAGGAAGAGAAGGGGTGGTGCAATTATTTTAACGTGCCGGCACCGCACGACAAATTGAAATGCTAACGAAAAAAGAAATTATTAACCGTTAGGCGGTACGAAATTTGCCGGGTCAGCTAGTAACTTAAACAACAACCAAGGGATGACAAACGTGATTGAGTTATCTTTGCTGCTACTTCTCAACATTAGCCAAACAGTGTAAAAGTTATAGCTAGGACTACCCTTGAAGCGATGGTAATGTTAATCTATATTTTAAGAAGTGTTTCACTTGAACAATACCATCACCACCAACAGGCAAGACAAACAACAGGAAAACTATTTAGCACAAAGCTCAATGTTTGTCGGGTCGAGTCTGGGTGTGCTGTAGACGCTAATGGTAACTAGCAAAAAATGACAGGTACCTTGAAACACGAGGATGATATTTTCTTATTTCTAGGCGTCTCTTAGCTCGTCAAAACATGTGCTTATGTAGAGAAGTCATTTTCGAATTGACCCCGACCGGGAATCAAACCCGAGACCCTTTGTGTTTATGGCAATTCATAGCGCTACTACGTTGATCTACGTTGATCGGGTAATAATCCGTTGCACAATTACTTCAATAATCTAGCCCCAACCTAGACAAGCTTGTAGGTACTATGGCGACTAGATAATGGATAAACATACTTAAGTACCTTTATAAACATCCATGACTTAGGTACAATCCTTTGCCCTAGCGCTTAACATCCATGATGTTAAGCGCTAGGGCAAAGAGTGGGGATCGCTTTGCGCATCTTACGAGACGATCATCGTATCAGAGACGCGCGTGCGCGGAGCTAACAACCAATCACGGCTAGCGGTGCACTACAAGCCAATCTTCTTCTTCTTCGTGACACTCTTGTCAGAGCGGTCATGGTCATCATGTGCCAAGCTTAGAGGCCGATGTTATGCGCTTCACGATTTCCCTCCACTTATAGCGACATTTGGTTTTTCTGGAACACTCATACAATGGATCGGCAATCACGTAATCGTAATGGTCATCTGAGCATTTTTCGCCCAGAGCTCAACATCCATGCCGCTAGTTGCACAAATGCTCAAATCACAAAAATATTGCCTCTTGTGGGATTTAAACCGACAACCAGCTTTGTGGTTCAGAACGCGAACTACACTAACCGGTCATCAAACGCATTCTGAACTTGTTTAATCATATTTTTCCAGCCTAATATTATCCGCTCTCCGTCCATAACACGGAGTCAGGCATCGTAAACACACGGCCATGATTTATTTACCTTATTATATGTGTCATTATGAAAACTCGCAATTGTTTACGAAGTTGCGAGGCGATTTGACGGCAAATATTTGACTGCGGAATGCTTGTAATTAAGCCTTTTGTTCTATAACCACGTTTACTTAGGTTGTTTGTCAAGAGAATTGGTTTGTTTACGCGTTTAACTGAAAGCTGACGCTATATGAGTAAATAATGATACAATAATTGGAATCGACATACCTCCATATTGAAGGTAGCTAGTAGTAGTAGTTCTCAGCCTGCAGAGACTTTAAACTCAAATTATTCTAGTTTAAAAACTATAAAATTCTTTTATATGTATTGGACTCGTCAAATCGAAGGTTTTATTAGTAGACAATGGAGAGATCCACCTTGTAGTTTCATCATCAGATCAGCACGAATAACAATGGTATCAAATTATTGACTTTCTGTGCGAATTTCATAATATTACAAAGTCTCAAATTAGTAGCTTAAAACGACTCCCAATATTTGACTATACAGAGTGTACAAAAAAGAATAGTACATTCCTTAAAACCACGTGATCAGTTGGTCATGTAGGTACAGCAACTTTTTCTATGGGAGCAGCATCGAAATCAAGATTTCGAGGAAACGTTCTTGTATATCAGTTTTAACGAGTGTCCTATTCTTTTGTACTCCCTGTATAAGAAATTAGCTGTTAGTTAAAATAACGCTTATTCTATGTTGTAATTACCTGATCAGTGCTATGTAACGATAAGAAGAAATCAAAATTCCAATCGTCTTTTGTTTTTGGAACAACTGAAGGAACAAAAGCATATCGAAAGGGACAAGTATGTTTGGCTCTATTACACGGGTTGCTCCTCCTTTACTTAGAGAATAAAATTTAAAAAGCTGTGTCCATCCGAGTGCACCTATCAGTTAAAATCGGTTCATTGAATCGATCGGCACCCTAAACAAATATGAACGAATTAAAGCTGGGTTGGACAAAAGCGAACGCATTGATAATGCCCGTTGACGGTTTTGTCAAAGAGTCTGTTGTCTATTTCAATTTTGAAGGCAATTGACTAGAACGACCAAGCGATATTTTTTTATAAAAGTCCTTTTTTTAAATTACATACCTACCTATTGATGGATGAGACATTTCCTTAAAGTTACCTCGTATTGAAAAATAAATATAAAATTGAAATGATTGTTACATGTTAAATATTAACTTACCTATATGTTTTATTGTTTATAGAAGATGTGTCTTTTAAACGCTCAGGTTAGACTCTTTTCGTAATAACAAGATCTTCAATAACTCTATGTGACATTAGGCCCCCAGCCATGTTTAACGATTTGCTAACCAATCATTTCGGCTATAGTGAGTAACTTGTTACTCTCGGTGTCGACTGCCCCATACTTGCACAGGTACTGCAAGTACACTTCAAACAAAACACAGCTTTTATTATGCTAAGGAGAACGTGTTTCACGCCGCCTCAAAGCCTCGAACACTCGCACAAATCGCGGGCCCGATTTTACAATCCTCTCCGAACATACTCCCGGCTAAGGCACTGTTAGGATAACGTTTGAATGTTGAAAAATGCATGCTAGGGTCACCAAGAGTTTAGTTTTGGGAAGACATACCGGAACATTAGCACTGGGTATTTTGCAGCTGGTATTAATTAAATCTGTGCTACGTGCTATTTAAGAGTTATTTTCGAGATAGATAATATGATTTGCCGCATATCTTAGATGGCCGTGGTCAAGGGGCTGGCTAAGAGGAATGCACGAGAACAGTCTCTAGAAATAAATGCATATTTTAATTTAAATTATATTTGAAGATATTTAGAGGAACTAAGATAATACAATTTTATTCTATAAATATTAACGTAATCAAGAAATACGTGACTTTTACAAGTTTGAATGGAAAATCTGCAATACGTATTATTCCATTATTCGGTATAGTTTGCTGGAAAATATGTGAAATTCTATTCGATCAGTGACTGTACTAGTTATAAAAAAAACATCAATATCTCGTTAATTCCAGGGCCATTTGATAACTGTATCGGCACGAATGCCTTGCCCCAATAACCCTTTATTAGTAAGTAGTCTGTTATTTTTTATTCAAAGGTATCAATTAGGTTAATTAGAAATGGTTTATTGGTTTTGTTTACAATTGGTTTAGAATATTGGTGAAGTCAAGCGACAAACATTCGAAACGAGGTCTGATCAAGTATAAGAATATATTTTATAAACAGTTTTATTAAATTGTTCTATTCATCATCATCATCATCACCAGCCTATATCAGTCCACTGCTGGACACAGGCCTCTCCAAAAGGAGGATTTTGCCACAATCGCCACGCTTGGCAGGCGGGTTGGCGATCGCAGTTTGGCCAATGGTGGAGAGGAGACGCTGCTGCCCGTCTTCTTGTGTCGGTTCTTCTGTAGTCGCCTCTTACGACACCCATAGGAAGAGAAGGGTTGGTGCTATTCTTTTAACGTGCCGGCACCACACGACACACAAATTGTTCTATTAGCTGATATAATTGGTAGTCTTATATCACCACAAATACACATACTAATACAACAAGGTAATAAAATTGATTTAATTTCAAATTATGAAATATCCATTTAACATTTTCAGTTAAATAATACCCTTTTCGTATCTAAACCGACGTCACTTGTCCAGTCCCAAGGACGTCAGCACGTCTTAGATTTATTAGGACTTTTTTCATCTAAAAAAAAATACAGAATAAACAATACAAGACATACAGAATAAAAAAAATATATATTAGTTCAGTCAAACTATTGTCAATTTTTTTCTGTAAATGTCTTGTTTGTTTCTAAAAGAAAGGTCACTCCAATTCACATACTGACAGGCAATCTGTCAGCGGAGTAAATACAGCCAAAGCGGTAACTTGCGATTTATGACGATAACGGCCGTATTCGTTCAACAGCGCGCTAAACCCAGTTTAATCAACTGAAGAGCTGTCAGAAGATATGAGTTACATTTGTTTCAGTTTTGGGAACACCTGGGGGGTTAAATCTGGAATTTATTGTAATGAATTTTTACTTTAGCGCGGTAAACTTGATTTCTAGGCTAAGTGAAAAGGAAATACGTGCCTGAAGAAGAGCTTAAATTAAATTAAATTAAATTTCATTTATTTCAGATAAACCAGTATCCATAATTCACACAATATTAATATTAAGTGCTTAGAAGATAAATTAAACAAAAAATCGTAAAAGTATGAGTCGGGCTTTGGCTGTGGATCCAAAAAAAAATGATAAAAAGTAGGATGATTATAAGATCCCTTGTTAAAAGTTTGTGACTCACGTTTGGTATTTTTTTTTTTCGTATAGATTGAAAAGAGACATTTGTCAAACACTATTCTCATTTAATTATTTCAACGATTACAACAGCAACCCAGAATCTTTAGTATTTTAAAGCTTTTGTTAGTTTATTATTTTACCTTCAGATACTAACCAACCAATGATATCTAAAATTTGCTAGCACGGCTTTATCTTTGTGTATTTTCAAGAGCTCAAACCGCAGATTATCCGATACATTTAGCATAAATCGCGATGATGTCCGTATCGTCGATATCACGTGTTTGTAAATCTAAATTCGGACATTGTTTTCATGGAAAATATACAAGGTGTATCCCGCGCTCGGCACAACATGTAGGGAAAATAGTAAAAAACAAAAACTGGCCGGTAGAAATAAATTAAAAACAAATACGGTAAAATTTAAAGTAAAAACAAATGAAAACAATACGTTGCGCTATAATTTGAATTTGGAATGCTAGCTTTAAAAAAATAGAACACATGAAATTTTATTGGTTACAGACTTGCATTACTTCTAGGTTCAATTTTGTCATAAAAACATTATCTATTTATGAACGATATATTGTTTATTTGGTATTTACCAAGAAAAAACTTATTTGTTGTGACACCGTACAAATACATACATTTAATACAGAAATATAATTGTACTTAGCCCTGAAGATTTTAGGAATAAATGACTTTTTTAAAGCTGTAGTATTCTACTGCTGGGCAATTTCCTCCTACGAGTAAGTTTCGTTTCTCTGTGTCTAGCGTGGCGATTTGGTGACAGAAAATAAGATTAAGGGCAGGTTATCCCTCAAAAGTAGGACGTATCTGTCACGGGGAGCACTGACACAGGTCTGACATCGTAAGCGCCACCGCGCGTCTGATTTGACTTGCGAATGGCGCCGTCTTCGAGTTTTTGACGTGTTTCGATGTATAGAAATAATTCTATTTTATCAAACTCGGCTACCTCGCCTAGAAAAACATTATGCCTACTGCTTAGTATAAAAATATATCAATACTTTTGCCATAGGCCATAGTAATAAAAAAACATTTCGTGAAGAGGCAACTTTGAGTGTTTTTCTATCGAGCCAAGTTTAGCAGATTGTGTTTTTTGTGAGGGAATACGTCTCTGTTATATATCCTTAACTATATTAATATCATTTTCAGAATCTTATTCCTGATAAATATTAAATACTGTTCAAAGTAGGTTTAAAAAACTTTTCAGTCCGACATTTAAGGGATAACCTCCCCTTAAATCATCAAATTACCTTATTAATTAACGATTACGTAAGGATGTAGTATTTCCCAAAATTATCGAAGTAAATTTCATTGCAATATTATTATGACTGTTAGCTAAACTGTCGAAAGTCATTTCCACCGCATTCGTCAGCGTTCAGCAATATGAAGGCGAGCTATACCACGCGGTTATTTCATTAACCGACACGTTTGCGGGGCGTCGATTAATCACCGTCGTCGAAATTGCGAAGAGACGGTCGGAGAGTGAATGGATGGAGCATTGAACGAAGGTTGGAACGGTGAACGGGATATGGTAACAGAAATTTTGAATGGAGTGTCTAAGGAATCGCCGATTGGTTGGGATGTTAAAAGCATTCAGATGACAACATTCTTTTAAAATAATACTTTATAGAAAGAGAAAAACGGCTTTATTTATAATAATTGTTTATGTAATTTGATTTGAGATTATTTTATAGTCAGTAAACAGTAAATTGAAGTTTGCATAAAGTAGCTCACAGTTTGCAATTTAAAAACAAAATATATAAAAGAATGGCGCTTTGACATTCCATAATAAGTATGTACGGCGATATTGGTGGTGTCATGTCAACTACTCTATTAGTTTCATTTTTTTTTCATGGAGATCCATTCTGAATAATTTTGTGTTGCAAAAGACCCAAGTGCGGGCTAATTAAATTACTCTAAATTTTAATAATTTAAGTTAAAAATATTGTTTAGGTCCGTACAAAATGGGTCAGCGATGTCCTGGTCTAGCAGATAAAATGAGAAGTTGAATAGATAGAGAGGAGGAATACGTAAATAGTAGTTGAATAGGGTAGAGAGTGTAAGAGTACGATGAGTGAATGGGTTAATTTACGTAGGTTCTGAATGAATCCCAAATACTTAAATGTACCGGTTTAATTTGAGTACTGAATGAATGGCAGAAAACACTGATCGAGTGTTAAAAGTATGTGAGGAATTGAGTAAAGTGACACAGTGATTGAGGGTGACACTCAATGTAAATTGAATAATGGAATTATACACCACTTCTATACTACTCGTTCAAACATTTCAGTGAACTTATTTCTGTAATATTTAAATTAGGTGATTTTTAGCATTAATAATTAAATAAGATTTACATAATATAAATTATAACTGTCCATCATTAGCAGTTTAATTCGAGATATTATAATGAGTTCTTGGAACCGCAGAGTTTCCGAGGCTCATCAATTCGCGTCGACGCCTCAAAGGGCGAGTTTGGATGAGATACGCCGGAATTTATAAACATCAAGGCGTAACGACACGTGAGAGATAAGAACTTGCCTCCATTGACACGTTGCCATTCGAGCAGGGTTGTCACTAACAACTCCAAAGTTTTTTTAAATCGAGTTTTTTTTCTACACTATCGACTAAGGACTACTTCTTAGATAAAAAATGAAAATTGAAATAAAATGAGAGCCTTAGCTGGAAAATTCACGTCTCTTCATTATTCGGGCGACTGCTCTTCCATCTGAGGGAACTATCGAGAACGTTCGTACAGTACCTTCCGATTTCCTTTCAAAGTTTAGAAAAAAAAATATCACTGTGCTAGATGCAGGCCGCTTCAAGCCGGTCGGTCAACTTTGAAGTCAATAGGGTCTTTGTTCAGCAGTGGGCGTCCTGAGGCTGAAATGATGATGATAAGACTGTAACTTTGATAAGGTTTTTTGAGATAATATTAAAATAAATGCTTCTCTTGCAATATGATATGACCAACCTGCATAGTGGGAGGTGACAACCCCGGTTAAGCATTATTCGTTATCCATTTCTGTGCTCACTGGAGCCAGCCTCGACAGCGCCGAGCTTAGAAAATAAAATAACCTAAAAAACATCTCCTCAGGAATCCAGAATATTTAAAAAAAAATAGGGGTTTCTTTAAACTTAATATTTAGTGAATCTCCTAAACTCTGATGAAATAACGATAGCTTACAAATTATCATGCTCTTGATTTGAACAATAATAAATTCAGTCAATTGAAGAAAAACTCAGGTATTTGCTGTATGCTGCTTAGGGAAATGCTTATGAACTGTCAACGTGATCACGTTATGTCAACCACACATTATCGACACATCAAATATTCAAGATTTGGCTGTATTGCTTTGTACCAATGCCTTTCTCATCGTAGAAAAACATAATACTACCTACTTCAACCTCCCAAACCGACGAAAAAAATAATATTTCTGTGACTCAGTTAGTTAAATATTGCCAGAACTAGTTAACGTGCCTGTTATAGATAAATTATAAAACCTACATAGTATTAGTATTAGTACCTACACCGTGAGAGATTGTTAGACGGATACAATATAAATACTACCTTATCTCTTAGACGTGGCTTGTAAAATCCTTCGCCTATTGCAAGTTTATTACAGCTTAAGAATTTCCAGGCCATGGATCTATATCCCATTTGGCCGAACCCAAAAAGGGGATAGCGCACGAGGATTCCCATATAATTTCTTTTTGATACCGGAATAAGACCGCAGGGAGTTAAATTACGTATGTTGTAGGAGTCCCGTAACTCCCATATCGCGATCGCATCCGGTTCGAAATCGGAATAAATCCGGACGCCATGTTCGATCCTCTTAAGTTTCATTAAGGGATCTGATTCGAAGAGATATGGAAGTAAATCGGAAGTTTGCCGGTTTTCTCGATGTGGACAGGTGCAGTTTAAACGTTAGAAACTTTAATTTAAAGTCTTGAATGAATCTAAAATCCATTTTAACTTTTATTCAACTAAGATAATATAAGACTTGAAAAAAAGGACCTATATCAAGTGGCAATAGAATCTACGTCTCTTCACTGTCCGGGCGACTGCACTTATTTTATTCATTATTGTTTTATTTTTATTATTCATAGCCTCCGTTATAATTACCAGTAGGTAAATGATTGCATAAATAAAATCTAATTCAACTATCCTTCACCATAAGTTACGTAGAAGATTTATGCATGGTTACACCGTTTATTTAAGTACGTTTGCATACATACAAAGTTAGTAAGTTGAAAAAAACATTGGGCCGGGTTGCACTATCTGACTTTAACTTTAACAAACGTCAAAAGTCAGTCAAACTCCATACATAAACACCGGTTATGGTTATAGCTTTGGTTAAAGTTAAGGTGATGCAACCCAGCCTTTTGCTGTAATCTTTTGACGTTTGTTAAAGTTAAAGTAAGATGGTGCAACCCGACCTTATTGACACTTGCCATCATTAAATAAGCCTTTGCAACTAAAAATGTCCTCCCACTTGACGTATCTCCACCGTATAATACAGACGATAGAGGGCGCCACCCTCCGTATCATTCTTAAGTGCGTCTTCACAAAATCGGGAAGCACTGCGGCCCTCATTAACCAACCCTTTGGACCTCCTATCCCTCGTAAACTGGGCCCAGAACCGCCAGCTACTATCGCGATTAGATCTGGATACCTCATCGGAGATCTTTAAAGGGAAGAAGATAAGAGTATTATGGTAGACAGTAAAGCTGAGGGTAATGCTCTGGTTATGCATCAAGAAGTCTCGTCTTCGATAAGTAACAAGTATGTTTAGTGTTAAATTTGTGATGCATTTAATACCCCGTCAGTTTAACGACAAGCCATCACACCGAGTTTTCGTGTAAGGAAATATGGTGTGAGGCTGATTCGATAAACACGGTCTTTGGTATACATAACCTAACGAAAAATGTGTTGTAAAAATATCGGATTTTTAAAAAACAAATTATACCTTGAGTTCAAACTTCAAAATTTACAATGCGCTGATGACTGACAATTTTTCCAGAAAAAATAATACTCACACTGAGTAATGTTTCAAATACATCAGAGATGAGAAGCTCTGAAGATTGTAACTTAATAAAGTAAAATATTCCAAAGCAAATGCAACAACGGGCAATATCATGAAACTCTGTTAGTTGAATATAAATAAGACTTCAGCTCCTCTTGTTACGTCCCGACTGCGTATTTTTACTTAATAAATAATATCCTCTTCAGAGCGGATAGCGTTACGGAAAAGATGGCCGCTGAAAATGATGTAGAAAATCTGCGGGAAATTTTAAACGTTGGATCTCTTACAGAATGGTTAATGACAGACGTTCTGGTACATTGTTTTATATTCAACAAAAATGTTCAATTGTTTTAAGTAGATATAAACATTGTTTATGGAATAGAAATAATAATGAAGCTGATGTGTACAGCATGAAAAAACGGGAAGCAGGCTGTACAACATACACTCCATCACTCCATAAAACCATATAATCTTAATAATTTTACTAAGGCAGCAATTTTCAGGGTTCCGTACCCAAAGGGTAAAACGGGACTCTATTACTAACCGTCTGTCTGTCCGTCTATCACCAGGCTGTAACTCATGAGCCACGATAGTTAGATACTTAAAATTTTCACAGATTATGTATTTCTGTTGCCGCTATAACAACAAAGATTATAACCCCATATAAAATAAATATTTAAGAGGGCTTCCATGCAACAAACATGATTTTTTCGTCGTGATGAATCGTTGGTTTTTATAGATAGTGGTACGAAACCCTTCGTGCGCGAGTCTGACTCGCACTTGGCTGGTTTTTATGATTGACCCGAACTTAGAATCGAATTCGGAACCCTTATCGTCACCACAAACTAACGCGAATTCGTACGTCGAAGCACAAGCCTGTATTCAAAATTTAGGACTCGAAGCGAATCGGTTCGTTTAATAGACAAAACACGTATTTTAACTAAAACCAACTTTGGGAGTTCGGAGTTTCAAGATACGTACGCCGACTAGTTTGGAACTGCCTGAAATATAGGAGACGTTTATTAGCATTTAAATTTACATTACTCTATTGACATACTCAATTTAGTTGGGGGAATACCTTTAGTGGAATGTACTTTATGAGTTTAGTGAGCTTACGTTTCGTCTCCAGGGAAACGTTATGTTCCGACTAAGTTTTTGGATGGTTTAATTAACGTACAAAATGTTTTACTATTGATAAATACTAAGTGACTTGCTTGAGAAAGTTATTGAGTAAATTGTAACTAGTCCATTCCTTGTTAGGCTTAATGCTTTGAACAAGACGTTTCAATAAAATAAATGTATCTAAAATAAATTGGATTAAAAGCAAAAGTAACTGAAGATTAAACCAATTATGTATAGATCCTCAAAAAGTCAAACTTTGACTATGGTCTAATAGTAGAGGATCCAAATAGGACCCGACCTCCACCGGCCCGTTTAATGGACAAAAAGTATATCAAAATTAATATCTTAAGTAATATATGGCGAATATATTAAGTAACTGTGTTGGTTGGTGTTGTGGTACCGACGTTGTTTCTGATTTCTAAAACACAAGTGCTTTAGCTACTTACCTTAGGATCAGAGCAATGTATGTGATGTTGTCCAATATTTAATAATTATTAATTTAATTTAATATATAACAAATAATATGAACTTTAAAAAATACAATCGCTTGTTTAATAGACAAATTACATACAAATCGAAAGTATGAACTATAGAAAATGGTTGGGTTGACTATTTTTTTTCCCATCTTAACTATTAGGCAGATAAAAATAGGTAAGCCGGTACTAATAATTTTCACCGATGATAAACCGCAGTTCTGCCTAATATTTCAAAAGTAAAGGTAATTACGTAATTATTATAAATGTGTTGTATCCCATGTGCCGTATAAACGCAGCTCGTTTAAAGTAATGAGGCTCAAGTTTGCCTAAAACAATACTGCAAGACAATTCATACCTTTGCTTTGCAACACCTGGTCCCTACATTAGGCATTCTGTTTAGCGAGAATATTTCTATGGTGTGTACAAATTTTGCAAATGTACGCATGAGTAATACGCATTGTAGGCACACCGCTCTATACTTGAGCCGCGCATGCATCACCTGGGCCCTAACCATGAACTGTTAAAACAATTACAAATCTGTCAAACATTATTATTTCTGTCAAATTTTGTATGAAATGACGTACCAAAATTGACAGATTTGACAACTTTGAGATTGTTTTAAGAGTTTCGTTTGATTGGTTATGGCCCTGAAATATATACAGCTTTAATTGCGACATTATAGCGTATTCTACACTTAACAATCTACTAGAAAGCGATTATTATATTGTGTTTTCTGGGCGGCCACCGTTACCCCTCCATAAACAATAAAAAGCAAAAAACACTCCATTTTTTTATTAGATTATGTCAAAATTAGTCCAATCTGTAAATGTATTATACCCTTAAAATACAAATTTTCCTAATCAGCTTTTAAATTCCGAAGTTCCATGGTAACAAAAATGTTAAAATATACAACCGAATTGTGATCCTTCACCTTTTTCTGAAGTCGGTTAAAAACTGGTCTTCCGTATATCGTTCATGCCTTAACTTTATTGCCTAGTAAAATTGCTTAAGTACCTACAACTAATTCTCTACAAAGGAGTTAATATTATCAGCTACTGGCTTCGGAGCGCTCATGATAAGGGGGCTATAAAAATTTTGTGTTTATTACACTGGGCCAAGCTTCTTAGCGAGCTCTATAAATTGTTTAATAAGTTAAAGTAAAATTAGTTTATTGCAAAGTAGTTTCAAGTAGGTGATTGTATAAAGATTGTTATTTATTACCACATTAAGAAATAAGCGTCAAGGTAAATTTATTTAGAATCTTTTCAGCAAACAATCAAGTTTAATTTAGACTGTTTTATTATCAGCAGTTATTTTACACATAGTGTTTTTTAAATTTAAGCTTAATCATTAATCCTCTTAAGGTACGTCCCAATATTTCCTTTCTACAAATCATGTAGACTGTTTGATAACTATTTAAGACACAAATACATATTTAACGTACGTTGCCGTAAGCTATTTCTTTAAATGGTAATACTCGTATTATTAGGTATATCAATAGTAAGGTAGTGACCATAAAAACTCAAGGCTTATCACCGGAGCCCGAGCGCTGAACTTGTAACTTAACTTTTTATGTAACGCGAATGTAATTGAAAACCACTGCAAAGTTTCGTAGCGAGGATTTCATTGTTTCGAACGAGAAGCTTATGTTATTTTAGATAGTTTTAATAAGAATAATACTTTTTTATTGATACTTTTAGAATTGTCACTTTTTGTTTTCGATATTATTAAATCAAAGATAATCTATCTATAATAATATATAATCTATCTATCTTATTTATCTATATATAATATTATTAAATCAATCAAAGATTGTGTGGTCCGCGGTTTGGATTAAAAACTTGTTGGTGCTGGTTCGAATATTGTAAAGGTAAGTATTACTTATTTATTTCAACAGCAATATTCGTGGACAGCAATGCCTATAAAGTGTTACCATAGCCTGATCATCTCGTAGTATAATTTGTTATCTCTAACTAAGGCCGGTCAACTGGCCAAAGTTGACGGAGCTGGGCCAAACTACCTAATCCGGGAAGCCTCGGCGACAACATTTTGTGTGGACCCGGTACTTCGCAATTTCGCCGTCTTGGGCAAGGTTAGTTATCGAAGTATGCGACTTTGCATTAGACGTAGAGGTAGCTGGTTAGTATAATACCTATGTGAGTACAGGATTTTTTTGAAGGTCATTTGAAACGACTTTCATGAAATGAAAGAAAAAACCAGTAAGTTTGTGTTAAATATCTATAAAATCGAATGCAAGCATTACTTTTAACTTTTCATTTTATAACTGTCTATTTGGTATTGCATAACGTTGGTTAGTTTTTAGTTTGCTCCACTTTATGTTTCGTAAATAGGAGGAAACTTGACTGTTTTATTCCATGTGTATGTAAAAGTAAGTTTCCTAAATATTATTTCAAAAAATGCTATAAAAACTCTTCCACATATTTTTTCTACATATTGCATCTTTTTAGATTACCTACTCAGAATAATTGTCTTTCACAACACCAAATGTTGTATCTTTGGTTGATAATTATAAGCAAGCTTGTAGGAGAACCGCAGATGTCGAATATAATTGTTGTTTGCGCGAAAAATATTGTCCTGAAATAAGGACAAATTTTACTCACGCTTGTTTGTTTCGGGTTCACGAGTCTAGACGCGGTTTTACAAAGTTTTAAGTCATGAGAGGGTGACATTAAATATGACGTATAAGATCTAGCATTAAATTAGTTAATTTCTTACCTACCGTAAAAAAATGCACACTGTAGTTATGTTAAAAATATAAAATAACAGGGTAAATCGTTACTCAAAGTAGAAAGATTTAAAAAAAATACACCTAGATGTGTGATTCTCTTGAGTAACTTCATTAAAAAATGTCGACCGTACAAAAAAAATTATCCACTTTTTCGCAAAAAAAACTTTTTAGGATTGGTTAAATCATGAAAAAATAATTTAGACTGATAAGAAAAACGTAGTTTTTTATTGGATTTTAGCTCGTGCTTATTACCTGTGGCCACGTCAGGGTAAACAAAGCGAATACAGCTTTTAAAAAAATGCTGAGATCTATGCAAATGTCTCAAGTCAAAGTTCCAAAGATGTAGTCGTAAAAAGTATTCACGCTACCTCTCATGGCAAGTCCCCGCCCCATAATATCTATGGAGGCGGCAACACAAGGTGTGGGGTCAATAATGGGGGTCAAATATTTGCGGCAGCCCTGCGGGCCGAGGTGTTTGCTCCTTGCCACTGCATGTATATGTTGGACGTGCTATGTTGTTCTGAGGGCTGCTTCTTCAATGTATACTTTGTACCAACTTAGAGTTTTTTAAGCAAACTAATTGTTGCAATGTGATGTAAAACGCCGAGATCTAAGATGAAACAGTTTATTTAAACTAAGCCACACGGAATTGTAGACACCGATTGCGACGAGCGGTGTCGCTCGTGGATCGATTTGAACTGAACGTCCCATAGGGGCCGTGACGGAAAAAAAAGGTATCAATGTACCCTCGAAATGTGAAATTAACAACCAATAATTTGACATATGAACGGGTAGGCAATCTAGTACACAATGATGACACACTTAATTCAAAACATATGAAAAATATTATAAATACGGTTGGTGAGCGCGTCGCTAACACAGTACGATAATATGACAATATATGAAAATAACAACGTCGACGACCTGTATGGAGCCTTCTTCTAAGGATTTCTATGTTACTTTCATAGTAACAGTTGCTTGCACAAACTGGAATAAATAAAGGTTTATTTTTTGATACAAATAATCTGTTTTTGAGTATAGTATTTAAACTATATTTTAATTTAAATGATCGTCTATAACTATATATAAGCGTAGGACGCCCACCCACAAGGTGGGCAGACGACCTGGTAAAGGTTGCAGGACGACGCTGGATGCAGGCCGCCTCCAATCGGCCGATCTGGAAGTCACTGGGAGAGGCCTATGTTCAGCAGTGGACGTCCTGTGGCTGAGATGATGATGATGATGATGATGATCGTCTCTACTCTGTAGGTGGTACCTACTTGCAACGTGTGAAGTCCTAAATGAATGTACATTTTTTCGCCAGCCTTAAGCGCAGATGCACGGTAAGATAAGCGAATTAAGGCAAGATCGCTGCGTTTTTCTTTGGTTTATATCTCAAACTTAAAAAGTTACACTGAGTTAACTAACTGAACTACGTAAACTATGCTCAGCTGGCTGTTCTGACGATCACAGTTAAGTTAAGCCCCTCAGCCTTCATTTACTACGTCGTCAGTGCTGTCATTGTTATGCTTCATCAACAATTTTCCGTAATTGTTAGCGTAAATTAGTCGTGATTGGTTGTACAGCTACACGAGTTTATGTTAGTTATTTCAGCTAAACACCCTTTGTCCAAAGTGTTGTTGAAAGGAAATTAAACAAAAGCTCTTTAATCGTCCCACTGCATGGCACATGTCTCACGTCAACTTTGAAAAGAACTATATCTGCAGTGATATTTTTACTAAGGACGACCTCCGTAGCCGAGAGGCGAGCATGCCGGACTGTTAATGGCGCCGCCATCTCTGAGGTTCCGGGTTCGATCCCCGGTCGGGTCAATGTAGAAAATGAACTTTTCTATATTGGCTCGGGTCTGGGTGTTGTGGTACTGTCGTTGTTTCTGATTTCTATAACACAAGTGCTTTAGCTACTTACCTTAGGATCAGAGCAATGTATGTGATGTTGTCCAATATTTATTTATTTATTATTTATTTATTTTACTATAAATTATTTTGTGCTTCTAATATGGGAAAAATATCACTAGGTCAAACTTCAAAGTGGTCAGCTATCTACTTAACTTTTATAATCACTGCCAAAGTAGGTACTGTGGCCCCTAAGTACATGAATAATTGTGAATAAATTAAATATATCGGGTGTAAAAAAAGGCTTAACGAAGCCGAACACCACATATTCTACGTATTATTACGATCATTTTTTTCTTTTACACTATACCTGGGAAATGACGGGTTACCGAGTTATTGACAGTCAAAGTTACAATTTTTTTTTCAAAGATTTTTTACAAAATTGACTCCTGTTTGATAATACCAAACTTTTTTACAAAGAAACATGATCCGCTTACATACACAGGCATAGTCTGTGGCGTGCGCGCTATACATTGCGGGTTAGAAATAAGTTATTTTTTTTGATACCCAAAAATAAAAGTCATTTCCCAGCAATTATTTTTTTTGCATTCTACTTGGTTTTATGTATAGAATTCGTGGTTTAAGGCTTCGTTAAGCCTTTTTTAACACCCTGTATACCTAAGAGACAACCCTAAGACCTAATATGTTATTGTATGATCTTACGCTTTGTTACAAACCGGTAGGAAGGGTTGTGCTTTGATCACTATACTTTGTGTTTAGCGGTAACCATAATAATATAATTATGCGGTTAATGTAATAACTAAAATTTGTACACAAATGTGTAATTTTGCATGTTTTGAAAGACAATTGTTGGGAGCAAGGTCTGACATGCCATGGCAAAACTAATGAGTGATAATTAAAGTATTATACTAGTGTATCATTGTTACAATATTAGGGAGTTTTATTCAAATTCATTCCAAAATTATTTCAGTTATAAAAATAAAGATCTTTACTCAATGAAAGATATAAGATTTAATGTTTTTCACCGTGGAGTTTAGGTTTATCTCTTACAGAAAAATGGATCTTGGAGGATGGATGTTCTTTACTTTAAAATTAATTAATAAAATATATAGAAAATCTGCTACAAAAAAATCTTCATAGGTTAGTGTGGGGGGGTTCTTAGCTATGAAAAAATAGAATACATACATAAGTGTAACTAAAATAAACGGTTCTTTGGGATTGACTCTGGTGCTCAAATACAAAAACTTTCTGAATGAGACGAAGACCGAAATCTCAAAAAACTCTTCTTTAAATCATAACTCAAGATCGGACGTAGTTTCAAGGATTTTGTTGTGTAAGTACTCAATGCTGCCACACCTATAAAAAAAGTTATTCTTCGTGTATTTCAGCACTAGTGTCAGCACTTATGAGGATAAGATGTTATTTAAGCTACACCATGTCCTTATCAATCGTCTACACATCATACAATAGTAACTAAATCAATGTCGCAAACATAATTTCGCTGTAACATATCAATTCCCACATTGTTCATAGCCTCGGCAAACATTACCCTCCGGTAAGCATAGTGCATTAGAGAAAACAATTGGTTCTCAACCTGTTTTTAAATGTAGCCTACTTAAATAAAAATAGAATAACCCCAAAAAAGCGATAAGCCGTCATAACAAATACAATTCTAATCCCTAACGAAAATATAAACTTTACGTTATAAATACTTAGAAAATGATTGTAATAGAAGACTACCTACCTACTATTCGAATGACAGGTAGATAAGTTAACATTCGAGGGGAGGTAATAACTTATTTATGAAGTCATGTCAATGTGACTTTAGAATGTTGTGAGTATAGAAGTTTTTCCACGTCTCTAAATCATAACGATAAGATGAAGTTATGTTACCACATTAATTCAAGAAAACAAAATTATTAACAACAAAACTTCAATTTTCAGCATTGCTTAAGTATTCGATGCTAAGCATAGCAAGTAGGAGAGATTCTACTTAAAATGAGAAGAAAAGATGATAGGATTTATCTTTAAATTGAGAATAAGAAATTGTATAGTATAAAATTGAGAATAAGGAATTAACTTTAGATTGAGAACCGATGGCGTACCTTAATGTAATGACCCCGATCAAACTCCTGCAATTGAATTGACGCAACCCGAACCGATTTCATCCACATCAATTGCAATCGATTACAAATCGAATGGTGACCATCAGATGATGAATTTACCAGGCTCGAGTACAAGCGCTACTTGGAGTCCAACCTCATTAAATTTCATTGGAACTTCGAAATAATATCAATTAAATGTGAAATAAGCTGAAATCAAACATTAATTTCTGGATTCCCTACTTTTTAAGTGGGGTTATCTTTTTTAGTAGGTCAATAGATTCTAATATAATAATATACATTGTGTTGGAATTGCATAATAATGTAGGTACTTACATATTGATAAAAAAAAAGTTAAGTTAAATTTTTTTTTTTAAAGGACCTATTGGTCTTTGAAAATATTGTGAGTTGTCTACCTGATTCCACTGATTGGCATGAGCAGAGAGATTGTTGTTTACGATAAAGAAAAGATTGAAATACTTTTATGTCACAGTTTCAATTTTATTTACCAGTCAAGTCAACTATCTTTTTTTGGAGGGTTTCCATTCTAGGAGGATCAAAAAAAATTGTACTGCCTTCCTACCTCAATAGGCGTGTAACAAAGTCGTTCTGTATCTACGAGATGTTGTCTAAGCCCGTATTTATTTACAGACCTATGTACACCCTCCTCAAAATCAAATCGACTCTAAACACACACGATCCGTCTCGCTGACTAATTGTGCCGTGACGTCACCGATCGCTGCGGTCCGCCGACCCATTAATCACAACAGGTGCGTCAAACATAATCATATTAATTAAATTTGGCACAGCCCTAGCTCAGCGAGACATATGGCTCATTAGGCCAGCGTCTTGGCAAAAACGGTATACGAGCAACGGCAGTGCTAATGGATTTGGAGCTGGTATTAATATTGCAAAGGGAAATTAAGTGGTAAATACCTACGGAGTGAACAAGATCATTATTGTACGCTCGAGGTATTCGTAAAACATGTCTTGACTAGTCTCTCAACTGTAAAATGGACAAGTCGGGGCTTTCTATATATAAGTATATTTAGAAAAGAAAATTGAAAAAATAAATTATACAGGTTGACTTTTTTATCACCACTAAAACCTTCTGAGAAGACTCCCTTGATACAAACGAACAACTCTTTCTATTAGACCAACTCTCGAACTGCAAAAAAAAGGCGTTCTATACATTTTGGTCGAATGAATATTGATATTTTGTGTGGGAGTCTTCTCAGAAGGTTTGGATGGTGATAAAAACGTCAACCTGTATAAGAATGGGCCAGTAAATGCACTAATAATAGTTTTCATGACTTCGTAATAAGGAATTGTGTTGTAGGCACAAGACAGAGAATGTTGCCAGAGGTGTCTTCCAGCACAATAATTATATCTCACTGATTGAAAGGTCATAAAAGTGACCAAAAGTGTAGTTGAGCTGGAGCGATAAAGTGAAATGTTTAAATAGACAAATAATTAACATGTCTTAAGACAATAACATTAAAAACATTTTATATTGATTGGTCTACCTATCATATCACTCAGTCATTTTTAGAATAACGAATTATGATTTTGAATCTTTGTGGAATATCTATAGTGTCTTCAATGGAGGCTTCATAATCTTTAATTCTAATTTTTATTGCCTTCACTTTGTAAAATAACTATGTTTTTTATAAACAGGTATTTTATTAAACCATCTGTTTAATTTGCAGAAATGCTGCCGTAAAAATATCCCAGCACGAACCATATTTTCGTTTTTAATCCTGGAACTTCAGCCAGCAGAGTATTCGACCACGCCACATTGCGGTGGGTGCTCCACTACACACATAATTCACGGCGACACCTGCGTAGAGCAGTTTTTCGTGTCGCCTCTCAATGGAGTGTCGCTGACACTTGTGTTTACGGCCTGGCCAGGGGTTGTCACCCTAAACCTCCCTATAACAAGAAACTATTTTAACAACTTGGCCAGGGATGTTTAAATTGAGGTACTTAACCGTACTTAACCTTTTTGCCAAAAAATTCAGAATTATCGGCTCAGTCTCTTTATAACAAGGAACTATTTTAACAACTTGACCAGGGATGTTGAGATTGAGATACGGTTAAAAACCTTTTGGTGAAGAAATTCTGAATTATTAGCTCGGTCTCTATAAAACAAGGAACTATTTTAAAAACTTGGCCAAAGATGTTCAGACTGAGGTACAGTTAAATAAAAGCTTCCGGCTGAGAAATTCAGAATTATCGGATGTAGATTGGATAAAATTCAGGATTCACCAGAGTTGAAACGATTTAATAACAGAGTGGTTCTCGCAAGGCTATTGTTGCGATGTGATGAGCACGAACATTGAATGTATCTCATTATATGGATTTTTTTAATGTATATTAGATCTGTATTCCTAATTTAGGACAAGTTTATTAATGTGATTTTTAAAAACGACAATGATTTGTTTAGAATATTTAATTTTACTTTTATTTTCGGCCTTGGTTTATAAAAAATAGTAGGTTTCGTATTATTAGTTTCGATTAATTATGTAAGTTAAAGATAGAAAAATAATGTTGCTAAAACAACAACAGTTTGAAAGAAAGAATCTATCAAAGTTGTCGACAGTTTGATTAGATTGTAACCTACCATACTGACTTCATCGTTCATGGTCACTATCATTAAAAATGATTGTTTCGTGATTAATAAAAACAAGGTAACACAATAGTTATCCTTAACTAATTACTTTAAGCTACTATACGGCGTTGGGAGGGGGATTCAGTCGTACGTCAATGTGACTCTTTACCCCTATCGAAAGTCCGTGCACGTCTGAACAAATGAAACATTTTCGTAGGCCTTGGTGCACGGAAACTATACCCTAAAATGTTATTCGTATAGTGTAAACCCCGCCTTCGATGCAAGAAGATCTATGAGGCGATTTAAACTAGTGTGTAAACTTCACTGGCAAGCGGCCCAAGGAAAGTATCAGCCCGCATTAAGTTCGCAAAGTGAAACTAAATTCCCATTTGGGGACATTTCGGATTCGCTGTGCAATGGGTGCGCTAATATCGGCGGAGTTTCACGGATTTTTGAGAGATTTTTGGTGATTTGTTTACTTTTTCATACACATATTTACCTGATGGTATCGCTTGATATTGGCCTAGTCAGAGGCCTTAAGGCGGCTTGATTACACCTGACAGTAAGGTTCAGTCACTGGCCTTACAATACCCCTCCACTAATCCCCACTGGGCCCGCGTGGTGAAGTATGGCCCAAAAATACCTCATAGTTGAGGTGACACCTGTGCCCTGCAGTGGGACGTATATAATGGGCATACTACTTTTTTTTACACATATTTACATATAACTTCTTTACCATAAGTGTTTTGTAATGAAGAGCGATATTCCCCAAGGCGCTAGTCACACCACATTTTTATTTAGCTACTGAATATATAAATGGTATTATCAATATTAATTTTTTTTTCTATAGTTTATTAAGTTTAATAATTTAAAAAGTATTATTGAAAAAGCGTAATTTAGATATATCAGATTTTTGACTTATTATCACACTGATATTGAAATAAAACTATATAATGACTTAGGATAAGGTTACAAATGTATTTTAGGTTGGCGATTCCTGCACTCCGGTAACGTGGAGACGAGGGTATAATATTTATTTTATGTAGTGTCTCAGTGTCGACTAGCCGAGAGTCTTATGATTTATTGTTTTCAAGGCTTTTACAGGAATTACTAAGATAAATCTTCATTCTGACATTGCAGCGAAGAGTAACTTAAACGGATATAAAAATATAGTATTCTTTATGCCAATGTTGTCAAACTTGTAAATTATTATGTTATTATGACCTTGTAAATTAAAAAAAAAAGAAGTTATGAGTCAATTTAAATAGTACATTATGATACAAGTGTGCTACGTTGGTCATTATACAAGAGGCATTATTATAAGCGCGAGCCGCAGGCGAGCGCGGTAAGGAAGCCGAGTGTGATAATGATCAATGCACACGAGTTGCATACGACGTTTTTCAACACAATTGCGAGGAAAAAACAAACTAAAATCTAAAATACCTTTTCCGAATATGACTTGGCGTTTTTGCTGTTTTTCTATGCATTTTGGCGGCAACAGGCTATCACTCGCGTTTCGTGCCTCGATAAGTATTTCCGAAGGGGTTGAATAACATTTTACTCGTCTTTACTATTTAAAGTAGACATTTTTGATAGTAATTAACCACACAGCAACAACTTTACCAAATAATAATGGAAAATAGCACGTAAGTTTTGTTTTTTTCGCGCGCCGCAATTTCGATGCGCGCGCAGGTTCAATAATGGCACAGGAAAAACCGGCTGTTCAGCCGAGTAGCAGCAATTTAAAAATAAAATAAACTATAAATTGTTTCTAAAAATGATAGTTAAGTTAGTTTGTGTTTATTAATATACAATTTAATAAAATGAAATATTTATTTGTCATCTTAACCCTTAAATAATTTAATATACGTAAAATATTCAATGTTCTTAGACACAAACTTTTGCTGTATTTTTTTTTTAAAAGTTTACATTACCGCACTAGTGCGATAATCTTTTTACAGCACAAGTGCGTAATATGATGAGTTATGATACTAAAAACGGTGTTATAAGAGTGAATTTACGAGTAACTGTGTTGAAAAAGATCTTTTTCTGTATTGCTCCGACTTGAGAACCGAACTCTGGAGCTTCTTCAGCGTGTATTATCGCGCAACCACGTAGGTCGTACGCTAAGCAATATTTAACTAACAAAAATTGAAATTACGTCAGTTAAAATATTTTTCAAGGTTGGCAATATAGTAAACCAATAATATTGTAACGTGACTGTCCGTGACACCCCTAGTGTAAAAGAGATTTTCCTAAATCATAGACAAGTTTCAAATTAAACGGGAAAAAACTGGGAATTAAAGTTGATGAAAAAGGAGAACAAAATCCAGCACTGGCGCGGACAAAGCCGGAAGGAACCGCTAGTGCTATTCTACTAAAACACTCTTTAGTAGTCTTTACATGTTTACCTTAAGGGATGATTAATAAATTATACCATCTTAATGTAATTATAATATGTTTTTACTACTTATAAATATAAATACTGAATATTGGACAACATCACACACATCGCTCTGATCCTAAGGCTAGCACTTATATTATAGAAATCAGAAACAACGACGGTACCACAACACCCAGACCAGAGACAATATAGAAAAAGTTCGTTATCCACATTGACCCGACCGGGAATCGAGCCCGGGACCTCAGAGATGGCGACCGATGCCAAGTCCGGCGTGCTCGCCACTCGTCTACAGAGGCCGTCAAATAATATTTCATTTTATTACTCTGAACAATTATTGTTATATAATTTTAGATGGCATGTAAGAAAAACTTATATAAATGTACGCCTGAGGTTAGGACCGAGGCTGGACGTCATCTCCAGAAAACATTTGTAATAAAACAACATAAATTTTCTTACCTTTGCCATTGAGGGTTCAGTACGTTCGTGGTTCTGATGTACCTGTAAAAACAAGAAAACATGTTTAAAATATTTTTGCAATTTTATAAAACTGCGCTAAAATTAATAAGTTTATTAACAAGTTTCATTTTTCATGATAAACATTTTATGATATATTGTTTTAAAATTTAATGGTTACTAACACTAGAATAGTTTGTTTCGAGATTGCAACTCCGTTGCAAGTTACTCCGTGATCATGGCGCTTGCAACAGTGCCGAAATATCGGGAACTCAAAAATAAGGTATATGGTAGCAATCTCGTAACAAATTAAACATTTTATGGATTGTACCTACATAATAGTGAAAGTCTTTAATTGTCTTAACTTAAAGTAAAATAATGCTAACACATCTAAGATACAAAGAAAATAATTGCTTACAAAATAATTAATATTGTTGAGGGTTGCTAAACTCAAATCATTATCCTACTCTGCAGTAAATAAAAGTAAACTTTGATTGTTTCATTGTGGTAAATCGTGGTATGTATCCTAAAATTATGTGAGAGTATTTTGTTATCGTAATATAATTTAATAACAAAAATTTGATTATTGATACTTTTTAGTTTTATAAATACAATTAAATCGCTACTATTGAATCATTATCAGCCTTTCAGCCCACTCAGGACCTCCCCTATGGAACACCATGGAGCGGCTCTGAGACGTTTACAGTTATATGACATTATAAACTAAAACACTATACTTACCCAGAACGGGTATTAATGTAACACATACCTCTTTTTATTTATTATTTTCCCGACGTTTCGGCTTAATTGCATAGGCCGTGGTGTTTCCGCGGGAAAATAATGAATAAAAAGAGGTGTGTTGCATAAAAACCCGTTCTGTGCATAGTGTTTTACGTTTACAGTTATATATTTGTGCTTAAAATACCTGTGTGATTGAGAGTAAAATAAAGCAGGTAAGGTACATTGTAATATTATAAGCTGGGCAGGATTATCTTAGCATTACGCCGGTGTTCAACCAAGGGTTTTATTGCCTTGTATTTCTTCGTGGACCCCTGAAAGCGTCTTGGAGTTAGGGCTGTCTACATACAGTTTTTTGGTTTAATATTAGCAACGTGGATTTGATTCAAATTCATAGAAATTTTATTAATTTTTAAATCGAAATCATACCATAACTGATATCTCAGCAAAATTTGACCGAGTGTTAGAAAAAAAAGTAAGAAATTGTTTACTGAATACTTACTACGCGTTGGCTATGAACATGATTTAATTATTATTTACTATAAGGTAATTTCTATAACACAAGTGCTTTAGCTATTTACCTTAGAATCCAATATATGATAAAAAAATGTTTATAAAAAACATGACATTGAAACTATAATTTAAATAATCTGAACACTACTAAAAACTCATTAAACCATACTAAGTCGCGATAACATACACAAAAAACGAAAAGACTTTTAGTATAATGAAAGCCTCAATTTCTTTTTGAGTCCGTCAAATCGTTTTCTTATACGCATTAATAACAACGAGTGACAAAGGCTGACGGACACGAGGTTTGCTAGGTACCAGCAGGATGTGCAGCGGGCAAGTTACGCACGCACATACTTACATACTTAAATACATTGTCATCTCAGCCAACGCTTGTCGCCCCGCTACATCGTGGATGAAATTGACGGGCTATAAAAACTACCTCGCAGTCATCTACTCAATAAACTTAATATAAAGTTGGTAACCCTGGCCGGACTCACCGGGACGTAACGGGAAGCGGCGGTTACAGCGCTTCCGGTCGCCGATTCCCTTCCTTGAATTATGGATACAGTTGAATTGTTATTTTTTTAATATTCCTCCATTTGACCCTGCGGTTCTTTCTTTTACGAACGCTTAAACGGCATGTTCCATTGCTTCCGAAATGGGTTGTTTTACATTTTCACTAAGGTCGTGAACTTTGACGGCTTTATTTTGTATGTTTATGTAGTTTCGGGATTTTGATGATGACCTTTGCGTTCAATAGAAAATAAGTAAAGTCAACTTAGTACTTCTTAAAGGGCGCAGATATGCAGCTATTTTTGTAATACTTTAGTTAGACTGGCGGCCGAGGTTTTAGGATTTCTACTTGTACTCTGGGCAGGTCAGGATAGAAATCAACCTCCCCAGTGAGCACAGACATCTATATCTAACCTCTTAATTATTAATACACAAAAAAGTCTCTGGTCCAATCCTACCTATGTTTTTTAATTCGTTTACCAAAGTCTTAGACCTGGTGCCTTTGCCCCAAGTAAATTTAAAGGCCTAAAGGAGCAGCGTTAGGATAGTAGGTGTGGTGTGTAGTCTAGCAGACTCGCCAGAATGACCAGAGCGATGGCTAAGGTAGTTCTGGCTGCTAAAGTATTTAACTTCCTCAGTAAAAAAATACGAATGAATTTGCTGACCTATTTTTGTTTCTTATGTAAAGCAAAATATTTAAGAAATCGTAACATTTCATTCGTGTTTGTATTTACAAAAATGCGAATTTAATAATTTATTTAAGGAAATGATTATATATTGGTGTTAATATTTGAAAAAGCAAAAAAATATTTACAATCCTTGGGTTTCTGGATATTTTTTTCCTGTTTCGGTGTTTTAAGATGATAGAATTCTACATTCATTGAACCGAGATTAATGTTACATTAAAACCTCCGCCATCTTTACTCCGGATTACGCTTTTTAGCGACAAAGGGATGAGAATCGTGACAGCGTAATTCGAAGACAGCGAATGAATCAAGCACATCTTTGTGCTGGTATGTAGGTCAGTGAGAATGTCTAGGATCAGACTAAAGCTTACAGATCTGGTCACAAACTTAGTAAAGTTAGCCGTTTTAGTTAGGGTATTCTGAACTAGGATTCGCTCGTGTAGACTAGAAATTAAACGTTTTTATACTCCAGAATAGGAATCCTAGAGTAATAATCCGGCCGATTGCGAGTCGGACTCGCGCACGAAGGGTTCCGTACCATTATCTATAAAAACAGCAACAAAATCACGTTTGTTGTATGGGAGCCCCCTTAAATATTGTATTCTGTTTTTTTGTATTTGTTGCTATAGCGGCAACAGAAATACATCATCTGTGAAAATTTCAACTCTCTATCACGGTTCATGAGATACAGCCTGGTGACAGACGGACAGACGGACAGACGGACAGACGGACAGACGGACAGACAGACGGACAGCAGAGCCTTAGTAAATCCCGTTTTACCCTTTGAGTACGGAACCCTACAAATGGCCTTACTCTATGTCTAAATTATAATAGTAACATCTGTCCAAATGTTAGCTTCCTAAGTTTAAGGGTCTGGGCTGGGCGTTGGCGAGTTAATCAGTAAGTCTAGACTTTTTTATTATTATTTAAGTTGGGAATGAACAGAAATTCGAACAATATCTGAGTCATCCAAGCCAACAAATGTTATTCTCTAACGGAAGAATGTGACTCGAGCGTTATGGTAGACATTTGCACGAGCTCGCCTGTAGACACCACTGTCTTGCTTATTTCTACCGCCGAACATCTAAACTATGTTTCATAGTTATTACAAACTAGCTGTGCTTCGTTTGTGTGGAACTGTGGACTAGCACGATGTTTAGTATGATAACGCAAAACATTCAAATAAAGATATCCCACAGGAACATTTAACCGGGATAAAAATAATCCTATATTAAGGCCTTAACAACACCCAAGTGTCAGAATACCAAATTCAAATTGTCAGAATACCTGCTACTTGAATCTAAAAATTTAAAATACGATATACTAGAAGAGGATTCAATAACCATCTTGAATTGAAAAATTTTGATTTTCCGTTAAGTCCCTTGGATTAAAACATGCACAAAAAAGTGTCTATTTTTTCATAAATTGCAAATGTTCTCTTAAACGGCACAAGCTATTTCATTACTGTTTTAACTCAAAATAAGATTTTGGAAATATACATGTTTTAAATTAAGAGTTTTATTTAAAAAATCTCGTTAAAGGCATTAATTTCATAAAAAAACATGTTTTCCCGATTTTTAGAGGTCATCCGCACGCGCGAAATTGTATGGGCGCGACGCGTCAAGGTCATTCAAGCGTGTTAAGGCCTTAATCACAATACCTATATCACAAGTGCTTTAGCTACATACCTCAGGATCAGAGCAATGTATGTTAATGATGTCCAATATTTATTTAATCCAGATCATATTCTATATGTATGCAAAATTTCATACAAATCCGTTCAGCCGTGTACGTGTGACTCACAAACTTTTGCATCTAAAATAATAGTGGAATACACATTACTCCAGCAAGGGTACAATTTTATACTCACCTTAGTGTATATAAGATTTTTAATACTTGAAAAAAATCGTCCATTTGTCAGTCAATTTGACAGCGAGAACCACTTGAAAGATTTCGTCGAGTTGACTAACGTCTCGGTAGCTTAGTGGTCAAAGCACTCGCCCGGTATGCGATGGACGTGGGTTCGGATCCCACCTGAGGCGGAAGATTTTTTTCAAGTATTAAAAATCTTAGATAAACCTAGCATGGTAATTGCTAAAAACAAAAATTTGAATTAGTGTATATATTTTGTCCCTCATTGACAGATGGTTTAAAGATTGATGTTTTTGTTGGAAACTGGTTATAACCAGAATATAATTAATGTCAGACAGACAGAACGTATAACAAACCTCTGCAAATATCGACTAGTTATATTATTATTACTTATTTAGTTAACACATAGTTTGTTTATTATTATCTAAGTGAACAGCTGAGCTTGACAGTTACGACTAGGCAATGTCTAGACACATAATGAAATTACTACGTGTCTCTCGATGACTATAATTCATATCAATAGTTTCATTGACAGATGTTTAGCGTGTTAAAGCAATGTTATTAATATCAGCATCATAATTAAGCTTGAGCTAAACAAGCTTCAAAGACAGATCTTATTGCGTATGTGTAAGTAATTAAAACAGTAATATTAATATTATGAGCCTTGAAGTTTGCGCAGGTATATATTTTCTTTTTATGTAATGGTGCTGATTTTATACTTTACAGATCCTCTGATTATTGTTTATTCTATAACTTTAGCGACTTGACAATTGATGGTTTAGCTCAATTGTCTTTTTTTTAAATTTAATAATAATAATAAATAATAATAATAAATATTGGACAACATCACATACATGGCTCTGATCCTAAGGTAAGTAGCTAAAGCACTTGTGTTATAGAAATCAGAAATAACGACGGTACCACCGAGACGATATAGAAAAGTTCGTTTTCTACATTGACCCGACCGGGGATCGAACCCGGAACCTCAGAGATGGCGGCGCCTTACATAGTCCGGCGTGCTCGCCTCTCGGCTACGGAGGTCATTTCGAGTCATATTCAGCCCACCACAGATCAATGTTCATCTTTAGCAATTTTTCTGGTTTCTCATCATAGCACAGGAAAATAAATCCCTTATTACAAATCAGTATCTTAACTACTGCTTAATTATTTTTAAGAACATGTCCGGTTTTTCAAGACGTCTACCTACTCCAGACGTGTTGACAAGTACATGGTTAATCCCGGGCGCCAGCTGAAGGCCGAGGAGACTAGCCCATAAATAACGGGTTTTGTTCCGAAACCGTGCAAGCGTGCATTATTTTAATGGATTTTTTATACTTTGCCGACTATATGACCAAAAAGTAGGAAGGAACAGAAAGTTCAGTCAGAAAACAAGTTGGTTTATTACAGTTCGCGCAAATGGATCAAATGAATCGCAAATACAAAGTGATTTTCTTTAAACACTTCATTTCTGTTCGCCATTTTGAATGAAATCGAATCAGTAGTTAATAATTTTGTAATAAAAAAATCAGAATACTGTAAAAAAAAAACACAGAATACGTTTTCTACGACTAGTAACTTTAATAAGTGTCAGTCGGTAACTAAGTAGGTTCATAATACGTAAACCAATTGTAATTTTCACCGTTACTGATATGTTTTTTTTCAATTTATCTTACTTAGTTTAACAGTTGAAATAAAAATAATTTAAGTCACCTAGTCGTAGTACCATAGTAAACAGTTGAAATAAAAAAAAACAGCCAAGTGCGAGTCGGACTCGCGCACGAAGGGTTCCGTACCATTATCTATATAAAACGAGCAAAAAAAAATGCTGTATGGGAGCCCCCTTAAACATTTATTTTATTCTAGTTTTTAGTATTTGTTATTATAGCGGCAACAGAAATACATCATCTGAGAAAATTTCAACTGTCTAGCTACCACGGTTCATGAGATACAGCCTGGTGACAGACGGACAGACGGACAAACGGACAGACAGACAGACAGACGGACAGCGGAGCCTCAGTAATAGGGTCCCGTTTTACCTATGGGTACGGAACCCTAACAACGGCAAAAAAATCTCGTTTGTTGTATGGGAGCCCCCTTAAATATTTATTTTATTCTGGTTTTTAATATTTGTTGTT
The DNA here is from genome assembly GCA_950371115.1 of Anania fuscalis. Taxonomy (NCBI): domain Eukaryota; kingdom Metazoa; phylum Arthropoda; class Insecta; order Lepidoptera; family Crambidae; genus Anania; species Anania fuscalis. Next base: position 21,811,600 of record OX493325.1, read on the forward strand.
ATAGCGGCAACAGAAATACATCATCTGTGAAAATTTCAACTCTCTAACTTTCGCAGTTCATGAGATACAGCCTGGTGACAAACGGGCAGACAGACAGACAGACGGACAGCGGAGCCTTAGTAATAGGGTCTTACCCTTTGGGTACGGAACCCTAAAAAAACGTTCGATTAGCATGCTTTCTACTAATGCAAGCAGTTGTCCTACTGTTCTCCTATGTATGTTGGGTATGACAGAGGACGATTTATTTAGACGGCTCTGTCTGGGTAGCGTCTGAGAATCAATCTGATGAAATAAAAGTAGGATTTACATTCCTTAATAACTTTACACACTTAAGAATAATTTATTGTACTGTACTCTGTTAAATTCGCTTTTTGTATAGTACATGTGTGCGCTAAATTATTATTACAAAACGGGCTCACTCAGCAAACATCATACCGCCTACGTTTGAGAGGTACTAACAGTTTGTATGGAAAAATAAAATTTACGTTTTTAGAATTTTTCTTTCAATATCCATATTTTGTCACCGTTTAAACCTTTCCTGGACTTCCACAAATAGTTCAAGACCAAAATTAGCTAAATCGGTCCAGCCGTTCTCGAGTTTTGGCGAGACTAACGAACAGCGATTAATTTATATAGAGACTAGCAGCCCGTCCCGGCTTCGCACGGGGTAGACAATTATCGCTAATAGTTTCGGCAGCGCATTCGACGAAAGACATTTTAAGACTCATTTTTCTACACCTTCGGTTACATTGTTCAAATTTTACCAAGGATCCCTAATTTTTTCAAAATGAAATGTAGCCTATGCCAAATTGGAAGAATGTAGCATTCTATTGGTGAAATAATTTTTTAAATCGGCCCAGTACTTTTTGAGCCTATTCATTACAAACATACAAAAATAGGTACAAATCTTTCCTCTTTATAATATTAGTATAGATATAGATAACTATCCGCAACTGAGCATGTGTTTATTAATTTTGTTGGTACCTACTATGTCCGTTTTATACAACCCTTACTAATTATTTTAACCAATGAATATGGCCGTCCCAAAGCCACCCGAAGTCGAAAAACAAGCCTTCAGCAGGCCGCCATACATTTGCATTTCGCTGATTGATTATTCAATCGGACAGCCGCAGAAGTGTCCCCACTCCACTGCCTTGGTAGGGTTGTCGTGTAAATTTATTATTATATCCCAGTAAAAAAACTGAAATTATTTAAATCCAGTGGTCATTTTGACGACAACTACAAATTAAAAATTTCATTTGTTTTTCTAGTGTACTGTATGTTCCTTACCAAATTGTATAGCTCTAGATCAACGGCAACAACCCTAAATACATTTCAATGAAACTATTATATTAAAAAATGTGACCTAAATAACATTAAAAGTACTTTTATTATGTACGTTGTCTTGGTAAGCTGCTTGACTTTTTGAACACCTCAAAGGGACTGTAGATTTAAGTATTCAGGCTCTTTGAATTATTAAAAATAGTTATTGTGTTTAATGTTGGCAGCCCTAGTCAGCGCCCCTGGCGGTGTCCATAGCGGAATTGATTCATAACTAATACTAATGGAAATTGTATGGGCCGGTTCATCTTAATGCCGGCTTAGACGGTAAGCTGTGGTACTATTAACTCGATCGATAGAGGATTATGCGTGTATTTAATAACAGCATTAATTTATTGATTGGACTAACTTACCTAGTGACGTCCAATCCTAATTATGTGAAGTAATCTCGTCCTCGTTTTGTACTATGTAGTAGGCACCTTTGTGTAACTACGCGATCTACAATGTTTAAAGTATAGCGCCTTAGAGCGCTATTTATACTGAAAAAAATAAAAAACACAACCAATGGCATCCTGTCCCTGGTGTCACGTTTGACATCTGTCAATCTTAATGTCATTATTTCAAAGAATAGGTACATAACTTTCAACATCAAAAAAGGGGTCATAAAAGCGTATACATATATTAAGGACTATATATATAATTATATATACATTCGTATATATATATTTCTAAAAAACCTAGAATCAGGGCTGGGCTGGGATTAGAACGAGGACGAGATTACTTCACATAATTAGGATTAGACGTCACTAGGTAAGTTAGTCCAATCAATAAATTATGTTCCATAATCTCGTCCTCGTTTTGTACTATGTAGATGTTCAAAGAGGAAAGTTGTGTTGCAAAATCAATAAATCATTTATTATGATCACAAACCTAATGATTTGCTGAAGTTTGAGATGTAAAAATTTTTAGGTGTTATTTTATGAAGTATCTGTTAGTAAGTAGATACTTCATTCAAATTTTATCTAACGCGGGTGTAGTTGTTTGATTCATCATTGGAATTAATCAATCAACTCTGAATATCAAAACATCTTCAGATCTATACAACCCTGTATGATAATATAACTTTGCATGATGTAACCACCATGTATAATGGTGCAACCCTGTATGATAATACAACCTTGTATGATGTTACAACCCTGTATGCTGGGACAACCCTGTATAGTGGTACAACCCTGTATGATGGTGCAACCCTGTATGACGGTGCAACCCTGTATGATGGTACAATCCTGTTTGATGGTACCACCCTGTATGGAGGTACAGCCCCGTATGATAATACAACTCTGTATATTGATGCAGTCAACTGATGACACCGACGACCGTTGTACCATACTTACAGGTGAACCAAGAAGAAGAAGGAAATCACTCATAAACTCGAAAAAAGTAATCTAAATGGAAATGGGAAATGAAACTGACGCAATAGCGATTTTCGCAATAGAAATTATTTATGCATAAACTAAAGTTCACACAAACGGAGTCGCGGGCATCAGCCTGCTTAATGTTATCATGAAAACAAGAAAATGATTAAAGCTAAACCTAGTCTCATTTATCTAAAAGAATGTACATACTTAGTAAATGGGTAGGTATTTAAAAAGGTATCTTTACCCCAGTACAAGTGGTATATGGTAATAATTTTATAAAAATGATTATTTTATTATATTCAAATAGAAATCTTGGTAAATAACTTTAATGAACCATCTGTTCAATGTACGGTCAACAGCACGTTTAAAGTTACCACCCAAAAAGTTAAAAGTTCTTCAACAGATTTTTAACTTTAAGCCTGACTTGTAGAAATCATTTTCAATTGATAAAAACGATGATTTGTGGTAGGTCGACGAGCTGTTGTCTGTACTTATTAATGGTTCAAAATAAATCAATATTAGTGTTTAACATGGCATATACTTCGTTACCTATGTGTTATTAAATAAAAAATAAAACTAATAGAAATACTGCAAGTATTGATTCAGTCGGAGAGGGATTCACATACATATTTACTGGCAAGGAATAACCCACCGATTCCGCGTAGACTGAGATTAGTTTCCTTTAGTTGACAATGGTTTCAACATAATTATAGTTGATGAGATTAATTTTTGATTAATCTTGTTAGAAAACCATTGATAGAAAACAAATTAATAATATACAACTGGAAATCAGTTTGAAACTCCTGCACTGTATGTGGATCTCCAGGGGGGAAATAATAGGTTACTGAAACAACACAGTTTCTGAAACCTAATAAGAGAAAGATTCAACACTTAACTGATCAATGCTTGTTCAACTGATAAAATAAAAAATAAAAACTTACCAATAAGTCCCATCTAATAAGATAGAAAAAATATTCAAACTTGAATTTTTCTGTGGTCCAGACATCAATCTGGTACCCTGACAGCCTCAATCCAATAACGAGGAGTGTGAACATATTTGTCAACTACTGCCAGCTGTCACCAATGCCTTGATTGCCAATTGTATTCGGTTTATTTTCAAATTTTCAGTTGATATTTTCATTTTATATTAATCATCTCCATATACTTGCTACTTTGATAAAATAACATGTCATACAGGTAGGTACTCTTAAGTTTGGAGCTTAATAATAGCTTATAGTTTTTATGAAATATAATTAGTAGGTATTATATTAAGACAATTTTAACTTGTTTGGGATGTTTTATGTTCTATTTACAAAATCTGAACTGATCTAAAATGTTTCTTAGTCTTCCATGGTCTACTCAACTGTAAAATAAAATTATTTGTTACAAAACCATATGACAAGTGTATAAGGGTCATATAATGGTATTACTAAACTGAACTAATTTAAAAATGTTTCTTAGTCTTCCATGGTCTATTTAACTGTAAAATAAAATTATTTGTTACAAACCATATAACAAGTGTAAAGGGTCATATAATAGTGTATCATTTTTGTAAATGCCTATTAATAAGGCTTCATAAATCTTGCCATGGATTTTTGACTGACTCTAAAAATTTTGGAATACAGTGATTAGTGTTTATAAAATGCTTTTTACAATGGTTACATTATATTATTGCCAAAAAGTAAATAAACCTTTTATTTGTAACCAATAAGATGAGTGTGCCTTTCTCTTGAATTGTTCACACTTGATGAAGGCAAGTAGCCTAGCCTTGACTTTTAGCCAGACTATTAGAATAGGTATTATTAAGTGCATTTATAGGTTATTATGAAAACTTAGAATTTTGTTTAGGACTTAATGTATTAGATTTAATGTAAGTCTAAAAAAGGGATTTCACATAACTTATGAAACATAGGAAACAATAACACAAATATGCACTAGTTAACAGACCAATTGTAATGGTCTTCAAGCAAGGACCTAGCATTCCCATGTTACAAGGTACAAGATTATGCATATGACCAGGGGCAGTATGCCCGACCCGATTAGGAATCAAACCCTGTAACTTCCAATGTTAAACCACTACACCAATCTGGTAAACAGAATATCCTTTGATTACAGATATTATTTAGTGATTGCAAGTTATGTTTATTTATTTATTCAAACTTACAATTTTATGAAAGAGAAAAAAATATATATATTAAAAAACACAAAACTGTGGTTTAGATTTTAAGTATGTGTATGCCAACTATTATAAACTGGCTATGCTTTATAATGTTCTTCCTCTTGGGCCAACATCAAGATGTACATCAATAATATTAAATGCTTGAAATGGAAATCCACACTGCGAGAAGTCACAATTGGTATAAGTGCTATTTCATTGTCTTGTATGTATGTGAATGCAGCAAAAAAGGCCAAGTGTATCTGAGACTTGGTAGCCTTATATATGTGGAAGGCCCAATTCTAAATTAGTAAATATATTAGAAACATATCAAATGTCAAAAATTTTAAATCTAATTGAAATTGTCTAGGTATGAGTCTGTGACTTGGTTACTCAGAAGTCTTTTAGCCTTTAATATCAGCTGATAAAGGAGCTTATTTCTGTGATTTCTCTTGAGTCAAAATGTTGGGTAGAGGGTGGACACTGTCTTGGTGTCTCAGTACCAATATTTACCCCCTCCTCTTTTTCTTCAACTTCAGTGGTGCTTAAGGAGCAGTGTCACCTTGACATTTTGTATTCAAATATATATTCAATTTCAATTGATGAAGTCAGTCTATTAGTCTAATGAATTGCAGATCCACAATATGTTAATTAATAATGTTAAGCCACAAGCTGACCCCTCGTGAAAGCAAGTGGAAGTGGTAAAATTCTGCTGCGAGATAGAAAAGATAATTATACTGTTCTTTTGGTAATTATTTATGCGACATCAAATAAGCTGGAACAAATGTGTGATGTTTACAGCTTACCTGCTGATATTATTAATCCTTTGTAGTATATTTGTGGTGCAAGACATTTATTCCTTTCACGGTCAACCCTTCATCAAGACTACTAGGGCCGATGTCATGTTGTCTCGGGTCAATATCTTGTGATGACACTTTAGGATGAATAGCCCAATCCACCATCAAGGCTCTGTTTTGTAGTCATTCTGAGACAACGCAGCAGCTAGAATGAACATGTGATCACCACGGCCAACCTCCCGTGAAGGCTCCGGGTCGTCATTGATCATTGGTTCTGAGTTGACTTCCGTTATTTTCTTGATTAATTTCTTACAGGCTTTGGTCTCATAGTCAACCCTTCATGAAGACTACTAGAGCAAATGTCATGTTAAGTCTCAGGTCAATATCTTGTGACGACACTTTAGAATGAATAGCCCAATCCACCATCAAGGCTCTGTTTTGTAGTCATTCTGAGACAACGCAGCGGCTAGAATGAACATGCGATCACCACGGCCAACCTCCCTTGAAGGCTCCGGGTCGTCATTGATCATTGGTTCTGAGTTGACATCCGTTGTTTTCTTGATTAATTTCTCACGGGCTATGTTGAATGTGGGGTGAACAGCTAAAATGATCATACTATCATCACGGCCGATTGGTTGTGGCTGTCGATTACGAGGAAATCCTCGTAAAAGCCCCGATGTCAAGTCAGCATAGCAGCACTCCCTTGTTTTCTTGATTAAATTCTTGCAGGTTATGGAGGTCATGTTTCGGTAAACGTAGTGTAGGACTTCTCTTAACTCCACGGACCGACGACTTCAGAAACACGGCTGAAAAAGAAACTGTATGCCAAGCAGAAGCGGGACTGCAATAGATAGGCGGTGTCGACGTCGTTTTGAATCACAAATAGTTATAAAACATCTCCAATTGGCACTCTTTCTTTCTTGAGACTTCGTCAACCTTACTGGCCAATATTTTATAGTCTAAACACGTTACTAATCCAGTAAAATACTAAAAATAAACGCGTGTGAAAAAATTTACGTACGATCGCGCAGCGTACAAAAAAGTACAATGACATTAAGATTGACAGATGTCAAACGTGACACCAGGGACAGGATGCCATTGGTTGTGTTTTTTATTTTTTTCAGTATAAATAGCGCTCTAAGGCGCTATACTTTAAACATTGTAGATCGCGTAGTTACACAAAGGTGCCTACTACATAGTACAAAACGAGGACGAGATTATGGAACATAATTGAATTTTAACTTAACATGCAATATATGCGGTGTACCCCTTTTCGTTATTGAGTCCCCAATATTTTATGATAGGCAATAGGGATGACGACTAACTTTTTCTTCTTTGTCTATCAGGTAGTTTATTATGAAATATTGGACGCTTTTTTTCTTTTTAAATCCATTACCTACATAATCAAAATATTACAGAGAAATATTGATTTGAAATGTCGCATGACGTCACGACTAGGTACAATTTATAATTAGAAGCGACATCACGAGCCCCCTTTCCCGATCTTTGACGCGTTTTTTCTTTGTTATTTTTTGGTTGTTTGAAAAAGAAAAATAAATGTCCATATTTTTTGATAATCTAACTGACGGACTAAAAAGAATTGAATTTTCTTTACCCAGTCGTCATCCCTATTGTTATGGAAAACGGGTTTGAGCTATAATATTTTATTTTAGAAGTTCGCCCCTGGTGGGAATCGAAATCACGTTTTTCAAGTTAGTAAAAAAAAAACGAAATATAACTTTCTTGAAGAATTCTATGAGGCAGTATTTTTTTTCAAGTTGGGTCTTAGACATTAAATTAATTTTTGTTCCAAACAAAACATTTCAGATTTTTTATTTTAAAGAAAAAAAATATATATGATTCAAGATTTTATTGATAAAATAAATTTTAAAAATATGGTTGCGTTATGTACCGGGTCCTTAATAAATATTAATGCACTATCAAAATGCCACTAAATCAGTGCTGAAGTTGAGAAAAACTATAATTTCATAATTAAAATTTTAATTTGCTGGTTCCAGGCTCACTGGCTGCACTATAGGTTATATTTTCAAATCTCGCTGACTATCAATGGGCCAGTTAACGTCAATAATTTTAGTTTGCGTTTTGTCTTTTCTCATCGACTGTTGAAGGAATGTTTTATAAAAAAAAACTTTTAACAGAGATGAGCGTAACGACGCGACGTTTAAATAGTCATCACCTCAGCCTATTGCAGATCACTGCTGGACGTCAGCCTCCCCCAAAGAGCGCCAAAGAGCACGATCTCCGCTTTTTTCATCTATCCACTGCCAGCCATCTATCTAAAGTAGTCGGTCCATCGAGCTGCAGAGCGTCCTATACTACGTTTGCCTAGGCGTGGTCTCCACTCGAGAACCCGATAATAAATCCATTTAATTAACTTTTACTCCACTTTCGTATCCTACTAGACCATTGGAGATGTTTTTCTCGCGCGACTCTTTACAGCTGCCTCTTCCTTTATTTCAGAATAAGCATCACCATTCCAAGGTAATTTTCAGAATAGGGCGGCTTATCGCGACAGATCAAATCACGACCCCAAACATTTAGCACCCAGTAATAGTTCAATTTGAAGATATCTCGAACTACCCGCGAGTCTAAAACGGCCGAATTGGATGTTTCATATTTCGTTCATAATATGTTTCATTTAGCAAATCTTAAAATGACAAGTTATTTGATGAATCATAAAATGAGCCTCGAACATTTCATATTTGCAGTTCATCTAATTTAACAGTTTTGTATGGAAATTCGTAATATGGTCCACTTATTATGAAATGAGTAATTCATATTAAATGTCAAATTGGTGAACCACCATTTTAATGTTATTTTTATTATTATTTTGTATTGATATTTGTAGAACACACAAAACTTTACTCAAGTTTTGAAACATTTTGTTCCTTTGCGTTGTTAAAAACATTCATTTTTTTCACAAAAACCGTAAAGTAAGATTGGACGCGTCACTATATTTTTTTAACGTAGCAACATTGTCATCAGATATGATCCATTTGATGAAATGAATTGCATATGATTAATTTATTAATGTGGCCGTTTTAGGGTTTGCAAAGCATTTCCGCTACATTTCACTAAATGAATCAGATTAAAAATGAAACATCCAATGCGGCCGTTTTAGAACCGCCGAGCATGATCCCCTTGCAATGTAGCCCAGGTCATTTTACTTTCTAAAACAAAGACGCCTTTATATTATAATTGCCAAAATTAGAGGGGATTGATTTCCTGTTTATATAACTTTCAAACAGCATTAAATAGAGTTAATATTTTTTCCATTTCTACTGCAAAGACTTCTTAGTTTGAAGTATTCTAACAAAACGCGTCGTTGTGATTTATTTTGGAAATAAATATTCTTGATCTTTATCCGAAATTAATATTCGTAGAGCGTATGTACTACATGGAATTGCAAAGTGTCTTATACCTACTGATATCTACTATTTGAAATGTCATTTATATATACTTGCTCGTTAACGGCGCACTGGTATCCGTGCCAAAAAGGTCACTAATATTTTACTATTCCATGTCCAAATGATGCGCCAACCGTCAAAACATCGGCCGATCGAGTTCCATCCTCTAAAATGAATATTACGTTCTTTTTTTGAAAATTTAAATAACGTTCGTTAACAGTCTCAATTAAAACTGATTGATTTTTACCGCCCCCGGGTACAGGTGGCCAGCACTATCAATTATGCTGATGGCGTCCGCTCCAATCCGACTATCGTCACTTTAGATTACATAATGTCGGTAGAATTGCAGATTTCAGATCCCTTTTAACAAATTAGCTGAAGAAAGATGTTTCTGAGATTGTTTAAGGATAACTTTTAAGTGTTTATGAAAGTTGACGAACTAAACGAGATTGATCGAGAAACGAGGTTTTTGTCTTATTGTCTTAATGAGACTGTTACGATGGTTTCTATTCTGAAAAGAAACAACAAGTTACAAAAGTTACAATATTTTACCATTTTTCTTCGTTTTCTTATGTTATTACGACGCTAAAATATCGTCGTATTCGTGAAAAAAAAACTTTTTATATCTTGAATAATACTAAAATTTTTCATGTGAGACATGGTAGGTACCTTCTTTTCACGACTACACATTTTTATAAGAAGTCATTCATATCATATTCAGTGCCTAGTTGCCGTCCCAAAAGAGGAAAGTTTTAAAAAATTGCAATTAAAAATTCACTGAGAAAAAGTACACGTTTAAAAGAAAATGTGACGTCACTCCTCTAAGGCAGTCTGATTCCATTTTAATCGCAATGAGTACAGCACAGCCTAGCTTCCGAGAATCTTTGTCTGCGCTGACAAAGGACTGTGCTACGTTTACAGCTAAGAGACTGTTTGTCTACTTTTATTTACAAATGACAGTATAAAGGCTGTAGTACTTAACATTGTATTTATTATTACCTTATACATAAAGCTAAACAAAGGAAATAAAGTATATTAGGTAAGCGAGTTCATACTTTTTTTTAAAGTAACAAAAGTACCTCTTACAGTTCTCGAACTTTAAGATTTCTTAAGATCTTGTATACCTTATTGCCGCAAATAAAGATTTATGATTTATAAGAGGTATACAATATATATTATGTTTTTCCAAGGTTTAAAATCAATCCGTAGATTTTCAATTTGGTCGCTTTTCATATTTCACGTAACGTTAGTGTAGGTAGCACCAGAAACAGAGTTCGTACGATAAAAAAGTTTCATTACTTTTACAAAAAATTGATCGCAAATCGCAATTTCTGACTTACGATATACGTATGAGGAACATTTGCAATACTACCCAAACGATTAAAGCTCAGGGTGCAACAAAAAACAACATCAGACGTTATGATGATAAAAACAAGATAGAAAAAAAAAATCCAATTCAAAATAAGAATGAAGTCTGTTTACCTTAGATTCCAATTTCAAAATCGCTCGCGTTCAATCAATTTGGAGTGTAAACGCATTACGCCGGCAATCAACGGCGATATTACGAAACGCCACAGCCGATCGCCGCTCTCGATCGCCACTCGGCGGGAGTAGCGAGTCGCGAAATGGTTGGTTCATGAAAAATTTATGGCCCGAGGCAGGGTCCGCGCGCGCCTTTTTCGCTCCCGCAAGACGCATAAGACTGAATAACATTAGTTTATACGAACCACGCCGGTATCGCAAGTAACCCTTGACCTTTGGAAAAGCCAGTATTTTTTAGTATTGTTGATTTTATAAACTTTATGTAGGTACGTTGTTCAATATTTATGATAAAATAATTTGTAAAATAATAAATGTTGTAGTTAGTACAGTAGAACTGCGATAGCGGAACGAGTACAAAGTATCTACCATTTATCAGACTCCATTAATCTTAATATAGGTATTTAAAAACAAAGTCGGATTTGTTATACAACACTTAATTGTTGGATTTGTCTCTACCCTGAATAGCAGAATTAATAATAAAAAGATTAGAAAAGCTGACGAAAAAAAATACTGTTAGGCGGTGCTAACTTCGCCGTGACAACTAGTCTTAAAATAAAAATATGTTAGTACTTAGTTCAGACAATCTTAGGTCTCTTAAGAACCAAATTTATCTTGCAGTCTTACACAATTATATGCACACAGAGTAGTATCTATAAATTTAATTCGTCTAGGCTAAAGCAAAACTTATTAGTTCTTCAATTAAGTACTCCCGACGACGCATCTCCACCACAGGCTCCGAAGAATTGAATGCCTCCCTAGATCATAATGTAGCTCTCATAGTTCGAGCGTTTCAATGGACCCGCCGTATTTCACGTCCTCCCACTATTTCCCCGAAATATGGGAGTTTTGTGGGCTGCTAGTACTTTTGTACAGCTGAAATGTTTGAAGTATATTTCCAAAGCATTCACTACCAGTTATTATGTGTACTCGAGTCTTATACTTGTAGTAAATGAAACTATTGGTTTTACTTTCAACATTTTTAAGCAGTGACTGTCGATAATTAGCATCATTTAAACAGGGTGACTGGTAAGACAATGGGATTGAAACAGGATATTCGACCCATTAAAATGAATAACTTTTACTTTAGCAATATCAAATCGAAAGAAAAAGGGTCACCTCTCCGTACAAAATTGTATGAAGCATCAGTTATTTTGGCCCCATAATTGAAATTTGTTATGATAGGCAGAATATCCTGTTGAAGCGATTTCTTACCAATCGGTATATACCTATTACCTGACATGTATATCGTATCCTTCGGAAAATGTGCATTTTATTAGGATAGGTAGTAGCCATCCATCCAGCAAGTCCATCCAAAAGGTTAAATAAAAATATAAGTATATTATATTTTAAACCAGTAGAGTAGTTTTAAAAATTGCCTCCTACATCAAAACAAATTTTGCCATTTCATTAATAATTTAAGAAATGATGATAATTTCCTTTTTGAGGAATTTATTACTCTGCTGCGCACATCCAATAATATCTATGGAGATATAAATATAAATATTTACAATTTAAAGAACCTATATTTTATAAAAATACCTACAATTTGCAGTTCATCATATTATTATGCCACTGCAAAACCTTTACTAAGCCTAAATATAAACTTATACCTCTACGGTATTTTTCCGTAACAAAAATATGGTATCAAATACGATACGATTTAAAAATTCCTTTAAAGAATATTAATAACCTAACTTATTAAGTGTAGGCATAAGTTAAATGAAGGTTGTTACCATTTAGCAAGGAGCACCTGAGCCGGCCCCTCCATTAACATTACAACAATTAGCACTCTCTTGCATAACTCAATCCTCCTCAAGGGTTCCGCGGGGATGCGCAGGTAGCCTTCACTCTGACTCATTTACTTCCACTCATTAACTTACTTGCCGTGGTAAATGAAAGGGACAAAGAAACTTTAAATGGGTAAAGGAATTGATAAATAGTGTCACCACCTTGTTTCTTAAAAAAAAAACAGTTTATAAAAATCTACAAAAACCTGGCTGGCGAAAGCCTTTTTCTTTTCCAAATGGAAAGAAACAACAAAAAAAAAAGTATAGAACTCGTCAAAAAGAATGAGTCCTAATTCGAAGGCTGAAGAGCCATTAAATCAAGTTATTGTATTATCATTCGGATTACACAAGTTACAATATTAAATTGGTATGACATTAGGCATCTTCTAGCAATTTGGATATGATTTTGAGATATCGTATGCGATTTAGAAAACTAATGTTTCAAAAATTATCCCCTGCTGCCTAGCCGGGGATGCGCAGGAAGCCTTCACTCAGACTCATTTACTTCCACTCATTAACTTACTTGCAGTGGTAAATGAAAGGGACAAAGAAACTTTAAATGGGTAAACGAATTGTTAAATAGTGTCACCTACTTGTTTCTTAAAAAAAAAAACAGGTTATAAAAATCTACAAAAAACCTGGCTGGCAATAGCCTTTTTCTTTTCCAAATGGAAAGAAATAACAAAAAAAAAGTATAGAACTCGTCAAAAAGAATGAGTCCTAATTCGAAGGCTGAAGAGCCATTAAATCAAGTTATTGTACTATCATTCGGATTACACAAGTTACAATATTAAATTGGTATGACATTAGACATCTCCTAGCAATTTGGATATGATTTTGAGATATCGTATGCGATTTAGAAAACTAATGTTTCATAAACATCCCCTGATGCCTCGCTACCCCAAACAAATATAGGCTGAAATGATGATGAGATAATGAGTTAACCCAAAGTAGTGTTGCCACTGCTATGTGTATTCATTCTGCTTCAGATATTTTCAGCTCGCGTAGCGTAGCTCGCTTAGTTAGTTCACAGCTACGTGAGCTAAGTTAGCTTAGGTCGCAGTCAGTGAATTTTAGTCAGTGCTTAATAGTGGATACTTCGTGAATAGGCATGCACTACAAAAAAAAGCTATATTGTTTGAGAACCGTTCAGTACTGTTACGTTTGACGTCCTCTAGTCATCCGCCAGCTAACTAGCAAACATTCACTCGATTCATATGGCAGTTCACGTCACGCCTTTGTCAAAGCATTGTCACTTTATCTGCAGCTAACGTGGCAAAACATTGTTTCGAGCCATTTCGTAGCCCGCGCCGAAACGTAACGACTCCGGTGAAAAATAAAAACAATCGCCGTTCGGGCTGAAAAAAAGCTAGTAAAGTGTGAGTCGGATTCACTTCCCGAGAGTTCCGCATCAAGTTTATTTTTTCTTAAGTTCGGAGTCCCTTGTCCTTTGACTTCATTCTAAAGTCTACGTGGACCAAGTCAAACGCAGAAGAACAGAATTTGTTATAAAATTTAAAAAGGTAAGTAAGAAAAAGAAATAATTTGGTAAAACTATGCATAGGTGCGTGTTGGTATTACAATTAAATAATTAGTTGCCATGTCACTCTGAAACAAAAACAAAGAAATTGATAATATCTGTGTTAATTAGGTACCCAAAAGTTGTATTAAGTAGTTAACTTTCTCATATACGTAATGTACTAAATGTTGTCTACTTCATAGACCCTCAGTAAGGAACCCTATCAGTCACAAATGCAGGCGCGAACTTTAATCATACATCAGCCTTTATGGCGAAGGAGCGGCCCAAAATGAAAAATAGAACACCCTTGTGGGGCAATTTCGGAAAATAATGAACCGGAGTCTACGATTCGTTAGCACTCGGGGAGTCGGCCAACACAGCCCGTTCCAATTTCGAATTAGGGACGATTGGCTAAATCGAAAAGAGTATCGATACGAGTAGCACTTTGAATAGGCCTTCGATTTTCAAAATATAAAAAAAAACAACATTCAGTCGAATTGAGAACCTCCTCCTTTTTTGGAGTCGGTAAAAAAGGAATTCATTGTATTGAGAATTAGTTAAGTAATTTATTTTTGTGATAGTTACGGAATTTCAAAATACAGTTACTTTCTGTACCTTATTGATACTTAATTTGGGTCTGATTTTGATCTCATAAAAGTAATTCTTTAACGAAAAACAATACTGCTCAGGCAATGTCTAACTAAAAATTGGTTAAACCATAAAGAAATACCTGCATTTAACTATTTCGACAATCATACAAGAATAAGACAATAAATTTATTCCTAGACAGGAAGAGAAAGATAGCCAATAAAAAGTTCACAATAAAGGTAACAGCACGCGCAATGCTCATATCGCCTTATTACGACGAATTAAAATTAAAAGGAACCACCATAATTAAAAGAAGTGTAGTGAATCTATCGATAATTTAACCGCTAATTCTATCGACGCTATTCCACCGCGTTCTTATTTCCAACTGACCAATGCGCGCGCTTATCGTTTTTTGTTTTACTTCGTTCTAAGTTCGTGCGAGTGGCAGCTGTTCATGATAAAGCGTTCAAACGGTCGTTTGTCGATTCCAACGCTTCTCGCAATAGCTTAATTCTAAAAGTAATATAAATCACATTTGTTCCGTGCAAATAGAATTGTTAACACGTAAGCAAACTTTCTTTTGAGATATGGTGGTATATGTTGGTTAAGTCAGTCGTTTGGATTGATTCTTTTGTTTAATCCTGGCTGGAAATAAAAAGAATAACATTTTGGTAATTTAAAAACTCAATGAAACGGGAATTAACGCGATCATAATTTAAGTACAAAATATTACATCTTTTGCCTGACGTTTCGATCGGGTTACACCGACCGTGGTCACAGGCTGACTCAGGCTGAAATTTTGGTAATGATTTTTATCTATTTGGTATGGAATCCACAGCGACTGTTGTACTTAGTGCTTTAGTGCCCGCTCCAAGAGAATTTTAAATACTAATTACCAAGTTTTTATCTAGACATCTGAGTTTCTAGCAATTTCTACGACGTAATTTAAATTACAGTTGCTAGATTATCAAAATTGTTTATTTCAGATATAAATTATTTGTAATATAGCCCCCACGGCCAGATTGTATACCCCGTACGTATAGACCCATATCAAACAATACGGCACAATATAAGGTACCTACATCAAACTATTAAGCATGTCGTGGGAAACACAGTCATAACCGAAAGCATTATAATGTATTTGTTCTATTCCCACTCATGTAAGCAAACATAAACATGCCTGTCTAAAATTGAAATATATCGACGAGCGAAGAGCGACGAGATCACAACACATCATCTGTCAACAAGACAAGAGTTCTCAGGCGGTTTGGATTTTAGGGACCAGCAACTTAACCAAGAACTCCTTAGCCGAGAGGCGAGCGCGCCGGACTTCAAAAGGCGCCGCCATCTCTGAGGTTCCGGGTTCGATCCCCGGTCGGGTCAATGAAGAAAACGAACTTTTCTATATTGGCTCGGGTCTGGGTGTTGTGCTACCGTTCGTTGTTTCTGATTTCTATAACACAAATGCTTTGCTACTTTCCTTAGGATCAGAGCAATGTATGTAATGTTGTCCATATTAAAAAAAAAATACTTTAAACAGTCATCATCATTTCAGCCTTAGTACGTCCCCGTGACAATGATTTCTAGATTGGTCGGCTGGGTTGGTTCCTTCCAAGCTCAAATCAGAAATGAGGAGATCCGTAAACGAACAATAGCCGCTAACGGATTACCAAGTTCTTAACAGTACCTAAGCTAAATGGTTTCCTCTTATAATCAAACCAGGGATCTCAGGCTCTGCGCCAAAGGCGAATCACTACGCCACTGCACCAATGGACTAAAGATACCATACCATATAAAAAATACCAAGTAAAATATCATTAAAAATTTCCGTCTAATTAAGAACCCATTCTACTTTAAACAACATAAACTTAATCAGCTCATTTTATTAACAGTGGGAACTATTAGCTTACGCCATAATCGCAGCGGCCCAATATTTGCCGACAAGCGTTACAACTCGCAAATACTCCGGAAAACAAAGACGGCACAGATTAACGGACGTTAATGAAACCGTTACGGGTAAATACGAGCCGTTAACGTTGTAGTTCCGAAGAAAATATTGAAAAGTTTAATTAAAAATCAACCGAGCGGTAGAAGTCACCTAATTTTCGTTTGGTTCGTCAGTTTGGTGTTGTAACTAAGTCAGTTTAAAACAGATACTCATTAAATAATTTGGATTACATAAGATACTAAATATTACGACATGAATTTGTTCCACGGTCGAAAACATTGGACAATGCTCAGATAATTTGCACAGATTTTACCGTCGATTTGTTCACTATTCGATTTCCCGATCTTTCAAATTAACAATACGAGCCAGAATAGGTATTTTGACTTTTGAAGTATTCCATTAAACCGTCAAAATCAATTTACTAACTCTTTATTCGAGATCACGATGAGTGGACTCATTGGGCAATAGAGCAAGCCTAGTTGACACTAGGACACTTGTTCTATTTTCAAATTTCAATTAACAAAATATGGCCAGGTATCGGCTGCCGTTGACAGCTGGTTTATGATAGGAATGGCATATCCAACCGTAATTGATACCTAAACAACACACGTCCATTACATAATATAGGCCAAATTATTCTGGCTTGGTAAATGGAATACCATATCTGAATACGTTTATGTACTTACATACCATATATGAATACGTGACTACATGTACACATAACATGTATAGTTGTAAGCCATTACGCTGGTGAATTACTTATGAAAATGGTTTTAGCAGATGCAATGTTGACACATTGTCATAGAAATATCTGAGCCGTGAAATCAACATAGCAAGTCTCCGGCGACACTCAAATTTAAACTGGATCTGTGTTTACTTACTTACATTAGTTTTGTTTGATTGTCATGCCTAAAATTGTGCGCACTATTTCAACGTTACGTCAGTAAATAATAAATCTCGTAGTAAATTGTATAAACGTCCCAAATAAAATCATAATTTCAACAAAAACAACTCGCTTTACAAACTACTCGTGTAGGAACGAAGAGAAAAAAATTAAAAACTCATTGGAAGTAAACATTGAACTCTATTTACCATTCAGAGCGTAAATAAAAAGCCGGGGCGAAGCAATATCGAGCTCTGTCAAAGCTCAGGAGCGGAACTCTTAACGGAAAAAAAGGAAATCAATCGAGCCAGCCCGATAGTGGCCATTAAAATATCGTTGAATTTCAAAAGGTGGAGACGTTCCGAAACTCGATAGTTGGGGCCGCCCGATGCCAAGACGTATCGTCGTCGCGCTGCCCCCGAAATGGACTTTTGATGTAACTTCTGAACGCACCCCGCCGCTGGCTCCCCGTTTTTGATAGCGTACTGGCACGCCACATCGATTCAGACGAGTGTGTCTCGAGGCGTTCGAATGCCGAGAGATGAACACTCGGTTCGAAATTTGAATTTCAGTTCGGTTTGTACAGCCCGGCTGGGAATATTTGATTTGCCATATTGCGGAAAATTAAACGCGCTCTTTTCTGCGCGATTCCTTTGCCATCTGTTATTATTATGGGCGAGGGAAAATCTTTTGAAGATTAAAAACTCTTTGTTAAAGGACCCATTTGTTTGTGCCAAATTGTCTGCTGTTATTTGGTAATAAGTAGACAGGAGCTGTCTCATTTACCAATTTTTACATGCTTTTAGTCATTTCTTTGTGTAGCTTTATTTACATTATTTTATGAAATATGAGATGTTAACCATCCGAGCCAATGGGTTGCGTTGTCTATCAAAAACAAAGCAAGTTTGGTGGTACAATACAGCACACTGTTGAGTTCGCGAAATGTTATACCATAAAACACGCCACACGACCGTTGATTTTCGGTTTCGTGGCGTATCAAATTTTAGGAAGTAAAATATCCATGACACCCCAATCGCATAGGAAAAAATTATAGGTTAGCAAATTTCTGAAAAGACCGTTGTATTTTCTAAGCTAAGGCACATAACTAACTACCCATCTTCGCACAAATAAATTAAAAACGAAGCTATTAGAGAGATACTGCTACGTGATTCAGAATAAGACGCCGCATCAGTATTCCAACCGCGCTTTCTGAAGAGAGCCGTATTCTAGCTAATTGTAAAATCAAGGCACTGGCCTTGCCTTGACCAGATGTTCTAAAAGGAAATGAAGAGGACCAGATTAATTTGGTCCGATGCCACAATTGGAAAAGCTAAAGTCAATTTCAAAGTAAACTTTATTTTTTTATTTTGGGATACACCAAATGCAAAAAAAATCTGTGGTGACTTGGTTTATTGTTCAGGTTTTCAGCAGCACCAATCTAAAATATCTGAATCCCCCATACAAACAATTTAATACTGACTGTGTTTACATTCACATTCGCACGCACGCATATTTCGTCTCTCCTCTCACTCATTTAGTCTTCTTTCTCATACATTTTACATTTCAATCCACCCATGCCACATTTACGAACAAAAATATTATGTTTTGCTTTCAGGTTTAGTACTGGTGTTGAAAAAACCATAAGTAATTTATATCGGATCTTTATAGAGTTTTCAAAATTAACTTGGAATATCTACATCTACAACCGTTCTATTATTAGCAGCGACAACAGCGATGACCAATCACAGAAAAGTCCGATTATGCCCTGTGAAGACTCCCAAGAAACTAAATTCCATAACACCTGAAGCGATGAGGGAGCTAGTCCGTACTTTTTAACGCAGGATTAAAGCTAGCAGTAGACTATATTGGGAATCTGTTGACAGAAAACAAAGCTACAGTTGTGTACTGGTAAGAACCCACTTAACAACCGGCAGTGTACCACACAGCGTATGTTGACTCTGAATTGTAACCAGTGTGGATGACTTCCATGCAAGGTCTACGTACGGTTTATGCCTGGCCTGTGGCATAAGGTGTTCTGGTACAAATGGACACCCTAAGGCTGGCGTGTTTAATGTGACTGTAGGGGACTTTGTCAGCCAACTACTGTACGTACAGTAAGCTCCTGTTGAAATAGTGACTCTCTGTGTTTCGTTTCTAAAATTCACCAGAAGCCAAATGACACAAGCATTCACAACGACTCGCTGCCCAATTTTCCGCCCCAAATCATCGATAAAAAATAGCCCAGAATCGATTTTAAATCGATGCATCGTCCAATTTGGTCAAACTTAAACACAATTCCGTTCCACTTACATGTACGGAGGGCCATTGTTTAAGAGGGCGAGGGTCGGAACTACAATAACACGCTCGGAGGGAACCGTTTGCGGTAATAATCGCATAATAAATATGGAGGCGCCAGTCCGGCCCTACGGTTTAAACTGACGGACAGTGAAAGCGATGAGAAAAAATACTGCAAAGTACTAGAATAACACATGACCAAGTTCTATGAACTATGATATGTGGATTAGTCGAGGCTTTTGTTCAATGATTTAATTTTATTAACGGCTACTCCATTTAAAATAAGCACTTGAACTTAATGATTAGTGATTTGACTAGTGATTGAAGTTACCTTCTTACGAAGTACTTAAAAAAAAAATATTGGCATTATCTTTATTCTAATTTTGTGTCAATTAAAACAGGCCATAACCATGAACTCTTAAAACAATCTCAAAGTTGTCAAATCTGACAATTTTGGTACGTCATTTCATACAAAATTTGACAGAAATGATAATGTTTGACAGATTTGTGATTGTTTTAACAGTTCATGGTTAGGGCCCAGATCATATGAATTCTTTTTCTAAAAACACAGGATACACTATAGTCATTGCATTGTCATGATCCTCCGATGTTGTTGTAATGACTCGCTGCCGAAGTTTGCGATTTTTCTGCAGGTAATTTGCCGTATTTACTATAATTTTGATAATGTGATAGTTCATATGATTGGATGTTTGTTACTCCATGACACTTTATCGGCTGTACGGAATATAATAAAACTTGACATAATAGTTTCGATTTAAATTGACAGATATGTTTTCCCCTTGTATTCCCTTGGGATGAATTTTTATTACACTTTCTAACAATTCTACGCAGATATTCGCCAGTAGAATTAGTATTCGTAGAGTTTTTTTAGCTTTATTTTTATTAATAGCGTCGCTTCAACGTTGCACTGGCCGTTTTCATTACACATCGGCGGGCGTGTGGCAGCATTACTCGCTGGTATTTTAATTAGGCTCTATTAAATTATAAATTCCCACCCAAACCGAGGCCCGTACTTGTGTCAAATTGGCCCGGATTCTTCATAACTAGTGATTATATCATTACACGTCTGCATCTCGGAGGTCTCGGTAATTCGTCTAATTTTTATCTGTGAACCTAATACAGGGTTGTAAGAAAGTTTCAAAATGATTTGTCATGGGAATTAATTTAATGGGAGGCTGTAAACAATGTTGTTTCATCGTCTGTCATCGAAAATGGTTTGCTCTTCACAATGTATAGCCAAGCGGATGGCGAGTTCAATTCCCGCAAGGAGCAAGTTTTTGTGTGATGGCTAAGCACGAGCAATCCAGTACCTGAGTAATAGGTAAATAAATAAAAGATAAGAAATATATTCGGACAAGATCACATGCATTGTTCTGATCCTAAAGTTAAAGCAGTTGTGTTATAGAAATCAGAAAACGAGGGAACGATTTCTTTTATGTACCCAAACCCCTATACAGCATAAAAAAAGTTCGTTTTCCACATTGACCAGACCGAGAACTGAACCCGGAACCTCAGAGATGGCGACCCAAGTCCGGCATGCTTGCCTCTCGGCTACGGAGGTCGTCTCATAAATGTCATATAAAGTGCTATTCTATAAGCTTTGCAATTGGGGCTAGATTGTTAAAAAACCTTCTCTAACTTACTCGTATTGACAAACAAAGCGACCTGTCTCTTTCTATCAAATCCTAATGTACTTTTGTTAGTGTTCCATGTGTAAAACAGATATAGCTTTCCCACGGCCAAATGCAATTGCCAATAATGGCCTATGCGTATGATTTGTGCGCACAGCTGTCGGTACACATCAATGGAAAACATTTTACGTTAAGAACAAATAAAGCGAAGCAACTTTGTCGCGGGGTAACAATATTTTGTGATTCTTTATTCCTTTCAAACGGTTTTTCATTTCTTGCCTACAGTTTTGTTTCTAAACAGTGGTGGGGTAAAAAAAAACAAAATAGGAACAAAGATGCTTTAAATTAGTTTCATTGCTTTTTTCAGTAAAACTTTGTCTTGGACGATTGAGACTGAAACAACAGACACAATAATGTTATGGTTAGTTATAACGTAACGTCTCGCAAATAAGATACGAAAGTATGAATGTGAGGCTGACGCCGGTGAGGTTAACTTTCTAAGTTAAATTTTTATTTAACTGGCTGGATTAAATCCTAGTTATATATACCTAGCCTTTACAATTCAAACACACAAGCAAAATCCCTTTTTTGCTTCCAAAAAATCGATGCTATGATTTATTCACACACATCTGTCGATCCGCATCAACAGGAACGGTTTAGGCACAATAGCGGCCGCGGTGACTTCGCCGCGCGGGTATTGATCCCTTGTTGGCTTAGGCCCGCTCCCGAGTCCCGAGGGCTCATGAAATTGATGCCATTATCGCGCGGCATTCGGCAATTGGACGCCACGTGGGCCCGTCAGATTTGGAGGGAAAAGATGCGAAAAAATAGCATATTCACTTTTTTTTTGGCATCCTTAATGCTGGTATTAGCTGGTGTGAAATTGATGTTACTGCACGCGTCGTTTGATTACACAAATACAATAGTTGGCTTAGCGCGTAGTTCTGTGATAGATTTATTGACAATGTATTCTCATTAATGTTCATTTTCATTATTTGTATTCTATTTTGTTTAATGTTTAATGGGAATTGATTAACATAAAAAATACCACCAACATTTTGTAAAATTAAATTTGCTTTGTAAAACAGGGATGCGTTCGTGAGATAACGTGACAGTACAAAATAGAAAAGTAAATTACTGTCAAATTCGTTTAACACAAATTTTCCTTATCGCGACATAAATGCACAGCTTAAGGTGTTGTTGCTCTAAAGACTTTAAACGTTTGAATACATAATTAAAATAATTCCTTCAACTTCCAGTTTATAGGGGAGAGCAGGAGTCTGCAACAACCGAAAAGATTTCGACCTAAACAATCCGGAGATTACGTCAAAACTTGTAATCAACATTAAAAACGTTGAATATTTTAGGGAAGTTGAACTAAAGTTTTAATCCATTGTTTTGAGAGGCTTACGGGCGCTTATCAGCTGGTGTGGGGCGTTGTTTTTTTATGCTCGTCTAGTTTCAATTTAACGTTGGTTAATTCCGGTGCTAAGTGCTGGGTTTAAGTCGCGACTTAATTTATATCCCGCCGCAATTTATTCGCTGGATTAATGTAATGAACGTCGCGCGGCTCCTGCTAATTGTTGCTCGATTGCTTGAACAAAATAAAAAAGCCGAGAGGTAAAAGTCACCGCGTGCGGAAGTTTGATGAAGCTGTAATTAATGTTTTAATAGAAGTGACATTTGAAGTGTTTTTCTTCGAGTTTTAAGTTGTTTTTTGTTCTTTTTACGAATATTAACGCAAGAAAAAGTTTGTGTACCGTCTATAGTATGATGATAAATAAGGTAGCGTGACGCAAAAGGATGAGGAATTTATTTTTAAACCTAATTTAGTAATACAAAATAAGGTAGTATTTTTTTTGAAATTTGTTGATTTGCAAAGTAAATAATGCTTACGTTTTTAATAGTCTAAAGTAAGACACTATAGCTTTGTCTGAGAGCCATGACTATTTTTCAGTTACTTCTTATGGTGAATACTTATATACGATTGTTGAGCTATTTGGCTCCTTTGATTGTCCTCCCATAAACCTAATATCGTTAAGGTCAATTCGCCATAAAAACAACTCTTGCCTGTTACGAAATTCTCTTTCTATTACTATATCGAAGCATTCGCAGTGCCTATTCTGACACACGCGTAATCCATATAAAAAGGGCAACCGTTCGATTAGGAGCGAGCACTCGCAATACAATCAAAATTACGCGCGCGCCAGCTGGGGAACCCTAAATTATGGCTCGAACCCGTAACGAAGGGTTCCGTCACGGAGAAATTGACAGTTCATGAGAAGTTGCACGTGTTTTGTGCCATTGCTATAATTTACAAATCGCAGTTTTACGAAAATTCAAACATTTTAGACGTTCTAAATCGAATCCGTGGAGTAAATAAAACAAAAGGTAATTTTATATCATGCGTGTTAAATGATTATATTATTTATTTATTGTGATAGTTTTATTGTTGGTTCGAATTCTAGGAAATAAAAAAGTAGTCTACATTATCGGCAGATTTCTTGTTATATAATCTTTTCTCCTTATTAAAAGTTGAAATGAATCCTTCTAAGAATTGTATTATTATCTATACATCATTAAATCCAACTAATAGAAAATATTTATCGATCACAATAACAGAAATCGTGCAAGCGTTGCACTAGAAATTGTTTTTTGAAGTAAACAAATAACCAGTGAATGAATTGAACTTTTCAATGAAACGACCTGATGTCCCAGGTCATTTTAGACCAGTTGTTCACGCGTTCTGATTTGTTAAATTCTAAGAATGCGATATTTCGGACTCGTGATGTCGCGAAAGTTGACCCGGATCCGATGCAATCGGCAAAATGTTTATGGTTCGAACGGGAATTCCGATAACAACAATGCAATCGTGTGAATGAAGTTGAGGTACGCTACTGTAGATTAGATTTGAAGATAATAAGGTTTAAATTGTTTCATGTAAAATTAATGATTTTGTTACAAATATGTTTTAAATAGGACATCCTTACAATTTGAGGATTTGATGCTAGTTTTTCGACAATAGGAACGAGTTAAAACTGTCTGTATAGCAGAATCAAACACAAAAGGCTCAATTAAAAAAAATACTTTACTGCTTTTGTTACGTCAAAAGAAATGTTGTTACAATTAAGCCGTCGTAAGTTCAATGTAACGTTATTTTGGGGATTTTAAATGTACTTCAACTAATAGTATTATTACATAGCAAGTACCTCAATACTCATATCTGTAACAACAGTTAGTTTGCATTACGTTTCTCTAATTGCGTTTTGATTACACAGATCTTCGCTAAGTGACCGCCTGTATTCGAATGCACGACATTGCACCGAATGGAAATATAATGAGCGTGTCATCGCTTAACCTAACATTCGTACCGCAACGTTATTTCGATTCGTAACGTTAACCGTTAAATTTTGGATTGCAAATGTTTAGACGACAAATTGCGGTTCACCTGATTGTTTCGCTAGTTTGTACAGTATCAATTGAAATAATATTTGTCCTAATACGGAACTACGGACTACCCAAAAGTAGTACCTATTGTTAAATATTACGTATTTCAAAATAAATATAGCTACCTATTATTCTTTTTTGAGTAAGGCATTACGACTTTTACTGACAAAACTAGCAGTACTCCGTATTTACCAACGGTTCAACTCAATGAACAAACAATAACATCAATAGTCCATAAGATGCGGCTATTCCAATATTTATTGCCTCTATGACACGAATACGTAATCGGTTTACATTATTAAATATTCAGAGGCAATCACCGATGTAGTCGATAAAAAAAGCATGATAAAATCGTTTCGTGTAAAGCGGCCTGTTTTCAAATTTTTAAATCCAGTTTCGAAAGCACTCGCACTTTTTGAAATTTCTGCCAGTACGAAATATTTTTTTAAAAGCAATTTTAGGGTTGTCCTCTTTTGGGCTTTGATACATTACTGGCGAAGTTTGCTTTGCGGGGTTTTAGGCGTTACACATAATTGTATTTGAATAATGCATATGCTAAAATTATTACAAGTAAACTATTGATAAGAAGTCAAAACAAATGTAAAAATTATTTCCTATTAATATGACAATTCATCTAAAGGATCTGGTATGATGCATAACCATCCAGATAATACCTGACAAGAACAAGAATTAAATGAATTTCTAAATAATTTACTTTTGTCGATTTTATTCAAAAGAACATGATATATATGGTAAGTACTGAGCATAGCAATTTTAAATACTTGTATAAGTTTTAGTAATTGGAAAAACTTGCAGGAACATATTTATTTTCCACCTTTACTGAGTCGAGTCGATAAGCCGCATCGCTGTTTATCCGCGCACACAGTGTTTACACGCAGGGCGCGTTACACGTGTCGCGTGGAGATGCAATAACAAAAACGTCCCGTGTGAACCGGCCGTAAAACCGTGATACTGGCTGTAAACTTATGACGAGATCGGACGGTGAAATAAAAAAAAAAAGTGTTTTGGAATAATGTTAAAAAACATTACTAATGGAACAAAGTAACGATCTATTGCCATTGAAAGCTGATCTTTCATTGTACAGGCAGTTTATAAATTAAGAGAATTATTAGGAAAATATAGTTACAGCATGTCTTGTAGAAATAGCTCTGCTTGCAATGTTTATATCTGTTCTTTCTTATGCTGGGGCTTCACCTGCGTCTAATGTCGTTAATTAGTGCCCTATTTGACGCAATACGCAGGTGTGGCCGGTCTTTGTGCGCTAATTTGCTTCAATAACATTAGACGTTATGCGATAGCTCGGACGGCGGTAACTTTTGACACATAAAAGGGATTCAGCGGGCGTTTAGTGCGTTGTTGTGGCTACACCTACTACACTAAACATGTTAAAACACGGTCACATTCTAAAACTCTTTGTGAAATAAATGTTAAAGTGCATAGTTATTAAGTTAGGATGGAGTAGACAAAATAAGAAAAGTATTGAGTTCTTGGAAGCGTTTTATTTTATTTTAAAGGCACACTCACAGATCACACGCTAACTAATTTACAGTGCGCTAGACGCTAGAATCAAACGTCAAATAAGTGTGGCGACGCACTTAGCGCGTAGCTTAATGCTTTAATTTAGTTAACGCTAATCATGCCTTTATTTGAACGTTAGGCGTTACGCAGGTGAAGCCCCAGCATTAGACTTAAGGGTTTCATTTTAAAGTCCAAGTATTTTTAAAGCTTTGAAACTCACAAAAACTTTTGTCGACAAAACTAAACACAAAGTTTTCAGATAAACATCTTTAATTGATCCTTATTTGAGCGAAATAATTCCCAACTCCGTATTGTTTACTGTTCTCGAAACTCGCGTTAGGCAAAATCTTTTTATTTCCAGCCTTATTGCATCGGGTTAAGATTCAAAGAGGTCTTGTAGTCTCCCTCCCCGATCACAATGCCATAAAACTCAACAAAACTACATAAAGCTTCCCCCATGCGGGAGTTCTTGCAAACAGCGGAGAAGCGGAGCTAATAATCCGTGCAAATACGGGCGAATTAGAAACGCAGCAGACTCGGGGTGTAAGATACCCTGGATTTATTAAACCTAAATCAGCCCTTAGAAAGAGGAAAGTAAAGTATGCCTATAAACCTCCCACTGCAGGGCACAGGCCTCACCTCAACTATGAGGTGGTTTGGGCCATACCCCACCACGCGAGCCCAGTGCGGATTGGTGGAGGT
Organism: Anania fuscalis; assembly: GCA_950371115.1. Lineage (NCBI taxonomy): Eukaryota > Metazoa > Arthropoda > Insecta > Lepidoptera > Crambidae > Anania > Anania fuscalis. The sequence goes on from OX493325.1 coordinate 21,838,581, forward strand.
GTGTTGTAAGGCTAGTGACTAAACCTTACTGTCAGATAGCCACCTTAAGGACTAGGCTTCACTTTGACGTGCCTTCCGAAGCACGGATCTATGCTCGTGATAAATGTCACTAAACATGGTTGGAATGGTCGCCCTTTCACACACAACCGCGTGTGGATTAGTGGTGTGCAGGTCACGCAAGCGTTATCCTAAAGCCTTAGCAAGGCTTTAAAAATAAAGTCTTTCTTTATAATTTATGTTATTTCAAGAGTAATAATTAGATAGAGACATTGTAAATTTTTGTTTTTAGCAATTCCATGCATGGTTTAATTGAAGATAAATAACACTTGAAAAAAATCATCGACCTCAGGTGGGACTCGAACCCACTTCCCATCGCATGCCGGGCGAGTGCTTTACCAACTAAGCTACCGAGGACGTCACGTGACAAGATTAGCTCGGTAACCTCAATCGGTAACAAGGATCGGGCATCAATGTCAACGGCGAACACCTCACGCACCTCCGTTTTGCCGATGATATTGTCATTATGGCGGAATCGCTGGAGGATTTGCAGAAAATGCTGCAAAGCGTCAACGCTGCCTCGCGACGCGTGGGCCTGGGGATGAACTTGGACAAGACCAAAGTCATGTTCAATGATCGTGCCATCCCCGGACCGGTCTTCGTCGAAAGCGTGGCGCTCGAGGTTGTCAATGAGTATGTCTACCTCGGGCAAGTGATGCAGTTGGGTAGAGACAACTTCGAGCGGGAAATCGCTAGGAGGATGCAGCTTGGCTGGGCAGCGTTTGGGAAGCTGCGTCATATCTTCTCGTCGCCACTGCCACAATGCCTGAAGAGCAAGGTATTCGATCAGTGCGTCCTACCGGTGATGACCTACGGAGCCGAAACGTGGAATATGACAGTAAAGCTGGCCCACCGACTACATGTCACTCAGCGAGCTATGGAAAGGTCGATGCTTGGGATTTCGTTAAAGGATAAAATCCGAAATGAGATCATCAGGCAGAGGACTAAAGTAACGGACATAGTTCAAAAATGTAGCAAGCTTAAGTGGCAGTGGGCTGGCCACATCTGTCGCAGAACCGATGAAAGGTGGAGTAAACGGGTTCTCGAGTGGAGACCACGCCTAGGCAAACGTAGTGTAGGACGACCCCCCCAGCTCGATGGACCGACGACCTTAGGAAGATGGCTGGCAGTGGATGGATGAAAAAAGCGGGAGATCGTGCTCTTTGGCGCTCTTTGGGGGAGGCCTACGTCCAGCAGTGGACTGCAATAGGCTGAGATGATGATGATGATGATGAAATGTTGCTGTGGTATTTGAATAAACTAAATAAATCGCGAGCAAAGTCGCGGACAGCAGCTAGTACGTAATAAATACTCACTCCAGCTTCGGCTAAGGTACATCCACATGATACTATGGGTATATCAGCCCTGTTGACACATCCCTGCTCTTTGGTTAACCCATCTGATGCGTAAATATTAAAAAAGGTGATAAATGTTTACTTTTTAGAGTGTATTACTGACATGAAGCTGTTGCGGACTTTATGTTATAATTTTTAATTGTGTTTATTTGTTTCTTTTGTCATGTACATTTGAATCACCATAATAGAAAAGGATAATGGGACTTATCAATATTCCATTTAAGGCATGCGAGTTAATCTTGCACACAAGTTTACTGCACTCGTAATACTAATCAATTTAGATTCTGACTGACAAGAATACTTAAGTGACACAGAATAAACAATATTCATCCGTATGACACCTAAGTAAAGAAAACACTCTAAGATTTAGGCACATTATTCATATATTCGTGATTTTATTATGAGTACAAACAAAAATGTTTATAAGGAAGCAATTTGTTAAAATATGGCACGCCGAAGGAATATAAATTCTGAATAAACTCTCCTATATGGGTCGCGTTTCTGCATGATAATGGACGTAAACAAATAGGATCCATTTGGTTGCGTGCTTATCGAGAAATGGCGGGAAAAAATCGTGGCCGTCGTGCTACACGCGAGCAGGCGCAGATCTATCAAGCCAGGCAGGTGGGGTCGATTAGACCTTACGATTATTGGCCACAACAACAACAGTCAGATCACATATTCGTTTTATGCGCCCGACAATTACTGGCAATCAAAGAATAAAAAAATAAATAAAAACTTTACAGTTTACTTAAAGCACTTTAGGCCCTCGCGGCGCGGGGCGGTCCAAATCCGGACTGTAGTCTGCCATTTTGGTGACCGCGTATGTCTGTTATAGACGACTACGAGTCGTTGTTTTGAAGGTCAAATGAAGTGTGTTTTTTGGTGCCTACAGAGCTGACGGTTCAATAATTTCCGTATCTTATATTGGCCAGTCCCCAATAGAAGATGTCTATATTATCCTAATGGTGACCAAAAGTAAAAAAAAATATGCCGCAAAAGGATTACCCCGATTAGGAACGGGAGGACGTTCGAGCGTTTTTCGAACTAATCATTTACTTCCTAGAGCGCGCTCTAGGAAGTACATTAAGTATTAGTTCGAAAAAAGTAGTCATTTGTAAGCATTGATCGAATTATGGTAGGTACGTCTACGTGTAATTTTGAAACAACAAACTAACATTAATTTGCATTCGTTGCCGTGCCGTCTAGTGAAATGACTGGTATTATGGTAGGATCCAAGTAGAGTTAAGTTAAAAGTCACGCTCTTCTTTGCCTCGCAATCTTTAATCCGGCGCCTGACATTAACCAGCGTTCGACAATTACTTCGACAGTCGTAGGCTATAAATCGTCCTTGTACGACTCTAAAGGGGGCACCACACGACAGATGCGAACTCCCCAGAGTGTGGCACGCTCGCGGTGTCTTAGGGCTCATTCAAACGCGATCCGTTTGACGTTAGTTACGAGGATTCTCGAAGGGGACAATTGGAAGGGAGGGGGAATAACGAAGGGTTCTTTCCGAATCGATGTTTTTGCGAGAATCTTGCATCGCGATTGTGTTTATGAATGTTAAAAGTTGGATCTCTGTTGTGACACACGAAAGTGTTTGCATCCGTCCGTTTACTGAGAAGGGTGTCGATACCCAAACAACAAATAAATAAGGTGTCATTGGAATATGTGATTATTTATTCGAATTGTATTTTTACACTTGATAAGAGAATGCAACCTTACTTATGCTGACCCCTTGAAATCACGAAAATAATCTTTAGTCAACATCCCAATTTAAAGAAAGGCAGTACCTATTGTATATTTTTGCAAAATGTTGCTCTAAAATGGCAACTGCATTGTGCCATCACAACTAAACCTTAGGTCAAAATATTGTTTACCCACTGTATAACCCTATGAAGGTTTAACACATACCTACCTAAATGTCAAAGTTCAAAGTAACCTCATTGCTTTAGTCATAAAACGCGCGTGATCGAAATATTCGATATAACTTATGATTTAATCCACTCTCTTATGTTAGCGAATTGCAAAGGGGTTAATTTATCTCGGAGATTATTCACGTGACCTGTGTCGGGTTAAAAGGGTTTTAATTTAGACATTACAGGGTTATGTTTATGTGTTTTGTTTAAAAAATTTAAACGCAACAAAGGTTTTCTATCTGGCTCGGGTGAAATGTTAGATAAACCATGGTTCCGTGTCGGCAATCCGTCTGAGTTATTTACGGCTTTTATATTAAAGTTATCAGTGACTGTAACGAGAGCTAGCACGGAATTTCGAAGCTTAAATATTTTAGCATTATTTTGTGAATCATCGAAAAAATAAACCAGTTAGAATAGTTAACGTAAATCTAGTACCTATGTTAGATTTGTTAGTTTTAGTCACGACGAAAAGTTTTCATATTTTTTTCTTATTCGAAATCAAACCAATACAACCTTTAACCGACTTGATTGCGTAGTAAACGCAAAAAAAACTATTTTCATATCCTTTCAAATTTATTTTGGATGAATAAAGCTTCCCTTATCCAGACCTCGACTATTATTTAATATCATTATACAATTTATGAGAGCAATAAAAGATTATTAAATCTACTTGGTTTTATAGTAAATGCTAAAAATATAAGATTCTAACCAACTCCGTTAAAAAGGCTTCTAAAGTGACGCGTTTGTTTTGGGAGGGCGGCCCCAACGCCCTCCGCTCTTACCGGACGCATCTGCGACCACTTTTAACGCAAAATATGAGACTGCAGCGGCCAGATAATAAATAAAACCCACTTTGTGGCAAGCTACAAGAATGTTATTTCGTAAAACGCGGGACTACAGTGTTAGATACTAGAACTTAACTTATTTTCACATTTTAAAACGTTTTCTTATAGACGTTAGCTTATTATAACGGAGAAAATCTCGTATTTAAATTATAAGTGGCTCTTTAATCTACTAATTAAAGGCAGTTCGAAGAATTAAAGCTAAAATTATCGCCAGTCCAGGCCTACACAGTGCTGTTCATGCCATGAACGTCACCGAACAACGAAACGAATACCGGTTCCCATCTAAATCAAGCCACCTTTTCTCTCATAATATCCTTCCCGCCTTATTATAATTGAGACAAAGACCACGGGAAGCCGCGTCGCGAACTTAAAATCGAGGTCCGAAACTCGCGGTACAAAGTCAGGAAGGAAAAGTCCCCGAAGTTTGTCCGAAAAACCGGGAAAAACCCCCAAATTTAAGCCCAACATTCTGTTTCCGCCGCTGAGGGCGCCCACGTAAATATTATTCGGGACTTTCTTTTATTCTCTTTGTTTTAGCTTATTTTATTGCGGTCTGAGGTGGGTCAGCGGCGGATTAAAAAAACGATCCATGCGCAACGCAAAACGATTTCATAATAAATCACTTTAAACAACATCTCCAAACTTTCGTTTGATGCAAAGAAACAAAAAACTCGTCTAATTTACGTATTCCTTTCTTCAAAGCGAAAAAGACCTTCTTCAAAAGTAATTGACAAATTTGTACAAATACAGAAAAATAAAACGTGAAACTTTTCTCTAGCGTCGAATAATTAGTCCGAGCAACGTTTCCGGCGCGTTCCGATACATTCCTCTTGCGTCGTAAACTCCGAATTTTATTCCGGGAATTCGGCGTCGGGGGTTTTATGAAAACTGTCCCCTCCTTGGCTCGTAACGCTGCAAAGAGATTCCGTAATTTGCTCTTTGAGTGATTTTTGGGGATGATCGGAAGGCAGATGGTGCGATATTGGCATCCTAGTTTTATGCGTAGGGCCCTGCAGACAATGTAGACCTCTGGGGTGGGTCGTAAAACAAAGTCGAATCTGTCAAGGGCTAATAGTAGGTCTGTAGTGAAGAATTGAGCGGACTTTTTTGCTGAATCTCGGAGATTTTTGAGTGGTATCTGTGAGATATGATTCAAGCAAACTTACCGTCGGCATGTCGGCGTTATGGCAGTAGTTATGTGCACATTCGGTGTCAGTCCTCTGCAACAATGAAAAAGGAATGTTGAGCGTTTATTCTTTAATTTAAATGAACGATTTCACGCTGCAAGCGATTTCGGGTCGAATGCCGAGTGCCAACCTACAGCATTGTAGGCATAAATACATTATGTCCAAAAACCACAGTAGGTATATATTTATTTATTTAAACTTTATTGCACAGGTTTGAGAAAAAATCATACAATAAGTAGGTGGCTATTATTATTTACTTAACATCGAAATAAATCACTTTAATTTTAAAATTGATTTAATGCGAAACGAAAAGATATCATTAGTTACATGAATTATTGAATACTTGAAAATAAAATAATCATTTAATTGCGATCAAACTTTAGTTAAGGTAAGGTAAGGTAAGGTAAGGTTTTCGAATAGAATTGAAAACTCCGTAAAGTGTCACCAAATACCTTTATATACATAAATATAACTAAAAGTTTTCCTCTGTGAAATAAACAACATAATTTTCCAGCGCCGCTGCTATACGTAATTTGTGTATTTTCCTAACGAAGCACATACCATACGAACACCTAAAATATACCATCAAAAAGGTTAATCCAAGAGTAATCCTCAATATCTTAGTGGACATTGTTTTATCGGCCGCCCTTCCAATCAAGGCGCGCATTTATCAGCGCCCGAGCATGCCACTTTGTCGACGCAATAGTCCGGAGAGAGCACCTGAGCTACCCGGAGATATGTATGGGGAAAGTTAATCTTATAGGACTGAGCTGAGAAAATACGTAGTTATATGTCACTGTAAGTATAACGTTAAACATTTTGAAAAGACTGTGTTCAGAAAATCGTAGATTAAAGACATACGGAAGATTGATAAATAAATATAGACAACATCATAAATTAGAGACATATGAAAGATTGATAAATAAATATAGACAAAATCCTATGGTGAATAGCGAAAGACTTTTTTTTTGAAATCAGAAACAACAACGTTACCACAACACCCAGACCCGAGACAATATAGAAAAGTTCGTTTTCTACATTGACGCATAACCATGGCGACGCCTAGTCCGGCAAGCTCGCCTCTACGGAGGTCAGATAAAACAAAAGACGACGTAAAAAAGAAAAATCCTTGAAACAAAAAAAAAAAAATGTCTTTCCGGATAAAGTATGATTTTATTGCTTACCACAATTTTACTAGGCCAACATCGAAATTTAACTGATATTTTTCCTTACAGTCAACAGCACGTCGACCTACCCAAAAAGTCAAAAATTATCCAATAGATTTTCAACTTTAAGCCTGACATATAGAGATCATTTTCATCGGTACCTCAACACCGAAAGAGCATTTAAAAATATCATAAAAAGCACGTAATAATAATAAATAAATGTATTAATTGATAGCCTGAACATTATGGAATGGTCTTTTTAAGATTATCGCGTTTTTTAGAATGACATATTTTTGTCTCCTACAAATAAAACTCTACAACCAAACACCAGAATAATAAATTAAAAGCTTAAATTTTATTTTCTCTGAAATTTCATGACACTAAGAACATTGGTGTGTTCAATGATTTTAACCACATTAAGCCAGGTACGCGCGTTCTGAAACGAATATTTCTATCTATCTACTTTCAATTTAGTATCAACCCCTTTTTATGGTAATAAAGCAACCCGTTAGTTTTCGTACCAGTTAGCGAATGACGTCACTTAACCCTTTTCCTACGCTACATCGTTCAGTTTGGCTGCGAAATTCGTGTTTTTTGTGTCGCCGTAGCACGTGCCGCGGCACGCTCCCAGTAAAGGGTTAAAAATGGGCACACAAGCGAGGAAATGTACCCGAAATTCATTTAACTAACAAATAAGGAAATTTAAAAACATGAAAAGAAACAAAATGAAAAAAGGACAGTTGTGTTTCAGCCTTACGAGGCTTTTCATTTAAATGGTGGTGCTGTTTGTATTTATATATCGTCAAAAAATTCTGATTGGTTCATCATTTTGTATAATTTATTTTTAAGTTAAATATTTACGTACTTTTTATTGCACACCGTAAAGCTGATAGCGTAGGTGTATTTCTAAGTAAACTTCAGGCGGTCTTGTCACCAAGAGCGATATCATTAAGACAATTTTCGGGTACCTATACTGGATGACTTTTTTACCGTCAAGAAAATAAACGTATGAGATAGGTAAAATGATATAGGTGATGATACCATGAAAATTAAAAAAAAAGTTTAATTTTTATTTTATTTTTATCATCTATTTATCCTCATAACCATCTAATTCTAAGTTAATTTTGACACTAAACATTAAAAAAGATTATTGGTAAAATAATAATAAAAATATGAAACCGACCAAAACTTTAACGCATATTCACTGATGTATTCTATGTTTATGCATTTTTTTGGACATTCCAAAATTTATAAAATTAGTTGTATTTTATAAACACACTCACATAATATCACATAGTTTTAGGCACAGAATACACAGTTATTTTTTCCTGACGGTAAAAAATGTCATCCAGTATATGCCAAGTCGCAAAACATAGTGCTAAAATACCTATAACTATACATTTAAAAAAAATCCTTGAAAAAGACGAGTGACAAGGGATTGGTAAAATGCATTTCCACTTTTAGCCAGAGGTCCAGGGGCCTCCTACTAATCAAGAACTTTAAACGGTAACTAAGCAGTGTTGTTTAGAAACAACAGGATTGTTGTGATACTGTTTTAAGAGTCAAAGGTTAGGCATCTGTACATAATTATCAAAAGCCTACTCATGATGAGCAAAACACTTTAAAGAAAAAAATCATCGTGTTTGCTAAATGCTGATTGGTGGACTTACACCCGCAACTCAACTGCATCCCTAGCGAATGGTTATAAATAAAACTAGCGGGGTGTGTACACGAGCGGTCGTATCTCATGTCGCGTCCGCGCCTTTTTGCGTCCGCGCGGACTGCCTAGCTGTCCGCAGGGTTAGAGCGTTTTTAATAGATAAGTTAGTGACTTTTAGATTTTTTAAGTGGAACAAAGAATAACAGGTCTGTTTAAGTAGTAGAATATCCATATATTACATATTTAGTAAGCCGGTATGGTATGGCTATGGTATTTTATTTTTGAATTTAAGTTTGATATAAAAAAAACAATCGGTTTAAATACCAGTTCGCTAGGAACATATTCACATACGTGTGAATTTAAGTTAAAAAAAAAACATCGGTTTAAATACCAGTTAGCAAACATTTATTTATAGTATGCCAATAATGAGTTTTTAAAATTTACAAGGTAGATTAAAATGAGGCCTGTGCCCTGCCTGAAAAAAGTGTATAGTGATAAAAAGGTTACAAATAAAACTCTGCAGCTGAATTTACAGTCAACTTCAAAAACATTAACCAAATTTGGACACTTCGACAAGCTTGACCTTTAGTAATAAGTTGAAATCTGTTTAAATAAATGCATATTTTATGGACGCAACTGTGCACCGAACAAAAGCAGCTGAATGTATGTTCTTTTTCCGCAGCGGACGCTTCTCGCTGTCCTGTCCGCGGCTTTACAACGATTTTAATAGGTAAATATAGTCTCTTTGTTTTTAAGCTTTTGTTGGGATTCCGGCGTCCGTAAACTGTGACTAGTACAGTTAGCGACAAAAGTAAATAAACTTTTTCTACTATTATGGATAGAAACGAAAAAGTACCGTGCGGATTTAAACGAAAAGAATCTATTCATAATTGTATTTTGTCTCCTCGAAATATCACGGACGCTACTCGCTGTCCTGCCCGCGGCTTTACAACGATTTTAATAGGTAAATGTAGTGTCTTTGTTTTTTAAGCATTTGTTGAGATTCCGGCGTCCCTAAACTGTGACTTGTACAGTTAGCGACAAAGGTAAATTAACTTTATCTACTTTATGGATAGAAACGGAAAAGTACCGTGCGCATTGAAACGAAAAGTGTCCATTAGATACATGTATTTTAAAATAAAACAACGACAAAAATGACTACGATTAAAGTATGTAACATTAATTAGTTTTTGCGAACCGATTGGCGTAGTGCCGCGGTGATTCGCCTTGGATACCAAGGGTCACGGTTTCGAATCCCGATTCGGGATAGTTCAGACTCAAGACAGTTTAGATAAACGTTCATTCTCGCTCGATAACTTGGGTCTGGAATACTTACTTATATACCATTAGAAATATACCTATATGGCCCTATTACAAAATATATAAACTAGGTTTAAACAGTGTCTATAGATAAGCCAACCAATTTTAAATGTGAGTAATTATTACCGAGACATATCTGATGTGTCAACATTTTAAATTGGTTGGTTATTATTTTAACATCTTATAAACCTAGTCTATCTTTTTTGTAATAAGGCCAATCATGTTTTGTCTGGCAGCTTATATCTTTTTTTTTCTGCTTAAACTAGTTACAACGACTTAAAAATATTGTAAGTACACCTCCATTCTTCGCTTTTGTAAGTACTATTAAAGACCGATTTTCTTATTCAATAAATTCCCTTAACTATTAACAAGGTTTACCTAAAGTCTGTGCTATCATTAGAAACCGTTCAGGCGTGAAAAACATTAAACATTTGGAATATAATTTTTATTGTTGCTGACAGCTTAACTCGTTTACAAAGGCGCCTCCATAATTGATCTGATATACGAGCCTTTTATATGAACTTAAAACATACATGTTCTGTTTAGATCTATCATCGAGAAAACCACAATATAGGTTGGTAATAGTGGTGTCACTCCACTGTTCAGATACAGGATAAACAAAAGAATTCCTAGCGATATGTCCCGTTCCTGGAGGTCTAATATGACCAACCATGAAAAAATATGACCAACTCAAAGTAGCCGTGTAAAATATTATATGATCGTTTTCAATTATTCTAATTTGTCATAAGTTTGGCACAAGTAGATGGTCATTTTGTTTCATTAGGTTAAAAAAATGTCCGAACTACTTTCGTAGTAGGCTTTCTGGCCAATAGACGCTAAGAAGATTGCTTTTGTATGAGCAATTAGTTTTTTTGTGTTTCACACCGTATTTTTTTGTAATCTGGCTAAAACAATTTGTATTGACAACCTCCGTAGCCGAGAGGCGAGAGCGCTGTCTTGGAAGTCCCGGTTTCGATTCCCGGTGTTACAGTGGGATTTTTTCTATATATTGTTCGATTAAACATCCCGTAGTTTACGCAAATGAAGTTGCAGGCACAGCTAGTATTTATTTATGTGTATCAGATACATTTTTCAGACTTCAAAAATTATGGTTTAAAAGCAGGAGTTTTTATGTAAATTTTATACAAATTGTGATAATTTGCATACAGATGCTTGCAGTATTACGTGAATTAGTTTCGTTGAATTTTAGTTTTGAGTTTTATTAAACATGTACTGAATACTTTTTTATCGCTAGACTAATAGATAATATTTAGATCTAACTCATTTGAAGCACGAAAGCGATACAATAACTTTCTCAACAATTTTTCTTTGTGATTGTTATTGGCCGCAAAAAAAAAAATCTTTTCTATTGACACAAGTAGCTTCAAGCCACTGTATATAATACTAATACCTAACAAAAGATTTAAGGTACTAACAGCAAGTATAAATATGAACGTCATTAATCACACAGTTACGGGAACTTTTGATTAAAGGCTGTTTATCTAAAGAGTTTCACAACCATAACGGTTCCTTTACACGTCAAGATCACACAAAGCTAATGTTGCTTAAAATAAATAACCGGGAATTCCGGCTATTCATACCGGGAAGTGACAAGGCCACGGTTCGAGAGCATCACTCGTCGGGTAGTTACCTAGTTCGGTGGACCGCGGTCACAGAGTGATGAGAACAGTCAGCGCAATTCAGTGTAAAATAATAGAAATGATTTATTTAGCACAAATTACAAAAAAATACACCAAAAAACAGAAGATGTAGAAAGCAAATTGCCAAAAGGGAAACCTTTTACCACGAGCTGATATATGGGCAACCGACCGATACCGAAACGTTGCAACGCAATGGCTTATATCGGCCAAGCAAATAACCCGCACTAAGCGCTTCTTTTGGGCAAGCTCGCTCCATCGTAGATCCCATCTATGCCCTAGAGCAAGATTGGGGTCAAGAGTAAGCCCATCTCAAGTAAAAAAAAAAAAAAACCCGGAACCTCTCGAATGGATTACGATAGATATTTCTGATGTGAAAATTTAGGTTCTAAAGAAGTTGATTAGTGACAATTAAATATTTATAATTTCTACCAATAGGTACTAATCAAAGTAGTTAAAAAATATATATATATTACAGCCTGTGCCTAAATTTCTGATGTGTTGCAAGACAAGTAATTAGCGATTGTGCGGTGATTTTTACGTAATAATGACATGGCTCTTCTTAGCCAGGTTGGTGTACTCGCTAGAGTCATTACCGCGTGTGTAGCATGCCTAGCTTTATTTTTGTGCTGTCACTGCGAACAAAATACCTATTCCTTCCGTCCGACGTATGAAAAACGATTGCGCGGAGTGGAAGACAAGCTGGAAGATATTTTAAAGGTATTTTAGATGCTAGGGTTGGCCAAAGTACTTTTTCATACAAAGTTTGGTTTTTAATATTATTGAAAAAACTTGGATTTGTTTCATTAGTAACATCAGCTAGTTTGTAGTAAAAGTCAAAATCTTAGTAGATTCAAGCTGTGCGATCCATACAATGGAGTATAAATAGTGCTCATTAAATAAGGTCACCAAATGATGTTTAATAAGTGAAAAATATTAACGGCACATAGGTAGGTAACGCTCAACCTGTAGGTAGAGGTACTATTAGGTTTGACTGTACTTATCAATTCTGTGACTGCGCCTCTCATATCTCACTATTATTGTGTGCAAAAGAAAAATACCTTGATAGATTTACTTATCTAAACGTGAACCCTGATTCCGTGTATCTTGCAAAAGCAATGCGACAGCGAAAATTGTCCAATTCTGGCTTTAAAATCGCAAATTGAAGCAGAAAAAAACAAAAACAAAGCAATCTACTGTCAGTGCTGCCCATAGATTTTGAGACTAACCATCAATCCCGATTTATTGCTGATTGCTTATTTCTAGGAAATAAGGGTACAGGACTTTTTACTTTTGCTTTCATCGTGTTACCTTACAGAAAATATAAGCATAAATGTTAACTTCCGACAGTTAAACCCGTCATTTAAACCAAATAAAACCTTAAAGAACGAAGCTACGTACTGATAATGTAGGTAAACTATTAGCTAGAAGACAAAGCTGCTAAGAGGCAACGGTGAACCATAATCTATCGCAACAGCTGTACGCGTGGACTAACTTACTGCTAATTGGAGCCAACAAAGGCGGTGAGACAAAGACCGGGCCCTTATACAGCTTGTAGTGTTATAGCGCTTGATTAGAACTAATATCCAGCTTGTAGTTCGTTATAAGACGTTTTTGGTGTCCTAAGCCGTAATAATGCCGTAAAATGTCAGTATCTAATAATAGGTTTAGCGCATATTTCACTCTTTAATCAATAGTTTTACGGCGTATTAACGATACTTAATCTTAAAGTACTTCCTAGGTAGAAGACAAAGCGGCTAAGAGGCTATGGTGAACCATAATCTATCGCAACAGCTGTACGCGTGGACTAACTTACTGCTAATTGGAGCCAACAAAGGCGGTGAGACAAAGACCGGGTCCTTATACAGCTTGTAGTGTTATAGCGCTTGATTAGAACTAATATCCAGCTTGTAGTTCGTTACAAGACGCTTTTGGTCACCTAAGACGTAATAATGTCAGTATCTTATAATAGGTTTAGCACATATTTCACTCTTTAATTAATAGTTTTACGGCGTATTCAACGATACTTAATCCTTAAGTACTTCCTAGGTAGAAGAAAAAGCGGCTGAGAGGCGACGGTGAACCATAATCTATCGCAACAGCTGTACGCGTGGACTAACTTACTGTTAATTGGAGCCAACAAAGCCAGTGAGACAAAGACCGGGTCCTTATACAGCTTGTAGTGTTATAGCGATTGATTAGAACTAATATCCAGATTGTAGTTCGTTACAAGACGCTTTTGGTCACTTAAGACGTAATGCCGTAAAATGTCAACATCTAATAATAGGTTTAGGGCATATTTCACTCTTTAATCAATAGTTTTACGGCGTATTCAACGATACTTAATTCTTAAGTACTTCCTAGGTAGAAGACAAAGGAGCAAAGAGGTGACGGGTGAACCATAATCTATCGCAACAGCTGTACGCGTGGACTAACTTACTGCTAATTGGAGCCAACAAAGGCGGTGAGACAAAGACCGGGTCCTTATACAGCTTTTAGTGTTATAGCGCTTGATTAGAACTAATATCTAGCTTGTAGTTCGTTACAAGACACTTTTGGTCACCTAGGACGTAGTAATGTCAGTATCTAATAATAGGTTTAAGGCATATTTCACTCTTTAATCAATAGTTTTAAGGCGTATTTATCGATACTTAATCATAAAGTACTTCCTAGGTAGAAGACAAAGCGGCTGAGAGGCGACGGCGAACCATAATCTATCGCAACAGCTGTACGCGTGGACTAACTTACTGCTAATTGGAGCTAACAATGGCGGTGAGACAAACACCAGGCCTTATACAGCTTGTAGTGTCTTAGCGCTTGATTAGAACTAATATCCAGCTTGTAATTCGTTACAAGACACGTTTGGTCACCTAAGGCGTAATAATGCCGTAAAATGTCAGTATCTAATGATAGGTTTAGCGCATATTTCACTCTTTAATAAATAGTTTTACGGCGTATTTAACTATACTTAATCTTAAAGTACTTCTTAGCTAGAAGACAAAGGAGCTAAGAGGCGATGGTGAACCATAATCTATCGCAACAGCTGTACGCGTGGACTAACTTACTGCTAATTGGAGCCAACAAAGGCGGTGAGACAAAGACCGGGTCCTTATACAGCTTGTAGTGCTATAGCGCTTGATTAGAACTAATATCCAGCTTGTAGTTCGTTACAAGACGCTTTTGGTCACCTAAGACGTAATGCCGTAAAATGTCAGTATCTAATAATAGGTTTAGCGCATATTTCACTCTTTAATCAATAGTTTTACGGCGTATTCAACGATACTTAATTCTTAAGTACTTCCTAGGTAGAAGACAAAGCGGCTAAGAGGCGACGGTGAACCATAATCTATCGCAACAGCTGTACGCGTGGACTAACTTACTGCTAATTGGAGCCAACAAAGGCGGTGAGACAAAGACCGGGTCCTTATACAGCTTGTAGTGCTATAGCGCTTGATTAGAACTAATATCCAGCTTGTAGTTCGTTACAAGACGCTTTTGGTCACCTAAGACGTAATGCCGTAAAATGTCAGTATCTAATAATAGGTTTAGCGCATATTTCACTCTTTAATCAATAGTTTTACGGCGTATTCAACGATACTTAATTCTTAAGTACTTCCTAGGTAGAAGACAAAGCGGCTAAGAGGCGACGGTGAACCATAATCTATCGCAACAGCTGTACGCGTGGACTAACTTACTGCTAATTGGAGCTAACAAAGGCGGTGAGACAAAGACCGGGTCCTTATACAGCTTGTAGTGTTATAGCGCTTGATTAGAACTAATATCCAGCTTGTAGTTCGTTACAAGACGCTTTTGGTCACCTAAGACGTAGTAATGTCAGTATCTAATAATAGGTTTAGGGCATATTTCACTCTTTAATCAATAGTTTTAAGGCGTATTTAACTATACTTAATCATAAAGTACTTCCTAAATAGAAGACAAACCGGCTAAGAGGCGACGGTGAACCATAATCTATCGCAACAGCTGTACGCGTGGACTAACTTACTGCTAATTGGAGCCAACAAAGGCGGTGATACAAAGACCGGGTCCTTATACAGCTTGTAGTGTTATAGCGCTTGATTAGAACTAATATCCAGCTTGTAGTTCGTTACAAGACGTTTTTGGTCACCTAAGACGTAGTAATGTCAGTATCTAATAATAGGTTTAGGGCATATTTCACTCTTTAATCAATAGTTTTAAGGCGTATTTAACTATACTTAATCATAAAGTACTTCCTAAATAGAAGACAAAGCAGCTAAGAGGCGACGGTGAACCATAATCTATCGCAACAGCTGTACGCGTGGACTAACTTACTGCTAATTGGAGCCAACAAAGGCGGTGATACAAAGACCGGGTCCTTATACAGCTTGTAGTGTTATAGCGCTTGATTAGAACTAATATCCAGCTTGTAGTTCGTTACAAGACGTTTTTGGTGTCCTAAGCTACGGCTTAGGACACCAAAAACGTCTTGTAACGTTTGACTGACATTTTACGGCATTATTACGATAATGCTGTAAAATGTCAGTATCTTATAAAAGGTTTAGCGAATATTTCACCCTATACATAATATTTTAGGCGTATTCAACGATACTTTAATCTTTATGTACTTCTTATTGTTGATAGTGACTAAAATACAGGAATTAATATTTCGTTGTCACTAAAATTTTTGATTTAGTAATATAACTTCATAAGTCAGAATTCTAAAGCAACAATCAAGCTAAAAACTGATTAGAAAACAATAACAGGTCAGGCACAAAATATTTTCTTTTATCCTTTTAAACTTTTGGAATTTGGTTACACAATCTTCAAAACGCCAGAATTTAAACCAACGCAATTGTTTTCAATCCTTACCACATCTGGCTACTCACATCATGCCGGAAAACTTCCAAGGATATTCTTGTAGAGACATTAATAGCAGACCAGGATTGAGTGTACCCATTTGTCAGTGCGAACTCACCGTACTATAAATATAATACTGAGTAGTCCTGGCCATACACACACTTTCTCCAGAAAGGCTTGCCGTATACTCTCGATCGATCACGAGGAGCTCGTAGCTCAGTGGCGGCAGCGCTTTGGTCTCGATTACTAAAGTTAAGCAACCAACGCCATGGTTATGAGTGCATGGGTGACCATTCCGACTATTTAGTGACATTTATCACGAGCATCGCCGTGCTTTGGAAGGCAGGTTAAAAGTTGATCCGAGCTGATATCGCTTGATACTGGTCGAGAAGCTTAGTCAGAGGCCATAAGGCGGCTTAATTACATCTGACAGTAAGGTTTAGTCACTGCCCTTACAACACCCCCCTCCACCAATCCGCAGTAGGCCCGCGTGGTGGAGTATGGCCCAAACCACCTCATAGTTGAGGGGAGCCCTGTGCCCTGCAGTGGGACGTAATATGTAGCCATACTTTACTTTATTTCTTTTGATGAGTTAGCGAGATTCGAGCCAATGCAGCATTATCTTCGTAATATTATATTTCACTAGCACTAAGCTCCCTGTTCCAGTTTTTAATGCGAATCCACTGAGACTGAGTCCGCCTACAAACCATTTACAAAAAAGCGAATAAAGATATTACCTACTAGTAATTATTGAATTTTCGCAAAACTTTATTTTAAAGGATGATGCTAGCGCTTGGCACGAATTATGCCACTTTTCATGGGATTACATATTAAAAAAAAAATCCTAGTAAAATACTGAATCAGTTCATAATAAGAAGAGCTGTTTTTCTTAAATCATTCGATATGAGGTTTCGCGTTATTTCAATTACGCCTTGCATGTAGCAAATTTATACTCACTCTTTACTAAGAACTTAAACAGTCATATTACCAATACTCATACAGCAATTTCAGTTCATTTTACTAAAACTATATTTTTTTTTAATTTTCCGACATGTTTAACGCAATTGAATGAATCAAAGCGAACCTACTAAATTCATTGTTAAGCGAAAAGCGAGCGATTCTGGCGCAGGTATTCTCGCTTTCACCTCTTGCAGTATTTTGCGATCGTGCGCGCCCGGCCTAATCCATCTGACGTGCGAGCAAATGCACTATTTTCGTCGTGATGCAAGGGCGTTGATAAATGCGTTCCTGATTTCAGACCGCATTCTATTTGTTACGATTTGCTATCCGCCAGAAATGTGCGTGGTCCAGTTAAATATTGGCTATAGCTAGCAATACGAGTGAGATATGGATTATAAATCGAATGTTTATAATGCTTAAGATTTATATTCTGCGCTCGGATTTTAGTGTCTTTTAAAAAAATATATGTTTTTCTGAGAAAAACGTATTATAATACGTAGAAAGGGTAAGTATTCCGCCTTTTAAACCTTTATTAGCAAAAAAAAAAAAAAAGAGTAGAATAGTGACATTCATGGTTTTAGAAATTGTGACATGAAACCAAGTATTATTTGACTTTTTGATAATGAAATAAGTACCACAACGGGATCCCACTAATTACAAGCATCAGGAAAAAAAGAACCACGCAATTTATGTTCTAAAATTGCATTCTATCCCGTCTTAAAACGACACGAGCCTCGCCAACAAAACAACATCTACACGATCCTTACGACTAACCCTCCCACATTCGGTTGCAATGAGTAACGCACTGAAAGGGTTAACCCTCATGCGGAAGCCTCGTTTTGGCACATCTTCCCCTCGGTCTGTCTGGCCAAGACCCGGGTTTCCCCCGCAGACGCCGGTCCAATTTAGGGTTGTACGTTGATAGACGACCGTATCGATAAGCCAAATAAAGGAATCTATCATCGTTTATTCGTTTCATAGTAATTGGTAATCATTCTGCTCATATACTATTGAACTATAAATATTGTATTTATATACTAACTGGCTGTTGCAAATTGTTTGAAATCGGGAAGTCAACAAAGTTGGTAACATTAAATATTATACAGGGTGAATAATATGACGAAGGAACCGCTTTAACAAGATATACTGACTATTAAGGTCTATAAAAAGATTTTTACGATTTCTTTCGATTTCATTATTGATGCCATAGTAAAAGTTGATCGATTTAATGATTTAAATATCCTTTTGAAGCGATTCCCAAATTCACTTATCTTTCCCGTCACTATAGGTTTAGGTAGAGGACAATTATTGAGCAAAAGGAATTTTAAATGAAAATTATCGATATGGGAAAATTTCAACGATCGACTGTCGTTGAGCACAAGTCCGTGTTAAGTTGTTGTTTTTTCGTTCTACGCTATTTTACGCGCAAAATATATTAAGGCGTTATCCGGGCAATCTTATTAACTGTAAATTTTTCGAGCGTAATAAAGTAGACTTAGGTTAGGTTCCCTTTGTAGATCATAATGCTGTTTATGTAACGCGGGGTTAGAGAATACTTTTTGTATCCTAATCATTCGAGTTATAAACATAATAGGATATTTAAATATCGGAAAAGATGGAAAACCTTTTGAAAAGTTACAGTTAGTTGCTTAGATTTAAAAAATTTAATCGTATTTTGCCGCTACCGGTAAAATTAACTTTATTAGAACGCAATTTTGTCCAAAAATCTTACATTTTTCGAGGTGAGGCACGCGACGTGAATCAATTTGTGTAATCTATTCTATCTTTGTAAGTACTGTGGTATGCACCTGTAAAGCAAGTTAAAATGTAGGTACTGCAGGTATGCACCTGTGAAGTCATTTAAAATGCACCCTGCTACTTCAGCTCGTTTCCCGCTATTATGCTGTTTCCCATTCCCTGTCAAAACCACTTGCATACCAGCTGCTCAGTGGGCGAATAACGATATTTTGACATCCCGACCCCTCCTTCAGCAACAGACGCGAATTCATCCGAAAGATGTGTAATGCATAAAATTTTAAAAACGGCGGCAACCGCCATCTTTGCGCGGGAAGCGCCATTCCGCGCGCTTTCCTGCGCGCCATCTTGCGAGAATGAAATATGGAGCCAGCAAAGGACCGGACACATGGTCCTTTATGAAAAAGCGAGAAAATTTGTCGGTGATTTTTTAATAAAAAATCTTGCTTGTTTTAGCCGATACGGTTGGCAATGGGCGGATATTGAAGCGCTGGATCGACGCGTAAATTAAAAATTCCGGAAGCAACAGTATCCTGGACTATTTACTTAGCGCTGGCAGAAGGAAAAATGTTGTAATATACATTTTAAATAGTCTGTGTTAACGGGTTTTAGTGGGAATCAAAGTGATGAAACACTGCAGTAGTTGGGATTTTACTAAGCTCCAAAGCAGGTATTAAAAACTGGAATCTCTAAATATTTACAGGCTTAATAGAATTGATAATGCTTCATCACTTTAGCTACAGGTAATGTGGGGGTTTATTTAGCGAACAATCTATCCATCCCATTCTTATGTGGTATTGTTGAACATCATCATCATCATCATCTCAGCCTATTGCAGTCCACTGCTGGACGTAGGCCTTCCCCAAAGAGCGCCAAAGAGCACGATCTCCCGCTTTTTTCATTCATCCACTGTCAGCCATCTTCCTAAGGTCGTCGGTCCGTCGAGCTGGGGGGCGTCCTACACTAAGTTACTGTACACTACTATTGTTGAACAGTCGTTCTTAAACTATAGAGAAAAATTAGAAATTGACTTATTTTTCAGTCGTGTCATTTGAAGCATTTATTAGGTAGTTAGTGATATCATGACATGATCCTTTAACTCAGAATATTAAATTATCATGTTTTAAGGAAAAACTGCAAAAAAGTTTAGAACGGAATTAAGGTTCATAGTGATGTTTTTTTGGGAAATATTTGTTTATCAAGATAAAATATTGACGTCTATCTCATTTTAATGGGTGCAGCCATAACCTGAAGGATTCTTGATAATACTAAGCCTCGATTCATTTTTACAGTTCTGCATAAATGCCAAAATATGACATCCTAAATTCCCCCAGATGACAAACACCGGACAAATGGAATTAAAAGACTCAGATTAGTACAACATCCATCCCGCTGTCTCTCATTACGGGACGTCATTTGAACCGCGGGACGAAACGGCCATTCCTGTTTTCGCTTCGGGCGTCCCGCTACGTTTAATTGCGGGACACGAGAGTTTTGAAGAGAACATGAAAAAATTTTTTTGCATTACCACTGTATTTAACCTCTAATGAAAGTTCCCTCAATTTCAACTTATTTTGATTTAACGATTTTTATTTACACTGTACATTTTATTTAGTAGAGTAATTCTTTAGACACGATTGTCGAAAATTCAAATGGAAACAGCATGTTCAAGTATTTTATGAAAGTGTTGCCTGTTTTATTCTTTCATACCCTGTGTCCGCGGCTTCCTTCAACTTTATGCAATACGTTTTACATGTAGTAAATAATATATATTTGATTTCACATTAAACATATTTTACTATATCGACATTATATCTCGCATCCCCCGGGAAATATTGAGCTTGTCGAGTTTTATAACTAGGTATTTTTTGTTTTTTTTTTGTTTTTAGCAATTACCATGCCGTCTATCTAAGATTTTTATCCCACCTAAGGCGGACGATTTTTTTTTCAAGTATTAAAAATCTTAGGTTAAAATATTAATCAAATTTTTATCCTACAACTAAACAAACTTTACCTTGTTATAATATTAGTATTGACAGATAACTTATAAATATACTTCAATTAATTTAGGAGCGCCTAGATAGGTAAGTAGATTACCATAATTACTCCAGCTTCGGTTTCGATAGGGTGTTATAAGGTTACCTAAAATAAATTTAGGGAATAAGGATAATTATATTATGTAAATTATCCACAAGCTATTTGATCCTTATGTTTACATGACTTTTTTGGTTTCATTCGCGTCTTCAATTTTTGTTTGAGTTTATATAAGTAGGGACTTTGTTTTAGTTCGAAGGTTGTTGGCAAAGTTTGCTACTTTTTCTTTTTCTACGTGTTTATTAAAAAAAACATCTATTCATAAAATTTTGTTTTTCGTCTATTATGGTTTCATCAACATCATCATTTCAGCCTTGGAACGTCCACTGCTGAACATAGGCCAAATAGTATATTTTTTGTGTTGAATATATTAAAATTTGATACGCCATTACTAAGTTTTTTTAGATTTGCCTGCTATCTTCGCAAACCAAGCTTGAGCATAATACATTTTGAACCTGCACCTGCATTGCATTGAACTCCATTCATTCGTTTTTAAATTGGAAATCGGTTTAAAAAAACTTGTATTTTTGCTATAGATTGTACAAGCCATTGAAGAAGCCAAGAAAAATAAAGAAGGTAAAGCAGCTGACCACAATCCTAATTCAATGAACCAAATACTCAAACCCAACCGTTTCTCGGCGAGGATCATAATATCGCTAAACTCCCCGAGCAAAAAATCTTCGTACACAAACAGTGGGAAACGATGACAAAATTCTCGAGTGCAACATTTATATTCCCGGCATGTGGACGGGTAGAGGCTCCATATATTATCCTGGATGTGAAGAGACATCTCATTGTTTAGGTAATTCATTTTGCGAACGAACAGATACTAGTGATACTCCTAAACTTTGTGTGGGACAGCACTTAGTTAAAAGTGATACGTAGGTAGTCTCCAGTGGCGGGTATTAGTTTTATTTCGAGGTAGGCAGTAGATAATTACTAATGTGTTTTATTGATGAAAATCAGTGTTTTTCATCCACAGAACAAGTAAGACTCGATACGCTCCGCTACTTTAATCTATAACACACATTTGGAAGTACCTCTGTCTTCCTCATTTCATTTATCAGGTAGGCACTGCCTAATTGATATAGGCAATTAGGCAGTGCCTACCACCGCACGCCCCTGGTAGTCTCCGCACGAACATTAGACCCGATAAGTGCAGGGGTTAGATTCTTAGTCAAATAAATTTTAAAAACGAACTTTAATAATTCAAACGAAGTTTGGAAGAGCCCATTGCAAAACCCATTGTGCAAGTTCTCGTAACACAAGGATTTGATACATTTTTTATATGCTTACACGTTCAAAATACAACGGTTTATTGTATTGTTATTATAACAAAAAAAACGTATTAAGTATTCCTGTCCTACGATTCCCGGATTCCTGGCGCCCCTACAAACCCAGGGCGCCCGGGAAATATTATTTTATTAAAATTGTCAGGCCAGGTGAGATCCGCCGGGACACGGGACTGATACCGGCTCTAAATCAAAATAGCTGAACATTCCGGAATATTCACTCGAGCGTTTCACTTCATTTTATTTTCCCGCGGCTGTATTATGTTACGTTAAAGCGATCAGCTATTATCGCTTTGAAGTTGCTATGAAGTTGCTATCAACCTTCTGCTGTTTTTTTCTTCTCTGTAACAATATTTGGGCCACACCTGAAAATATTCTTAGTTTGTAATTTAACCTGGTTTATTCTGTTTTTTTGTTATTTAATTTTCGATATTACTGTTGCAAATTAAATCTCTACAAAACTAAGCGAAACTTTTACTATGGTGGCAAAGTAACAGTTTTTTTTAAGCATTCATAACTAAGGTAACGATGCGATTCGATCCCAAAATCTATTGGCTTTGTCCAGTCCAGACCGCAAACTACTGGACCAGATGGTCATCAATACCTAATAAGCCCGGTCTCTTTTGAAATACATTTTTTTCTTAGACGTATCACGATCGTTAAATGAAATTCAATGGTTTCCTTTGTTTGTGAACATAGTAGTATATTCTGACATTGTTTTTTGAAATAATTGAGCGCATTTTACCCTTGCCGACGATTGTATGGTAAAATTTATATACTCTACCGTGATTGCAAAATGATTTTTTGGAAGTTCTTCGTGTACGAGGGTTTTTATCACTAAAGAACTGATTTCGGTGCAAAAATATGAAAAGAATATTTTTCTATTTAATTTTGCAATGAAAATTAACATATGCCGAACACAGGGTGTTAAACTGGTGGTGACATTAATAATATTAACCTTAACATTATGGTATGCAAACGATTATAATTGAAAATTAATCAAATCGAAATTTTTACCTAGTTAATTAGTTTGTCAAACAAAATCTTGCATATTTTGAATGTTTTAGGCGGTTTTGGGTTTATGTTATATTTTAACACAAAAAGTCATAACACTCAAACATACGCTTTGCTATCTACTTTTCTAAGGGCCTGTCACAATGTACAGATTAAGTGGCAAATAGCCATAAACAAACAAATTATGTGACGCATAAAAGTTCTTGAACTTAATTTGTCAAATAGCGCTATTTGACAGTCGTGAATCGCAAAAATAATGTCTAACCTCCAGACAAGTAAATAACTTAATCAGAACTTATGTAGATCTTGAAGATAAATAACACTTGAAAAAAATCATTGAACTCAGATGGGACTCGAACCCACGTCCCATAGCATGCCGGGCGAGTGCTTTACCAACTCAGCTACCGAGACCGTCACGTGACAAGATGAAATTCCTCAAGTGTTTTTTCTCGCTGTCAAAGCCAGCCAAAATTAATTAATAAAAAATAAAAATAAAGCACTCGCCCGGCATGCGATGGGACGTGGGTTCGAGTCCCACCTGAGGTCAATGATTTTTTTCAAGTGTTATTTATCTTCAATTAAACCTTGCATGGAATTGCTAAAAACAGAAATTTATTATGTAGAACTTATCCGTAAATTGTGAAACAGGTCATAACTCATAACTAACAAAATTGGAGCACCATCTCTATGTACACGTATAATCTATTTAAAGTGTCAACTTTAAAAGACGTGCATCACAAACTTATCTAGTCACGTCCCACCGCCTCCAAACGGGTCTTAATAAAGCTGTTTAATTTGTTTTTATTAAGCAGTCCACAATGAAGAAGTAATGAAAAGATAATGCCTCGTTCTGAATTTATTTCGATTGTGTCGCTGAGCGGCCGTGTCGTGGGCGGCGCTTGTATAATCAGAGTGAGTTGTGTGTACCGGTGTGGCCAGGATTTCAACGGGATAGATAATATATCTCCGTACTAAATGTAAAATCAGCTGTTATTATTATTTATTTATTATTATTCTTTTACAAAAATTTACTTCATGAATTGCCTCGCAAACCACTTCCGTGCTTGACTGCGGGTGCGAATCTCGCTTAGTTACATTTAATTTAACTTAGGTTAGGTTAGGTTTTGTATGGGAAACGATTTTGTGTGATTTTGATGTTGGTCCCATACAAAAAGTTGTATGTGAGCACCAGAAAGAGATCGTGGTAGAATGTGCACTTATTTGATTTCAACTTACCTATGAAGATATTATTTTGTACACAACATACAAAGATACATGATTTTAACAGAAAGAGAATTGAGACGGTCTTATCACTGATAGCGGTCTCTTTCAGACAAGATTCGTGTTGATTCCTTGAACGCAAAGGATCCGGGTTCGTTAAGAAAAAAACTTAGCGAAATTCACTGACTTATTTCTTGTGAGATTATTTAACAGTCATTAAAAAAAGTAAAGCAAAATTAATTACAGTTTTCGTAAATCCAGTTAGTTTTTTTTCCAGAACCTACTAGAAATGATCGGAGGAAAAAATCGGCCAAGTGCGAGTCCGACTCGCGCACGAAAGGTTCGACACCATTATCTATAAAAACGAGCCAATAAAATACGTTTGTTGTATGGGCCCCCTTAAATATTAATTAATTTACGTTTTAGTATTTATTGTTATAGCGGCAACAGAAATCCATCATCTGTGAAAATTTCAACTGTTTAACTATCACGGTTCATGAGATACAGCCTGGTGACAGACGGACAGACAGACAGGGTCCCGTTTTACCCTTTGGGTACGGAACCCTTAAAACGAAATAATTAACTGAAAGAACAAACGCATTATTAAAACACGAACATAGTTCAAAACTGTAAAGTTGAACCGCAACCGTAGGTCGGCACTTAGTTTTTCCCGGCGCGAGTCGTGTGGGAAAAACTAAGTTCCGACATACATAGTTGCGGAAACTAGAGAGAACTCCGCAATCCTACACAACACAATTTTAAATTTAAATGCAAAACTAAACAAAACCACGCGATCCGAGCCTTTATCGATAACTCACGCAGCGCGTCACTATAAATCAAGGGGACCTTCGCCGATAGTGATGCCCACGTACGGTAACTCGATAAATATTCTGAGTTAGTCGATAAACTAGGCTTAGTCATCGATATGCGTTGAAAGGAACGGAGATTCCGTTGATTATACAAAGGAATGTTTTGCAATAAAACGTTCTGAGTTAAAGATCTGTCAAGCGTGATTGAAGATCAATATTGATGTTGCAAGTGTATCAAGCATACTGATTGCCATCAAGCAAATGTGAGTAACAAAAATATTAACGCGTTTCCAATGTAAATTCAACAACCTCTACCACAAAATGACAAAATTCTTCGACAAAAATTAATAGAGTTTAGAGGTTTTTTAGTACGTGGACGAGTTATTGACTGTAACTGCTATAAAACGTGTAAAATTTGGGGAAATGATTAGTATAAACTTCAGGAGTTTAAGTCATAACTTTAGTTAAAACATGATTATCTATTTAACAAAACTTTTATCTACTAAACAGGTAGGAATCAAGCTACTCTAGGAATCTAGGATTCTAGATGTTGCAAGTCTAGTTTTTACATTTTGAGCGATTATTATCAGACCTACGTAACGCTTGAAAAAAGAAAAAAAAACTGTATTAGATTTAGATTGAAATTAGAATTTTCGAATACGTATTCCAAATTTAATTCAACAAAAAATGGAGCAATTTTATGCAAAAATCTCAGACTAAAATTAGAATTTTCGAATACGTATTCCAAATTCAATTCAGCAAAAAATGAAACACTTTTGTGCAAAAATCTGTTCAACTCCTACGGCTGCCAATGAGCAATACTAAAAAACGTATCGCCTAAAAACCGTCCGAAATCGCGCGAATAACAAATTACTTTTTGCGTACATCCACAAATCCGCTGCATAAATACGTGTAGGGTTGCCATAAGGTGTAGGGTAGGAAATTCGGGAGATAAGTTTTATTTTGAAAGTAATTTATTTGTATATAGTTACAACTATATATAACTAGTGCTTTCATCTTAATCATAGGTTAGTGAAAAAATTAAAAGTAACAATATGGTCAATCTGGAGGACACTGGGGGAGGGCTATGTTGAGCAGTGGATGTCCTGTGGCTGAAATGATGATGATTCATTCAGGATTCTTTTTTAGATATTTTGTTTAGTTATTTATTTTTTAGATAGGCATCTAAAAATAAATTACTAAACAAACTTAAAAGTCTCTCAGTTTTTGTTCTTTAGTCTAACAAAAATCTTTAAACCGAACCTTTTAAAATGTTGCGATTAATTGCCTGCCAATTAAATCGTACCATTTTAATATTTTGTAAAATGATTTCAATGGTGCCTTAAAGAAAGTTAAATTTAAGCTGTCAAATCACCTCTCTAAAAGGAAGTTGCCTAAAAAAAATGTGCTTTATTTACTAAAATAAGTTTTCCACACTTCTGGCAACCCTTTACCACGGGAATAGTAAAAACAAATCGCTGCCGAACGAAAGTGAATATTTGTATATGATAATATCAAATGCGTCTGAATATTACATGGGCACTAAAATTTCTATTCTACTTGGTTTTTTGATAACCGCAACGCGTTTTTACCATCGACTATGGGGTTTTTGGGACCGGTATAGTCAGTTTGAGGTGTGAATATGATTTTGACATAATAATATTTTTATTGCAGACGCCATTTTAGAAAAATGCTTTTTTTAACCGACTTAAAAAAAGTAGGTTCTCATCTTAAGTAGATGCTTGAGGAAATATACCTTAGTCATTTGGCTTAGACAACGGAGAAAAGAAAGTCGGTCCTGACGAGGAAGGCCGACCCCTAATTATGCGAGAAGGAAAGAATAACAAACTGTTGCTTGTGCGATAATCATAAAATAATCTTATGCACTATATACAAAAAGATTTATCACTAGAGAATGTGTCTGAATCTTTTTTGTATGGGGAATTTCGATAAGTATATAAGGTCCGATTTTATTAGTGTACATCTTGTTTACCTGTGACTATATAGGTGAAAAGCAATCGTAAAAACCAACTTTCAAATGTCTATCATAAAAACAAAAAAAGTTAAAAATAAATTACAAAATAACAACATCGACTTCATAATGTATAAACTTGTCCTATCTTCAACTCTTCTCGCTCTGTACAAGAGTAAGGAATAAGACGGATAATCAGATGGTTAAACGTACCAAAGATAGGACGAGTTTATGCAATATGAAGTCAATGTTGTTGATTTTGATTTTTAACTTTTTTAGTTTTTATGGTACACATTTGAAAATTGGTTTTTAAGATTGCTTTTCACCTATATAGTCACAGGTTAACAGGATGTACACTAATAAAATCGGACCTTATATATTACTAGTAACTTTACGACGGATCAAGTCGTCGTAACGTAACTAAAGGAAAGTGTTTTTTTGTTTTGATTTCAATATGGTAGATCCGAGTATTTTTAACCTCTGCAGTAAAAACAGTTAGAGCGGTAAGTTTTCTAGAAAAAGGTTTTAAAATAAGAAAATAAATTATGTCTACGATCATAATTATTAATTGCTTGTGCAGTTGAACAACCTACGGTGATTAGACAATGAACATAAATAATTAAATATATTTAATTCCTAACTTATTTACGAATTTATCACACACTTATTACACACCACAAGTTTAGACTCTCAAATTACCTACACAATTTTCATTAATTATCTACTGATTTAAATAAACAAATTCATACTCATTTCTCTAAAGACCTGTTCAAGAAATCGTTTCACAGACCGCTTAAAACGACAGCATAAATATTTTAAAGCGTTTTGGAATATTCACAAAATGGCGTCTGTATGATGTCTCCCGCGCAATTTGGGACCGCGTTATAACGAGCGGCGGGAATCGGCGGAAACTCACAAACTTTGGGGAAATTCAACGCTTCATATTTATAATCGTTAGGTAAATGGATTAAAATGATGCTAAAGTTTCATAAATAAGTAGTTATTCTGGGAATAAGTGAGTATGTCGGCGACGAGGAAGTTACATTTTTAACACACTTGTATCAGCTTTATTGATTCATCTCAGTCATTTACAGGCATTGCACAGTCCACTGCTGGACGTAAAGAGCACCAAAGGGCACGATCTCACGCCTTTTTAATGCCCGACCAAAAAGAGGGGTGTTATAAGTTTAATGTGTGTATCGGCGTATCTGTCTGTGGCAATGTGGCGCCCAGACGAGTAGACCAATTCTGGTGTAGTTTTTTTTGTTTTAAAGCTGGATATTACAGAGATGATTCTTGGCCATTTTTTATCATTCATCTAGCTACTACCGGCCATGAATCTAAGGTCGAGATGGTCTTCTCGAAAAGAAACCATGTCCCTGAGAATCAGTTACTCCACCATTTATCAGTTCCGCGACAGATATAGGCCCATTGCCAGTTAAGCATGAAAATTTTGAGGCTATTATATCCATTACTTTAGTGTTCTTTATAAAAGGGTGTTAAATTAGAAACTCCAGCTTTACACGCCAGGGCAAATAAGTATGGAGACTGGATAACGGATATACTTAATTACATTGCATCGTATGAAATTTCATGTTAATCATTTAAAAAAATATTTTTATTTGAATCTGTTTTCATCCCAACAACCTGTTTCCTTTTCTTATTTCAGTAAGTATATCTTATTGGCCTCATAGCATCTTGTCCGAGTGAGTCCAAAGTCCGAGGGGTTAAGGAGTTGGCTCACATTTCGCCGCTCCATAATCCTTCAGCCACAGTCGGTAGATTGGAGATTGTGTTATCAGAGAACTCCGGGAAGTTAACGTCGGCAATCCCAGGATGTTGCGTTTAAGAAATTTCAAACGGAAGATTCGGTAGGATTTATTACAGAAATTAAAATGGTTACTGACGTAATAATTGAGTCGATGATAACTAAAAATTTTGCTACATACTTATTCTATTCAATTTCGATGTGAGAATTGGTGGAGAGTTGATATATGGGAGAAAATAAATAAATGTTTTTTTTTATTATTTGAGATGGGCTTGCTCTTGACCCCAATCTTGCTCTAGGGCATAGATGGGATCTACGATGGAGCGAGCTTGCCCGGAAGATGCCTATTCACTCTGGACTTAAATAGAGTCAGGTTATATGCACTCGGTTATTTATTATCTTGATTTAAACCTATTTTACTTTACTTATTTTATGCCATTTAACTTTCAAATACAATTATATGTGTAAAAAGCAAGTTTATAAGATTGTTTACACATCATTTTTAGGTAAGTTAATGTCGATAAAAAAAAACAAGACAGTCATGGTTAAAATTTATAAAACCCATTTTAATAATCTCTGGATCCAAATAAAAAAAACACGCCAAATATTTACTTTCACTCGGATTCACTAAAGAATCGATGAATTCCCTTATCTATTCGAATTTAGAATTCAGCTGTTACCTCTATCCAGACTTCTACAGTCTTCACTAAGCTAATTCATACAATATTGGACTTGGCACGTCCCGATTGCTACAACCCTTGCCTAGAGTGAGTAAAATTGTCCCAAATCAAACATTTTTAATACTTGGCGCAGTTCCACTCGCATAGATTACTCGCCTCCGGTATCTGCGATTATGCAAATATGTCTTCGAAATAATAGAACTCGGATTGTTCACAAGAAATCGAAAATACTGCGCCTGTATGGTAAGACGGAACTTTATTTTTTTTTTGTTTAAATGAGTTGAGTTTTATAGGCGTCGCTGCGATTGTAGCAAATTAACCCTTTTGGCGTAAAATGGGTATTTCGGTTCCATATAAAGACATTATAGCATTAAACTATCTATGATTAAAATAAAAACAAAAAAGGCTGAATAACTGGAAAGTAGAAAAAACAGGGGCGTTGTGATTACTTGTTTGGAACAGATGACAGCAACAGAGAACTTATCAAAAGAACAATACCGAAATTTTTGATTGTTTTTTTTTGTTTTGCTAGACGCCGCTGAATTTCGAGCTGTTGTGCTTTACAATACTTCTGTTTATTTTCAATTAATTGCTCCCAAACAATCACGTTCCAAATTGTTTGACACAACCAGAACAGACGAACAAAAACTACGACAACACCGGCTTGCGAGTGAAAACCGAATGATTTAAGCAGTTCTTTGGCACTAGTTGCTATCGCATACCGAGGCCATTATACGAAATAAATTAACCGGGCAGATGTTAGCTTTCACAGCAGAACGCGGCTGGTTTTCCGCCGCGATAAAAGCGTTAACGAGCCGTTACAGATATCTACGCGAAGCATCGCAGGTAAGCACGGCTATCGCACTACACCGCTGTGACGAGATGCACCAATAAAAGTAGTTGTTTCCGCGCCATCGTGCCTCGAATATTAAAAAATAAAAAAAACAACCTGGCTGCCAGCCAAGTCCCACCGCCCCGCAATGCTCGGTACCAGATACAGACAATGTATTGCATGCGAACAGTCTTTTATAGTTTTTGTCAAGCACTCTTCCTGTGTAATTTAATACTGCTCCGTAGGAAAGCGCTCCGCGCTCCTTCAGACAATAAGCTTTTATTCGAAAACAAATCTTCCCCGAAATTGGCCGTATATCTCCTCTTAACTATCGCGATCTCGACGTCCAAAGTCGATTAATGCTGTTACCGGTTATAGCTTGGTTTATCCGCAGACGCGTCCATAGGGCGAATTTATTTGAATGAAAATAGGCGGTGTAAGTGAGCCATTGATTTTATTGCGGTGCCCGTGTTGTGCCGCGGCAGTTACGGGCTAATGGGCCAATTGGATTTGGAGCAGTTCACCGGAACCGCAACGAGCTGTGTTTCGGAGACGGTTTTTTACTCGTTAACAATAGCTATTATTTCAGCCTTATTTCCTTTGTCTTCAAAGGTCTTTATTTGAGGAAAACGTGGAAATATTTCCCCTGATATTTTTGTTGGTTTAGAATTTTGCTGTTGTCGAACGCTTTATTACGTCATTTTCGAGTGCGAGCAATAACGTGTGTAAAAAAAGTAGGTTTTGGAACGTTAGTACGCGACAAAAGCACGTTGGGTGGGTTAATCGCGCCATCGGAGCTGCAATAATCGCGTTCCGCAGTACCCGGCGGAGCAGTGCCGTTCCGTTTTACGTACCGCGGTTATTTTCGTGCACTCGCGAGCTGCACAAGCATGCGGAGGAATTTCACGGGCTTTGTTTTTGAAATTGGAACTCGTGTTTTGTGGTTGCTTATTTAAATATTTAACGGGCGAGCCTAATTGACGCGCGTGAGAATGGCGAGGGTTGACCTATTGTTGGGTAATTGGTCTTAATATTTTGGAGTTTGTTGCTTTGTATTGAGATAATATGAAAATTTTATCGCTTCGAGTTGTTAGCACCTTCTGAGATAACAGGTGCTCAGTTGCCATTGTGACTGTAGGTACTTGTGAATCAAAAGAACTTCAAAATGCTTTGCTTTTGTTAAACGTTTGCTGAGTTAATAACGGTTTTGCCATTGAACACTGAATTAAATACCTCTTTCATGTAATACATAAACATGTAACAGTTTAATTAAACCTCGAACAGAAAGTGTATTAAATCCAATTATAGAATATTGCTAATCTACCATGGTAAACTACTGCATTGTTATCCTAAGCCATTAGCTTTATAAATCCCCTCACCCCCTTGACTAGTAATAGGTAATTTCTGGGTTGATTAAAGACCTTATCGAGTGGTAGAATCGATAGAGAAGTAGGTCGCGAACGTTTAGTGTGCTTAGCGATTACTGCATATGTTCCGTGTGTGTTAATCTATGTTAATAATTATATACTGTTCGTTTTATGTCTTTAACTGCCTAAATACAAAATTGATTTTTTTTTGGATGGTGCCACACGTGACCCTTATTGCATTTAAGGTGTTAAGCGTCGTCAGGGAGAAGCTGGATAGATAAAGAAATGTTTATTTTTTTGTAGTAGTCCGAATAAAAAAGTTTAGGAACTTGAAATTTGAAACAGTTGCACTAAAAATTTGGAAAAGTTGTCAAAGTTTTTTATTCTGGGTGATTTTTACAATTGTGTGCAAAAATATTGCTGGATTGCGTATTAAAAAGATAACGGTATCCCGTTACATAGTCGAGACAGTGTAACTAGCTTACATTTTGTTACTTAAATAAATTCTGACAAAATGTTATGCATGTGTACCTAATAAAATTACTTTCTGTTACACTCACAGCAAGGCCGTATAGGCAATTAGACAGTGCCTACCTGATAAATGAAATGAGGTAGGCAGTACGTACTTACAAATGTGTGTTTTTGGCAAAAACCACTGATTTTCATAAATAAAACACATAAGGAAGTATCTACTGCCTACCTCGAAATAAAACCAATGCCCATCACTAACTCACAGATAGGACCTAATTTACCAGCATCTTGACAGGTGCTCATAACAGTTTAACCAGGGTGCGCGATAAAATTGAATTTCATTGTTCCGCAGAGGCGTCGCACGACACCCGCTAATGCAACGCAATTGCACCTATTATGCAAGAATGAAGTCATTACCGATTAAGGCTTGTACCCTTAGGGTAGGGTCACAGGGCAAGCTACGCTATGCTTGGACTTTTGAAACTGAGGTTGTCACTGCGAGATTTTGGCCTTTATTAGTCCGGAAATTTTCTTTCTGTCACTGGCTATTATATTATATTCTGTGTCAATGATAACTACGGGAACATGACAATGGAAAAACGGCACGCGAGTATTTTAAAATTTTGTTCAAAATCTTCAAGAATCCCCTACAGGTGGCGTTGGGACGAGTCAAGAAGAGTCATTGGAAATGTGTGTATGTGTACTGTTCCTAAAGAATAGGTACGTCACAAAAAGTCTTACCTCCCTTAGTTAAAAAAAAATATTATTTTTAATTTTAGGTGTTGTATAGCTTGCTAGTACGTAGCTTAGCCCTGGTAGTGTAGGTTAGACCTTAGCTTTGCTAAGCAATTATCAATCTAATGACAGCGTGCAGTAAGGAAATCATTATTAGAGTGTCGTTATCGAAGTAGTTATTAGCGCGGTTATAGAGTGTCGCATTGCCGATGCATCGATTTGGGTTTAGGTATTTAAAGCTTGAATTTAAAAATAGTTTATAATTAAAGATAATTACCTTGCATGGAATTGCTAAAAACAAAAATTTACAAAGTTTATAATTGAAGTTTTTCTTTAAGGTCAAGTTCCGATGACTAACCTTGATAAGATTTAGCGTCTAATAAAAAAAAAGTTTTCGCATTCCTCATTTCCACAAACTAAGCAAAGCTTATCCGACTAGATAACGGATAAATGTACTTAAATACATTCATATACCACCATGACTTACATACAAATGCTTATGCTCCTTGCAAAATTTGAACCCGCGACCGCTGGGTTTGTAGGCCGGAGCGCGAACTACTACAATTGACGGTTCTATATTTTCTGAAACTTTAACTTAAAAACGCTTACCCGAACCCAATTAAGCAATTTAAATATTATTATAATAATATATAATTAGTATTCGGAATAATTCGTTTTCAACGCTATATAATTTGGGACCTTACAAGAATCACAAATTTTCAACAACTGCTTTTTCTCAAAACTGCTAACTTCAATTCCATAAAATAACATCACATTTCGATAACTAGAAAACTTAGTACTATATATAGTAAATAAATAGCAGAGCGAAACTGTTTCTGTTAAATGAAGAAACCACCTGTTCAAAGCAAAAGAAGCTGGAAAGATACTCGACATCGTTTTTTATTATCTTTTCCTTTAGCAAAATATTGCATCACTACTCAGAGTACATTTTCCATTACCAGTGTTGCACTTAGAAACGTGTCGATAGTATCATCAATACTTATTGTGTTGTGTTGTACTCTGGTCTCAGCAACATATCGATAAAATGTCTTGTACACTCGATAGTTGACATAAAACTGAACATTTCGCTACACGACCATCCGAGTGGTTCTATCCGAGCCAATAATTTATGGCTCTCCGTCTGCCAGCGCCGTAAATTCTTATTCGCCGCATAAGATTAATGGATGCCGTACACAATTTGTGTTATCACATTATTGAGTGGAATAGATTCGGGGTTATCGATAGTTTGCTGTCGATAAAATTAATAAAGGATATTGAAATGATTTATGATGTTTTCACGGATATCTGTAACGAGACATAATGGGTAAGGGTTTCGGGAAAATAACGTTTGTTGACTAAAGTGGTACAACTCTTATTGAGGTACCTATCTTTCGTTATTTCTTTTTTAAATATAAATAGGAAACATATTGTCTGTAAATGGATTTATCACTGGATTGTTATACAAGTCTGTAGGATAAGTTTTGAATTGTAATATCAATAATTAATAAATATTAGACAACAATGCCGCAGAACAAGACAGTGGTGAATGGGCAGAGAATGAAGTATGTCGACGAGTATATATACCTGGATCAGATAGTATCCTTCGAAAACAGGCAGGACAAAGAGATCGGACGACGCATCGAAAACGCCTGGAAGAGCTTCTGGTCCATGAAAGCGTATATGAAGGGTGAACTTCCAATCTCTTTGAAACGCAAACTCGTCGACACTTGCATCCTGCCTGTTCTTACGTATGGAGCGCAGACGTGGTCACTGACCGAAAGTCAAATATCCAAACTCAAGGTTTGCCAAAGAGCCATGGAAAGGAGCGTGTTGGGTATTACAAGGATGGATAAGGTCCGTAATACCACAATACGCTCCAGAACTGGTATAGCGGATGTAGGCAAGAAAACAGCAAGGCTAAAGTGGGAGTGGGCGGGACACATATGTAGGATGCACCCGAATAGATGGGCCCAAATCGTCACGCAGTGGATACCAGCAGATGGCTATCGCCGCAGGGGCAGACCCAGAAAGCGCTGGTGTGACGATTTGGTTAGTTTTGATAGGTGGAGGAGTTTGGGGGAGACCTTTGCCCAGCAGTGGGATGATATAGGTAAAAAAATATAGACAACATCCCATGGATTGCGCTGATTCTAAGGTAAGGAAAGACCTGTGTTATAGAAATATAAACAACTAACCACTAACCAATAAATAGAAAAGTTCACTTTCAAAGTTGCCCCGACTGGGAATCTATTTATTGTATTTACGACCTCCGTAGCCGAGAGGCGAGCACGCCGGACTTTAAATGGTGCCGCCATCTCTGAGGTTCCGGGTTCGATTTCCAGTCGGGTCGATGTAGAAAACGAACTTTTCTATATAGGCTCGGGTCTGGGTGTTGTGGTACCGTTGTTGTTCCTGATTTCTATAACACAAGTGCTTTAGCTACTTACCTTAGGATCAGAGCAATGTATGTGATGTCCAATATTTATATTTATTTATTGTGCATATTTTTTAACCCGGGATTTGGGTACTGTAATTAGTAGACAATAGAACGTTACAGTAAACAACGACAATTTAATTAAAATCGATATAAGTTTTTGCTATTAATGCACTCTACACGTCACTATACCTAGTATATATAGTGCCGCCTAAATATTGATTTCATTAATGAACTATCGATATATTTGTGAATCTACTCGCCATCGAGCATGGGAAACTCAATTCAAATGGTGCTGATTGAAATTATTATTAAATGCCTTGCAGACCCCACGATTTATTAGGTCCTAACTTAATAACTAGAGAAGAGAGTGCTAGTGAGTTTACTGACCGAGGACTATAAACTTTGTTTTCCCCTGGGAAATAAGAATACCTATACTGTATGTAATAAAGGACAAGGTACTAAATACCTCAGTGGTAAGGATTATTAACCTTAGTTATCGAAAGAGTCTAGTTTACCGCCGAGGTAGATAATGATTGTAATATTTAGGGTTCCGTACCCAAAGGGTTAAACGGGACCCTATTATTTTACTAAGGCTTCGCTGTCCGTCTGTCACCAGGCTGTATCGCAATATGAACCTTGATAGTTAGACAGTTGAAATATTCACAGATGATGTATTTCTGTTGTCGCTATAACAACAAATACTGAAAATCAGAATAAAATAAATATTTAAGGCTCCCATACAACAAACGTGATTTTTTTGCCGTTTTTATAGATGATGGTGACCCTTCGTGCGCGAGTCCGACTCGCAAAAGGCCGCTTTTTTTTTTCTTTTTTTTTGTTGACACTGAATCATTTGGTAATCAAATATTTGCTTACTAGCTGTGCCCTCAACTTCGTTCGAGTGAACTACAGGATGTTTAGTATATCACATACATCCCTCAGAAACATTGAACTGAAATAAACAGTATCCTATATGTTAATCCAGATCCTATTCTATATGTGTGCAAAATTTCATCCAAATCCGTTCAGCCGTTTACGCGTGATTGAGTCATATACATCTAAAGTCCAACTTACATCCTCACAAAATTTTGCATTTTTTTATTAGTGGGATGGGATAGTGGGATTAGGTACCGCATCTTCACAAATCCACACTGGTCATGCATGGTGAAGTACGCGCAAACCTCATAGTTGATGTGAGGCCTGTCCAGCAGTGGGGCGTGTTGGGTTAGCTACAGTTAAAATCTTTTAGGCACATACATGAAATATTAAGTTGAATCCCCTATGCACGAAGGTATAATATGAAAAAGAAAAAAGAAAATTTAAGTGCCAACCAACATTGTAACAAATTGAATGATCGATATGTCTGATCCGTTTAATCGGACAGTGTGTGGAGGGCGTTAGTCGATAGCTCGCTAAACAAATCGATTGATTGGTTTCGAATGATGGGTTTTGGCGCAACCTGTTTACACTAGTTCGCGCTTTAAGGAAATTAGTTTCGGCTTTAAAATTATTAATTCTATTTCCTATCTTCAGTTGCGATTTTTAAAACAGTATCAGTAAAGATTGTTTTCAGGAAATTGGTTTGGAAAGAGCGTGGAGACTATTTAATGTGTTTAGTTTTTCGAGATAATTTAAAAATATTTACTGACACTGAGTTTTTAGGGTCTCGTACCCAAAAAAAGAAACACAATAAAATGTATGGTAAAAGATAAGTTTCTTGTTCGAGGATTTAAGTAAATTACTTAATTCCCTTTTAAGAAAAACGGAACTGGCGTTCTAAGAATTACCTCACAAATACTTTCAATATTTATGTTTAGTTGGTGAGAATGTAAATTTTGTATAAAATATACAAAATAGAGCTCGCACGGAGACTTTGTGGCGACCACACGTTGAATTTAAAATTAAAATTTGCAGTTCATGAAATATTAACACTTGGATAAGGTGGTAGGCACACTGACGGCATTGTGCGCGCGCGCCGGCGAGCTTTTAGATATGCTAAGCTCTTTATGTCGAGACCGAATACTACAGCTTGATGGATGTTGAGTATTCAGTTCGTGCTATTCAAAAATATGGGTTTTGATTAAGAAATGGATTTACTTGATATTTATATTTCCCGTTTGCAAAAAACTTTTTTCGTAACCAATGTTACGAAAAAAGTTTTTTAAAATTCTTTTATGTTTAAAAAGTGTGTGTTAGTTTTTAGTTGATAAATGTATTTTGTTTAAGGCTGTTAGTTGAATTTGATTAATAAATAAATTACTTGATCAAAACAAATGTTCCGCAGAAACAGTTGACCGAATTTGGATCGGAAAAAGCTTAAATTAAAATTTATAATACATTTCGCTGACCAAAAAAAACTGATAAAAAAAACAGCAATACTACTCTGCACACGCAATAGTGCATTGCAACTATTTATTGAAAAGACACAGTTGCCGCTAGCTATCCTCGCCTTAAGCACAGCATTGTTCACTGATGCGCTTGCGTCGCGTTCCCAGCGCGGCGTGAAAGGTCGCCGGTGTCTGACAGCCCTGGCACGCCGCCTAGTGTTGTGCCAAGATACGAAGCATAGACATCGGAGAAGAAGCGTTTAGTTTTTAGAATACCACTTGAAAGAGGCACACTTAGGAACACTTAGCGTCTTTCGAGCGTCGATGTCGTGGCAGTGTCCAATCAGCGTTAAGTACTGCTGCTGCGCAAACGTTGCGTCAACACCGATTGGACGCTGCCACGACGTCCACGCTCGAAGGTGGCGTTAGAGATTCTTTCATCATCATAACATTAGAAAGGCCACTGATGGGTATTATATGCCTCCTCTATAGGAGGATACAGCGAACAGTTCCCGGCATCCATTAGCTTCCCGCAACTTTGACTACGTTGTCAGTCCACCGAATGATGTTAATATTGTATGCTAGAATAAACTGAAAAAGATGTTTTGGCAAAAGGAAAACGAGATCTGTGTCAAGTTCATTTGTGCCTCTTTGTTAGGGGCAAAGGTAGTCAATAATTTGTATTGATTGCTGTTTAAATGCATATCTTTAATAGTGTATTAATTAACTTCCTTTCAGGGGTAGTTTTACTGATCCAATTCAGCAACTTTAACTACTGAACCCAACATCAAAATCACAAAAAAGATATTCTTAATAGTAAAATGCCGATAAGATGCAGCTGTTTATTGTATGAGAACATAGAACTCTTTCTGAGAATGAAATGTTAGTCCCATGGTAAAATAGTAGTATATGAGAAATAGAATAACCCTCTAAATTCAAGTTATCTAATAAAATAGGAATGAGCTCTATTCTCAAGTATTGCTGAACAGTAATGTCAGAACACCGCAACTTTCATCGAGACGACATTTAAAAATAACGCCAAACATTTACAGAAAATAAAACTTTATTCCCTTTCGCAAACTCTTATCCTTTGCGGCTATATGGCCGCACTATGCGGCATACATAAATGTAGCACTACACATGTGTATTGAATCGAATGCATTACGTATGTACATAGCTTACTCGCCCATTCTGGAGTTTAAAACAGTGAACGCTCTGAATGTACCAAGAGAGTTTCTAAGAGTAAAGGTGACCAGTCGTAGGTATTTTTACCTCGACTGAACGAAGAAGGATATGCGTTTTAAGATGAGAGGTTGTCTGTTAGTTTGATCGTTTGTTTTCATAGAAAAAGGATTAAGAAAAAGTTAAAAACTCCATGATTAAGGATAAATAACACTTGAAAAAAGTCATCGACCTCAGGTGGGACTCGAACCCACGTCCCATCGCATGCCGGGCGAGTGCTTTACCAGCTAAGCTACCGAGGACGTCACGTGACACGATGAAATTTCTCAAGTGTTTCTTCTCGCTGTCGAAGCCAGCGTATCTCTGATCAATGTTGTAGCTATATGTTTAGCTGAGTAGTATATTACCCGTCAACGTCGTTAGAAATATTTGTAAAAATATTTCGGTTTATTTGTCGGTTTTCAAGTGTTATTTATCTTTAGTAAAACCTTGCATGGAAATGCTAAAAACAAAAATTTACAATCCATGATTAAGACTCGGAACATGCATCTGAAATTGTAGTTTTTTAACGAGTCCTAAACAATTCGGATGAATGTACGAGTAATCTGAGCCTGATAGCAAGTAAGTAAGAAAGAGAATCTGTTATACACAAACTGATTGAAATCACGTTGTATACTATACTTCAATCAATTTTGTCATTTTATTAATATTCACCATTCCATAACAGGGCATGAATAGCTTGACTTTCAGTATGGCATTCAACATCTACCGAGGAATCTGTAAACAGGTTAATTCTCTAACTACCGTTGTTACCTGCAGTTCATGCTAATGCTTCGTTTAGAACACAGTTTTCAATAAACGCTGTTCTAGGAACCGATTGCTATCGATTTACTCAGCTTGAGAGCTGTCGCGCGTTCGATGACAGCTACAAGTGGTTGCCTGAAGCCAGACATGGCGAACTGTCAGCTGATGACGTTAAATGGATCTGGATTGGTTGCAGAAGTAGGTAAATCTCGAATGAGAATTAATAAGCGAATTCAGTTTGATTAAGCAGACTGTTTTAATAGTATCTAGTTGTATTCATGGAAATTTGTGGGGGTAAAAATGGAAATAAAGTCAAATTCTGAATTTAGCAACTTTATGAATGCGTGAAATTTTTTTGGCAAACCACAATTAAACAACTGGACTGTAACCACGAACTTAAAACAATCTCAAATCTGTCAAACATTATCAAATCTGTCGAGTTTTGTATGTAATGACGTACCAAAATTGCCAGATTTGAGAGCTTTGAGATTGTTTTAAGAGTTCATGGTTACGCCGCAGTTCTGAGTTTAATGAAGACAGCAATTTTTTTTAAGGGATCTTATTTGTTGGATTCACAATTTAAATCCATACATTTGTTACTCTTTTTGAAATTTAGGTACAACAACACCACTTGTTTAGCGGCGGGTAACAATAATAGAATCGATACAAGCGCTAATTTATAACAAAATTAATTCAGTAGTTTAGAGTAACATCATATACTTGACAAAAGACTAGGAATACACGAGAATTGTGGTACTCTCCCTTCCTATTAGGTTCCAGTAACCCAGAAAGTTTATTCATACACACGCTCTCAGTTTTCATTGCCTTGATTGGCATGTGTTCCAATTATCGGCACACGACCGACTGGGCTGAACAGCTTCCGAAATTAAGCTGTCTCAGAGTAAAAACCTCGAGAGCGCCAGGCGAGAAAAAAGCGCATTGGTTAGTGAGGTACTCACGTAACATACTTAAGGTAGATGGAGCAGGCTCACTCTCACGCGTCACCGGCACCTCTGTAACTAAATAGCATTAAGCCGTATGCTCGAAAAAAAAAAGATAACAAATGAATGACAATGGGCCCATACGCACACATATATGCGCGTACTACTACTAACCCCCCTCTAGAATCAAAATGCTAAATACTAGCCCATACTTATATGGGAGTAAAAATATTGAACAAACTACCATTCATATTAAAAATTAAAGTAACATTAAAATTTTTACAAGATCTCTTAAATCTTACCTCATATCAAAATGCTTTTATTCAGTAGACGAATACATCACGAACAAGTAATTATCCCTTTTAAATATACCCAAATGGTTCTGAAAGATTTAGCAACCTTTTTACACTATTTGCTACTTATTGTGCTCATTTTAATTTACTTAAATAATATCTAGACTATAAGCTGCTCTCTACATTTGCTCTACATTTTAGGTAACTAAGTTTTTAAGTCCATCCTGATACATATGCAACAGCATCTATATCTACCACCAAATGTAAGTACATCACTTAGTATCCAAATAAAGATTTGAATTTTAATCTGAGCGAGGATTAAGAAGTACCTTACAAGAAAGTTTACAAGTCGATCTTTTAGTAAGAGTAGTCAATATATTTAATACGTCAAATATTGTTTATTGTTATAGTTTAAAAAACTATTATGCACTATTTAATATTTACAATGACCCCCTAGATCAAGGGATCAGTTATTCCTAACACAAGTGACTCAGTCTACTTACCGGAAGGACTCGGCATCGGATCGGATTATAGAAATAAATGTTTTTTATTTATTAAATTTTATATTGTTACAAGGTATTCGGTCAGCATGGCGTTTGACGAGTATAAGACTCGTTAAAACCAAGTTAACGATTAGTGCTTAGTGTGCCATCTGGTTTAATCTTTCAAGCTCAATGGTTCCCATGGATCCATGTTCCTTTAGAAATGTATGAACCGTATTATTTCTATGGGAGAACGGACTCCGCTGGCACAACCGTTATTGCTCTTAGAAGAAAATGGTCAACCACTGCTATTTTAATCATTTTTCTTTTACTTAAGTTTTCCTTTTAATAGTATTTAATGAGCACAACCATTATTTTACACGTAGTATATGTGATCCTACTGAATCAGTCTTATTAAGGTGAAGCGAATTGATCAGAACGCATGCAGCGTACGCGGCGCGCGACACGTCTCGCATGCGTGTACGCATCGATTTGAATCGGCGGCGCGTGAGCATCGATTTAAATCGATTTGCAATCAGAATGGTGGAGAATGCGCTGGATTTTATGCATGGAATGGCGGCATTGCTTAAGACTTCGTCTAATGCAATCTGGAATGCAAGTGCAGTTCTAAGTTACGTGTCATTGATTCTTACACAGCTTCATTGCATTAAAATTGCATTGAAGAAACAGTTTAAATTTAAACTTATACTTATTGTTTGAAGCATTGCCTGTTTATAAAAACAGTAATTATATTTCTCTAAAAAAAAAATTGAATATGCAAAGTGACGTACAAATAAAGTTTTCGTATTTTTAGAACTTTAAAGATTGTTGTAGGTACAGTCAACTCCTCATTTACCTACAAAAAAATATTAAAATATCGATTGATATTGTTATTCATTGGTATGTTGAAATAAGCCTAGAGTTTAGAATTGCACTAGAGTATAATGCAAAAATGTGGCACATCGAGTGTAGCGAACGTACGTTAGTAGAACGAATTTGCACGATTTTAAGCGCATGCGCATATTTTCTCAAAAGTACTGTAACTAATATTATGTTGCATTGTTTGGTTGAGAACCAAAAAATATATTAGGTACCTTTGAACTTGAAACTTATTGTAAAAGGTCTAAGGTATTTCTAAAATCAGGTAACTTGCAATAGTCTTTTGACTCATACAAAGTCTTACATTTTGTACAAGCTGCAGTATGCAAAACTTCTTTAAAAAAACTTTTGCGAACGATTGTATAAGTATTTTTAAGATGTGCATAAGTAATAAAAACCAACTGAAAAACGACATACAAGGCCAGTTCTGATTTCTTAGTAAGACGACGAAC
Source organism: Anania fuscalis (assembly GCA_950371115.1). Lineage (NCBI taxonomy): Eukaryota > Metazoa > Arthropoda > Insecta > Lepidoptera > Crambidae > Anania > Anania fuscalis. Next base: position 21,881,354 of record OX493325.1, read on the forward strand.
ATCTGCGATCCGTTGCGACGCGTAGCGAATCGCTCCGATGCGAACCATTGTGTGTGCTCTTTATTATGCAGCATGTAAATCCGATGACTTGCATTTGGAACACGCGTGACGATTATCGTCATGCGATTTCGAGGTTGAAAATGCTTACAACGACGAATGGTACTGAACACAAAAGAAGAAGTTATCCGGTACGTACATTTCACTTTACGTTGGGTATGAAATCTCATATCGTCGTTGAAGTGCTTTGGTCGGGCTGTTCTTTACCACGGGGGTTTCGTGTTTATGGTAGAGGGTTAAGGAAAAGAAACTAACCTTACAATGCTATGAAGCTTGTAAGCATATTATGTTCCGCGAGTAGTTCAATATGGCCCTTAAACTATGTTTTAGTAGAGGGTTGCGGTCCGATCTGCAGCGTTTAGTGGTAGCTACGTACGTTTTGGTACAATTCTAGGTAGGCTTACAAAAATAACGACTAAGGTACCTATTAGGCGTTATGTAACTGACTAAGGGTAGTTACTTACAAAATCTTATATATAAAATTCTCGTGTCACAATGTTCGTTCCCGTACTCCTCCGAAACGGCTTGACCGATTCTCATGAAATTTTGTGAGAATATTGAGTAGGTCTGAGAATCGGCTAACATCTATTTTTCATACCCCTTATACTTAAAAATTATTTATATGGCAAAACAACGTTTGCCGGGTCAGCTAGTTATTTATAAAAACATCATAAATAGGCTCCACGGGACTGTGACCAAAAGTGACTCGTGCAGACCAGAGGGGTAACCATGAACTCCTAAAACAATCTCAAAGCTGTCAAATCTGTCAATTTTGGTACGTCATTACATACAAAATTTGACAGATTTGAGATTGTTTTTAAGAGTTCGTGGTTACCGCCCAGCTCATGAATATTCGGTAGCTCACGCACAAATTTTACTGATAGAGTGACAGGTCACCTTCCATTAAGACGATTGTTAAAAGGCGGACCGAAAGGGCGTAATTATGCATACATATAGCAGCCCCTCTAGCACGAGCAACAAAACACGATATGATATAGCGATTTATCGCTTCTTTACTTTCAAATTATGATAACATAGCCGCCATCTTGAACTTTTATTGAAACAGTGAGCATGACCGTGCCGGCGACGTCACGGTTATGATCGCTTTTTCGATAAAAGTTCATATTTTGACAAAAAAATATGCGATAAATCGCTATATCATATCGTATCATATCGTGTTTTGTTGCTTATGCTTGAGGGGCAGATATGCTTTACTTCACTAAATTAGGCAACATTGCAAGTTGAGACTTGCAAGTTAATAACCATAATTTTCTAAAGGATCCAAATAATGACAAGAGTATATTTACCTTCTCAAGCATCGAATATCTCTTAGTTACAAAACCTTTGAATATTTATTAAACAAGCAGCAAACTGCGACTATCAGTACAAATAAATAGTCACTTAAAGCAGTGTTCTTACGGATGCAAATAAAATTCAATGTACTACACTAAAGTGAATAAATTTGGAATAACATTACACCGGGTGTTCTGAATCAATGAATGGAGTTACTGCATGTATCTGCATAATTCTTTCCGCTCTGGTCTCTTGCGTGTAAGGAAGATTCTAGAACATTGAGACGATGTTTTCACATTTTAAACTGGATTCAGGAGCCTAACTATTAAAATATATAAAATATTTCACTCTCTCTCGCTAACTTTAAACTCTTAAACAATATCTAAGCATTGATATTTAACGTCGAACTCTATGTACTATACAGATACATTAAAACAAGGTGAAAATAATACTGTTTAGGGTATGGAGAGCTCAGGTTTTATTTTCAATAATATCTTGGAATACTTACACATTACATAAAAAAATGAAAAAAATAAATGATTTGAAAGTAAATTTTGACGAACGAATTACACCAAAACTAGCCCTTGCAAAGAAAATTATTAAAGACAGCTCAGATTATTATTGGCATACAAATTATTATAAGTGTTAACCAGATTCGCGATGCATTTTCATTTAAATACAAAGCCCATACTTGTCTTGACTTATTGCCGCGTCCGGCTAGACCGGCTAATAAACAAACATAGCACAAATGACACTTACTTCGCATATCCGTCGATCAGATCTTCGTCTCATCTCATTCCAATCCAATGTGGAGATCTGAAACAATACAGTTAAGTTAATTAAAATAAAGTAGGCAAATTTATTTTCGCTACGGAAGAAAATGTCGCAGAAACTTGTTGTGTTGTCCACTATAGCATTAAACATTTCAATTACGAAAAAAAAACCACTGTAATATGCTTTATTTTCTGTGATTTCAACAGCGATTCTAGACTGATTTTGACCAAAACTCGGTAACTTCTACGACATCTATGTCTTCTCGACCTGTTTAGGTGTAGAGATTTAAAAGGCAGGGATAGTAGGAGATACACAGTTTATGTTTAAAAAGATTCTCATGAAAAAAGGGTATTATACTGTTATAGATTATTTAAATGATAAAAATGTTTGGATATAAATACTGCCTTGCTCGCACAGGTGCATTTATCTTGTAATTAAATATTTTGTTATGTATATTTAAAACATTTTAAAAGAGGCTGACAATAGTGACCCTGTTTCTTGCGCTGCTTCTTCTCGGCGCTAGCCCAAACTTGTCCCGAAGCAGTGGTAGGGAAAAAAATAACAATGGGACGTGTAGAAGTGCTTAGTTTAAGCCTATTTGCAAAAATAAATTGGTTTTATTGGTTTTTTTGGTTTATTGGTTTTATGGATTTCCACTTAAGTCGCATCCACTCTGCTGCTATTCTATTCCACTACGCTGCTCCTTACCCCAACATTTACTTAGTTTATTCTACGGCATTCCACCTCTGCACGAAGATTGTTTGTCACCTTTTAGGATAACCAAAGACTGCTCAGGCGGTAAATATTTACTGAAGCATTTGCTTTAAAGATTTCAACAGACAGACAGATATAGGAATTTAAGACTTTTTGCTATCAGTAGTTACCATCAAGAACAATAAGAGCACGATATCCATAAATGAACATTTAGTTACATTTAGTGGTTACTATTTCAAATCTGTTTGTTACCAGAATATTAAGCGTGACCAAGATTTTAAGATTTTAATTAGTCTCTGTAAATTATCATAGAAATTAGCGAATTACACCAGTTAAAATATTTTGAACATTATTTTCGTTCTACATAATACAGTTTATAAAGTTTGTTTCTATGACGTCAATAAATTGTAACACCCTAATCCATCCATGTAAAGATTTTCGCTATAATTTCGTCCGTAGTTATAAGTTAAGAACACTGCGCTTGACTGGAGCTTGGTTTGACTGACGTTCCTCTGGGCAGACAACTTCTGACACGTTTAATCTTCGCCAGAAGTCAAATGTTTTAGACGCGAACTTATGTTTCGGGGTTGAGTATCGCAGTGTTGAAGTTTTCGACGTGATATTATAAGATGGAAGCGTGTGCGATATTTTAATTTAGAAAGTTCGTGTGCTTTAGAACAACGGGGTAACCATGAACTCTTAAAACAATCTCAAATCTGTCAATTTCGTACGTCATTACGTATGAAATTTGTCAGAATTGACAAGATTTGACAGATTTGAGAATGTTTTAGGAGTTCATGGTTCCCAGATAGAACTTATGATTTGATTTGATTTTTAAGCATTTTTGTTTTAAATAGGTTTTATTAAAATTGTTATATTATGTAAAATCGTTATTTTCCCCCTAGCTCTGGGCTTACTAGGTCAGATAAATTAATATCTAATTTTAATCGTCTCTTATTATTCCATTGTTGGAAGGCACGAGGTATGTGCAAGATAACCTACACAATTAATTACACCGTTGCCAAAAAACGATGAGTAAAAAATGTATGTAAGGATACTTTTTGAATAACAAAAAATGTATTTTACTTTTAAGCATATCCAACCAGGCGTCTCTAAAAAAACTAAACGTTATTCAAGGCCCGTGAAACCATTTGAAAATCGCTTGTATTTTTTTCGCAATTCGCGTGATGAATAGTCAAGGGGCCGTACTGCCGACTCATTCTTTTATATTGCGGGCTTTATTTTGGCTCCGCTAATGAGGCCCGCTAATGGGAACCCTTCTGCGATGTAACGTTAGCGTTACAAATTATTGAGCACAAACTGTGAGTTTGCTGAACGGAATACTGCGAATTTTAACAAGCGTTTCAATTTGTAAATGAGCTAACAAGCGTTTTAAAATTGGTAAATGAGCTAGATGAACAACATAATTATACAGGGTGTAACAAAAAGGCGAAATAATATTTATGTATGTAATGTGAACATTAAGTAGTAAAAATTTAGTTAAAAATAAACAATTTTTTTTCCCATACTAAGTAAAGTATTCCCATTTTTCCCATACTAAGTTCAAAATCTGCAGTGATCCTCTCAATGAATGAATTTATCATTCATTGAGAGGATCACTGCACATTTTATGAAAGTTTCACATCTGTTTCCTACTTAATCTCGATTTATGAGTTTGTTTACACCTAACAGCTGATATTTAGACAGTTATACAGTTGAAATTGTCACCGATGATGTATTTGTGTTGCCGCTATAACAACAAATACTAAAAACCAGAATAATATAAATATTTAAGGGACTCCCATACAACAAACGTGATTTTTTTTTGCTCGTTTTTATAGATAATGGTGCGGAACCCTTCGTGCGCGAGTCCGACTCGCACTTGGACGGTTTTTATATAAAGTAAGACTCCAACCTCTGAACTGCCACCACTCTTTTAATTGGTACACGTTTTAAAAATACACATTAAATAATCTTCTTGTTTAAAAATATACTTTATTTAGAAGACAAAGTAATTACTTAGTAATTAATAGGTCCAAGTGATTTCCGAAACCCTTTGTTTATAAGTTCAACGATCTTTATAATAAATTACTTTTAACCAATCAGCGGCAGCTGTCTAATTTACTTTCTCGTTTAATTAACGGAAGTCAGCCAATGTTAGTGTTATACTCCTTATGCTGGGGCTTCACTTGCGTCTAATGTCGTTTGTTAATGCTCTATTTGACGTAGTACGCAGGTGTGGCCGGTCTTTGTGCGCTAATTTGCTTCAATAACATTAGACGTTAGGCGATAGCTCGGACGGCGGTAACTTTTGACATATCAAAGGGATTAAGCGGGCGTTTAGTGCGTTGTTGTGGCTACACCTACTATACTAAACATGTTAAAACACGGTCACATTCAAAAGCTCTTTGTAAAATAAATTTTAAAGTGCATAGTTATTAAGTTAGGATGGAGTAGACAAAATGAGAAAAGTATTGAGTTCTTGGAAGCGCGCACAGATCACACGCTAACTAAGTCGCTAGACGCTAGAATCAAACGTCAAATAAGTGTGGCCATGCACTTACCGCGTAGCTTAATGCTTTAATTTAGTTAACGCTAATCATGCCGTTATTTGAACGTTAGGCGTCACGCAGGTGAAGCCCTAGCATTACACTGCATGTGGGTTTAACATACAAGCCAGTTCCAGAAGTTTACAGTTAGGTAAAATGTTATTTGGCCCTCATACTAAACTACTGCAAATAAAAGAATTAGAATTAGAACAACGTTCATGTGTATCCCTATCGTATAGCTATGTTACGGTATATAATTATATCCCTAGGGATATAACTATATTACGGCTTTATCTATTATACTGCGACATATCCAAGTTAGACCAGTTTGAATAAATTTTGACTTTTTTTGCCTGTCCCAATTTATTTGGAGTAAATATCTAACATCCTGTAGATTAAATACATGATAAACGCTTGAGAATAGATTTAGAATATGGGCCATAAAAGACTGCTAATTTTATGAAGCGATAGCGATCCCAACGCTTTCGAGAAATTAATAAAAAAAAAATATTGTGTTCTTATTAAAGTCAATATAGTGCCTCATTGCGTAAAAAAGAAATATTTTAAACAATTTTTACCATATAAATAATTCTGCTTAGGTACTGTTTTGAGTTCATTGTGTTACGTTCAGGTGGCCGTAGAAAAAGATAATTATACGATTTTACTGAATCTATCTCAAGTTGGGAGAAAAAAGGAATTCATTAAACGAAAAGTTTCCACATCACTTACACTCCGCTCTCAGAAAGTTAAACTCTTGCTTATATTACTGCGCCTGATTAAAAAAAAAGTATCAAAATGGTCAAATGAAAACCTATTTATTTCTACTTTTATGTACATTTTAAAACGATTTCTCGGAATTTACGATTACTAGAATTACGATTATGAAGGTACTAGATAATGAATTTTGCCAGGGCCCTCCCCCAGTACCTATACACAGACTCGATTCAATTCAGATAAAAAACTTTTTCCAAAATAACCCTAGACTCAGTGCCATCATCAATCGGTGTGTTGTGTGGCGAATAACTGCTATACTACACCAATCAGTTTCCCGAAGAGATTGTCTTTGTTAACGACCTCCGTAGCCGAGAGGCGAGCACGCCGGATTATATAAATATGGCGTCGCCATCTCTGAGGTTGTTCGATTCCCGGTCGGGTCAATGTAGAAAACGAACTTTTCTTAATCGGATTTGGGTGTTGTGGTACCGTCGTTGTTTCTAATATCTGTAACAAGTGCTTCAGCTACTTACCTTAGGATCCGAGTAATGTATGTGATGTCCTTAAAAGAACTGTTTAAAGAAATTAATATACTAACAGTAGCATCCTAATTTATTTATGAAAATATAATGTATATCCGCAAAAACCTGTCCTTATTCCTTAAGAAAAGTGACATTCATAATCTTAACACCCGAAATAAGAATAAACTTGCCGTTCCCAATTTCAGACTGCATAAAGTGGGTAATTCGTTTATGGGAAAATGTATTCGCTTTTTTAATAAATTACCAGCGTCTATTGTAGAACTGTCCCTGTTAAAATTTAAATCGCATATAAAAACAACTTTAATGAAAAAAGGATATTATACTGTAAATGATTATATAAATGATAAAAATATTTGGAAATAAATACTGCCCTGCTCGCACAGGTACATTTATCTTGTAATGTAAACTATATACTATTTAAAATGAGGCCGACAATAGTGACCGAGTTTCTTGCGCTACTTCTTCTCGGCGCTAGCCCAAAATTGTCCCGAAGTAGTGGTAGGGAAAAAAATATTGGGACGTGTAAAAGCGCTTAGTTTAAGCCTATTTACAGAAATACATTGGTTTTATTGGTTTTTATTGATGTTGTCCTATATTTATTTGTTTTTACTACATAAGTAATCCTTGTATATTACAAGTCACAATTACTATCACACATGTATGCACATATTTGCTATGACACCCAAAACTAGCAACTAAGAAAAGACATCCTCACATTGTTCAGAACTATATTAACTTCGAACCCTCGTCCTTCGAAGTATTTAGTGGAACTTTGACTAGTGTTGCACATCGAACGAATATCGATAGGATTGTCGGTATTTTACAGTTTCGCTTTAAAATAGTTTTTACATAATTTCCTTCCTTACGTCGAACACGTTATTTTTTAATGTCTGGTGTGCTTAAGAGAAGACCTTGCCTTAAATAACTACTATTGAATGTATGTATTTCGAATAAGTAGTTTGACTACGTTTTCAAATCGCAGTCATCTAACAAGATTTTGTAATACATTTGTCAAGACACACTATGAACTTTTTAAAAATTTAATTTGCTTAAACGATGTCCGTGATCCTTAACAAGGGCATGGGTTATTAATAAGTTATAATTTTATAGTTATGCAAGGCATTAAAACTACCAGTTCTATTGTTATGTTGATTAAAATAATATGCAAAGTATTAATAACTATCAGTTATAATACTTCACAACAGCGGGATAACCATGAACAATCTCAAATCTGTCAATTTCGTACGTCATTACGTACAAAATTTGAGATTTGACAAGATTCGACAGATTTGTGATTGTTTTAAGAGTTCATGGTTACCCCCTAGAACTGATAGTTTTAATGCTCATTTTTAGGTATCGATACATATTTACTATGGATAGTTCATCCACCAACACTAACTACGGCCTACTTCGGCCAAATGATGGCCGAAATTACCGCGGTTCGGCCACTCGTTTGTCAAATGCCCAACTTCCCGCGGGAGCCGGGTTTTAAGCAAAACGTAATTAATGATTCAGTGGTGCTGTAATGGAAGCTGCGACAAATCAAAGGGTCAACTTTGACGCCGCAGACTGGGTGGGCTAAGTTTGCGTATCTGTTTTAAGTTTCTATGTAATGCTAAGTGATGGTTGATACATGTATTAATGTAAGAATATCTGTTTTAGATGATAGAATGGCGTTTTAAGAGCCATTTTTGTGTGAGCGATTCCTAATCTAAGGAAGCATTATATGCGTTTGAACTCTTTACTCATTTATTTATTTCAACTTTATTGCACATATTAAAAATACCCTTTTACGGATAGTGGTAGAAATATACCATACTTCGAATCATATGCACTCGAATGTTTTTCGTATAGTATACAGAATTTGTCACTTGCTTGAAGGATGATTTCTAATCAGGGCCCTAACCATGAACTGTTAAAACAATCACAAATCTGTCAAACATCATCACTTCTGTCAAATTTTGTATTAAATGACGTACCAAAATTGACAGATTTGACAACTTTGAGATTGTTTTAAGAGTTCATGGTTATGGCCCTGTTAAAACAATCACAAATCTGTCAAACATTATCACTTCTGTCAAATTTTGTATTAAATGACGTACCAAAATTGACAGATATGACAACTTTGAAATTGTTTTAAGAGTTCATGGTTATGGCCCAGAAGTCTGACCTACGTTACCTATTACAAATTTCGCATGACTGATGGTTATTGACGACAAATAAATATACTTTAAGCCAATTGTTATTAATTTTAAACACATAAAAGTTTGACACCAAGCAACCAAGAGAAAATCTTAATATGAAGCCTATTTATTGTCCGGCACAATTTAAGGTATCACCATCCAGCGTCTGAGTCATTTCTGCTAAGAAACAAGAAGCAAGCAAACTGTATCGATCAATTCTCAACTGAACGAGGTTTAAGAATACTATCTGACGATATTAACCATAATGCTACTCATAAAATTATAATTATTAATGCATAACTACGAAGTCAGGCCATAAAACACATGCAAGACCAATATAAATTAAAAAGAGCTGTATTTTATGTCTTTTTAATAAATTAACGAATCAATTTCCATATAAAATTAACGGTCGGATAATTTCTATTGACGATTAAATAAAATAAGTTATTTATACGCTTATTTAAAGGTAGGTACTATATAAAGTAGGTACATTTAAATAGTGTAATAAATTTAACAAGCTGAAAAATAACTCGTTTTGGTAATCAAAATTATAATATGAGAATAAATTGTTTGTTTTTTTTATTTTAACTTAAATCAAAGATATTCAATCCTTAAACAGAGGCTATACATTGATCATGATAAATAACATTACTACATGGACTGCGAGACACACAAATCACAGCCTCTTTTTATCTCGATCTTTCCTTGGTGACAAGATGGCATTTCTGTATGGGTCACGATATGAGCGGAAAGCGATATAAGAACATCTTGAAAGCATAGCTTCATGAATTCATCTTTTAATTTTATCTAATTATACAGTGAAATTGGAGCGTTGTTTTTTTAAATAATTTCATGCCTCATAGTTTTATTTCTGTTTTAAGGTTGGTTTATTTATTACCCTAAGTAGTTTCTGATATTAAAAAAATATTACAACATAAAAAAATATATTTTTGTTCGTAATAAATAGGTATCATTTAAAAACAAATCGGACTCTAAACTTATTTTCAAGAATAAAGTTCGCCAATTCATACAATAGATTAATTGCGCTTATATGTAGGTATTTATGTATAGTATTTATGTTTTAGGTATATTTATATGTATTATATTATATTTGTTTGATGTTCATATATTCTATTTTATTTATTCAAGTATGTTAATTTAGTAGAAGTTTCTAAATTATTTTGTATTTTTTTGGCTATTACGCTTTTTGGCTGTATTTAATCAGTTACTTGCACCGCGCCCTTTGAAAACTTTCTGCATGACCCAATGGTTGACTGGCAGAGAATGCTTCTAGCATTAAGTCCACCTTTTGTACACTATCTGTAAGTTGTGCAATAAAGTTCTAAAAAAATAAAAAATTGTGTCTAGAATTACATTGGCGGTTCCCAAATTGCATCACTGGCGGTTCCCAAATCTGTGGCCAGCATCAAGTACATATTTATCCTCCTACTCCTGTCACTTGGACCACATCCAGTCCGGTTCCGCGGCCAGACAGCGCCAGCGCATCCGAACCCACCTGGCGTCTGATTCATGTACTTTTTTACCACTAAGTTATTCCGGTTGGATTGTTTATCAGCTTTTTTATGCCCCCTCTACAAATAAGTGTTTAAATTAAATGCCATTCATGCGCACCGGCATGTAATAAGACTTGTTTCTAGACGTGGTTATACGCAGCTTGGAGAGATGAGTATGCTCATTCGGAGACAGATTTTCCATCATTATCATCGTCGCTGACTGCTTAGTTATAAATTAATTTTCTTTTTATGCTAAACAGTAACGAATAAGCTTTTTTTTTGTTATACATATGCGAAAACATGTAAATGGTACAGTTTTTAAGTAGTAATTAATTATCTGTAAAAATATCACTGTATGTTTTCAGAATAAAAAAATAACATCATTATTTCATAGAACGACCACCGCAGAATACAGTCCATCCCAATGAAATTCAGATTGGCCGGTTGAAGGCGGCTTGCATCCAGCGGCTTCTTGCAACTGATAGTAGGTCGTCCTACCTGCCTTGTTGTTGGAAGTCATATGCTGCGCTTGCCGGTACGTGGCCTCCATTCTAGAACCTTTCTGCCTCATCGGCCGTCAGTTCTACGTACCATGTGCTCAGCCCACCTACTGCCTATTTAAATTGCTAATCCATCGGGCTATGTCAGCGACTTTTTTTCGTTTTGTGGATCTTCTCATTTCAGATTCGATGTCGCAAAAAACACTGAGCAACGCCAACAGAATACATTTTAATAGATTCCACAATTAGACTTGTACCTTTTCATAACTGGCCACAATTTTTTTGTACCCTTGAGGGTTTCTCATTGAAGTAACTTGTTTTTTTTCGAACGACAATAATACGTGTGTATTAATATCATTCAACTTAGAGTTACTTTACCTTTTGTGCAACATCTTATGTAAAAATAGCGCATACTTAAAATCGGTAAAGGGCGGCTTAGGCCAACGCTAAGGATTCCCAATATTACAACACAACAGGTACGAAAGCCTTGATGGCCGAGTCCGACTTGCATTTGGCCGGATTGTTTTTGCAATTTGGATATTACGTCCCATACCAACGAAGTAGGTTCACAATCTTAAATTCAGCCAGAATGAGAATCGCAGTTCATTAAACAAAAAATGGTTAAATTTTTCATTGACCTTGCTGGATTCTTTGAGCTGTTGCAATCAACGATTTAATTCCCCCGCGAGATTTCTGATGCGTTTTAATTAAAGTTCTAGTTTCTGATTACGAATGTTTTAGTGAGCTGTTGATTGGAGGCCGGGCCAATTATTTGGTCGGATATATTCTAATTTACATATGTAAGTGCAGGTCTGATCGGTTGAAGTGGGTGTTGCTTATCAACACGACGGGTTTTATGTGAATGACATCAGTGGATGACAGTTTTTTTTGTGGATTTCATTTATTTAGAAAGTTAAGGCGGCGTGATTAAATTTTATGATATTGACTCTTGATGCTGTAATTTAAATGTGAATTAATTGGTTTTTCAACAGCAATAATTACATACTTTGCTCAAAGGATAATGCCAGGATTTGTATGAAATCTGGTCCCACCTTCCAATGTGTGTTACATCGTTGGATAGGTATTTTTGAGTTATATAAAAGTTACTTTGGCGCCAATTCCAAATCTTAGTCCGTTCTGAATTATTTTTAATTAAACATATTAAACATAAGATTTAAGAATAATGTTAATAAATGTTAATATTGACAATAATGTTGATGTTAACGTTAACAAATGCTTTGGTGACAAATAAAACAATGATATCGTATTTTACAAACTCACATTTATTTAATTATCGTCGTCTACAATGACGTCATTTAAAAATAAGGCTGGGCTACAAATCCCTCATGCCTGGCGTAATCTAGGTACCAAACGATTAATACAATATGCGCACAGGTCCCTACAGTACGTCATCTAGTCAAGCAGGTACAATATTATCTTTGGATAATATTATGATTGTGAACTAATACGTAACAGTAGTACCTTCTAGCTCTTGTACGTGTCGCGACTGTATACGACCACGTAAGAGCCAAGCACCTTCCAAAATGCCAAAATCAGGTAAATCCTCCAGTACTCTCGATATATTTCTATCGTATAGATTCCATTTTGTAGATGTTCGCTGCAGTAAGATTTAGCTAACTTCATTTGGTAGGTTCCTAAACTGTATTTACAATTAATACGTAAAAATAGCATTACTTGGCAACTGTTAAAACTGTGTATAATTAAGAATAACTCAGAACGGACTAAGATTTAGAACTTGGTGCCATATTAACTTGTGTTCAACTCAAAAATACCAATCCAACGATGTCAAACACATAGCATTTGGAAGGTGAGACCTAAGTAGGACCAGTATTAGCATCATCCTTTAACTTTTTCTAGAGAAGAGCATCAAAATATAAAATAAAACACTTTTCTACCCAAAATGACCCATCTGTTACGATCAATCCAAAAACCATGAAATATCACTATTTTTACTTAACGAGATTTAATGATTGTAAACGCCTTCTATCCCTGATTTATGTTGTTAGTGGGTAATATTAAACAATGATACATTTGACTTATTAATCTTATATTCTTGGTCTAGTGGTTTGTCCGCAAATTTAGCCGTTGCGAGTTCAAATTTCACGTTGTAATTAGCTCGAGCATTACTCAAACATTTAAATGACTAGGCTGACTATATAACTACAAATGTTAGGTCATTGTATAGAAGTACTTGTGTACATTAATGTCAACGTCACCATCATCATCATTTCAGCCATAGAACTGCTAAACATAGGCAAAGTACCTAGTTTATTATTTGGCCGTTTTTAATTTATTTAATAACCTAGGAAGTTTTACAGCCACTCAAAGCGAAATAACAATTGAAAACAAACTACGAAGCTTGGTATATGAATAAAGTGCCTTCACTGACTGACACCGACGTCGGGCAGTAGCTGACACTGGGACACAAGTGACTGACACTTCCGTCCGATGGACTGTTGTTTTATAAATCAAAAACATCAGTTTTAATTTCATAGCTTCGAATCGGATACTCGTATAGCTGTTAAAGATTAACTTGTTAATATTGTTTCGTACGACAATCTTCTATCTATTTAATTATTAAGATTGAATGTAGAGAAAGAAAACATAGCAAGAGTAAAAGAGTAAGATAGATTCAAAGCTGAAATTAATAAAATAGCTTTATTTGTAAAGATGTTTTCATAACAGACAAATAACAAACTTCACTATTTCCAAGATGAATTTTGTCTAAGTTATTTTATGTTCGTACAATTATACTCATATTTATCATGCTAATTAAACAAGCCTTTCTTTTCTAATCCACGAATTCATACAGACACAAAAGTGAATGAACTCGTCAAAGTCACGGCTATTATTTTAATTACTCTGAACCGTGTACCGATGACACATTAATGTTTAATGACTAGTGGCTATTAGTGTACCAACACGCCATGGTCAATGTTACTGTACGGCCAAATATTAGGACGCTTATAAATTGTTCTGACTGGGTGATGTTTCTGCGTGGTATCTGGTTGTGTTGGAAAAGACGCACTGGTAAAAACCATTGATAGTATACCTCGTAACAGTCTAATGTGGTACAATAACTATGAGACCATGCCAATTAGTGAGTTAATGACCTTATTGGCGGCTTTAAACGAAAAGAACTAAACTGAACCGGCATTAGAAAATAAGACTTATCTTTTTCTAAGGTTTATCAAGCAAGCGCAAGCAAAGCGATCACAGCGAGGGATGTCCACCCACAAGATGGACAGACACGACCTGGTAAAGGTTGCAGTCCGCTTTCACCCGGCCAATCTAATAGCACGATGATGATAGCACTGGGGGAGGCCTATGTTCAGCAGTGGACGTCCTGTGGCTGATGATGAAGCTTTATCGCGACTCTTAATGCTGAAGGACGGTAGAAAATTTACGTTCTGGTAATTGGTTAAAATATGGCACTGTTATTTAATAAATAAGTCAGACAATCAAATGGATTAGTGACTGACAGGGTATAGTTTATTTAACTAATGTATAAAAATCGCACCATTTTTGCCCTGACTGTACAGTTTTCATCTTAAAATCAACACCTACAAACTTGTACCAGTTCATTGAACTCTCGAAATATTAATTAGCACACGGCTGATCTCTGACCCATCGCTTTCGAGCCATAATTAGCTACCGGAGCGCACGCGCAGGTCAGCTAACGGGCTCGTACTGACGCCTAAGTAAGTACTAGGTACGATACAGACTAAATGGGTACTAGAATAGTTTGTTACGGGATTGCTACCATGTACCTTATTTTTGAGTTCCCGATATTTCGGCACTGTTGCAAGCGCCATGATCACGGAGTAACTGAAGATCTTGCGGGTAAGTTGTTAAGGGCAAACATATCGGTCTACCCTCTTTCGCTGTCTTTTATTGCACGCGTCGGTACCATTGTCTACAAACTCACTATTTTCTCGCACCTGTTCTCGACACACAACACTAACAGTATCTGACCGCGACACAGCAGTTTGTTGTTTTTTCCGGTTTTTGCACATACGAATCACTGGATTCCAGACACTTGACAATTTAAACCCATCCTCGCGATTGAAATTTTTGTACTTTGTAATTTCAATCGCTTCCCTGACCATTCTTGGTATGTAGTGGCGTTCTGTCGAAATGATCTGAGGAACATTTGTTGGAATCAGGTCTCAATCACTGGATTGAGTTTCACAACCCTCAGACAGGTCGAGAACAGGTGCGAGAAAATAGTGAGTTTGTAGACAATGGTACCGACGCGTGCAATAAAAGACAGCGAAAGAGGGTAGACCGATATGTTTGCCCTTAACAACTTACCCGCAAGATCTTCAGTTACTCCGTGATCATGGCGCTTGCAACAGTGCCGAAATATCGGGAACTCAAAAATAAGGTACATGGTAGCAATCCCGTAACAAACTATTCTAATGTTAGTGACCATGAAAGTTTAAAACAATATAAATGGGTACTGTATTACTAGTGACGCCTAAGTATGGTAGGTATAATAATATTGGACAACATCACATACATTAATCTGATCCTAAGGTTAGTAACTTAAAACCCTTGTGTAATAGAAATCGAAAAACAACGACGGTACCACAACACCCAGACCCGTGACAATATAGAAAAGTTCGTTTTCTACATTACCCGACCGGGAATCGAACCGGAACCTCAGAGATGGCGACGCCAAGTCAGCCGTGCTTGCCTTTCCGCTACGGAGTCAAAATGTTGTATTGAACTACAGACCAAATCGGTAGGTACCGCGATTCCGTACCTTACAAAAGCAATGATATATAGAAAATTGTCCAAATCTGGCTTTAAATCTCAAATTGACAGCAACAAAAACAAAGCAATCTACTGTCAGTGCTAACCATAGATTTTGACACTAACCATCAATCGGGCGATGACTGCGCGATTATTGCTGATTGCAAATTTTTGAAAATAAGGGTACGGTACTGTATTATACCTGTACCTTAGTTTAAAAGTTTAATGATTAAACTACAGGTGGTACATAAGTTAAATATATAATATATTATTAAATAGGGGTGCCGGGATTACCAGAAAATTATCACAAAAGGATGCGAAGCTTTGCTCCGAGACCATAATTTTAAACATCACTGACATCTGTATTAACCACAATGTCAGTTCACCACAGATCAAACGGCCTTCTACGAAGACGGTTATTTTGTTCAGACGTTAAAACTTAATAAAATAGAATTACTATTTATCCACTTCCTATAAATAATTTATGAAGAATTAAAAACAGCCTCATTTTGTAAACGGCGTGTTTTAGTTATTCCTGTTTTGTCAAAGTAATTTAATAAGTTAATGATTTTTTTTTTTGTTTATAAGTCCAAACGAACGAAACATTTTTGTAGTAGGCCTATTATTGGACTTGGGTTTAACCTAAAAAAAAGATTAACTCAGTAACAAATGGGATAAACCGAAATTGGACACTCAATCTGTTTGCACAGACACCCAGTATCAAACTTGCAAGTCTTTATAAATCAACACCCCATTATTTGCCCAAACTCGAAGAAACAGCTCAGTTCGGTCCGAATGTTTGAGTAACGATCGATTATCGGTCCGAAACCGGTATGATTGATTTGATATGCTAATCCAATCCAATCTCTCGAACAAACTGGCAACAATTACTAGGGATTACTGCTTGCTCTCTTGTGTTGGATGGAATCACGACTTAGTCTTGTTAATGTTGATTGAAGCGATTTTATTGTTATAATACAACAAAATTGTATGATGACAAAGATATGGCAAACAGATATGAACTTACTGATTTGTTCAGTAAGTTCATACCTACGTTTTTTGCTTAGGATAACGCAAAGTGGAGGAGAAAGAGCACAAAGAGACAAGTGTAAAGAAAAAGAGAAAAATATTAAGGGGTCCGATATAAATTCCAAGTCCAACTCGCACTTGGCCGGTTTTCAGTAATACTATTCTATATTACTAGAAATAAAAGGTTTTTGTATTCAATGCGTGTCTTGTATGACATTTAAAAACAAACTGAAACTCTACTTGGAAAAAGAAAACTCATTTGTTTCTCAGCTAAAGAAAAAATAAACTAATATTTGTTTCATCTGTGCACGAAATCGTAAATATTTGAGTTTCAGTAAATTGAAAACACTAAAACAACACATGTTTATGCTATTGCTAGCGTATTCTGGAATATATTTTACAAAAGACTCAATTGAATAAATCGATTGCTCTCACAATAGGCCCTTGACGCTCAATAAAAAGCGAATGTATCTTTGTTTGAGGGAACAGCTTAAGAATTTTCCATTTGTCAAATTTACGACGACGAGAAATGTCGTGTGCACTACACCGAAACGTATTTTCATATCGTTCATACAGGTATTCGTGAAATTCTCGATCTCCACCGAGATTGCATCTATATCGAATTTTATTTAAAAACAAGATAGGAAAACAAGTTGGCAGGGATAAAAGTTGGGAACTCGCGCACGTTCAAACGGTACGGAATGTGGATTTGGTAGTGTGGCAGCCAAGTTCGGGAAATAAAAGTGCAACACACGGTTCGTTTCACTTGTTTAGAGACTTTTACTCTACAATTACAAACTTGTTTGATTTGACATGCTTGGAATTGTGTGTCATTATTATTATCAATGTGAAAAAAGTAAATCTAATGATTTCTCTTTTAAGCATTTGTTATCACTACATAAATAACTATTATGAATAAAACTTATAATAAATAAATCACATCAAACTTTAAGTAGCAAAGTTAAAAAGTTTTTCTGTTTCACTTTTGTTAGTCAATTCTAATCAAAACAAAAAGTAATTTGAACAATAAACTACAGATTTGTTTTATCATTACACTTACTCACGTAACCACATCAAAAAGTAAGAAACAAAGTTATTAATACAAAAGTAACTTAATTTAAAGTAACTCACATTATATTAAAAAGTAATGCGAAGTTATTAAAAATAAACATTACTAAAACTTCTGTCTGCATCTCAAAATTTCTACCTTTTGCACCGAACTTAGCTCCATTTTTAACATTTATCTTTTCGGTGGAATATACAATTCTGTAAGCCAGACGCACAGCGGGCCAGCTCGCATGTTAAGCAGTATCGATCGGGGAGTATCGAATCTGTCAAGTAACAATGAATTTATAGACAAAGTAGTCCCAGCACTGGCCTTGTGAGAAAACAGCTAGTGTTTCGTTTGAGAATTTGAAAGACACAAAGGTTTGTGCCAAATACCTACTTTGAAAAAAAATAATATTAGGGACTCAATATATTTCTATATTAACCTATATTTAAAGGTAAATGGAATCCTTTTTTACCGGGACACAAAATGTAACCCAAATTGTCGTATTGATTGCACAACCAACACACAAGGTTGGACACAAGGGAAACAAACTCTATTGTGGCGGCGATTGGTTGCGTTGCACCTCCATGGTATTCCAGGGCCATAACCATGAACTCTTAAAACTATCCCAACGTTGTCAAATCTGTCAATTTTGATACGTCATTTCATACAAAATTTGACAGAAATGATAATGTTTGACAGATTGTTTTAAGAGTTCGTGGTTACCGCCCTGGAAAAAAGAGATGAGCTAACAAAACAAACTATTTAATTTAGACTTACATAAAAGTCTAATAGCCACCTAAAATCTAACACATCACCTTCTGAGTTACCGTCACGTATGCAGATTCATATTTGTTTTTTATTGTTTGCTCATTAAACTGCCTTATTTTAGTTTATTTTATTTTATTTGAAATGGGCTTGCTCTTGACCCCAATCTTGCCCTAGAGCATAGATGGGATCTACGATGGAGCGAGCTTGCCCAGAAGATGCCTATTCACTCTGGACTTAGGTCAACTTATTTACACTTTACTAAGTTCCCATGGTTCTCAAATATCAAGTTATTCACCGACTTGATTGTATTCTCGTTTTATTAAAAGTGAATCGTAAATTGAACTCACCTTGTGGTCATAATGGGAAATAAAAAGCACACTTTAAGACTCGCTCTCCACTGATTGCGATCTATGGAAGTCTGTGAGCGGACCATTGGTAGGAGTTGTAGTACTTTTGCATAAATTTTATACTTGTTTCATGGGATGACGATTGGGTAAAGAAAATTAAATTCTATTACGTCACTCTGGTAGATTATCAAAAATTTATGGACTCTTATTTTTTCTTTTGTCAATCAACAAAAAAATTACAAAGATAAAGCGCGTCAAAGTTCGGTAAAGAGGGATCGTGACGTCACTTCTTACCTTGTAAATGCGTGACGTCATGCGACATTTCAAATCAATATTAACTGTGTTATATTTTGATTATGTGTAAAAAGAAAAAATACGGATCCATTACGTTTTGATAGACGAAGAAAAAAAGTTAATCGTCATCCCTATTTTGAGTTTGAGAAATATATTTTACAAGCGTGATGTACTTTTCATTAGAGCGTCTTTGAATATGCGAATATATAAACTGGTTTAAATAAAAACAAAAGACGGCTGAACTGCTTCGAGTCTTTGCTTTAGTCGTTTGATACACGTCTTAAAGTCATTTACAGCCTTTTTAGTCTTTTGTCACCATCTGCAGAAGGTAAAAAAGGCTTCCTAAAACGCGCCCCGTACTGCTCCATCATTCAGCTACCACCAGCACTAAGAGCGTCTATGATTATGCGAATCTATAAACTGGATTAATTTAAAACAAAAGACAGCTGAACTGCTTCGAGTCTTTGCTTCACTCGTTTGATATACGTCTTATGGTCGTGTACAGCCTTATCAGTCTTTTATCATCCAAGGCTTCCTAAAACGCGCCCCGTACTGCTTAATTATCAGCTACCATCAACACTAGCCCTTAGGCGGGCTACTTGCAGTAGTCTGTCCATTATCTATGTAGACATCATAGTGCCAGCACCGCTCACTTTGCATGGTGCTACATAATAAATAAATAAATTACCTAGCCCCAAAATAAGCTAAGCTTATGACGGCTAGACAACGGATAGGTAGGTATTACTTACGTAAATACATTCATTATGTACAAACGCTCACACATTTGCCATGGGAGATTCGAACCCGTAACGGCCTGTCTTTGTGGTCAGGAATGCAAACCATTAGACCAGACGTAGGTACACTTGGTTTAAATAAATATTGGACAACACCACATACATTGCTCTGATTCTAAGGTAAGTAGCTAAAGCACTTGTATTATAGAAATCAGACGGTACCACAATACCCAGACCCGAGCCAGAAAAGTTCGTTTTCTACATTGACCCGACCGGGGATCGAACCCGGAACCTCAGAGATGGCGGCGCCATATAAAGTCCGGCATGCTCGCCTCTCGGCTACGTCGTCAATTTTGTAAAGGTTTATGTGTTTCAGAATTTCATATTCATCCTTAAACTTTGCTTTGACATTTGATTTTTTAATAACGACTTATATTATGCCTACCAGTCAAAGTAGCAAACACTTTTCCGCTACACAGAAATATAGCTACAAATAAAACCGATACACTTTATGACATCTCCAACCTTTCAACTCCATCATATCGCGTCGGATCGTTTCCCAGGCGACAGCAGTTTTTATAACGCCAGGTTCCCAGGGGCACGCGGGAATCCGTAAAGAATGTGATGGAGTCGCGGGGAATACAATCATTTGAGACGGAACGAATCGGCAGACACTTGTGTAGGTAGAAAATGTTTTGTGGGTTTTATAAACATTTTATAACGCACTTCTGTGTTTTGTTACTTTTTGATAACAAAAAGGTTGCTACATCGATCTTAGTTTTTAGGTAGAATTATCATTACTAATGTGGAATAAAATAATTATGATTAAACTAAACGAAAGTAAAGAAAAATGCTTAGGTCTCTAACAAGTGGTAATGGTGTGAATCGTGATAAGCAACAACAAGTACTTGGCAATAATTCTGAACCACAGTACAACAGTATACCCCTGTTTATCCGTTATCTCGTGACAATACAATACCTAAGTAAATTTATAAAGAATTTTTTTATTATGTTTTTACTTTATTTACAATTTAAACCTATGTTTACCAGTGGTTATAACCAAAAATAACCAAGTGGTTAATTTTTGGATGGTTAGATTTTGTGTCGGTCATCGAAAAAAAGTCTGGTCATCCCTACCTAACTGATACCAAAATGGATATTTCATTCCTTTACCACTTAAAGAAATTTCAGTTTCAACCTATTTGGGAACGTTGCGCCAAAAATGGCACAAGATATTTTTCGCCAGAAAGCCCCTTAGTCCAGCCCATTCACACCGCCAGTCAAGTCAAAGACTCATAACGATATAAATCTCTGGTTTCGGAGTAATCGGTGTTGACATGAGCAGGCGAGGGCGACAACGCATTTGGCGGGATTTTCTTTTTATCGCATTTCATTACGGGAGAGGGCGGGAATTATTAGATTGAGGGAGTGCCTGTTGCCGCAATATAGGTGTATTCAGTATAGTTAACCTTATGTAATCAAAAAATAAATTAGATAGACACTAACTTGTTAAATCAAGATAAAGGAAATTGCTTATAGCTTGATGATTTAGGTTAGACCTGTATACTCGGAAAATAAGACAACAATTGATATAACAATGACCCGCGCATACATGTGTGCGCGACGCGAGCTTAAAGGTTAATACTTTGACTAAGTTCCCACCCATATGCATAAATAATAATTTTAGTTATTTTTACTTCGAAAACGACGGACTTTCAATACACAACTTCATCCCCCTTTTTAACCCATCGGGGGTTAATATATCAAAAACGCTGAGACACGTACTAATTCATTTTCAAACGTCAGCCTAAACATAAAATTTGGAGATCCTAACTTCAAGACTGACGGACTAACATACAAACTTCCACCCCCTATTTTACCCACTTAGGGGTGGAATTTCCAAAAATCCTTTCTTAGTGGATGCCTACAATGTATAAGGTATCTATGTGCAAAATTTCAAGTCTCTAGGTTCAGCGGTCTGGGCTGTGCGTTGATAGACCAACAATCAGTTTAGAATTTTATATAGTAGATGTGAGATTTGTGATTTACAGTGTGTAAAATATTATGGAGTATGCCTGCTGTTTCTAGCTGTTTTGTGGTGTTGTGGTTCTAATCGTTGTCAACGCACAGTAGGGTGCGTAAGTACACATTTTGACGCGTAAGTGAATGCAGTAGGAGCTATTAACGCATGGCACATTTTGCGTTTATTTTGTGTATCTATTGAATTTTCAAGACGTGAAGTGACAGTTATTCGATTAAACACACCGGGAGAAAACATTTTATAAAAGTGGTCGATGAAATATAATATTTTTATAGTGTATAGCAGTTTTGCGAAAAGCATACAATTTTCTTGACGCTTATTGCGTTATGGGATAAATGCGTCAGTTTGCATTTAACACATTGCCTTTTGTGACAAAACTTTTTGATATTTTTTGGGAAAACACAGTTTAATCTAAGTAAAATAAAGTTTTTCAAATTAATACTGGTCTTGCGGCGCATTTCCACGAATTTAATTTTCATCACCCACGGACAGAATATTTAAGGAATTTCGTGCCATAAACAGCCTTAATTCTGCCCGTCTAATGTCCGGCTATAATTACACTGCATTACAGTTTCAACCTAAATGCACTATGAATAAGAGTCACTACCTCTATTTCGTAATGCACGCATTTTACGCAGCGCAATATACAGGATGAAAGAGAACACACGAAAATTAAGAGGCTTTGCTCATATGTTTTATAATTATAATTATGCGCTGAGGTGATGGACATCCAACATGTTTTAGTACTTAGCGGTTTATCTATGTAATTGAGCGATACTTTACCAACTTTGCAAACAGTTTTTGTCTTCCTATAACATCAACTTAAATAAATGGGAGACTCGATAATACAAGGTAATAATCCAGAATCAGTCAATTGCAAATCTTATGATAGTGACGATGAAAGTAAAATACACTATCAGTTAAATAATTGAAATCGTAGATTTACGTTTAGCATAACAAAAGTTAAAACATAGCTCCAAATCATGACTAGACCCTAAAAGTTTCAATGTTTTAGTGGTAGCCCACCCTGTATAAGGGTCAGCGGGGTACTGAAAAGGCGATAACTCATAAAAGGGTCAGTAATTGCGGCACTATAGTAATTACCGCGCATGTCTCGGCCGTAAGCGGCTTAAAGTCGGCCCGGGCCCTAATGTGAGCTGCGCGCACCTGATAGTCCGAACCGGGCCATTCAAAGTTATTGTACAGTCTAGGTTTTGCCGTTCCTACTGTAGAAACATGAATATTATGAGAATACATCCAGCCTCTACGTGGACTGTTAAATGGTTAAAATTACAAAATATGCTTTAACAATGTTATGGGTTATGTTATGTTTCTTTGATGGTGTAAATTGTTAAGTATTTTTGAGTTAATAAAACAAACTACATGTTTTCTTGAAAGAGACCTACACAACTTTATATTATTTAAAAAAATTATTTCGTTGTTTTTTTTTATAATTGTAACTAAAACGACAGCAAAAACAGTACTAATTACAGCGTATTTCTCGCGTACGTAATACACGTTTGATGACGGTTCGTCCGTACAAAATGTAAGTAGGATGTACGCGCCTAACAGAAAGCTATTTGAAATTTTCTTCAATCAAAATAATAATCTAGATTTTACTAGTTTTGTATTCAATTTAGTATTAAAGCCAATACCTAAAATATAATTCAACAAGAACAATTATAGTTCGTGTTGCAAAAATAATGTTTCTGACAAACCTAACTGATTCTGAAATAAATATTTATGTTATTTGATCTGTGGGCAATAAACCGACATTTGCACGAAAAATAATAAAAGTATTAAGCTTATTTAGACGGCCATAAACAAAGTCCTATTATAAAAGGTTGTTAATTATGGATTATGCCAGTTATCATTCCGTTACAGACCAAAATTATATTTGAGTACGGATTTATCCCGCTAATATAATTTAACGTGGTCATCCTCCCAGGTGTTGTGGGCACAAAATCCGTCATAAATAAATTGTATTTGGCACTTACAAACAGAATGGGGGAACTTTTTTTATGTAATTTGATAATATTTTAAATTGTTTTCTTTGTGCGACGATCCAGATTTACGGAAATTTCTGTTTGTTGTTGATTTAATTTAAGTACTTTGTTTTTGTTTTAATATTTTATTGCTGATTTTACACTCTATTTTTATTCGTTTTGATTTTTTTAAGTCCAGTACTTCTCTTTTATTACAAAATAACACAAATAAAAAAGTATACTCGCCATTTCCGCTGAACGCAGCAAAAATGCAATCTTCTTTCATGACTTCTGTATTAGGTTAACCCTGAATCTGATGATACTTGATTATTTCGGGAAAATAACGGAAAAACACAGCCCTAATCCGAGGTATGACGTCAAGCAATTGTATTATTAGATTTGTACCATAAATATGGCCAATAAGGAAAAATCTTGGCAAGAAACATGCCTATTTTGCTCTTAGATAAAATACGAGATCGCCTAGCAAAAGATAAAATAATACTGCTAAGAATGTAATAAATTGAGAGAAAGAAAGTTTAATTGAGGACAATGTAAAGTCATTACTAATCAATATTAAGTTTTGCTACTAAAAAGGATAATATACTGAATAACACTGAGTCACATAATGATATTTCAATATATCTGTTTGACTTCAGAACCCAAAACGTCCAATTGATTTTAATTTGAATAAATTTATCACGGACTAGCTTCAATAGAATTGTGAAAAAACTTTTCAAAGGACCCTTAGCTTTTGAAATTATCGCCGAATGTGTCTGACAAAAAATAATCCTTTTAGCTTTATAAAATTGGAAATGGAGAGTATTTTAACTGGAGTTTTAAAACATTAGTGTTAAAATTTCTCGACCAACTTCATAATGAGAGTTGTAGATTTTTGATTCAGTTATAATCTCTTTTTTAATGCTAAAATATATTTCAATTTAAGGATATATACGGTTTCATATGACGATATTATTGACTGTCTACAACTTTTAGATAAAATAATGAAATTAACTTTTTCATTGTAAGCAATATCAAGGATTTGAACCAAGAATTTTTCAAAAACAAGTAAATGAAATTCATTGAATTCTTATAAGTTACTTCAGATAAAACAGTATTATTTAAATGCTGAGAATTCACGGAGCGACTCAATTGGGCCGGTCCATGAAACGAAACATTCTCAAACAATCGAGTTTGCAATATCAACCGACCTACATAAGGTCTGTGTCCGTAAAATATCCGAACTAACGTTTATAAGTAGATACCTATTTGGCTTAATACGGTTCAAAATTTTTTGGCCCGTAGTAAAAACATTTTTTAATCATTTTTAGAGATTAAAAAAAGGTTTTTAACCATCCACGGCTTCACAATATATCATCATCATCATCATCTCAGCCTATTGTATTTTACTGCTGGACGTAAGCCTCCCCCAAAGAGCGTCAATGAGCACGATCTCCGCTTTTTACATCCATCTACTGCCAGCCATCTTCCTAAGGTCGTCGGTCCATCGAGCTGGGGGGCGTCCTACACCACGTTTACAATACAACTCAAGACTAATTAGTTCATTTTTGAGCCTACAGATTGTGCTCTCTGTTCTGTCCTGTAAGTCGTTATTTATTAGTGGTCTTATGATACCCCAGATATTGATGGGTACGATTAATCGAGTATCGCTAAAACTGTCATCAGTACAACATATTTCCAAATATATATTTTTATACCTGATTCTTTAATGTTAATTTCTCGAATCAAACCTTTAGCTTTCTGGAACTTGTTTTATGATCTAAATCTAAAAATACCAATACACATTCGGATATTTCCTGGACAATACACACTTGCGAATTGGGTTAACTGTCCATATTTTTCGTGTACCAGGCACCATGTGGAATTTCTTATTCCCATCGACGTAATAGCCTATTTGTTGATAAATTATGAGTGTTAAACAACAAAAAGGGATCGTAACAAGGTCAGAAGCAAGATGGGGAAACATGAGCTGAACAGCTTCAGTTTATAGGACGTTGGGCTTTTTCGTGGAAGCAAGTTTTAGGAGTGAGTGGGGGTGTTAAATAAAAAATTATGTTTGAAAAAGATCCATATCTAAAATGTATGCCATGATGATGAAGCTTAAGAAAATAACCAGAAGAATAAACTTGCGGTTATAGGTGAAAGCACTGCAAGATGACTTACCTGTAATAAAAAAAAAACATGTTAAAATATTTTCAAATAGACTGCATATTTGTAGTTGGACTCGTATCCTGATGCGTGCGCATCATCATTTCGTTCATTCAAATCGGTACCTTGATTCTGTATCTTGCAAAAGCAATGCGATAGCGAAAATTGACCAATTCTGGCTTCTAAAATCGAAAATTTACAGCAAAAAACAAAAACAAAACAATCTATTGTCAGTGCTACCTATAGATTTTGACACTAACCAATTAATTATTGCTGATTGCTAATTTATAGGGAATAAGGTGGCGAAACTTCTTATTCTTAATAATAAGAGAAGCATTTTTAAATCGAAATGAATTTTCAATTCACAAGAACGCGATGTATGGTTCTATAATATGTATGTTTAGTTATCTTCGATTTGCAAATCGGAATCAATAAATTAATCAACTCGATTGTTTGATCATTTTGACGTTTTGGTTTACACGAGTACTAACGAGTTTACTAGCGCAGCTATCTTCGCCGTTCCTAATAAACTGTTCAGGATATCCGAAATGAGTTCGCGAGATAACTCGAAAAGTTCCTGATTTACTGGTCATTCTACGACTCTATTTCAGTTTGCACTCTATGAGAGCGGAGTTGACAGAGCGGGTAGTTACCGTGATTTGTGTGTATACTTTCTCCAGATAATTACACATTCGGAATGTGATTCGGAATTTATCGAACCCTTTGTCAGATTTGGGTTTTCGATACGGGATGGGCATCGATTATCGAGTTGCCGTTGAGAATTATTACTGAATGTGCAAACTTTTGGATGGTAATTTTGTTTTTGTCCTGTTAAAGTCAAATGGTGTACTAAACGCATTTTGAGTGGTTTGGCACAACATAGCCCAGATATACACAGAACTAAAGATAAAAAGCGAGGCTTTCGCCTTTTAAGGGACAGACCATCAAAGATATCAAAGGTAACCACAAATGAAATTTACTTCAATTTATTATTTGTATCTTTGACAAAGGATGTGTCTTGTTTTACTAAACATTATTTTCCTTTGTTGTCATCATCATTTTATTTAATAGTAAATAAAACGAAGCACATCATACTAACCTTTTAACCAACGTGGAGTGAGCCAGTTAAAAACCGTCTCAAACTTATCGGTTATTCTACAAATAACGAGTATCAAACATTTTTTCCTTACTTTGGGTAGGTATTGTCATTACCATTGTCTGTTACAAATTAATGATAGGTACAAGACTATGACTATAAACTATGGCTATGACTATGGCTAGTGTAAAACTTTTCCACCATAAGGAGTTCTGGGGGGTAACCATTAAACTCTTAAAACAATCACAAAGCTGTCAAATCTGTCAATTTTGGTACGTCTTTACATACAAAATTTGACAGATTTGATAATGTTTGACAGATTTGGGATTGTTTTAAGAGTTCGTGGTTACCGCCCTGTTGTATTGCGCAACTTTGCGACCATATGAGGCGTTGCTTAATCAGACAAAGAATGTTTCCAGGGCATCCCACGAGGGAAATCTTTAGGTCACAATTTAATCTTCTCCACAACTTGGAGCCCCATGGAAAACTAAAGGCTAAGTTTTCTGAATTAATGTGTAATTTACGACACACTTAAAGTTCCCGTTAACACCTGATTTCCCAACAGAATTATATCGCCATAAATCAACCCTTGCGGGTCTGGAAGACCCTATCTACGTGAGTGATTAATTGATTAATCAACCTAATTAAAGGTTCGTTCGCAGCTAATTTCAATGATTTATCGCATCGATAGTTAAGAAAGTTTACATTACAATATACTGAATTTAATATTTAGAAGACCAAACAAACATCTTTTTCCTCCGTTAAACCTTCCCATCGTGATTATTGGGTTCGGGGAATTGAGCATACTACTTTATGCTATTTCACACACTTAATAAGTAACAACTAAATCAGTGATAAGACACATTTATTTCAACAGGACCTAGATTTTGCTACCAATAGAAAGAGCAGTACTTAGTTTAATTCCATAGTTTTAATAGTTTCAGTATAACCGAAATTTCAAAATCAATTGACTATTAATTCTCGCAAGTTTATAAACTTAATTAGGTTTTATATAAATTATCAAGTTAATTAAGCCAATTTGGGGCTGGCTGAGTATTGAACACCTCATAATCCGATCTCACGGTAACGTTCTCAAGCCAAAAAGGTTACTGTCATCTTAAACACGACTGGCCGGTAAGAAGACAATTACGCCATCTCCAGCAGAAAAACAAAATGGCATCAAACGAGCATCGATGGCGGGCGACGTCAACAAACGGCCGTTTACAAAGGAGGCTAAATTTCGCCGAATCAATTTCAAAACCTTTAATTGCCCCACTGAGGGAAGGTAAGGCGATTGAATGGCACGCTTTTTGATGTCCCTGCGAGGGATAGGTACTCTTAGCGGGGCGAATGGAGACTTTTACAATAACGGTATTGTTGATTGTATTTTTAGCATTGAGGTATAATGTACTAGATACCTCAGTGATTGTTGGACCGTATGACAGATTTAGTCTTACAATATGTAAGAGGTTGGTGGTTTTTGCATGTCAAAGAGGATTTATGTCACGTTTGTTTGATATGAGATACTTCAATAAAATACATTAAAATAATGGTCTGGACTAATTATACCATCTTATTTTAGGCTACTTAGTAATGAATAAAAGCAACGCTTTACCCTGTACAACTGTTAATTGTTAAAGGTATATATTTTGTTTCCTTCAATGCGGATACATCATACCGAGCGGATGTGTGTTCAAGTGTTCCGTGTAACTTTAATTGAATAAATAGGAAAAAATGAACACTTAACAACAAGTCTTGCAGTCTGTCAGCAGGTATTGATGATAAAATATGATTTATCATTACACCTACGAACATCGATAAACGACAACAAGGTCCAACCCTACTTAACTTAAGAAAATAATCATGGCAAAAGTACGACAAAAGAATTTAATTGATTCGAAAGAATGCCTCCGAGGGGCGACTGGTGTCTTGTTCCATTTGTCCCCTTGGTCCCTTGTCCCCTAATATCGGGATGCTGTAGATACCATCTTTGATGTCCAAGGCATCTAAAATGGCAACAATTCGCAATACCATTTGAGGTTAATTGGAAATAACTGGCGATTAGTGCGTTTATAGTAAAATTTGGACGACTATGCCTACCAATAAACCTTTGTTTTCTACGTGGAATTCGTCAAAGACAGTGTTTCGATGGTGACTGTTGCTGGGCTTGTATCACTACTCAAATCAAAACTTTATATATATCTATATAACTCTAGCATTACCCGTGAGTTTTGATACCACTGTAATTTCGCATGCTCACTTGATCGGTTTTATTGTTTTACTATAGATAAAATAGGTATAACACCAAATTTCAAGATATTCATTTAAGATTTATATTACCAAAATGATGATTATTAAGGGTCCGATCATTTTGAGTCATCAATTCCTCCTTCCTTAGATCTTTAGAGAAGGAAATATTTTTTGAGTGTGAATTGGTGCGATTTTTAGAAAGTCTTTTGCGTAAAATTAGTTAGGTATAAAATATAACGATGTATTAAGATTTACGATTAACTTATTTATATTTACAAATTTCAATACAATAATTTAGGATTTCATACATTGCATGTCAGTCCTCGTCGTTTATTGACTAACGATCTTCAGCCACGTTATATTGGATCGGACATCAGGATATTGATACAAATGGCCCGAAGCATTACCGAAAGAGTGTCATGTAAACAGAAGCATTTGTCCCAATTCAGCCGAGTTTAGCCGGCGGGATCACACGGCCTTCCACCGTGATGATTATACCCTATTGAAACTCGACGAGCCCGTTTTATCTTAATCATCGTCTGGCCGGCGCAGGACTCACGGACCCATCCATTTAAAACTTCAAGTGAAACAGGGACACGTCTAAAGCGGCCGTAATCAAATTTCACTCGAGTCTTTAAGGGTTGAACCGACAACTTTGAGCCGCCCTAATAAATTATATTGCCGACAAAACTGCTCCCGAGTACGCCACAGTTCGTTGGCTCATCTAATTGGTCCAAATTCGAGTCGACCCGGCTTATAATTGGCCCGAACTCCAGCCTTATGCGACTCGGAATTAGTCGAAATTCGAATATGGGCCGGATTAGGAGAGTGGCGCTGAACCACAACACTAATGTGCCCCTAGTCAAACATACGTAATAAGTTTCGACTCGTAAAGTTGATGAAGATCAGAGGCGAAACAAATTTCAAACTAAAGTTTGAGGGTTTTGACTCTAAGTTTGCGGCTGCGCTATTCGAATACAGTAGATTTCCAGCTTAATTAGCGTTTCACTCCTTTCGTGATAACTGGGCCTTATTTCGCTTTGGGTGTAAATAGCTAGAAACATATTTGATAGGCCATCGTCACGAAACGGTGTTCGGCCGTTTCTTTATGGATGGACCGGGTGCGTTCCAATAACAAAAAGTTTCTCCAGATTGTCTACATAGTCACCGTTTGTTCGGGGACTAAACGAATTTCCTGACAAAGCGAATTCTCCAAGATTCCCAATTAAAGCTGCGACACTCCGACGTCGAAGTTAGAGACGGCAGCAACTTCCAAATCTTGGCGTCTCGAAAGAATTTCACTCTAATTAGCATAAGTTTATGCATTCGGCGCCTTGAGTAGTTGCGGCAACTTTTAATTACTCGCCCGTGATGGCGTCAATCACTTGTTTTTGTTATTCGGCGATAAATCTCCGGCGCCATTATGCGCAGATTAAGGGCGTTTACAGAGCCGGCGTTGTTTTCAATATACTTTTTAAAGCACTCGTACTGTAGAGGTTTATAGCCGAGCGAGTAAAACCTCTACGTCTACCAAGGTATGTTCGAAATATAAAAAGTTGCTTTTGAATATTTTTGAGTGACGCGTAGAAAAAACATTGGATTTTTATGCTGGAGATTACAATAAAATATATATGAAAAAAGTTATAAAATAATCATAAAGAACTAATTTAAATTAATTAATAAATAGATAAAAATAATATCAATGTAAAGAAGTATTGAAAGCAGCCAGCAGAATAACAGAGCTAAGTATAGTTGTGATATGTATTGTGTTAGAATATAGTTTGACTGAATATAATACGAGAATCCAAAATAATTGGTATAAGTTATTTCCAACCTCGTACCTAGCCTCGTTTGATACAGCTACATTTTTTTAACCAATTATTTTGCCAACGAACAGTTGTTAATATGGCTGGCATTTCTTTATTTGCAATAGTATCACATAATCACTTACCATCAACTCACGACAAATCATTTCATCAAGTTAGCCAGTCAACCAAGCATTTTATGTGATCAAAAGTGGCTCCGGCTCGCGCGTGTTTTAATAAGCGCGTTTTTTATCGACTGGGCTATAAAATGCACGTAAAAAGCCCAATGTATAAACAGCCTTACAGGCAGATTAACGGTCAGCTGCCGGGATTATATTTTTGCTTAGCTCGGCGGCAATAAATTTATCGCGGATGCTGCGAGGCAGCGTTCGTGACCCGACAGAATCTTCTTAAATGCTACTTACAGTGCTTTAGGTTCTGTGTTCTGTAAAGCGCTGAATTCTTTATGACCGTAGACCAGAGTTTGGTAGCTTAACCATTCTACAAACTTATAAAAAACCCATAAATTTTAAGTGCAATTTGAAATTACGCACTAATATTTTTGGGCGCCCCCAGCTCGATGGACCAAAGACCTTATTCATATTCATATTCATATTAATTTATTGCGTCATAAGTGTATACATAAGGTGTTACATTGTGTGAGGATGATGGCTAGCTATTATATTACGTACATGACATAAATCTACAGAAAAAAAAACTACAAGACCTATATTTTATAGTAAGTATAGCATTCACTTACCACGTTTCAAATACCAAATCTCTTTCATGCTTATTACAAACTTGTTTATTCACAATAACAAATTTCGCAACAGCTCCGAGAATCCTAATTCTGTAATCGCTGAGTATAAGAAAACAATTCGTAATGAAACACTGAGTCGAATTCGCAAAATATTTTCAAACGCCGAGTCCGAAGTGTTACGGAACTCATTTTATGCAAATCGCGGTATCGACAATCGCAGTTAATGTGGGCCTGTGGAGTAAGAAATACTCGATACATTAACAGTGGCGATTGGGGGCTAGGTGCTGCCGTTAAATGCTGATCCTCGGCTATTTAGAAGGTATTGTAGAGCGGAGGAAATCTCGGTGTTATTTGAAACATGGTTTCGAATACATTACGTTTTGTTACAGAAATGAATCTCGTGGCCCGATCTTAAATTAATCACTTCATGATGTGGCCGGCCATTTTCTTAAATGGTCGTATTTCATTATGCAAACGTCACCGTTTGATGATATTTTAATCCACGTTTGGCCATATCATTATAAATCAGGTATGAACGTTTACAAGTTACTGGAATTTGTTTAATATTAATTTTGGTCAATAGATAAATTAACAATTTTTAATATTTGTTAATTTGAAAGAAAACTAAGGACCAAAAAGATTTAAATAAGTAGTATAGTAGTACATAAGAATACCGTACGAGAAATAATAAAGTAATATCTCTCTCTAGCTGGATCCAGCAGTGGACTTCCGAAGGCTGCTAATGATTATATTTCAGAGCTAGATGAATGCATAAATTTCTGGCTTTTTTGCAGTCGACATTCGATTTTTTAATTACATATGTGTAATCAGAAGTGATACAATTTACAATCACTCAAAGCAATTTTCTCCATACGAACTATATTCAAAAAGTAAAAGTATGCCTATATACATACATCCCACTGCAGGGCACAGGCCTCACCTCGACTATGAGGTGGTTTGGGCCATGCTCCACTACGTGGGCCCGGTGCAGATTGGTGGAGGGGTGTTGTAAAGCCAGTGACTAAACCTTACTGTCAGATGTTATCAAGCCGCCCTTAAGGCCTCTGACTAGGCTTCACGACCAATATCAAGCGATATTAGCCGGGACCAACTTTTAACGTGCCTTCCGAAGCGCGGAGATGCTCGTTATAAATGTCACTAAATATGGTCGGAATGGTCACCCATCCACTCACGACCGCGGCGTTGGTTGCTTAACTTTAGTAATCGATACCAAAGCGCTGCCGCCACTGAGCTACGAGCACCTCATTCAATTCAAAAAGTATCCGAAATAAAATAAAAAATGTAGCATCGTCGTAGCTCCGACGCTAAAACTAAAAGTATTTCGTACGCTAGTTTAGCTCTAGCTAGCTTCTTAGGGTGTAATTTAGTGAAAGGCGATAATAGGCGGCTCTCGGGTCGAAGCCGAGATTCAACCCTATCGCCTCTCGCGGAACCTTCTGAAGCCCTACTATGAGTGTTTCGTTCGATCGGACATATTACCCTATTAAATAAAAAAATACCATCTACTCGTGTCAAACCTGTGAAAATGATGAACAATTGAAAACCGTCGTGATTTTTACAAGGCTAGTTTGAGTTGTTAGGTAGGTAGGTAATTCGTTAACGAGAAAATGTATTCGCTTATTAAATAAATTACCGGCATCTATTGCTGAATTGCCCATGTTTAAATTTAAAGCTCAAGTTAAAATGATCTTATGAAAAAAAGGTATTATACTGTTAATGATTATAAAAATGTTTGGAAATAAATACTGCCTTGCTCGCCCAGGTACATTTATTTTAAAATATACTATTGTGTAATGTATGTTTAACACTTTTTAAAAGAGGCTGACAATAGTCACCGAGTTTCTTGCGCTGCTTCTTCTCGGCACTAGCCCAAATTTGTCCCGAAGCAGTGGTAGGCAAAAAATTGGTATGTGTAAAAGCGCTTAGTTTAAGCCTATTTGCAAAAAAAAACAATTATTTTTTATCAAAGGATACGTCCGAGTGAACAAGACATTTTCGTAGTAGGTTTTCTGGACCAACGCCCTGGCCGATACACGCCCGCTACGCCGATTAAAAATAATTAGCACTTCGAAGGCGGATTTGCGCTGTAAGATTGCGGGTCTACGATGCACTCGTTCAGGATTACTGCCCGGTGTTCCATGGTCCTATTATTACCTAGCTATTTATCAGTTAAACTGGAGCTCTGAAATTGTAGAGCAAAGACCGAGTATTTTTAAACGAATTTGAGCCGGAATGGACAACGGGAAGGCTTGTTCTTTTTGTCGTTGAGTTGCGCGAGATTAAATACAAACTTCTCCGGCGTTTGCGAGGGAAATAAGAGAATAAGAGTTCGTTTTCACTTGTCGGTTGTCGGAGGCGAGAAAATATTGTTATCTGGTATCTAAATAAGAAATAATGGATATCAAACTAAATGTAATAGATAAGTTAGCCAGTAAATCGTTTATAATGTAATTCTAGGGTCATTAGCAGTTGCTTTCGATTTTGTTCGCGTTGTCAATTCAGAAACTTTCCCCAGAATTTACATAAAAACTCGACAAAGATACATTGCAATCAGATTATTGGTTTGAACGCATACGAAATAAAGAAATGATCATTCATTTTTTGTCACCCCAACACGGCAGAATTTTGAATGAGACTCATCTATGCTTCTCATATATTTATTTCACTACTTTCAGGCCATGGTAAGGACAGAACAAGATTGCTGCTTTACCGACATTCCTTCTATCAGATGTAACTGGTTCAAAAACATCTGACAGACGATTTTCAATTGGAATCCGACATCACCAAGTGGGAACGAGCTCTAAAGACAGTGCCCTACTACTGAAGACAATAGTTCAAGTATCAAGTCGTCTCGGTCGCACTTGCTCGGCCCTCGTAAATGATACTAACGAAACTTGTATAATGCTGATCGTATTGTTTCGAGTTCTAGTTTCTGTTTGTGTTTAAGGAAATGAGTGTGAATGTGGATTGTTCTGGAACTAATGTTTTGGCATCCTAACTATAGAATCTAAGGCACTTTTCCAAAAAAGATAGATTGATTTAAACGTGGTCTAAAGATTAGCCAACCAATTTTAAATGTAAGTCATCATCACCGAAA
This sequence comes from Anania fuscalis, assembly GCA_950371115.1. Classification (NCBI taxonomy): domain Eukaryota; kingdom Metazoa; phylum Arthropoda; class Insecta; order Lepidoptera; family Crambidae; genus Anania; species Anania fuscalis. The sequence goes on from OX493325.1 coordinate 21,916,420, forward strand.
CATGTCTGATGTGTCAACATTTTAAATTGGTTGGTTATTCTTTAGACATCGCTTAAACCTAGTCTATCTTTATTTTTATAAGGACATTAGTGTCTAAGTTTACTTAACCTTAGTAATTCATAATACAGATGTAAGTTTTAATATTCGAACAACCAATTTTCCTCACTCTCTTTACCCCCACCATAAGACTTTGTAAGCAGATGTTTAACTTTCATGAGAAACCTACGTCCTAATTTACAATTTATTAGCCCTAGAGGTAGCTCATAAATAGGCAATGGAAGGTAGGAAGACAAAGTAAGCCAAATACACAAGTAGCTACTTAACCTTAAATATTAAAGTATGTCTATTACGTCCCACTGCAGGGCACGCAGGCCTCACCTCAAATATGAGGTGGTTCGGGCCGTACTCCACGCGGGCCCAGTGCGAATTGGTGGAGGGGTGTTGTAAGGCCAGTGACTAAACCTTACTGTCAGATGTAATCAAGCCGCCATAAAGCCTCTGACCAGGCTTCACAACCAGTGCCAGGCCAGTGGCGGCAGCGCTTTGGTATCGATTACTTAAGTTAAGCATCCAACGCCGTGGTCGTGAGTGGATAGGTGACCATTCCGACCATATTTAGTGACATTTATCACGAGCATCTCTGTGCTTCGGAAGGCACGTTAAAAGTTGATCCCGATTCCTGGCTAATAATTTAATCTTTTTTTTTTTGTAAAATGAAGCGACAGTACCAACATTCCTAAACTTACTACACACAATTTCTTTACACATAACGATTTTGAAGGAGGCTTGTGAGAGATGCCAACGCCATACTCCATTGTTGAAATATCAAGTGTCAAAATAAAGCAAAATATTTTTCCAACAGAATTATATACAGAAAGCTTACTCTGTATCAAGGTTTTGCAGCGAGTAACATGTGACAGAGGAACTTTTCCTTATAATGTAGGTAATGTACCTAGTACAGTAAGAAAAAATCTCTATTTTATGCGTTCTGGAAATCTTCGTTTTCGCCACGGACTCAGAAAAACTCTGATAATCATATAGAAGAGTTTGAATTCTATGTATACTGCCGGTAATTACTGCTACATTCAGTTTTATATTTTTGTCGATTTTAAGTCACACACAAAACGACGCAAAATAGGTCTTCGCTTTTTAAGATAATTCTACTACATATGAAAATGGCATACAATCACAACTCATAAAATGAGGTCCGTTTAATCTCAGCCATAGGTAAGGCTGGCGTTTTTCCGCTGAGGAGAAATCAAAAGAAACCTACTATCTTCTTATCAACTGTGACACTTGGCCGACATCGCGCGAAAGAGAAAATAAAAACAACCAATACATTTATAAGGAATCTGTGGATACAAAGAAATCAGAGACAGGAAAATGGATAGTCCGTGCATTAAAAAAGGGCAGCAGTGGCGAATCCACAAAAGAAATATTGCTTATTTCTTTTAGCCGACAACGCGGTAATCACATTTGCTTTTGTTCGTTTCGGGCCTTTCATTCGCTTAATCGCGTTATTCGGGACTTCGGTGGAGCAATCTCTCCATGTAAATCATAAGAAAAAGCGTTTTGTGGGCCTGTGATGGAATTTCAAATTAACTGAAGATTGCCATGGCCAAAATTTGTGCTAAACTCATTAAGATATTTATGATTAGGTACTTGAAGGAAAAAAATATAATTTGAAACATTTCAAGCCATTTTTGAGGCGTTTTTGTATCTAAAAGTGGGTCCAGATATGATATTTTGTCCGTACTGCACCTCCGTTTCGTATCAGCGTCGCGATCCAAAAACTCTGGACGCAAAGTTAAAATGTGTCTCGTCAAAGACACAAAATAAATTATAATAATTTTAATATTTATTAATTATTTAACTTAAATTTGAATAGTACTAACATAGTTGAAAACATCCATTGTTACTAACACTATATGGGCTCTGGTTCGAAATAAACATATTTTATTTTATTTATTTTAAAATAGCCCCCGTATCTCCTACGTCGCTGCGATTATTGCGTGTTCTTTTCGTCCCATCATGTCGTCAAATGCGATCACACCTTTAGAAGTTCGATCGCCCGACAGTTGGATTTTTTGAATTACCATGGAAATTGGTGTAATACACATAATTTCAGTGTGCGAAATAATATATGCATTCATAGTAATTAAAATACCGATCAAACTATCGATTAAAAAGTTTGTAGTGTATGAATTCAAAGACAGTTCGCAGTACATCGTGCCAAATGCTGGCAACCAAGACATAAGAGCTGTCAACATAAAAACACAAATAAAAAATAAGTCGAAGACCACTACCCCTATACCCCTATTACGTATCTTGCAAAAGCAAAGCGATACCGAAAATTGCGGAGTATTTGCTTAAAATAGTAAATTGACAGCGAAAGCAATTTCGTTGACTACTTAGATGGGAAATGTAAAGCAAACGTGCGAACGTAGATTATAGTGTTTTGCAGCTTTTCTTTTGTTGCATCGCTTGTAAATCATTTCTGATTAGCCAAATAGTCAAACTGAATTGTATTGTCTCAACCCTATTTAATGGCAAATAAACTATTTGTATTTGGAAACTAATGATGATAATAACACATAATTACGTCTACTTTTCATGTATTTTTTTTAATTTGTGCGAAGTTTAACAAAAATGTTTTCATAGAAATAAAGAACAACAGCTAGTAACTGAGTATTTAAAATAAAATTTTGGGCTTATCACAGCAACATACAGCCCCTCTAGCATAAACAACAAAACACGATACGATATGATATGATATAGCGATTTATTGCATATTTGTTGTCAAAATATAAACTTTTATCGAAAAATCAAGCATGACCGTGATGTCGCCGGCAAGATGCTCACTGTTTCGATAAAAGTTTAAGATGGCGGCTATATTACCATATTTTGAAAGTTGGGTGTCGATAAATCGCTATATAGTATCATATCATATCGTGTTTTGTTGCTTATGCTAGAGGGGTAGGGCTGTATTTCAAACTAGAACACTAGAGTATAGTTCTTGGACTTCTTGGACCATACAAAGGGCCGAGATACAAAGTTTCAGGGAAGGAAGTCGGCGAAGGCGGGTGATAGTGGCTGGATGGGGCTGCAGGGATAGCTAATTTGCTGGTAGTTTTATACATTTGCCGTTGTGGTACAATCAAATACCATGGATAAATTGATATTTGACGACATCACATATTGCTCTGATCCTAAGGTAAGGAAACAAGTGCGAGTTGCACTCGCGCACGAACTGTCTTATTCAGAGTGCATTTACTAGTTCAGACTAAGGTTAAACCACTGATTTTTGTACGTTAGTACAGTGGTTTAACCTTAGTCCCGGAATAGCAAATGCACTCTGAATAAGACAGTAAGGGTTTATATAATTATCTATAAAAACGGCAGTAAAAAACATGTCTGATGTGTGGGAGCCGCCCTTAAACAATAGTTATATTTTAATTTAATTCAACTGTATAACTATCACGGTTCATGAGATACTGCTTCGTAACAGACAGATAGATGTACAGCGGAGACTTAATAATAAGGTCCCGTTTTACCCTTCGGGTACGGAACCCTAATAAGAAACAAACTCGGCACCACAATACCCAGACCCGAGACAATATAGAAAAGTTAATTTTCTAAACTGACCCGACCGGGAGTTAAAGGGTCAGAGATGATGACCCCAAGTCCGGCGTTTCCGCCTCTCGGTAACGGAGGTCGACATTAATAATAATATAATAGGTAAAATTTTACACCCACCCACAAGGTGGGACGTCTACCCACAAGGTGGGCAGACGACCTGGTAAAGGTTGCAGGACGACGCTGGATGCAGGCCGCTTCCCACCCGCCGATCTGGAAGTCACTGGGGGAGGCCTATGTTTAGCAGTGGACGTCCTGTGGCTGAATTGATTATGATGATGAGGTAAAATTTTAAGGATTGGACGTGTTGGACTGTTGATTGGACTGATTTAATAACAAAGGCATTGCAAATTCCTTTATAGTATACATATTTATAAGCACTAGATATTTATAGTTGAACTTGACCATCACACAGCGAGGAATGTATCCGCTACCGGTGGAATGAATAGGAACTGTGATAGCGACCAATTTGTTTCCAATTGCTATCAAACTATTTATGTATGACCGACCCCTTCTACGACCCACTAAGTATACTACGATCATTTAGGTTTGAAAAAAATACATGGAATATTACTCTCGTAGTCCAATTTACTGTGATGTCTAAACATATCAAATAAATATTAATAAAGTTTTATGGCTTTTCCTTTTAAATAAGCACCAAAATGTTTCTAGTTTCCATGAACGTCTATTATAGAACAAATGGTATTGTGTCTGTTGCAATGACACATGATGATAACGCCAGTCTCAATCACAATTACATTACAGTCCAGGTGCAAATGATACCTACGTGTGACGTCACACATCCTGCCACGTGACCGCAATGCCGGCCAGTGCGAGCGCTTGCATAATAAGAACGCGAAATTATAATAACCCGGCCTTGAGCGAGTAACGTTACTTTGTTATTTTATTAACCGATAATACGTGACTTTGTGTGTAAACATGTAAAACTAGGTCTGACTTCCCCGAACAAGTGTATAAATACTTAACTCTGTTCTGTATCTGTGTTATTTAATTATTACAAGTTAATACAGTTTTTATTATCAATAGATAGTATATTGATAGTTTATCAAAAATAGTTTATCAAACCTATCCCCATGTATCTCTCCAAAACTGGCTATCAATAAAAAAAACAAAGTATAAATCGAATTCTAAATATAAATGAATGTTCGTGCCCACCTGCAACGATAGCACTCCCTAGTGCTGCACCGTGATAATTGCTACTGAAATATGAATCGATTAACTATATATCGATTTAAATCATAAGAATCGTTCGCGACTTCGCTCGCGTGTTTAATGATCACTACTCATAGTGAGTTACGTGACTTTTCTTCACGTTTGTTTATGGAAGTTTCGTGTTAACAGAGTTCATTGAAGTCTCGTTTAATCATTGACAACGATTATTTATAATAATATTAACTTGTTAATGTTTTTATGTAAAGCAAGTTAAGTAATTATTCTTAGCGCACGATTACAATTTAACTTACGGACCTAAGAATATTTGAGTTATATCTCTGGTATATCTGAGTTTTTACAGAATAGAGAAATTTTATAAATATCTGAGCTAAACTAAAATATAATTTAGCACTGCAAAATGTACTTAACATATGCACGCTAAAATATTTTCCTACATCCTAAAAACCCTTTGATTTATTGCAAAATGACAAAAGTAGCGTAATATTTATGAATCCATTTTCCGAGCTTAGTCATTGTCTGGCACTCACGGCCTGGACTGTACAGGGGATGCCCTAGTTTGAGATCAGACAATGGGTTTCATAGTAATATATTGCACGACGTTATTATTTTTCATTCCACACAGGCACGGTATTAGTGGTCCACCTGCATATTTTCTACGCTTTATGTAACAAGATATTATATAGGAGTCTAAAAATTCGAAAGCTAAACGGTCAGTCGGTCTATTAAAAAAAAAACAAATGAAAGTCCGAAAAAGTAGTTCTTCCAATTACTGTTTAATCCATTACTCAATTAACTGTTTTATACAATAAAATAATGCATGTATTGGTTATTAATATAGGACGCGCACTATTTACTAGAGCTTAACTAGAACTACCCGTCCCTTTAGAGACCACCTTAAACGTCCACCCAATCTCACAATATCAAGTTACCGCTAAATAAGCCAAATACAAAGGAAACATTAGAGCTCACACCTGGAACGTATTTACATTAATATAAACAGACCGTAGAAGACGGCTCATAGGTCACTGTTATCAAATACTCCAAACACATTCCGGGGGCCCGGTCTAAGACATGGCTCGCCGTTGTCCTTCGGCTTGCGGTCGTCTCACAGCCGACAAAATCGAGTAAAAGTTCATAAGTAGATAATTATATGCACTCGGTAGGAAGAATGCCATCACTAGTCAATTTGACCTCAGCATTATTTTATTGCAACGTTTTTAAGACAACGTTTATCGCGTCATTGCAAAATCAGCTCTGGCTTGTAGGTATAGACAATGTGTCAATTACCAAGCACAGAGGATGTGACAAATTGAATAAGAATTAAGCGATAATTACGAAATGCGACACTATTATTTAGTTGATCTTGGACTTTATCCTGTTACGATAAAGTTTTGATTTCAGTCCGAAGACGATAAAGTTAATTTGTTGCGATGAAAAGAACCGAGTTATTGAGTGACATGTCCATTAGTGGGTCTCTTGTAAGAATTTTATATCGCAGGACTGGACATTATTTCCTTAGCATTCGATCAATGTCGAATAGAGGCTATATTTCTTCAAAGTATTCGGGTCGTTTCGAGAAAAATAGAAAAGCATTTTGTGCTTAAACGTTATTTATGAACACAATAAGATAGAGTCTAATCGATATGAAGCTGTATGAATTCGATTTTTAAATAATTATTCGATTAATATTCGAGTGACACGACCATGAAGCGATTATTATTCAATCTTTTCACTTTTAAGTCAGATTCTTGCATAAGACTATGGGGTCGGAGCAACGATATTAAAAACCCTTTTACAGAAGCCGCTTAGACCGGTTAAATTACGAAAAATGTTTAGTCATTTGTCATTATGATACGAGATTCTTTTGTACACAATACCGGAGTGACCGGCTCGTAAAAATGTAAATTTCGCGGCAATCCTGTGCGTGGTGCAGCACAAATGACGTTATGGCGCGCTTTTAATATTTCCGCGGGAAAATTAACTTTCTTCTTTGTTTGTGTATATATATGCTCGGCGTTTCCAGCCAGTGTTTTTTTGTTTTAAAATGTTAAGTTCAGAACACAGGGAAATGAGCGTTATTTAATCTGGATGGGATAATTAAAAATAATATTAACTTTTTTAAATCTAGTGAGTTTTTCTTTGCGTGTGTAGTTTGCATGCGCGTTGTAACTATTAACTTCTTTCTATTATAACTTTTTCTTTTCCGTTTATAAAACTCAGCCAGGTTTTCTCGACTCAGTATTTTTTTAAGCATACGGGTCAAACAACAACATTGCTGTATAAAGTTTTAGACTTGCGGTTTCGTAAGGTCGGTGATTTGATTGATGTCTTATTTCTGACGTAAATTACAAAAAACCTCTCGGATGTCTAAGCGTAATTTAAATATGCTCCGAAATAATTATCAATAACGGTATTTGATTTAATGATTTATTCTAACACCCGTAGTAAGCAGTACTTAACAAACATTTAAGGCTACAGTAGCTTTAAATATTGCTTTAGAGGAAAATAAAACAAAACAGTAGCGACCTACATAAGGCGAATTACGCTGGTATTTGAGCATCCCCGTTCAACGCGAGACAAAGAGGTATGGCTGACTTTTAGCCGGGTTAATTAAAATGTCAACGGCACTTATTAATCAAACGACAGCTAGATGGAGCCACCTTTTGTGTACAAATTGTGTTTTTCGTTATTATAGGATGAGATTGGGCTTAGGCGATGGGACGTTTTCTATTAAGGTCTTTTGAAGGATAAATATTGAAGGCACTATTGTCAATATTAAAACGGTCAATCAATTTTGAAATGATATCCGTACCCTGATTTCGTTTCATGCAAAAGTAATGTGATAGCAAAAATTGAGCACTTCTGGCTTTAAAATCGCAAATTGACAGCAAAAAATAAAAACAAAGCAATCTTCTGTCAGTGCTCCTAATAGATTTTGTCACTAAGCATCAATCGGGCGATGACTGCGCGATTATTGCTGATTGCTAATTTTTAGGGAATAAGGGTGCCGATTACAGTTTTTCCTTAGGCTCGGTCTATACCTAGCCGGAAACCGGATGGGGTAACGCGGATTCAATCCATCGCTTAAGCAATGCAGATGCTAACGGATTCCGACAGTGTTAAGTCCGAGCCTTATATCATTAGTTTTTCGAGTTTTGAATTGATTTTTATTTCAAACACCTTCTTTCAACAACCAATAGTCGACCATTTTATGTACTGTCAAAGGTGTTTTGAAGCCAATGACAAACTTTACGGATTATTCAGTGTCTGCCCACTGGAGTTCCTTAAAAGATTTCCGAATTTTTAACTATGTGGGCCCAATATATAATATTTACTAGAAGAATTAAAGTCCTTCGTTTTTTTCTTTGTACAAGTTGCCGAAAATAGATAAGCAAAATTAAGGATGCACCGCATCAAGCCGTGACGTCGCGACCGCGTCATCAATCACCGTGGAGGGGGAAGTATATAACCGGTGCGACGGCGCGGGGCGGGACATTCTTCATTAGCGTCCCAGCCGGGAAGCACGTCACATGGCCTCATATTAATCATAATGAACCTCCTATATTACGCTGTCCGGTCGTTGCACTGTTAATGAGCGTTATTTATTGACTGCGGTAATTAAGGCGGTTTTCCGATGGGTTTTTCAGTAATAAGCAGATTTATAGGTCATATGAGGATTGTGTCGTAATGGAGTAATTTGGGTAATGTATAAATATTGTTAAAAAAATGTATTCTGTTTAAATCAATAACAACCGTGATACCTAGCGAAATTATACAGTAATAGTACAATCAGCTACAAAAGTATCTAGTTTTCAAACACCATCTTCCAACAACCAATAGTCGACCATTTTAAGTACTGTCAAGATGTTTTGGAGCCGATGTACTTTTTCTCTGAAAACCTTTATATGATTTTAGGTAATTCGTTGCGAGATCGAATAATAAATAAGGAGATCTGTAAACGAATGAAAGTCGCTGATATAGCCCGACGGATTAGCAAGCTAAAGTGGCAGTGGGCGACGCACATAGATGGTTTTAACGGTGCTTCTAAATTCAAACTCAAGTTAGTTTTTGCTATACAATTCTGAAACCATAATATTACCGTGACATAGCCCTACTTGATACGACCAAGCTAAACCAAACTCGCAAAGAGAAAAGAATCAAATGATAACCGCAACCAATGTTTCAAGTATCCCATATCTTCCGAGGTAAGCGCGTGAAGCATTAGCCGGTCGCAAGCGGCTACGATACTCCGGAGTAACTTCGCGAGCGATACGAGAAAGAAGTTGCGCACGTGATATGACTTGCTGCGTGGATATAACTTTGGTAAGTCGAACGGGGTTGAAGATTTTTCCAGTGAGTGACCAGAACACATATTCAGAAGTGGCCAAGGTAATTTGAGATTGTAACTCGAACGGAGTTGGATGATTTTCCAAAAAATATTCAGGAAGCCCGATAGACCATAAAGAAATGTCGGTAGTTGTAAGGGAAGTGGAGGATTCGGGAAGTGGAGGGCAGGGTAGTATTTGAATAGGCCATTCACGATTCAAAAGTGCCCAAGGGTCACTAGATCACTGGATCGTTTGCAGATGAAGATTCTGATGACTAGAATGGATTGGTTACAAAAGACGAGACCGTAAGCTATAGGGTAATTTGATAGACTTATACATCCTTAAATAAAAGTTCCAAAACTTCATGTTTTAATAAGCAAACCACGTTGCTATGCAAGAAAATATAAAAATAAAGTCGTTAGCAATGTCTTTGTTAGGAAACCAGTGCAGTAAAGTTATTAGCTTTTGTGAGTTTTTGATGAAACTAGGTGAACTATAAAGTTCAGTCTGTAATGCTGTCAACTGAGTATGCTGACGCCTGACAATTTAAAAGTCAGCATTAGCTAGTCGCTTGATATTATTCGTAAAGCCTAGTCAAAAGTTTCTTACAGCAAAAGCCAAATCAATTGTTTATTTATACCATTCGGTAGCTCAGAAAAGTACTATAACGATACCTTAGTAGTGGCACAGGGATGTTCGTGACATCTGACAATGCAAGCGTGCAGATGCTGGGAGCATCAGGAGGTAGAGAACTCACGTTACACACGCACTGTTATTATTGTGCACTATACTGCGTCGGCGAATAATCCGTGACTCCTAGAAATACCTACCAGGATTTCTCTGGGAAATCTATCTATGCGATATCTTTCAATAAGCTTTAACACTGAAACACCCAACTGGCTTGTTTGTAGCTTGTGATGGCGCAACTAATAGTCTAATAAAAATTAAAAATCCTTCTTGACAAGGATTAAGATTAATTTGTGAAGTATTATATGAGTACTATACTTTTAAAGCAAATGCCAACGAATGAGGTTTTTCGGACTTTTCCCTTTACTTGTGCTATGAAATATTGCTTCTTGCCAAATTTCCTGATCCTAGATCAACGGGATATCCTAGTGTTGATTCCGGGTGTTAAATAAAATTTGCGGCATTAGTGGGCGTATATTTTGACTGATGATAACATTTATTTGCAAGAATACATTTGATGAAATTAACTTGACAAAAAAAGATAGACGGACAATAAAGTGGTCTTGTAAGGTTTCTGTTTTATTCTTATTGAGGAGCGGAACCCAAAAAACGAATACTGACAGAAAAACTTTGAAAACACTGCAATGTCACACGCACTCGTTGCACGGTTTATCAGTAATCGAAATGCCAACTCGAGTGTTTTACCCCGGAACAAGTCGTAATCGATGTAAGTCCGTGTGAAGTCTCGGTAAGCGATGCTGCATTATGTAATAGTAAATATTGCGTAAACAATCGATTTGCAGGGTGCAGGGTTCCCTTGTTTAAGGGTTTAGCGTAAATCAAGTCGTATACTTATTTGGGTAATTTTACTTGAAAATAAGCTTCACCTATCCATGATTTGTATATTTTTTAAACGAATGAACGACATACTTGTTTGCTTTTTTATACACCACCTTCAGTGAGATGGTTTCAAATGAGCAACCACACTAGGATATCCTGACTTTTGTTTGACACACTAGAATTGTTAGACCAATAATTAAAATGTACCTGCCTTAAAATTGACAGCTATATTTCATCGTGTTTAGATAACCTAATTGATGTAATTGCCATATGGGGAAGCTGAGGCGCACTGCTAGTATTTGGTTGAAAATGTTAATTGAATTCTCAAAAAAAAAAAAAAAGTTTGCACGGAATCCTTTCTTCTTGAATCGAGTTCTCGCGTCGAAATGCCAAAGTAAACTAGCGAGAGCAAAAATGTTTTGCGAACGTTATTGTCGCGGGTTCATCTTCGCGCTTTTATCGTGGACTATAAAATGTTTTATGTGACTTTGTTAAGCTCTACTTTTTGTTGACGCGGATTGTTTTTTCTCAAGGGATAACTATTATTTTTAAAGACAAAGATTTGAACGTTCGAAATTCGAGAAATGACGACGGAATCAAAATGTAATACCTATATGAAAGATATGCTTTTGTAAAATTGTTAGTGGCATAGTGTTTACGTATGTTGGTCATTCTGTGTGTACATGTTTTTAGGTTACAATCTAGATCTAAGCTCCTGCATTGTTTTGAAATTATAATATAAGATTGTTGAAGATGTATATCAATAGTAAAGTAAAATAAAATAAATAAATAAAGAAAGAGAGAGACATCCTGGTAAAATTCATTGTCTGGTAGGTACAAAGTAATCGATTCCGTAATTAGTGACTTGTCTGGGTCTGGCACATATATAAATATCATTACGATAAACAATAAATACGAATACAAAAATAATTTTGTATTCGTATTTCTACCACAAAAATGATCCTAGTTGTAACTTACTAATTAGGCTTTCGAAAATAAATTATAGGTAATATTGTCAATATAAATAATTAGACAGCAACGAAACAGACAGCAAAGGATTTGTATGATCTTGTTTGTTCAACGGTTTTTTGCTAAAGTGGAAAAAAGAAAAGTTTTGTTTCGACACTAGAGTAGTTTGAATTTGCCCTAATATTGACAGCAACATTGTCACGTGTCCACTACTCACTATTGTTAAGTTTCCAAATTATCAGTTTCAATAACTGTCAGTATCTAATACAAACGGCCATGGCATCCCATTCCTTATATTTACAAAAAAATATAATTAATAAAGTTGCTGAAAGCTGCCAAACACTATTTACCTTATATCAAAGTAAATCGGCTCATAAGATTTCTGCCAATTGTTCAAATTGGAAGTTAATCTTGCGTACCCTTGTGGAGTTAATCCAAAAAGTCACTCAAACAAAGGTTAGAGTAGACTGTAAGCCTCTCCGATTCCCTCCGATTGTTTATTGCTTTAACTATGTCAACTACGGATTACTTGAATAATGTGCAAAGTTTAAGATAAAACGAATAATAAGCAATAAATCCTTGTTTTTAATTTAAATTCAGAATTTTCTCAAAATATATTGGTATGACAGTATTCGTAAGACAAAAACGAATTCTTCTAATTTGACATGGGATGGAGACACCACTTTAAAAAAAAAGATATATTCGTAGCACATTGGATGTTCCATTCTGACTTCTAGAACACTTTTTGTTCCTTATAAGTAGATTTACGGTTGATGTGTGACTGACAAGAGAAAATTGTTTGTTTTTAAGATTTCAAGGTAATGTTTCCATAGAAAAATAAACTTATAATATTCAATAACTCAAAATAGGGAAGTGAAATGGGTTTATTTGAATCAACCATCAGTAAAACATATTACGAAATTAATTTGCTCGTGTCGTGTGTCATAAACAATACTAATGTAATACGCATGGCCATACCTGAATACTGCGAAACGTTTTCAAATCTATAATTACGTCACCTCTCTCAACCCAACAAGGGTACAAAGGATATTGACGCTTTGTGGTAGAGATTTCTAGAGGACGATATTCCGCTTGCAAACTGTTTAATGTGAAATCTAGCAATTACTGTCAATATTTGCGAGTTTCACAAGTGAATAGGGTACTTCTTAAAACCACGTATCAGCTATACCTATATCAACTTTTACTATGAGGGCAAAACATCGAAATCGTGAAAAATGTTAAGTTGTTTGGTCCACACAAACGCGTTAGCTTAATTACAGTTAATAAAGTATTTTCTTTAGTAAAGGTTATTGTAGTAGATCAACAACTGATAACATGATTTTAAGGAGTGTTATAGTCTATCCTCCTTGTATAATATAAAACATCAGCATATTACATTTACACTATACAAAGACTGAATATATCAAACAAGTGTCACCAATCCTTGAATAACGAGACAGCAGACATTTTTTTACATGGTGAGAAGGCAATTTACATGCAGTTTCAACATGTAGACACTTTTCTTATTTAATTTAAGAGACCTAACAAACAAATTTCGGAATGTTTACAAATGAACTTATAACTTTAGGATAAATACTAAGTTATCTATGCTCACCAAATCAAAGGCTTTCCGAACTGGCCGTATTGGAATAACACCGCATTTATGTCACTAATATGTCAATTTTTCCGACATTTCCTGACGCGATCCACGCTCGGTATCTGCCAAATTTGTCATCGAGTGACTAAACAATGGCGCGCAGATTGAATCCTGGATTCCGGGCAGGACAATAAGCGATCCCGTCATTCGTCTCTGGCGCAAGGAATAAGCGGAACGGAGTAACGACAACCATTCGATAACAAAAAATAAAGTATACCTATATACTTACCAAGTTCCCACTGCAGGGCACAGGCTTCCACCTAAACTATGAGGTGGTTTGGGCAATACTCCACCACACGGGCCTATTGCGGTTTGGTGGAGACCATTATGACCTCTTCTAATGTAGCTCATGATGAGTCGATGATAGAAAGTTTTAGAACTGCAACGTAAATACTATTTATTTACTGCAACACTTCTAGGCTGCTCTGTTTTTCATTAGCCATTACAATTAAAATGTATGCAGCTTACAAAACTTATTTAATAAACGTAAACTCAGTGAAAGGCTTTTACGTTGCTGTTTCAACGAACTCCGTAACTGAAAATTGGCTTGCTCGTTGACAATTTTCAAGCATATTACTAAGAACTTTAACCTCATAATAAGATACATTTTCGAAAATAAATCCTCTCTAACCTAACAAAAATAAAAGATCTTCAAAACATTAAATCTACTGGATATCTTCGTTGCCTGTTGCTACAATAAGGTATACCCCAAAAATGCTTTATATTTCCTGCTATAACTTGTGCCATTTTACCGCTACTGTTTAGTAGCAAATTTAGGGGACATCCCCAGTCCCCACACTCCCCACATCTTCGTCTCCGCAGCTTCCGTGACGGCGCCATTTCCTAACGAAATTGGTTGTGCATCAAAAACCGTTCCGCCTTTGTCTCTGATATCTCGACCACCGGTTATTGAGTTAAACTCATCCGTTTCGAGGGGCCTTTTGAAACCTGTTTTATTAGTTTTATCCCAGCGGTTTCCATATTAGTTTGCCATACCCTTTGAACGTCACAATTCGTTACCCATATCACATTATCGAAGATAGATTGAATAATTTCCTTTGTCTGATGTTAATATCAATTGATAGAAGATACATTGTACTATTTCCGCTCGTTAGTAGGTTAGTCCTTTGTATAGGACTGGAGCTACCGCAAGGCTGTCTCATAGACGGCCATTGTTCTTTTGTGGCAAACAAGACATAGTGGCCTAAGTTTATAGCTGGGCATTATTAAGTTTGCGTTCGATTCTATTTCTTAGACTACTATGATTACATTTATTACGAGTAGACGATGTTGTATCTGTTCATTGTACACAATACCACAACGTTACAAAGTAAGTGAATATTAGGTATATTTTGCTACGCACTGACAGACTTCAAATGAAGGGAAAAGTTTTTTAATGCATCCTACAAAATTAAACTGTATTCTTTGATAGTTTTTTTTATACTCTATGCATATTACGAAAAAATAAAAATCAATCACAATTTTTTCCTTTCGAAAATGGAACCCAAATTCATGAGCCAAAACATTTGAGAATCACCCTCACTATGCGCCTGTTCCATTTGATCTACACTTTCAGGGACATCCTGTATATCATATTTAAACATAAGAACTTAAATGATGCCTCGCGTTTAACCTTTAATAAGTTATTTATGGCCATTATCCACGCGAACGGAGCAATGGGCAAATATTTCATGCGAAAAGTATAATAGAAAAGCCAAATCATTGACTTCAAAGGAGGTTTCATGATATACATAAATTGTGTGATGAATCAAACGATGCAGAAATCGTAACATATCAAAACTACGTAAGCAATCAAGTGCAATCTATCGACTAACTAACAAGAACAATAAAAGTAAACAACTACACAGATTCGTAAGTTCATTTTCGCTTCTCATTGCACATTTCGCAGATTTAGCTTGAGGTGAACGATAATAATAGTTGAGAAACTAATAGATGAGAACGAAGTTAACAAACAGTTCTAATTTTATGATAATATTGATACCTGAACAAGAAGTTTACCAGGACCACATTTCAAAGATCATGTGAGAGTAGCATTTTGTGCTGTATGTATCGTTTTGGGAGATAAATAACATGTGGGGAGAATGGTAAAAATTCCAAAGGAATAGCGATCATTCCGATAGGGAAAACAACACAATAGACCTAGACAGACAGACACTACAGAAGGGTCAAACTTTTAATATCCCTGTATCTTTGTCGAAAGTGAATAGGATGGTAGCGGAATTATTCTTCTAAAAGAAAAACAATTTTCTTTTTAACTAACTTTTTAGAATATTGACGCAAATTCCAAGCGGAGATTCCTCTTCTTACAATCAACACAATTGATTCGTACCAAACGAAGAGCTTGATTTTAAAAATTCAATTTTAATCAAGTAGTAGGTACTCTCAACAGAATTCAGTAAAATTCTGCAAAACCAAATCACATGCCAGCTCCGTATGTAGGTTACCCGGTAAAGGTTAACGATACCCCGACACATTTCCGATTCAAAAAATCCACCAAACACCTATCGTTTTGCTATCGGAACGATATCGAATCCTTTAAAATACGGCGTGATCCATCGTCTGCGATAGCGTCCTAATACCGGTAATGGTTCCGTTCGATCACACCTTAAATGGATGAAGTAGGCTTAATCCACACAGTCCCCGCAGATGTCTTGTTATATTTACTTATTAGACTAATAAAACAGATGGTTATTTGGGAAAGAGATCCATTTTCAATTTGTGTTTAGCCAAAAGTAAATAGACATCAGGTCCCCGAATAGATCTTAGAAAGAACTGACATTTTCAAATTTACATTACTTGTAATTTCTCAGGCGCAATCTTCTAAAAAGTATGTTAAAGACATTAAATGTTGAATAGTAAATGAACCTAAAATGTATTTCATCATCATTAACTCCGAGTTTGAGGAATCTAAAACAGCATGTTCTAAACGGCTTTGTTAATTTCTTATCAGATCATCGACTGTTTTATGTGAGGATCATTCTGCCCAGCTTCTGATCTTTGATCGTTTTTACACGTTATAACCTGCTCGTACATTGCCACTTAATCCTCTCGCTCAGTTCTTGAGTCCATTGTTATTCAATTGTTTTTTTTTCGAAGCATGCGATACGGGTGATGCTAGCCGTCCCTGCCGTGTATAACTCGAGTGTGGTTCGATTTTCCGAATCGTTTGCGCCGAGAGATAACGAAGCGGGCGTCGCGTGCGCTCCTCAGATGCACCCTTTGAGGAGCTGATGGCTAAATGATATGCATTTTTCGCAGATGAGTTCGGAATGGGTCGTGTGGTAAGTAGGTTAAGAGTCTCGATATTTTGCAAGTGCAGCCGTTTTATAACGCTCTGATAGAAAGATTTCTGAGATATATTGATGATAAAGCAAATGTCCTTTAGGTAGGTCATCTTTAGACAAAATTTTAAGTTGATGAGGTTTATGAGTTTATTTATTTCTTATTATTAAAAGGGGTCCAAAATTATATTGGACAAATTATACAAATATAATCCAAATGACGCTCCATTCATGTTATAATTTAGTGTTCAGTTGTGAAAGTGAATTCAAAACATCATAGTAAAACTGTAAATACTTAAAACGCACTTACCAGGAAAGTTGTCTCGATAAGTGACCTTTCATCACTGAATCTGTAACAAACAAAATAATAATTATAAATTATACTTTGAAAATGTCCATACAATAACCAATAAGTAAATAGTATATTACTAGCCTGTCAGGCCAAGGTCAAGAGACACAATAAAAAATCTATTATGCGATCCAACCGGTGGGGCAATTGAAGCTTGATAGGCTAGAACCACAGGAATTAAGGCAGCCCGATTATAACAATTCAGTCGTACAGCAACAACCTACATATTTACCTAATAACCTACCATTCTCAATTAACACTGAACTTTGATTCATATCTTAGATGAAAAGTTTCAATTTAGTAGTTGTTTGTTAAGCTGTTGCTGTAAGCCCAAAATTGTCCCGAAGTAGTGGTAGGGAAAAAAATATTCGGACGTGTAAAAGCGCTTAGTTTAAGCCTATTTACAGAAATAAATTGGTTTAAATGGTTTTTAATTAATAGGGAAATTATGATTTTAATGTGACTAAGATTAGGACTAATTTATGTCGTTTGTAAAGCACTTAAAGTGTAATCTGTGTTTATTAAATCTATGTTTTTTGCTATTACATTTTCAACTGAACCCTAGCTGCCGAACGCTGCAGATTTAACTAAGGGATTTACAGAGAGCCTGATAAAGGTCTACGAACAAATAGTGCGACTACCAGTACGTAAAAATCTCCCAAAGGCGTCTATTCTCGAGCGCTGACCACAGATTATACAATTCGGATGCACCCAACTTTTCCGCGCGCTCGCCGGCTCACTTCGAATGTAGTCAAATGTCCGGATGGGATAGAATAGAGTTAGCCAACACGTATCGATCAAACTATCGATAGTATTGCCAAATCGAGAATATAATTATCATGACGCATGTTTAGACGGAAGAATCAACAGGATTTTTAACAGGCTGTTATGTCTATAGACTTTTAAATGATTTATTTACATCAAATCAAATCAAATCAAATTTATTTGCTTAAAAACATGGTATTAAAAGGTATTATAATTTCTAAGGCACACATGTCTTGCTAAAATTTACTTAGCATGCAAATCTAAGTATTAAAACAATAATTATTATGATGCAATTACAGTAATAAACAATAAGTAATGTCACAAAATATTATTAGTACGTAGTCAAAAAAAAAAAAAAAAATTTAAATAATAATGTCAATAGTATAACAATAATCAAATTAAAATAAAAAGTTACTGTCCATAAAATCTTTTATGTCACGTCCCTAAGATAGAAATCGGGAGAAAAAGTTTACCTTACCAATTTACCATACAAGACAATGATTTACCTAGACGAAAATGACTGATGTTGGTCCCGTAGTAAAAGCTTTGACTTTGATAGGCAGACTATCTTTATAAAGTGATTTCCTTGTTCTACCGAATGACAGGTAGTGTTCACTAGATTACTTGTTGAGTTTGTTAAACATGTGTTACCTTACAAATTTATAAAGCTTATTTTCCTCTTCCTCTATAGTCGGTCCCTCAGAGGTTGAGGATTATGACCCCGCCTGCTTAGTTGCGTAGATAATGAGCTGTCTCCAGGCATTTCGATTTGAACCCGTCTGAATGATTCGTATAACGGGTTTTCTACACAAGTAAGTCCAACTAACGTATTGGTCTTCTGCCACGTGGTTGCCCTGTCTTTTCCCGATGAGGATAGCTCTCTCTAGGTTACCCGGTGGTTTCCGGGCAAGATGCCCAATGTACAGTAAATATCGCCTGAGGATGATAAAGCTTATTTACCAGCTATAAAAAGCATAATCAAAAAGTTGAACTGGAAACCTGCACAACCATTTTGTTAAGTGATCAAGTATGATATCGATACAACTGATGTGAATTTGTGTATTGACGAGCGATAATATCTAAAATATATCGATGCAAATTTTGGACATCTCTACAATGGAGCCGATTCGTACAGATCCGTAATCCGAATTTGTCGTGCGTTCGTCCATTATGGATCGGACGGGTACATTCGAGCCGACTAGCGGAGTTCGTTCAGTCAGCCCCGAAAAGATGGATAGACTTTTGTTTTTATACCCGCGCAGTAGAGTACAGAATTGGGGAATCGAGTCTAAATGTACTATCCACTGGGCAGTTAAATTGTGCAATTGGACAAAAATAATTAAAACCTTTTTTGGCAGGCGTTAGTAATTCTGGCAAAAATATTTAAATAGTCACAGTTGTGCATTTGTGTATTATGACATTTATGTAGAGTATGTATTTATAGTTTTATTTAAATGGGTTATTATATCTGCAGATTTCAATTCAATACGATGGCTTTGACAATATTATGATTCGAATGGAGTGCCTTTTTTGCGATTATAAAGTTAGCCCTATGAAAAAAAATTTTTTTTCTTTCTACCACCTTGTCGGTGTGATTGATATTCATAATTCTACAAAATTATAGCTTTCTAGTGCCAACAGTATATAAGCAAAACCTCGGAAGGACAGACAGACAATATGACGAAACTAAAATAGGGTTCCTCCTTGTCAGGAAAACGGAACCCTAAAAAATTTGAGTAAAACACGATCTTATGTAGTATTTGTGCCCTTTGGTAGATTTTAGTTTTAAATTCAAATTTAGAACCAGTTTATTTGTTTTACGACTTGCTCTGACTAAGATTTGCCATTAATTACCTCTCTGGTTTATCTCTAGGAAATCATTATAGCGCTAGTGTGGTAGGTATTTATTTAGCACTACCAAATTGGTCTCTATGGTGATTTCGTTAAGGGATGAAATCCGTAACGGGATCATCAGGCAGAAGACCAAAGTAACGGACATATTCCAAAAATGTAGCAAGCTTAAGTGGCAGAGGGCTGGCCACATCTGTCGCAGAACCGATGGAAGGTGAAAAAACGGGTTCTCGAGTTAAGACCACACCTTGGCAAACGTAGTGCAGGACGCCCCCCAACCCGATGGCCGATGACCTTAGGAAGATGGCTAGCAGTGTATGAAAAAAGCGGGAGATCGTGCCCTTTGGCCCTCTTTGGGGAAGGCTTACGTCCAGCAGTGGACTGCAATGGCTGAGATGGTGAGGATGAATTGGTCTCTAAAATGTAGGTATTATAATATATTTTATTATCTTTGGGAGGTGTGCATTTGTGCTAAAACATACGTAAAATTATCAAAATTGTCTTTATTTGCAATTGCGAGCAACCAACCAACTAATCGAACCAATACTATGCCTCGAATATTTTTTGTTTTTCTAGAGAAGAAACGCTTTATATTGTCTAACATATTTATGTGTGCGAGAAGCAGGGGCGTGCGGTGCATATAGGCAAATTAGGCATCAAGGCCTGCCTGCAATATTAGGCAATAGACCCTGGTCTACCTGATAAATCAATAAGATCATTTAATAGGTTTTCAAGTTATATTTTAATTAACGTCGAATAAATATCATCATAATATGAAAGAAACATTGATTGAAAAAAATAGTTATCAACGAGTATTAGAAAGTGATACTTAATAACAATTTTTGAGCAGGTCGTCAGTCCATAGGGTGGGATCTGGGATGCCAGTCAATCCTGCATCTTTCACTTGATAACCTTTCTACCCCAGAGGTTCTTAGCTCCTTGAGTCTGTCTTTTGACATTTTGTAGTCATTTAATACAAGTATATCTAGCGGCAATAAAGTTGAACAGTGGGCAAAAGATGCGCAAAAGACCTTTCCAATTACGTGATTGACTAGTAGTGAGAAGCGCCTGCACCGCCGGCCGTGATTGGGTTAGCTCCGCGTAACTTGGGTAACTTCGTCTCTGATACGATGATAGTCTCGTAAGATGTGCAAAGCAATCCCCATTCTTTGCCCCAGATCTCAACATCGCGTCGGTGCAACATAGACTGTATATTATTCGCTTCGAATGGGTAATTGTACAATTTGCTATACAGGCTGTACAAGAGAATAGGACACTCCTTAAAACCACGTGATCAGCTGGTCATATACAACAACTTTTTCTATGGGAGCAAAATCGATAAAACAAATACAGCTTCTCCATACAAACTTACTCGCATACCTCGATGATAATGTATGGAGCATCTGAAAATAAAATCACGATTTCGATGTTACTCCCATAGGAAAAGTTGTTGTATATGACCAGCTGATCACGTGGTTTTAAAGGAGTGTCCCATTCTTTTGTACACCTTGTATAACGAAATGAATCAGATCAAAATGTAAGAGTGTAGTGGTAATACCAGGTACACGTAATAAGCCGCATAATTACTTAAGCCATAATTGCAAGTATGACATCAGTGAGGTAGGTATTCTGAGCAGGTTGTCTTGGCTAACATCCTACGCAGTAACTGACAAAGGAGTTTCTAGTACCGGCATTAGAATACAAAAAAAAATCAGTTGCTATTAAAACTGTTGTCGTATGCAATAGACTAAGACATTTTTTTAGTAAAAGGCGCAAATCTTAAACTGCCTAAAATTGGTTCAATGTTTCATATTTTACGTAAGTAGTTGTTTGAACGAAAAGCGATAGCTTATTTATATTATATCGAAGTTAGTAGAAAGTTATGAATATTTAAAGTTAGTATGTGCAAAAATAGGTAAAATTTGGGACACAGATTTTGGATTACACACATTGGATACTTTTATTCCATTTTTTGGGTTTCCATTTTGGCTTGACTAATTCATTTTCTAATATTAAGGTCTACTGTCCTGTGGCCCTTTTTGAGACCTGTGAACAACTAGCTTTGTATTTCATAGAATAGATTCTATTACTAACTTTCTATCAGTTTCTTTTCTATACCCAATTTAAAAACAGTCCCTAGCGACATTACACCGTAAGTTTAGGTCCTACGTATTCTAAGCAGGTTGTCTTAACAAACTCACTGAGCCACCTACGCTTTACGCAAACAAAAGAGCTAGATTGGACGCGTACAGTCAATAAAATAGCATTTAGTATTGGTAAATAAATAAAAACCTAAGTTATGTTAAGTTACATTGTGGAAAAAAATATCTTCTAATATTCAATGCATGTAAAACATTGACGAGCAACAAGGGAATTGGATTGAAATTGATTTGAAGCTTTTTAAATAGGTTGGTAACAAAACACAATTGTATTGGATTTGATTATATGCTGCCTGGTGGATTAAAAAATTAAACATATTATAAACGACAAAAACGATGGATTTAACAGAGTTTAATGCAAAATACGAACAAACAGTTTACAAAGTTCAATCAATTGCCGACGGCAACCTGCACTTACTGTCAGTATGTTGACATTAAAAGAAAAACAATACCTGTAAAATGACATGTAACTTTATATCTTAAAATCAAGAAAAATGGCAGACGCTTTTTGCCTCGCCTACCCGACAGGCGTGGGAATGCCACATAAGTAACTTCGCGTCCGACAATAGCAAATATGAGCTCTTCATTAGCCCACGCTATAAAAACGATATAAATAACATGCCAGCTAGACGCGAGGTTTAATAGTCGCTATTAGACGAAAGGTTTACACTTGCAAGGAATGTGTTCCGTAGTTGTAAATAGTTAGCTTCTTTAGAATTCTGATTAGAACAAATGGTCTGTTTGCGTCCTTATTTTAGATTTAGTTGGGCGTTAAATTGTTGGAGCCTTAGAACATGTTCTAAACGAATGCCAAGAGCTTGGTTTCCGCCAGTACTTGGTAGTACTGGCGGAAAGGTAACTATAAACTATGTACCTACAGAAGAACACTGGCAATTTATAATATTGTCAATAAAGAAAAAATACGGTTTCATTTTAAGAATATGACTCTTGTTTTTAAATTTATTTGAGGTAACAAAGAAACCAGCCAGCATTATTTGAATGACACTATCCGATTTCTTAGTCCGACCTCTTTGGATAAAATTATACGAGCGATCTCTAAAAGCGAGTTGCACAATGCTAGCAAAAAGGTGACAAAGTGGTTTCAACTATTCTTTGTGGTTGCGATTAAGCGATAGCATTTTTATGCTCGCCTCTATGAGTTGAATGGGCTTGATATCGTTATAAAAATGTTACGAGCAAAAGTGACAATGGTGAGACATAAAACGGTACAAGAGTGAGACAGAATGAGGCTGAGAATGTAAGATACATTGACCTATATTATAAAGATTAGGTTGTTAATGCGAGATAAGGCTGACCTGAACTGGAATGCGAGTAAACAATAATTTGCATTGGATGACGCACCCAATGTTGGTCCTGGAAATAGGACATTTCCCTTAATACTACAATTTGTCGATGAATACGAAATGTATCATTGTCGCACGTTATTTAATGCAGTGTCGCTAGGAAACTTTTTTTTTTGTGATAAATTCACGAAGTCCAGACTTTTATTATGTACAGACATATTCATAACCACACCCGTATCATGTTGCATCTTTCTTAAAGTTTTATCCATTAGTTTTTTTTTTGCGAATTCATCACTAAGTTTTGTGTGTTGTGAAACTACTAAACTAATAGGTCCTATAAAAACACGGTAAGTCATGCAAAACAAAACAATTTTGTCGACACAATAGATAAGTGTGTGGTGGTTTAAAGTTTTTGTGAAGAAAAGACAGGCCTCTCGATAAAAGACCTTTCCACGATCGTCGTTTGTTGTTTAAATCATTAGCACTGCGACGTTCTATTTTCAAATTTTTGATTAGCAATGATAATGTTGGTAAAGTCGGGACCACACGCAATTGTATGCCGTTAATTACACCGCGTCACCCGGCATGCAAATTGGGATGCAAACGAACGTGAAGACGCCGCCTTATTATGCGGCGGTGCGCTCAGGGCAGGCCGGTAGGTACTTTAGCATGGCTTAAGGCTGCTTGTAATAACACTTCAAATTATAATTGTCGACAGTAAAAATAAAAACAAAGTTAGGACACAATAAATAGAAAAACAGTTGCGAGCACGGTTTAGGTTATCATGATAGTAAATTTTCTTATTGTGTCTGATTCTTTGTTAATTAAATCAGAAGATAAAAGTTTAAATTATTACACGAAATATTTTTTAAGAACAGAAACATAAGTGCCTCACTCTCAAGTCTCAATTTGAAAACTTTCAACAATATAAACTATGTACTATAAATAACGTAATCAAACTAACGAACTAGACGAAATCAGCGATAGACTAAATATTCTATCTAAAAAGATTGCGCAATCAACTTAATAGCTGAAACAAATGAAACAATTACCAAGAGCAAACAAGTTTCTGCAGCAGATATCTCCCGGGTACGTACAATTAGAAACAGTCCCCGGGGAAATGCAGGGATAGGCAGGAGTAATCAAATCCGCAGTTGAAATGCAAAGGAAACTTTAAGACAAATGGAAAAGGCTGGCCGAAAATAAAACAAAAGAAAGTGCAATCAACATTTAATTTTGAAGAATTGGTACAACTGTAGCAACGGAATACTGGCAAATAAGAAAACAAAAAAAGAGTAACAAAAAGAAAAATAAAACAAAAACAAACGAATTTCAAATTAGAACACCTTTATAGCTGTTCATTTAAAACTTTTCAAAGTAATCTTTATACCTACATTATACCAAGGGTAAACTAAAATCGTCTCTAGTTTGTATTAAAATAATTTTCATGAATAGAAACTTATTCAATTCGATTATATTACAAATCTACTTTTCAAGTCCAATTTCAGCTAACGAATAGTCATTAGACCTATATAAGCCTTTGAAATAGGTTAATCTGACAAGCTTATGATGCAAACAGCGTATTTAGTAGGTACTGCTGACAGAATTTATCAAATCCTTAAATATATTACAAGCAACTACGGAAATTTCTTAGCACACATTTTAGCAATATGGAATAGTGAATCATTTTATCTCCTTGAAAAATTCGAATGAAACGTCGTTTTGGATATTTTCTGAACAAGAAAATTTTCAGCTGCCTCTCGAATATTCCGCATTTTAAAGCATGTTCTTTACCTACCGTGACGTAAGCCCCTAAGATGGATGAGCTATATTTTGTGAACGTAATCATAATGTGAAGTGCTAACAGATTATTATAACGAGGGAATTGCTAGAATCAGTAATTAATTTATCAATTATTGGTTTGGAATTTAATTAGCGCCTGACTCTTGTAACTACTATAAATCGTGGTGTGTCGCCATTATTATTTTTATTTGAAATTAAGCTTATTTCTATCTAGCTTCGGCCTGCCTTTGTCGGCGAAGGCTTCGGAATTGAGCTCCTCCTCCATAGTAAAAAATATTATTAATTAAAATAATACAAGTTTCAAAATAAAGGTATTTTTAACTGCAAAAACTTGAGCTTATATAAATTGTAGAACATTTTGTAATTTGCCCTAATTATTGACTGGAGTTTTAATTGGCTATATGTACTATAGGTAGGTACATGTTTTTTTTACTTCGTAAGAATATTTGCACAAAAACAGAACAGTTTTAAAAATACCTACGCGATGACGTGTGTAAGCGGATAAAACAACAGCAAACCACTCTCCGAAATTATATGACAGTCTATATGTGTGGGTTTTATTTATTATTCCTTAACCATTAGCAACGCCCTTCAGCCATAAGATACAAGATCTTTTTTTTTATGCAAAAGGCGCCATTAGTGGCACTTTTATATAATATTACGTATATATATTTTTTACCCTATACACTGCATTTTGGAACAATTTGCGGGCTACTTCGAAGAAGCAGACTTACTAATTTGCATTGAAAAAACATCTTTTTCAATAATCTATAATTTTTACTGTAAATTTTTTTTTTAGCAATTCCATGCAAGGTTTAATTGAAGATAATTAACACTTGAAAAAAAATCATCGACCTCAGGTGGGACTCGAACCCACGTCTCATCGCATACCGGGCGAGTGCTTTGACCACTAAGCTACCGAGGACGTCACGTCATCATCATCATCATCATCACGTCACGTGACAAGATGAAATTCCTCAAGTGTTTTTTCTCGCTGTCAAAGCCAGCGTATTCTGATCAATGTTGTAGCTATATGTATAGCTGAGTAGTATACTACCGTCAACACCCTAATATTTCTATAGGGTATTAGGGTTATTTTTATTTCATTTTAACATCGCAGTTTGACTTTGATTAAAGGTTTTCCTTTATAAAGCAACTCTAACACCATTCACATTAAATATATATTAAATATTGGACAACATCACATACATTGCTCTGATCCTAAGGTAAGTAGCTAAAGCACTTGTGTTATAGAAATCAGAAACAACGACGGTACCACAACACCCAGACCCGAGCCAATATAGAAAAGTTCGTTTTCTACATTGACCCGACCGGGGATCGAACCCGGAACCTCAGAGATGGCGGCGCCATTTAAAGTCCGGTGTGCTCGCCTCTCGGCTACGGAGGTCGACATCGTCATTCATATACATACCTACACTATTATAATTAGGTATGTAAATGACATAAAGGACAACAGCACGAGCGGCTAACCAACCTACGCACACCCTGTATAATGCTGGATAAATATTGTTGAAGCTAATCAGGCGCAACCCCGCGATCCCGGATAAAGCCCCGGATTCCCGGGATCCGTGCCGGACACGGGACTAATGTCGCGGCCGTAGGACAAATAGTCCGTCGGATTACAGACGCCTTGATTAACTAAGCCGCGTTTGGTGCCCGTTTTGTTATGCACCCCTAGTACTTTCTGGTTTGTTTGTCCGCTCTAAGCTAGGTTTCCGACCTGTATAATTTATCGATACGTGCTCGGAGTGATGGTGTTTACTTTATTTCGTATTAATCGACGGGCAATCTGTTTCTGAGAGACATTCGATGTCTATATGTCACAAAATCACAACATTTTTTTTATATTAAAAAATAATAGAACGAACGCTGTTTTAGATGACCCTAATTAGCGTATGACACAAAGATTTTGACACTGTGTTAAAGACCACGCGAAAGTTGTCATATAAATATAAACTAAACTATGCACTCACACTACGAATACATTCATAATTTACCACTTACAGACAGATATAATGGCCGATACAAATTATCATAACATAATTTTCGTGTTGCGCGCACTAAATTCAGGTAATGCGTGAAGCTTAGTTAGGTGCTACCCTGTATAATTATTGCTACGTAATGGAAATATAGTGATGTTATTTGTTTACGTTTGGTAAGATCACAATAAAGGCAAATTCAGTAGGTTAAGTAGTCAACGCGCTTATGACCCTCGCGACACGAAGGGTCATAACAAAATTACTAAAATTCCTGATCGATACTATATCTGAAATTTAGAATTTATTAATTTATAGTAAACCAACCAATCGCATTGCGAAATAACCCGCAAGTCCCAGATTATGGAGAGTATGAAAAGCGTGACTGACCAATGACAAGGATCAATATGGTACCAACTTTTATTTAAACTATCTACGAGTAGGTACGGTGTTATAAAACTTTGTTGATAAATAGTCGGGTCATATAAAGCAAGCATTCGCTAGACTACAATCAGTGTAACCGCGGTCGTTTACAAATTTGCAAATCTCAAAGACTGAACTGGCATTATGGCGTAGGTAATTTGGTTGTACTTGTATTTCTACAAAGGCTTTATTGGATGTTTTATAAATAAATAAATATTAGACAACATCACACACATTGCTCTCATCCTCAGGTAAGTAGCTAAAGCACTTGTGTTATAGAAATCAGAAACAACGACGGTACCACAACACCTGTGTTGACGTTAGGAAAGAATTCGGGAATTTGTTTAGTGAGCCAACTACTACATATTTGGACAGTGGCACTTATCAAAACGTATTATTCCCGCGTGTCAACTTTACCACGTGTGCCAAAATTGGTTTCATTAGAATTTGTGTTCGAATGTGCGAGAAGGTTAAATTACTCATTATTTAGTTATTTTCGTGAGTTGTTGTTTTCCTTATCGTTTCCGTTTAGTACGTAAGACACCTTGAGTCAGTTTCATAAAATAAACACATTTCAAGAAACTAGTTTGAATTAGTGTCAAATGCGATCCAACGACTTGAAAACTATGTATTAATTTATTCAGTAAATAGACTATAATTCGGGCACTTATATTCCCAAAAATATTTGGTGTACCACCGCTTCGGGACTACAATATCAGTTTGTGATGAAAAAACTGCACAACTAACATAATCACCTTTGTCAGTCTTTTTTTACAGAGCTATAGGCACTTTATGAAGTCTACGCACACTTGTCGTTTAAATAATCGTCTAATGAGAATATGGTGAAGTATGTCCCTTATTCATAAGAATTTAGTTAAAATAAATGTGTATAGATTTCAAATAAATTCATCACAATTAAAACAATCAACACTTGTAAAGGAGCATTCGCACGGTTGTATGAGACGATAGTTCCCTTCTTTGAGAAAGCGATAATGGTTAGTATTATTACATAGCAGATTATCATAGATATTTTGTTATTCCAAAAGAGGCAATCGACACTCCTGAATCTGTAAGTTATGTCATAATGAAAAGGCAAGATCCAATAAAAACATTAACGTCATGTCGAGATTAATGACTCCCGACACCATAAATCTTGTCTTTCATTCTTTTATATGCAAAATATGTGTTTTATTATGTACCGACTTTACAAGGGCACAGAACAGATTATACTTCTGTTTTCACTTAACTATTCTATAATTAAATAAAAAAATATCGCAGTAATATATTTTGTGATAGAAGAATTTTTCCACAGCGGAAAAATATTTGTTCGGAGAATAAATTGGGGAATTGTGGACAAACGTTACCACAATTAATTTCAATATCAAGGCTGACCATGTAGGTATACCAACTATTACACAATAACCCGTCCTCTCTTATTATCAATCTTACTTTTATTTGACAGAAAGAAACATAATGGCTAGGTTCCTTAAACTCCTCGAAAGCCTGTTTCCGCATGGTTGAACAGTACATTGATAAATGTACGAGTATCTTCAAATCGTTCGTATCTCCCCCAGTTTAAATACCTCGTATGATTCATTGGGTGACGGGTGCGGATGTATGTAATCACAGATAGGGGCAGTTAATGGTCCGAATTAAAGCGAGCGGTCGACAAAGATATCACGTAATACCCCCTCATCTTTCGGTGCGATCGGTCAATTCGCTATGGGGATTTAAAACGGCAACTATCCTGACCCCATTTTCTGTTTTGTGGTTTAAAAATGTGCTCATAATTTTTATTTCTGCTGTTTTATATACTCGTAAATTTTTCAAGTCTTAGAACTTATTCGTTTTATACTAAAAAGTGCCTATTTTTTTAAACAAAGGCAAAAAAATTGGCAATAATATGTCATAATTTCAGCAGTTCACGGAGAAGTTCGAAGTAAAATAACATTCATTATGGACTGATTGGAATGCTTAGTTAGAAGGACCACGATATCTATCATTTTGTACTAGTTTAAAACAATTCTATTTATTGGGATAAGACCATTTAAGTAGAACAAACATACATTACAAACCAGGGCCATAACCATGAACTCTAAAAACAATCTCAAAGTTGTCAAACATTATCAAATCTGTCAAATTTTGTATGTAATCACGTACCAAAATTGACAGATTTGACAGCTTTGAGATTGTTTTAAGAGTTCATGGTTACCCCGCTGAAATGTAAGTAGATCAATTCAGGTATTGTCCTTACAGAGTTATCTATCAATAATGATCATTTAAACACAGTTTATAAAATCTTATTTCCAAACTGTACTATAAGCTTAAAAGTCTCGAAACCAATTAGAATTGTATTCAAAAAGGTTTTGTCACAAAACTAGCATTTCAGTCCAGTGTTTAGGATGAAAATATTTACGCGACCATTCCAGCAGACAGTGGACAGTTGTTTTTGCGTTGGAATAACACTTTTGACAGCTAACTGTATTACAGCCAGTCAATTTGGCGCAGCGCCAGGTCCATGTCTGTTTAGTTTGGTTTTTATCTAGCAGATGACGGGGTTTTGTAGTTGACAATCATTGGGGTAGCTTTATTTCAAATGATAAAATTAGCGAACGATTAAATGAAACTACTTTTACGGATTATTTCGCGATTTATTAACATTTTATTTAACCTGACGTTTCGAACACTTTACAGCGTTCGTGGTCACAGGTAGACTAAGGTGTTATTCGTCTTTACAATATTTTGAAAAAACTATAAACTCCTCTATTATATTATATGTTCCTCGCATGTTACGGGAGGCAATTGAAATTAGAAGACACCCGAATTTCAACAGAGAAGATGGTTGGAAAATACCACCAGCATGGGATCCTGTTTTAACGAAATCCCATGCTAGGCCCCGCACTGCAAGACCTCTAGATACAGTTAGCTCTTTTTGCGTAGATAGGAACACAAATTAATATTAACTGAGTGACGGTAGTTTATAGTTTTTTCAAAATATTGTAAAGACGAATAACACCTTAGTCTACCTGTGACCACGAACGCTGTAAAGTGTTCGAAACGTCAGGTTAAATAAAATGTTAATAAATCGCGAAATAATCCGTAAAAGTAGTTTCATTTAAATGTATCGTGTTCGCGTAAATAAAAGACAACAGTATTAGCGAACGATATTCTGCGGAGCTTAGAAGACCAATTCAGACTGGACACGTCACTTATGAAGTTAGTTAAGTAAAGGTAAAAACGAGAATTTTTTTACAAGTTCTTATTGGATGGATTTGAAAATAAGATATTAGGTACACTCTCAAACATATTCAGGATCGACGATAGCTTGCGATCATAGCATGTGTCGAAACATTATAACTTATATTAATAACATTACTATGTTTTTGTTGAAGAAACACGTGGACTACGAGATTAATAACTTGTATAACATTACTATGTTATTAATATAAGTTATAATGTTTTGTCGCATGCTATGATCGCAAGCTATCGTCGATTCTGAATATGTTTGATAGTGTACATAATATCTTATTTTCAAATCCATCCAATAGGAAAATGAGAAATTTTCCTTCATCAGTGTCGTGTCCTGTCTGAATTGGTCTTCTAAACTTCTCTGAACATCGTTCGCTAATCTTATTATTTTAAATAAAGCTTAATAAGGAAGGAATGGGTGCCTACTCAACATTAAATACATAATTAATTTAAAGTAGCGTTAATACGAGCCTTTAATTAAATTCTTAGTAACGTTTTACTTATAATATTTCATTTTAAATTTCAAACTAGGCTTCTTTAAGTAATACTTTAACGTGTATTAATTAAGCTTTTCGATCGAAGCAAAAACAATTCAATGGTCTTTAAAAATGCCAGTCTAGCCTGAGAATCGAAGCCAGGAAATCCGCCGCAGTGCCGTTGTACTACAATGAGGTTGTATACAGTAGCACTCAAATCCTATTTGGTAGGTATATTAAATAATAAATATTGGACAACATCACATACATTGCTCTGATCCTATGGTAAGTAGCTAAAGCACTTCTGTTATAGAAATCAGAAACAACGACGGTACCACAACACCCAGACCCGAGACAATATAGAAAAGTTCGTTTCCTACATAGACCCGACCGGGGATCGAACCTGGAACCTCAGAGATGGCGACAACATATTAGTCCGGCGTGCTCGCCTCTCGGCTACGGAGGTCGTCAAATATTAAATGGGATAAGCAGCTAGCAGGCGTGATTTAAGACTGAGGAGGAAGCAAGAGTACCAGAAGGAACGCCTTTCTAAGAGTGTAGTTGCCTCTAGCCGCCTGTAGACCGAATACTTATCACCAGAATAAATCACTGAAAGTGCGTGAAACGATTCCGACGATCATTTAACTACAAGCGGTTACATCTTTAGTAAGGCAAAGTACTGTGGTAGTAGTAGCATGTAGGTAGTTTTAATACCAGCACGTACATACCTCCAAATGCAGAATCTATTTACAATTTTATAAAACTTTTATTGCAGTGACGGATAACATTCTAAGGCAGTGGCATTAGTTTCATTTCGAGGTAGGCAGTAGATACTAATAATATGTTTTATTGATGAAAATCAGTGGTTTTCATCATCTAAATTTGTAAGTACCTACTGCCTACCTCATTTCGATTATCAGGTAGGCACTGCCTAATTGCCTATATGCATTGCACGCTCCTGTTCTTAGGCAATCTAACCTAAAAATGCAGTTTTCATTGATTATCTAACCATAGTCCAAAATTGTTTAATACTCTTATCGAAAGATTCAGTGGTCCTAGAAATGGACTGCCTGTAACGTAACCTGACTAAAAACGAGAAAAAGAGCTAGGAGAAAGAATTTCATGTCTGCGGGTCATATCTGCGACTTTATTTCGAGGCATTTGTTGGTAGAGATCCTACTGCACCTACTTCGGTTATGGTTGCATATCTAACGGGACATGCACTCACATAACACTACAATTACTACCGGAAAATAGAGATTGGTTTAATTTTGTGATTGCAACCACCAGTTTTGTATGAACGCGCAATTTGAGTGATGTGTATGGCTGGACGGATCAAGTTATAGTGGTTTATGATTTATAGTGCTCGGTATTAGATTGTCTTGCATTTTGAGATCTGACGCATAGTACAAGAAGAACAGTTAACTATGTCAATTACAACCTTTGTACCTTAGTCAAGGATGTAATCATTTTAAAAAGTATATAATTATAATTAGACGACCTCCGTAGCCGAGAGGCGAGCACGCCGGACTAATATGGTGTCGCCATCTCCGAGGTTCCGGGTTCGATTCCCGGTCGGGTCAATGTAGGAAACGAACTTCGTTGTTTCTGATTTCTATAACACAAGTGCTTAAGCTACTTACCATAGGATCAGAGCAATGTATGTGATGTTGTCCAATATTCATTTATTTATTTATAATTCTTTCTAAAATCACACCAATTATCTAGCCCCAAACTAAGGAGAGCGTGTAATATGGCGACAAGGATAACAGATAAACATACTTAAATACAAATAAACATCCATGACTTAAGTACAAATGCTCGAATACATCACACTTACATTTGCCTCTTGCGGGATTCGAACCCGCAACCGCCAGGCATTTTTTGTAGTCCATTTTTAGTCGTCAAGGTACAAGCTATTTTTAGTTTAAGGCTAATTAATTGGTGTCATTGTTAAAGTACATTGTTGCAAGTATACGTAAAATAAACAAATGTGACGACCCTATTGGAATGATTTGCCTTGAACTTGAATGGTCCCGGGTTTGATTCCCCGTTTGGGTCAATTATAAAAACGAACTTTTCTAAACATAAATCATCGATTCTTTCTTTTGCCTTCTTTTACAGGGTGAAAGGTTAAAGAAGTAACTGCTGTTGGTAGATACCTAGGCTTTAGACAGATAATAAGTCAAGTCTTAAGCGTCCATTTTATAAAAATGGGCTGGCCTATTTTTTTATACTTTGGCTCCATTACGACGGGTCAAGTTACACCGGTCGATAGTGCTAGCCATCATTCATATTCTTCCACGGCACGACGAGCCCCTGGCTTAAGTCCAATTTAAAATTCATCCGGTAAAGTTGGGGCGAATCACACCGCGGGTAAACTTATGATGTTCGGTTACGGTTATGTAGGTAATTACGGGCTTTTGTTTAGTTAATATGTCTTTATACGTGTACTTTGAAAGTGCGTTATATACATTTGATTTGACGACCTCCGCAGCCGAGAGGCGAGCACACCGGACTATTCATGGCGTCGCCATCTCTGAGGTTCCGGGTTCGATCTCAAGTCGGATCAACGTAGTTTATTTTTTCTATATTGTCGGGTCTGGCTGTTGCCGTACCGTCGTTGTTTCCATAACACAAGCTTTAGCTATTTACCTTAGGATCGGAGCAAAGTATTTAATAATGTCCAATATTTTTATTTTATATTATTATTTTATTAAAAAGCATAATTCATGCCTTAGGTACATTGTATATCTTTTTCGTTGAAAACAAATTTTACTAATTGGCAAAAGTACTCGTATTGATCTTTCGAGCATATTTTTTCATTAAATTTTCTATAAGTATCAAGATGTCTGGAAGTCACTGGGGGAGGCCTGTGTTCAGCAGTGGACGTCCTGGGGTAGAAATGATGATGATTAAGATGTCTTTGCCTACAATCTAATTTAAGACCCGTTACTAAACCAGCCACTTACCTAAAACCAACATAATCAGTGTCCACTAACCAACGATTAACCCACCTTTCTTGGTTTAACTCGCCCCAAAAAGTATAGTTAATTTGACGTGGCAAAGAGAAGTACCTGAAGTCCTTTGCAAGGAGAGGACGTGCGGGCGCATTCGTCGACCTATTTAAGGCACCTCATTGAATTTTATGCCTCCAACCTCCTTGGCGGCATAAGAGATTGGTTACTCAGAAAAAATATTAGTCTGAGGTGTTTGGCGAGAAAGCAATTCTTTTACGTAATTACGGTATTTTAGCTGAAATATCGGCTGTCGAGTAAGAAAGAAATATTAGCTCTTCGGAAATCTTTGGTTAAAATTCAGTGCAACCGACCGTTTTAATAGGAAGGTCGTATTTTCTTAATTTTGTTTCATAAATAGGTTCTTTTTTTTTAGTTCGATTTACAAACTGTGAAATATAAAATAATATTGTCATCCACACAGGGCCCTAACCATGAACTGTTAAAACAATCACAAATCTGTCAAACATTATCATTTCTGTCAAATTTTGTATGAAATGACGTACCAAAATTGACAGATTTGACAACTTTGAGATTGTTTTAAGAGTTCATGTTATGGCCCAGATCTAAATAGATTTAAAAGAAAAAACACTTGAGGAATTTCATCTTGTCACGTGACGTCCTCGGTAGCTTAGTAGTCAAAGCACTCGCCCGGTATGCGATGGGACGTGGGTTCGAGTCCCACCTGAGGTCGATGATTTTTTCAAGTGTTATTTATCCTCAGATTTAAAAGAGTTTTTACTTCCTTTTGGTAAGGCGGGCATAAGCAATAGAACGTTATACTTGTACTCCGATCTCTGTGGTAGCACATAAATTGCTAGCTAATATTTTATTAGCTAAAGTTTTTAAACTGTAATTCAGTTAAAAACTGAAATGAATGTTTTTTTAAACCATAGTGGTGATTCCGTTTGTGTGTAAAAGGATGGAAGCAGGTTTCAGTTTCAGAGGTTAGCTGTCAAAAATGGTATCCAAAATCAATAAAGATAACCAAAATTAATTCTTCTTTTTTATTTTTACGCGATAGAAGACTAATTTGGTCAGTTATTCAAATTAAGTATCAATTTGAATAACGAACCGTCATGTTTTATAACAAAGCAAAAAGTTTTGTAAACTATATGATACTGATACAACTAGGCTAAATTTCTATCAATAGCAATCAGAATTGGACTTTCATCTTCAGACCGCGGTCGAAATTTTGATCTATCACGATTTCAATTCTCACGATTCCGTAATGATCCAATGTAATTAGTATAATAGCTCTTGGATTTATTTATCTTACCGAGTTTTGGGGCCACTCACACGATCTTCATAATCCGAGATTTAATATAAACACGGTTTTAAAAAGTATAATTAATTATACGATGGGACGTGGGTTCGAGTCCCACCTGAGGTCGATGATTTTTTTCAAGTGTTATTTATCTTCCATTAAACCTTGCATGGAATTGCTAAAAACAAAAATTTACAATGATTAAGCATTTCTGATCTTAACCAATAGTCAAATATTTGTAAAAATATTTCTATAGGGTGTTGACGGTAGTATACTACTCAGCTATACATATAGCTACAACATTGATCAGAATACGCTGGCTTCTGATCAATGTTGTAACTCTAAACCAACTCTATATATTTTTTTAGGTAAACTATTTTATTTTCAATAAGATTTTTTGTATTAGACATTAGTTTATTTTAAAAAGGTACTAGCAATGTGTGTTAAGTTTTTCATCTTTGCTATTTGTGAAAACCGTAATTTAACTGCCATGATTTACAAAGCCCTAGTTTTCCTGTAATAAATAAATACATTGAAAATACGATTATTTTTGGTTCTAAAATTTCTCTTATACCTTAAAAGAAAATCCAAAGTATTTTTTCTCTTTATTTTAGTTTTTTTCGGACATCTTTCTGAAATGTCTTTCAAAGTCCAGCATTCAAAGAAATTCCGCAAATGCAAAGGTAAGTGAACCCTATCTTGCCTATCAGATTTTTCAGCTTCACCTCACCGTTAATAAATGGCGTCGAAAAAGGTTCGTTTTGTTTCGTCTCCTGGTCACATTAAACAGATTGATCCTCGCCTTCCAGAACACCACTTAGTGTAATTAAAACCTTTAATTTTAGAATATTCGCCGAGATTCCGTCGCTTTTTGGGGGTTAAATGGTAAAAATCTGATTGATACTACGAAGCGGAACATTACCCGTGCAGTTTTTACCACTTTTTGATACCAGCATACCAAACGTATTTACTTTTATTGATAGCAACTTTTATATTTGTTGTTATCAAAATAGTCATATCTTTTCTTATATTAATAAATCTGTATTTTATTTTATTACTACACTTTTTACGATTTGTTATTTCTATTAAGTATTATTGCCAAGCTTAAATGATAATGAGATGGCCACATCGCTCAAAGAACTGACAGTCGATAGAAAAAAAAAACCGGCCAATCGCGAGTCGGACTCACGCACGAAGGGTTCCGCACCATTATCTATAAAAACGAGCAAGAAAAAAACACGTTCGTGGTATGAGAGCCCCTTGCATATTTATTTTATTCTGGTTTTTAGTATTTGGTGTTAAAGCGGCAACAGAAATACATCATCTGTGAAAATTTCAACTGTCTAACTATCACGGTTCATGATATAAAGCCTGGTGACAGACGGACGGACGGACAGCGGAGTCTTAGTAATAGGATCCCGTTTTACCCTTTGGGTATGGAACCCTAAAAAAGGTTTTTGATTTGAAATTTGAAGAGGCATTTGTGAAAGAGGCCACGTCTGGGGAAATTACCTAAGGGCTGATTGATCTCTTAAAAACTATAACTTCACCTTGTTTAGTCATTCTGATAGAGTCTGACATCAAAACAACACTATGTTTTTACGAACTGTTCAGCGATTTCAGAAAAATGTGGGTCACATTGATGATACCTACGTCACAAACGAAATCATTATTGTTTCAGTGTTCACCTCTGCACTCAATTCTAATTTAATTAAATTATTGCTAAGATGCTTGTACGTTGAAATATTTGTTATTGAATTGCAATGATCGCATACATTTGCATGACATTAGAAATGGATATTAATGAAGTGTGCTCTGAGTTGCAATTGAATACTAATGATACTGGTGGTAAGTATGTTTCGTATTCAATATTTACCACTTAGTATATCAGTGGTACATATAGTTGATGTTAACCTTTTCGTCGAAAAAAAAATACGCATAAGACAAATAAAGTAATAGTGAATGTTGTGTTCAGGGCAGGAAAGTGCGGTGCATATAGGCAATTAGGCAGTGCCTACCTGATAATTGAAATGAGGTAGGCAGTAGGTACTTACAAATGCGGATTATTGATGAAAACCACTGATTTTCATCAATAAAACACATTATAAGTGTCTACTGCCTACCTCCAAATAAAACCAATGCCCGCAACTGGTTCAGGGATTATTATGTATTACTTTTATGGACTGCAAATCTAATGAATAATGTTGGCAACCTTAACTATGTTTATTTCTCGAGTAAAGAATAAATAATTATAAAGAACCACAAAAAAAAATAACATCAGGAATCGAACTTGTGCCGGGTTGCGCCTAAATGCGCCACCAAACTTCACTACTTATCAATATTTCATTAATCGTACTAGCTCTTGAAATAGTTTAAGATATTTCACTTGTATGCTTAATCTTGTAACGTGACAACCTACGTTTAACGAAATTAATTTAAATGTCAGCCAGATGAAGGAAGCCTGAATCAAAAAGTCTGTTTAAAATGTTAAGGTGGGTACTGACCGGTGTGACATTGTAAGTTTTGCTAGATGACATCCGAAATAAAAATCGTTATTAATATCTTTTTTTTCTAAGGTTAATCAAACTACAAATAAATAATACCCATAGTTCAAAATATAAACACGCTCTGTAAAATAAGAGCATTACATACTATAACATTTAATTTTAAGTGGCTGCAATTTTCGGTTTCCATCAAATCAAACTAAATAAATCAAACCAGATTATGGAGACCCGTAATCATTATCAAACGGCATACTAAATTGAGGTCACGCTACTGGTTACTCGACAGACATTGATTTATGCTCAATAATTTTCAGTATAAAGAATACCGTCATTAAGGGCTTTTGTTAAACAAACTTGTTAAGGCGTATTGAGAAGGTTTCGTAAAGAATTTCACCTTTGTAAAGTAAATTTAAATAAAGTGCTTTTAAGAAAACTTTCTTTGTTTTATAGTTTTAATAAAAGTTGGTCTGTTTCTACAATGTCTAAATAATAATTAACAAGTTTTAAAGCCTAGTTTCAACTGTTTTATTAATTTAATTATTAAGTCATAGGACGAAGAAACAGGGCAACTTAACACGTTGGAGTATACCAGACACAAAGAAGTTTTATTATTATACGACGCCTATAGCGTATAATTTCCACTGAGGTGTTAAAAGAAGAAGTCCTAATAAAAAATCTCATAGCTTACTATGAACTTTAAAATGGGCCTGATTTTGTTAACTCGACATGTATTATTATTCAGAGCAGCTGCTTAATTACTTCTCTACTTGGCTAGTACGAATTAAAATGTTGACTGTGCCCTGAGATAGTCAGATTAAAAGATAAATCAAAACCCCAAAATAACGCGCTTCACACGTGCTCTTCTTAGACGCTTTATAATTCCATGTTACAAAAGAATCAGACCATAAAAACGCATTACATCGTAATAATGTCCAGTTAAATTCTTTGTGTCACGCTCGAGACGCATTAACTTTTTTAACACAAAACGATCACATAATTTCACCCCATTATGGCATTTCAACGTCAAAATAAGTTCAATGAACTTTAAGTGAATAAAAAATGGCGGTCGTTTGACACATGTTTGATAGACTCACGTTCCCGCGTCGTCGTTTGATACACTTTTTATTGCGTAATGTCGCTTGACATTTTGGGAAGTCACAACTAGTATTTTTGGGTACCTATCGCGTTCAGAGTCTACATACAATTTAAAAGCTATTTTTTATAGCTCAATTGTTTTTTTTTGTTTCTTCAAGCCAAAACACTAGATTAAATCATAAGAGAAGTAAATTATAGGAATAATCGAATGAAACCGTTCTTCCAAAAATATTGAAAACACTTTCAGCTAAAGGTTTAATCCATAGAGAGAAATTTTAAATCAAAGAATTTTATAGGATTCAACTCAATTTCCACTAGCAGAAAAAACAAATGAAAAATACCTACATTAAAAGTTTCGGGTAAAATACTTGATGGAGAACACTAAAATAGATACATATATGTTAGTAGTTTTTACGTCTGGAAAGTTTTTAGGCACAAGTGGGGGTTTATTGGCAATTGATTTGTAAGTAAGTACTTTGTTTGTTGTTACGGAGTCTCTGTTGAATGTTGAGTGATTTGATTTTGGATGACCACATAAATGTATGTTAATCAAAAAGATATATTCTCTTTTTATTGATTTGTTTGGTTAATGAATTACTTAGTTTAATTTAAACTCTTTAGCAGTGTACAACTAAACAATTGTGTCATTTAACGATATAATACTTTGTTGCTGTTTTTCCTTTAATACATGAACTCTGGTACATATTAATAGTAAACTCTGGTAGTTAAAGTTTTGAGAACTGGTGTTAAACTATTATTACTTTAACCCTTTGTGAAGCTCTCTCGATTTATTAGACATCATATTTTGAACCTTAATCCAATATTATAAGGTCGAAAACCAATGATATTTTTTAACATGCTCTGCCTCATGGAGGCTTCTGTGCAATAAAGTGTGATATCAATCTGATATGTAGGTTATTAAAAGTTTATTATAACATTAGTTATGACAAGAAGTGTTTATAAGTAAACTTGCCTTTAAATTGCATTGGGAAGATAATTTTGTTTGGCGATTTTGATTTTGGTTCTAGTAAAATGTTTCTTAAATGAGCAGAAAAATCACCTCCCAAAAAAAGTACCTTCAATAAAATCCATAGGTAATCATAAGTTGCCATGTTTGGTGGTAAAGTTATTTGTAAGTATAGATATTTTTCAAAGTCGTAGGCACATTTGTTTTCATATGTTGGCTATATTACATGTGTCATGTCAATTTCCTACTGGTTCATTCGAAACTTGAAGTGAAAACTCTAAAATTAACGAACACGATCTACATACAACTGGGTCACTGTGCCAATTTAGAGTTGAACATTAGTGTTGTGAAAACACCTACATATCGATATTAGTGTGCTATTACAAACTATTTACATTTATCGATACCACATTAGCATACTTGTTCACATTTATTTACTATTGATTAACGAGTACTGTCGAGTAGTTAATGATATGCTATGGTTAACAAATCTGCGCAATTATTTATTAGTAATATTATAGGACATTATTTTACCGAACCTTGACATTTGGAAAGATAACTTTTACGACTTATTGTATCTGTGAATACAAGTAATGAAATGGAAATAATTGATTATTATTAAAATAAAGCTTAATAGATTTTAAATTCCAGCTTAATATAATATGTCATGAAATTAAAGAATGCGCGAAGCAGTTCCTTGATGAATTATATTTTGTGAATTAGTTAAGAAATCTAATTTCATCAAGTTAGGCGCTTAGGCACTTGGCAAGAGTTCTGGGTTCGAATCTCGTTTTTTTATATTGGAATACTTACTACATACATACACACCCTAGGGGTTTTAGTCGGTTCGATTCCCAGTACTAGAAGTATTTGAAAAAATATATTTTAAAATTAACTTGGGTTCAGGTTAAAAATAATTTGTTTTTAATTTCTTTTGGGCTAGTGTATAGTTTATCAAAAAAGTATCGATATTATTTTACTTGCCCATCACAAACGTTACCAAGGAAGCCGTAGGGCTCGTTTAATCCAACGCTTAACCGACAAAATTGCGCTAGGATGGACCTGCGTCATATCTAATTTGATTTCCTTTATCCTAGACTTAGTTTAAGGAGATTAAGATGACTTGAAACATATATTATGCATGTGTCTTTTGTATGTAAATTATGGAAATTTGCTAGAAATCTGAGTAAATTATCCCAAAAACAAGATAGAAAAAATGTATTAGTGTAATATTTTACTACTTTGATCCTTATATTTAACTTTTGTTTAATTTAGATCCTAATATTCTTTAACTGGGTTTTAAAACTTTTTTCACGCTTATTCTAGCTAGAGTTGTAGGTTGTAGCAACCTTCTTCGTATTTTAAAATTACCTATTACACTATTCCGGTACGTGATCAGGCGATCGC
Source organism: Anania fuscalis (assembly GCA_950371115.1). Classification (NCBI taxonomy): domain Eukaryota; kingdom Metazoa; phylum Arthropoda; class Insecta; order Lepidoptera; family Crambidae; genus Anania; species Anania fuscalis. The sequence goes on from OX493325.1 coordinate 21,957,666, forward strand.
ATCGCTAGGATAAACAATTTCTGTGTCATTTGATAACATGTATTTTGTACCAACTTTTATTTTGAGACAAAAACAACGTCCTTTCACCCGACAATTTTGTAACACACCGTTACTTTTTGTCAGTAAACCGTAAAAGTTTCGAGAGATCTGATCAGAGTCTCCTCACGTCAGCGGCCACAGATTAAACAAAAACACGTAAAACTGCGCAAGAATGTGTGACGGAAGGACGCAACGCGGACTTTATGTGGCGCAACGTGATATTTAATACCAGCTCATTGTTCGAAATACACGGAATAAAAAACAAAGCAGGAATTTTAAATAAGTACATTTATTCCTTTGTTCTAAGTTCTAGCTAACCAGAATATACTTTATTTAAAATTTTCAGCTTCTAATAAACTCCCGAAATGAACGCAAAGATTGGGCGTGACTTTTGCAAAGTAGAGAATTTAGATAGAACACGTACAGTATTTGATATTGGTACAAATGAAACATGTGACTTGCTACGTGACGAGCCAAATATCAAGTGACGTGGAAACAACTGGTTGTGTAGAAAAAAAAGATAGCATATGCATTCTTTATTCAAAATTCCAGAACCCAAATCGGAGCGCAATGAAACGAAATTTTTGCGTTCCGCTGCAGGCTTGCCGGTTGATTTTCCGGTCAATAGTCAGGAGAACGGAACGTCAATAGTCCCACGGGTTCCGAATGTACCTACTAGAAAGGAGTATGTTCCGCTGTCTGTTCTAATCAAGGCAGAATATGGGTCACGATACTGCTGGGATTAATTCAAATGAATACAAAAGGTGGATTTAAATGGAACAGGATTTTTATTTTGCCTAACTCTCTTTAAAAGGTACATACAAAAGGTGGATTTAAATGGAACAGGATTTTTATTTTGCCTGACTCTCTTTAAAAGGTACAATTCGTTTTAAAAGTCCCGGTTAATTTTGTCATTTTAATTTAGTTAATAACCGTTTATTAAAAGAAGCTGCGAAACAAGTGTTACCAAAACACAATAGAGCTACTGAAAAGCAGGCTCATTCCTCCCTTGGGCCGTCAACTAAAGGATAGGTAAGAGACAATGATTTATCACAGATATTATACTAAGTAATAGATATAAAACACATTTAAAATAACCACATATGCTACTTTTAGCTTTAGCGGCTGCCAGTTACTCGTTATTTGGAAGCCAATCGCAGTCGGAATACCTACCCTGGAATCAGCGAACGGCGTGTTATAATTTAAAACAGAAATCAAAAGACTAACAAAATGTGATGCAGACACAAAATCGTCCATTGCTTATACTAAAGACAGAAAGCAGAGTCGCAAAAACGCGACGCAGTTTCGATGCATTAGCAATAATCAGACCCCATTTTCCCTAAAAATTAGCAATCAGAAATAATAGCGCGTTTGCGATTGATGGTTAGTGTCAAAACCTATGGGCAGCACTGACAGTAGATTGCTTTGTTTTTGTTTTTTGCTGTCAATTTTCGATTTTAGAAGCCAGAATTGATCAATTTTCGCTATCACATTGCTTTTGCAAGATACGGAATCAGGGTAGGTTACTGTGTATATTTCTATTATACCTACAATGTTGATTGAACGCGACAAGACAGCGGAAATCGCCGTACATGTGATAGCCATATGCGATCATAAACAATTTAAAAATACCACGATCTCCCCTGGTATTAAATATACAAGTTTAAATGTGTAGTTTTAAAGAGAAACATTTGTAAAGATAAAAAAATAAAATATAGTACGTACGAGCAATTGAAAATTCTCGTGTCAGCTTTAAATGAATACGTTTTTTAGAATTTTATTATTATTTATTTAAGGTAAGGGAAGGGTAAGGGTTCAAGGTAATTAATAAGTTTACCTTATATCAGAATTCGATTGTAGGTACTGATTAAAAATAACAACATTTACCACGGCGTCTTAAAATTAGATGTATAACATATCAATACAACACAACAGCTGATCAGCTAGGGTTTCATGCTGGCCGTTAAACTTACATAAATTCACTCAACACAATTACAATAAATATGAGAATATTAATATAACTAATAATTTTCCTTGAGGCGAGCTCAAGTCTCCTATTATTATATTTCCCGTAGTTAAGTATATAATTTAATTAAATAATAAAATAAGTTTAATAAAAAACTAAAAACCGACTTCAAAATGAAACTAAAAAGCGAAAAATAATATTGACTAAAACATACGTAGGTAATTAGTTCTTTTAGGAGTCGGTGCCAGCCATCGAAAGTTAAAATTTGTTCATTCGCACCTACTCCAAAAAGAACTAATTACGTATGTTTTAGTCAATATTATTTTTCGCTTTTTAGTTTCATTTTGAAGTCGGTTTTTAGTTTTTTATTAAACTTATTTTATTTCACAATTTTAAGTGTTAAGGCCTCCATTTTTCCCTTCCTAACTCCACCAAAAATGACTTTACAGCAAAGTAACCTTAACTATATCCAATGGTATGATAAAAATAAGGTGTTATATAGGGTCAATTTTTCGACGAAAATTTGTAAGTCTTAATTAAAGGCAATGGTTTTCCTACACTCCAACCAGAACGGTGGCTATTTTGGTGTCGTAACCATAGGATAAGGTCTTGCGTTAAATACCAAGTCAATTTAAGAAATGAACTTTTAATTTTTTTTTCGTTACTGGGTGTGCGGGTACGCCCCCCGTAAATAAAAATTGGCGGTCTGGTACCTCATAAGCTCCACGTCTGCTCAACACGCTGCGAAATACGTTCTGTCGACAAATTGCAGTATAATCTTCTAACTCCTATCCGTTAAGGAGTTCTGTGGCTTCTATCATCAGGTCAGCAACATGACATGATGATTACCAGACCCAAAAATCAGCAATGAGTCAGAAAATATATGCAAAACATTATGGGTGCCTATAAAAATTAAGGGGTTGCCCTCGATTTCCCAGGGATCCCATCATCAGAATCTGACTTGGTGTAAATGGGACCACCTCGGGAGTATACCCTTTCAAACTAAAAAATAAATTTTGAAATCGGTCCATAATTGACGGCGTAATCGCGTAACAAACATACAAAAAAAAAAAAACAACATTCAGACGAATTGAGAACCTCCTTTTTTTTTTGAAGTCGGTTAAAAATAAGGTGTTATATAGGGTCAATTTTTCGACGAAAATTTTTAAGTCTTAAGCAAAGGGTTTACCTACACTCCAACCAGAACGGCGGCTATTTTGGTGTCGTAACCATAGGATAAGGTCTCGCGTTAAATAACTGGTTAAATTAAGAAAGGAACTTTCAAATTTTTTTTCGTTACTGGTTGTGCGTGTACGCCCCTAGTAAATAAAAATTGGCGGTCTGGTACTTCATAAGCTCCACGTCTGCTCAACACACTGCGAAATACGTTCTGTCGACAAATTGCAGTATTATCTTCTAACTCCTATCCGTTAAGGAGTTCTGTGGCTTCCATTATCAGGTCAGCAACATGACATGATGATTACCTGACCCAAAAATCAGCATCAAGTCAGAAAATATATGCAAAACATTATGGGTGCCTATAAAAATTGAGGGTTGCCCTCGATTTCCCAGGGATCCCATCATCAGAATCTGACTTGGTGGAAATGGGACCACCTCGGGAGTATTTCAAACTAAAAAATAAATTTTGAAATCGGTCCATAATTGACGGCGTAACGCGTAACATACATACATACAAAAAAAAAACAACATTCAGACGAATTGAGAACCTCCTCCTTTTTTTTGAAGTCGGTTTAAAATGCATTTTATTAAAGACATTGGTTATTTTTTTAGCCGTAATAGGATACTTCTGTTGCATATTAATATAATACTGTCCACAAATTTGTTAACAAAAAAAAGGTTTACCTCAGAAAAAAAAACTATTTTTAAAAACGTACGACATACACCAACCTTTATTTTACCAAACCATGATAAAGCAGGCTTACTATAACACCCGTGATCCAATATGGCTCGTTTAAAGTGAGTAATCCGTGATATTATCCTATTAGACGGGCGCCGGCACATCACAAATTGAACAGACAACCACTTTGTACAAAGGAGAATACTAATAAGTCAGTAATTACACGTTGAACGTGAGGAATGATTAAAACAGGTCGTCAGCCTGAAAGCTAATAATATTTACTACCTACGAGTAAGTAGGGAGTAAGGGGGTATTTATTATAATGGAGTTGCTAGTCAAACTGGTCACTGAAGCGAATGCAAATTGTGAGCGCAACTAATTCACTTTATGCATTTCTGTAAACATAACTATGCCAAATGTATATCTTGAAAGTTTTGTCATAAATAAATAAATAAATCTTGGACAACATCACATACATTGCTCAGATCCTAAGGTAAGTAGCTAAAGCACTTGTGTTATAGAAATCAGAAACAACGACGGTACCACAACACCCAGACCCGAGCCAATATAAAAAAGTTCTTTTTCTACATTGACCCGACCGGGGATCGAACCCGGAACCTCAGAGATGGCGGTACCATTTAAAGTCCGGCATGCTCGCCTCTCGGCTACGGAGATCGTCATAGTTTAGGACACCTCACCAAAAACAATCTGATGCGTTTTATGGTGGAGCATTAGGTAATATTTTGGATATAATAAACTAGATTTTCAGGATATTATAAATTGGCATTATGTGAATGCAAAAAAAAAGTTTTTATAAAATTTATTTTGTTTGTAAATAGTATCATTTACGTTTGTCTGCAACGTGTCATCGACCATTTCCGATTATTCAAGTCCTCCAGACTTTTACCAACCGAAAATATGTTATTTTATTTTAAACGTGATTAACATTTGCCAAACGTTGTTGGGATGGGGACATCACAGCTAACTAGGCAGACAACCTAGAACAGAATGTCCTGGCAGAAGTTACCATTCGGACTTTAGCAGTCGTTGCCCAGCAGCTGTGGCCCAAAATCCAAATGGTACCTTAGGATCGAGGCAGATCGACCCCAAATAATTCTAATAATTTATTTTCTCGAAGGTAAAGGAAAAAGAAAATTAACAAAAGTGGTGGATGCCAGAAGCCAATAAAGAAAAAAAAGAAAACTTATAAGCTGTTCTATTTCTGCTATTTAATAGCGTTAATTTGTCCTTCACGAGTCTCTTCCGGCCGAGGATGTGCCGTTATTAAGATGAAACAAAGCCTTGATGAACGTAGGCCTAATGTGGCAAGTTCCTGTGGTATTTCGTAGAATAATACGGAACGGGAACGGTATTATGTACCGTCTTGTTCGGCTAATGTAATGAAAGATTACTACAGTACAGGCATTTGGCATAAATTTGATTCAAAGTAAACATTTGATAAAATAATATTATATTATTAACGCTAAATAAACTTTAAAGACAGGAGTTAGTTGTCATTTTCTGCTAAAATTAATTTCGAATGTATTTATGGTAAGACCATTTGGCAACTTTTCTCGCTAAGTCACTCAGCAAAACTTGAAAGATCAAAAGAAAAAGAAAAGGTCTAAAGTTTATTTATTCACTTCTATTGTAATTTATAAAATAAATCTCTTTGACTTACCTTCCTGGAATTTGGCATTAAGAGGTCTCAAATACAATTAAACTGAAAATACGAAAATATGTTTTTTTAACTAAATTAGGCAACAGAAAATTCTTTCCCACCAATTTTTTAAGATTTTCCACTAGTTATAGGACTCTTAAAACACAGCCCCAAACAATTTATTCAGCTATAAACATATATGTTTGATAGGCTGGGTTAAAAGTCTGTCAAACTCCATGCAGAAACAACGGTTATAGTTATGGTTAAAGTTAAGGTCATGCAACTCAGCCTAAGGGTTTAATGTAAATGTTTTGTTTCTACAAGTTGTTAAGGGGACCGTGGCCTAAACTTAACCTCTACCCAAAGGGGTGATTCTCAGAAATCGTCGATGCAGATTACCTCCCGAGGGAGTGAGCAGTCGGCACTCAGCCCTTGCCATTGTCTTGCGAAGTGACGGAAAGGAGTGCTCCGAAGTAACTCACAATAAATTATTGGCGTCGAGGATCAAAACTTTGTTGGATTATGGGCGGGTGATTTGTCGATGTAGATATTTTATCGATGCTTTTGTCTGACTAGTAATATACAGGCTTTGTGTCTGACTAGTAAAATATAGGTTGTGTGTCTTACTAGTAATATAAAGGATGATTGTTTTTGTATTACGGATGACCCAGAAACATATTGGCTTGTCTATCTGGTATAATGTTTCGCACTCCAGACTAAAAGCCCCGCGGTTGCGGGTTCGAATCGGAAAATGATGTGTAATAAGTATCTATAAGCGTTTTTCATCTTTCGAGTTTCCGATGGTACAAGCTTTGCTTAAAATTTATGTGATTGTTGAAAAGTTTATTTATAGTTTTGACGACCTCCGTAGCCAAGAGGCGAGCACGCCGGACTGTATATGGCGCCGCCATCTCTGAGGATCCGGGTTCGATCCCCGGTCGGGTTAATGTGGAAAACGAACTTTTCTATGTTGTCTCGGGTCTGGGTGTTGTGGTACCGTCGTTGTTTCTGATTTCTATAACACAAGTGCTTTAGCTACTTACCTTAGGATCAGAGCAATGTATGTGATGTTGTCCAATATTTATTAATTGTATTATTAAGTATATTACGCCGCATTTACAGTTAATTATTTTATTGCAAAAATTTCGTAATTTGAACAAAAAATCTCATTTCTATACTCATTAACAGTCTATTAATTTATACAGGATGTCCCGTAAATCAATGTCAACCTTGTGTAACCACAAATATTCTATACATAATGGTGAACAAATTTTGTTTTATCACTTTTGCAAATTTGCATGAAAATTTATCGACTTCCCATACAAAATTAACAAATTAGTCAATTAGATTTGTAAAGACAGCAAAGAAAAACATATGCATAATTTAAAAAGTGATAGAACAAAGGTTGTTCAATATGATGTATACAATATGTGGTTACAAGGTTGACCTTGATTTACGGGGCATCCTGTATAAATAAATAAACAGCTAATGAGTATAGAAAAGAGATTTTATATTTTTTATACGGGACACCCTGTCGTATAAAAAATATAAATTGTGTCAATAATTAATAACATATTTAAATGACTATGTTTACCCTGTATAGATTATTTGTAATAATTTTCAATGTCAAAAGGTCTACTGTCTCTAGAAATGATGTCATCTACTCGTACGAAGAGATAACTATCGTAACTTTGACAAAGTTATTGTCGATATACATGTCGATAATAATTTTGTCACAGCAAGATATTTTTCCCGCCGATTAATAATCGTAAACAAGTATTCATTCTGTATGTATTATACAAATATATTCAATTGTATGCTAATGTCGTTATAGTCTATGAATAAATATATACCGCTCCTGTTCATTCATTGATTACAATTCACATCAATAGATCAATCAATATTGGAAAACAGTAATAATTATTTTTGTACAACCCATATAAATATTGGACAACATCACATACATTGCTCTGATCCTATGGTAAGTAGCAAAGCACTTGTGTTATATAAATCAGAAACAACGACGGTGCCACAACACCCAGACCCGAGACAATATAAAAAAGTTTGTTTTTTACATTGATCAACCCGGGGATCGAACTCGGAACCTCAGAGATGGCGACGCCATTATAGTCCGGCGTGCTCGCCTCTCGGCTACGGAGGTCCTCGAAAATCCATATCGGTTTAAGTACAGACAAAAGCAGGTCAACCTACCCAAAAAGTTAAAGGTCATCCAACTGACTTTCATCTTTATGTTTGACAAATAGAGATCAATATCGATTGAGAAAATTTTACGTTTTGTGGTAGGTTGACGAGCTGTTGTCTGTACATCTAATTAGCAAAATTCGAAACTTAAATTAATTCGTTTCCATTTGAGAGCAAACCCTTTTTACTGTAATATTATTTATAATTATTCCGAAAAAAAAATCAATAATAATGGTCTATAATTCTACGTGGTAGTGAGTATGTGCTGGAAATCGAAATAATGACATAAGTACGTAAATGAAACTCCAACACTATCTACGAGTACATCTAAACCTTAGCTGTCGTAATCAGAGTGCATTTGCTAGTCGGGGACTAAGGTTAACCCAGTCTACTAACGTACAGAAATGGGTATAGAACAGTAGGTTAACCTTAGTCCCGGACTAGCAAATTCACTCTAAATAAGACCATATATGTATTCATAACATTCGTAGTACTTTAAAACTCAATGAAACGGGAATTAACGCGATCATAATTTAGGTACAAAATGTTACCTGTGACCACGGTCGGTGTAACCCGATCGAAACGTCAGGCAAAAGAGGTAACATTTTGTACCTAAATTATGATCGCGTTAATTCCCGTTTCATTGAGTTTTAAATTATGCAACGCGAAAGTTTAAAAGTAATTATTCGTAGTACTGCGGGGTAACCATGAACTCTTAAAACAATCTCAAAGCTGTCAAATCTGTCAATTTTGGTACGTCATTACATACAAAATTTGACAGATTTGAGATTGTTTTATGAGTTCGAAGTTACCACCCTGTAGTGTAAAGACGAAATCCACAACCATCACTTACATCAAACCAATGTTAATTAAACTATAAGTAAACGATCAACCCCTCAATGGTATAATTTTCTAAGACCCCAATAATTCATCAGAAACTATTCCATAATTCACAAAAGGATTCCGAATCTGTCACTAGTCCTTACAAATATAATTAATCAACCGAAACCAGATCTGGAGTCACAACAAAGTGGTCTTAAGTCTCCCGTGACGTCACAATGCCAGGCTCAATTACAGTTGAGCCTACCCGTTATCAAGCAGGCTCTAGACAGACCTTAATCTCGACCGTCAATTGCGACCTTTGACCGGCGTTTACATGTGACGACTGTAATCGTGACTAAGCCTGACGACTCTCAATCAGGACAATTAAGTCAGCATTCGGATATTGAGTTACGACTTTAGTCGTGAGCCTAGCGCTTTTCTCTGGCCTAGCGACTCTATTAGCAATGAAACTGCTATAATTTAATAAGCTTTTATAGTATTTGTTCATCACTGGATACGACCTCCGTAGCCGAGAGGAGAGTACGCCGGACTTGATATGGCGCCGCCATCTCTGAGGTTCCGGGTTTGATCCCCGGTCGGGTCAATGTAGAAAACGAACTTTTCTATATTGTCTCGGGTCTGGGTGTTGTGGTACCGTCGTTGTTTCTGATTTCTATAACACAAGTTCTTTTGCTACTTACCTTAGGATCAGAGCAATGTATTTGATGTTGTCCAATTCCCTGTATAAAATGTTTAAGACAACCCTTATTTTTTTTATTATTATACGTAATTACTTTTAGTAACGATTATTATAACATTAATATAGATCAAGATACTACAGTAGCCACTGTACTTACCATTAAGCTATTGGGCCATTTCTGTATTTACATTTTACACGTCCACCCGGCCTAACCTCCCGAAAATCGTCCTATATAAATCCCACTTAACACCCGGTTTCGGACGGTATAATGCACTTAAAATATTCTATACTGTCATAAAAGAGCGTGAGTTACGACCGCCTCGGGACAAAGAGTAGAAAATGGGAAAAGTACAGAAGATCTACTCTATAGAAGGCGCAAACTCATGCAGAGGTCTCGCCTAATTTCAAGTTTTCTCTGTAGTTTTTTAAGCAGGTTTTTAAACGGAAAAATACTTTGTCGTAATGTTTCATATTTACCTTGTAATGAAAATAATAAACTTGTAAGAGATCGACTGCTTTAAATCGGAATATGTAACCCAAATGAGATTGCATTTCCACAAAGATATGACTAGCACATACTAGTATAATAACATTAAATTGCATCACATCCTATAATTAAATTATTTTGCAAAAATAAACATATTATCACGCAATTGTTTTGGATAAATTTCACAATAATTTATATTGTGTATACATTACTTATTTAATTCCTGTCGTAGGTATTTAAAGATTTTGTAAAAGTTTTACAAAAACTTAAAAAACGATTTATCTTTACTAACTGACTAAATATAAATATGAGAGTAAAAACACAGAGTTACTATTACAACTTAACTAGAAATTTATGCCATTAACTCATAAAATGAACTCGAAGTTAATTATTTGAAAATTACTAAATATCACTGTTTTTTAACAATTTTCATGGTTTGATTTTTACGCTACAGTATCGGGTACGGGTCTAAAAATCGCCTCAACGCAAGATAAGCTGTTAGGAAAAACTCACGAAAAGTTTTCGCGCTCTATGTTTGGAATGGGTCTTCTGTATCTATGTATAATATCTCTGACAGAAAGCTTATACTGAGTGCCGAGGACCGAGCTGGACCCGTCGTGTTTGTTATTGCCGAAATAGGGGTAAGTTTTCTTTTTACGGAGATACTGATAACGGGGATTTTGGCAAAGAGATATTGGATCTGGGCATTGGTCAACATTGAAAGCAGGGTTGGAGATTAAAACATAGCTAGAAAAGCCTTAGTAATATGAATCACGTTTCATAGATGGTGAAATTGAGTTTGACTATGTGTGCATTTAACAAATTCGTGTTTTTGATAAATTTTAAGTTTAGTTACCCTGTTGTTGTGTTGTTTTGAGCAATGAAACTGCATTTTGTACCTATGTATGTATATAACTTCATATTCAGATTTTAACACCTATACATAAGAATCGTAAGCATATCTGATGTTACATATTAATTTTGTAAACGTGTAGGTATTTAATTCTGCTATAATGCTTATCACATTGTTTGGTCTGCAATAAAAATAGATATCAACTTTAAATCTAATAAGACTGTGATTTATTTATGTTTACTTAGAATTATCAATTATTTTTTAAATAATTTTTTTTTGTGTTTGTCTGATTAAACAAGTTTATCAATGACTCTACTTTATGCAGGTTCAGATATTTTCACAAGATAGATTAATTCACTAGATTTTAATGCGAAACTGTGGCGCATTAGTTAAACAAAATAAACTTGTGCTTAGGTACAGTCAACAGCAGGTCGACCTACCCAAAAAGTAAAAGTTCTCTAACAGATTATCAACTTTAAGCCTGACATGTAAAGATTATTTTCAATTGAGAAAGTTTGACGATTTGTGGTAGGTCAACTAGCTGTTTGTTGTCTGTACTCTCACCTATTGTTAAGTACTGGCCTTCGAATGCGAACCTTACACATTCATAATTAATATTAGGTTATAAAGCTATTACTCTGTTTACATTTAATGATGATTAAAAACTTTCTTTTATATCTCAACGCACGTCTTTACTTCATACTTTCGCTTTAATGACGTGCATTACGGTACGACGTAATTTTAACTTTATGTTTTTGTTTTTAAGTATGAACATTAAATTATCATCGTTACAAAGTAAAAATAATTTTTCTTTTATTAGCACAATAATTACATGTAAAGTTAGAGCTACTATTAACTTTAAGACAATGAAAAGTAAAATGTATTTTAAACAATTTGTATAGAATATATTATGACATATAAAAATACACAATAGTTAAACACATTAAAAAGCATGGCGTATTTTATAGCAATCGTTATGGTAATTTATAATTGTGCCTCTTTATGAAAATAATATACTTGTTAAATCCCAATAAAAATATGTGTAGGTATTAAGAACTGAAGATAAAAAAAGTTAAACAGACACAAATTGACGAATTCGTGTTTATTTGCAAATAAAATGAAATTGCTTGTAAAAATCTGAGTTTTTATTTACTCCAAATCATTATAGAAAAAAGTAAAAAACTTGATTCCAGCATTAAATTTTACATAATCATAAATTTACTACTGGCCACACACAAAATTCAATCATCGCGATTCGACTCGAGCATTCAACGTTTCCGTATTCCGATTATCGATTCGGCTATGTTTGATCGCTGTGTTTGCTCGTCCCGCCACTGATTGCGAACGTCAATTGAATAATCGTCGCAATTATAGCCGTCAACGTTTTATGTTTACTTCATTTGTTAGTCAAGGTTTGCTTTATGCAGGTTCGAAATTAAGCTGAAAGTTGGCGTACAAATATTTAATGCACTTTAATTCAGCAGAAAATTTTAAAGGTTTAAAATTATAACGTGACACAAATAATTTATGTTTGTTTAAGAGCCCGCACTCTAAACTTTTTTGGTAGACGGATCGTAAAATCCGTCTTTTAAATAAAAAGCGCACATTAAAGCAATTCCTAATAATAAACCTTTAAAGAGTTGCTTTAAGATAATTGTTTGCTCGTGCCGAAAAGAAACAGACCAATTGACTGAATCACTATTGCCAGAATCTTTTTAAATAAGTATATAATTTGAGTGTACTAGTAGAATATCAAAAATAAAAGAGGGTACCTACATTACAACAACATAACACTAAAAGAAAAATACATTACAAAAGTCTATAACATTCTGGAACACCAAAAATATTTTTATCAGCGCGCTGTTAACATATTATTAACATAAGTTACCCACTTTCTTTATTGTAATGGTAGAGCTATAACAATCTTCATTTAAGTACTAAAACGCCAATAAACTTAATGCCATTTGAAATGTTTTATACTCCGAAGTAAATGATATGGCAACTAACTCGTTAAATGTCCATTTAAAAGATGCGCTTCGTCACATTTAACTGTTTGATAAAATAAATTTATTATTAAATTTTTGTTTTGAGTAACGTCTCGCTCGTACTCAGTGCTTATTTATAAATATTGTTTCATTTTTTATCTTAGCATTCTGGTACCTTAATTATGATTACTGTGACTATTTTATTTCGAAGATTAATTTTTTTGTGTCACTCATGAACAATCTCCAACCTGGTTTGAAATGTCAGTCTGGAGTTGGTTGAACTTTACTAGTTGTCAGGATAATGATGATTTCACACCGATTATTAATTATTATTTTGTTTTATTTGCGATTAAATAAAAAAGTACCTCATATTAATGTTCTGATAAAATCAAAAACAGACAGCAAATGGGCTAACTTTTTACCCGTTTAAAGGTTCGTTCCACTCACGACCGACATTTCGTCCCTACTTTATTCGTAACTCAACTTAATGAGGCGCAAAATAGCGCTATTCAAAAAGAAGTATGTCAATATATTTTTACGCAGAAAATAGCAAGTTATCAAACATTAAGCCACAACAGGTGCACGTCTTTCCTAATCAGTAATTCGTGAAACGTACCAATTTGTTATTCTCTTCACGACCGAATACATCAAAACCGAGAGGCTGTCTGTTTCACAAAATTAAGCGGCCTCAGCTTAAGTAAGACAAGAAAATTGTATTTATTCTGGTTATTAGATGGTTAAGGGCGTAATGGTTTAGAATATAAAATATGGACCGCGCTGAAGGCGAAATATTATTCTCTTTTGGATTTTAAGTAAAGTGAAATATGTATTTTGCTAATCTGAGAAACGCTTTCGCAGTATTCAAGAAGGAGTGAGAGATATTTGAGATTTAAATTAAATTTGCTACATTTAAAATGGTAGACGGAAATTGAGTTGAGTTTCCTGTTTATTAATATTTCAACATCCTACAAGCCTTAAGTCTTGATACATATATCAAAACGTTACGCAAATGGCCTCAGTAGTGAAAATAAATAGAGCACTCAGAATCACCTACTAAAACATCTAAATCCCTATCTTCAAAAAGCGCCACATTAAGTATACAACACAAATACCCCTTCCGAGTTCAGTTAAAAATACAAATTCTAACCGCAGCCCGGTTTGAAATCACGCTCTGTTTTGTTCCCATTACGGATGCGTGACGCGACCTCATCGCACGCAATCAGCTGTTCAAACGCGAAAATGTCTTTTGTAAACATGTTTATAGGATTCCGCCGAATTCGCCCGAATCCCGATCGAGAACGGGACGAAACGAACTGTCCAATTAGGAACATACCAATAATGAGTTGTCAAAACAAGGGGTTCGGCCCGTCAAATTATCTCCGCGGGTGAATTCACCCCTTTTTTCAAAGCATTAAAGCTGATTTTCGTTTGTCGGACAGTTAAATGGGTTGCCAAATTTAATGCCAAAGTTGAATTGTGAAAGTTCGGTTTTCGCTGCGTAGTATATGCTTAAAGTTTAACGCAAATCCAGCAATTAGAGTGTGCGTATTCAGAGTTTTTCAGTCGTTTTAAATTTCGCTCCAACTCGCATCCGTAGTTCGGAAAGAGAATTGCTGTTAGTTTTGAACGTTTTGTTTAGATAGAATCTAAACTTGTATTTTGAATAGTCCTTGTAACAATGGGAAAATATTGCTTTAAAATTCAAGACAGACGTTTCAGTTTTAGAGATAGTAGGGGTATTACAAATATTAAAGAGATTATAAGTAATTTTCATAACACTAGAATCGCATAAAAATCGTACCACTGCAAAAAGTCTGACTGTAAAGGGCCTCGATCAAGATAAGCGATTATGAACTTTAAAAAATCATGAGTAAGCATAAACAGATTAGCAGCGACACTTTTCTACCTATTACCCATCGTTTTCGAACTAGGAACATTATCCTGCGGTTTCATTTCCTCCTGGACCATCGCGATAGGGCTGAAAGGTTCGACAATATGAGACGTCGGGTTTAATGGCGTTATTATTAATCTGGAGTATAATTTCCCGCCGGGTGATGGATGGTGACGGATGGCGGGCTCTTTGAGTAACTTGTATATTAAGTGAGGTTAGGTCAAAGAGTGCTTAAGCGGCGCGATGCGATACGGTTGGATGTTAGCTAATCGTTGACTGAAGATTGATACTCAAATAATTTTGTTTATTTAAATATTATCTACAAAAAATAAAGTTTTTATAATGTTCTTAATCATGACATGAAATAACAAGTATTATAAAAAGCATTTTTGCTAGATTCCAGCTACTTTTCTATTATTGACAGATTATCACGATGAATTCTGAGTTTATTATAAGCCTTAGAAAGACATATTTGCAGTTAGGCGGAAACTCTTGCGTGCACCATCTCATTAATTATTCTTTGAACGTCCCATAGTTAATGACGTGAGAGGGCTATGCTTGAAATCGAACCGATTGCGTGACTTGATTCGTCAGACCCACTCTATCACCGTAATAAAGCTATGTTCCTAGAAAACTAATAAGCCCAGGCATTGTTCTATCAGGAAGAAAATGGGGTTTCAGAATTAATATTTCAATTTTAATTTTGTCTGAAGACGAATCGTGCTTTTAATATAAGTTTTATTTTGGTTGGTTCTTTCGACGCCATGCCGTTCATCTTTGACGGATGTATAAAAACAATTCAACTGTTGCAAGCTCGGTTAAAAGGCTATTCCTGTGTGTATCATGTCAAAACTAATAAGCAACACATACCTATTTTTTAACAAAATATTTTAATTAGTCATAATAATTCAAAAATACTGTTTTTTGTTTGTAAGAACAGGAAAAGTCGGATAATATTTAATTGCATACGAAACTGTTTGGAATAAATCATACATTCATCCAACCTTTACACTAATTATCAAGCCCCAAATCAAGCAGAGCATGTTCTATGGGGATTAAAAAAAGGATAGACTTAAATACTCCTCCAGCTCAATGGACCAACGGCTTAACTTAAGGAGTCAGGCTGGCAGTGGCGTATAAAAATGGCGGGAGATCGTGTTCTTTGGGGGAGGCTTACGTCCAGCAGCGGACTGCAATTATAGGCTTAGATGATGATTATGAATAATACATCACCATCATCTCAATCTCTAACCTTTGATTATATACGTGTCTAAGTTCTCTGTTCGAGTGTCATAAACGTCAAAAATACATTTTGTTTTGCCCGCTCAGTGGCGCGCTTGTTACCATAGCAACCCATAATTGTTACCATAGTAACCATAGTTGTTACTCACTCAAATATGGCCTGTTCTTTTGGTGACAATTGCAGCACCACACTCTATCTAGACATGTTTATAATCAAAACCTTTAACATAACTTAAAACATATCCAATAAACCCGTCATTGTACTCACTGCATCAGGCGAAAACAAGTGAACGGGTTTTACCTGCGAACAATGAATTGTACATTAGAGACCGTTTCACATATTGAGTGTGCCTTTATAAATATAAGGAAAGTTGAGCCCCCATTCATGAAGCGTGGCTTTCGAGCCCGTTCATATAGCGAGTGTTGCGGTGGGGGTGGTACAAGTCATGAGAAAAGTGTTAGGCATATATTTTTATTAATGGCATTATACATTTATAATAGACTTAAAAAGAATACCTGAAAGAAAAAAAAAACAGAATAACCCCTTGGGCTTAGCCCGACCGACCGCTCCGTCCAGTCAGTCAGATCCAAGCATATTAGACTTAATTAAGATTTGGACATCACAGTACACACAGCAACATATAAAACAAGAAATTACACCACTTAATAAGTTTTAAAAATAATAAACTTAGGATAGTTTTGAAGTTTTATTTATGTTTTCAGGGAAAATTCAAAATGAACTTTATTCTTCTGATTGTCTTTTATAAAAACATAAATAGAAATTTTCTAAACAACTGGGGTAGAATATTGCCGTTAATCCAATTGGCAGACTTTTATCAGCCTGCTGATCATACGATGATGATGAAAATGTAACCAGAGTTTATTAATTCAGTTGAACTTATTTGAAAAGTAATGCAATAACAAATAATAGTTATTTTATATCCAGCAATGGATAGCCGTGACCCATCAAGTGGCCAGTATCATATATTAACAAATATTATTTTTAAAAAAACGGATCTAAAATGTAATTCAAATTAAGAACATCAATTTGAACAAAATAAACACTGTCCACATAAAAAAAAAAATTGTGCCCTCAACTGTACCAAACACGAAAGTAGGCTGGACTAAAAATAGGGCTCCATTTAGATGAAAGACTCTTGGGCGCTGTTTCAGAAGGCCGGCTGAACTTTTGAAATATGCCTCGGGAACTATTCAGCCGTTTTGTCTCTGGGCAGCCCTGATTTGCTTGTTGCCAAAGATTTGATGGCTATCATTTTGTTAAGATACTTATAAACAATGTAAATAATTACTGGCAGACCTTTAACCAAGGAGACTAGACTTAGTTGAAAAAAAACTACAATTAATTGATTCCTGCTTTTTATTAATTTATTTGAAATGTGTAAAACAGATAGACAAGTTATGGGTTTGGTACTGGTATTTTTGATGTTAAGAAAACATAGTTATACCTTTATTTCAGTATTTAATACAAAGATTTGAACACAGACATATATTAATTATTAATTGATTACCTAGGCTCTAACAGCAAATTAAATTTAGATTTGAGCATTATGTGTCGGTCTTATAGACATATAAAACCGACACTTAATGCTCAAATCTAAATTTAATTTGTTGTCGAAGTGGTGCCTCGGAACAAAGCGCGGACGGCTGACGTAAAGGCGCCAGTGCAACGTCCTGCTTTCATATGAGATACTAGACAAAGAGTATGAAATAGAAAGCCTTAAAACAGAGGTGATATACGTTTGATTTCGACTTTTGATATCGTGAAGTACTTTTCTAATTACAGTTACTCTTTAATCAGTAATATTTTCCTTTGTAAGTATAAAGCTAATGCTCTAATACGCGGTAAGTTAGTTAGATACTTAAAGTACTGTATTAAATACTTTTTTCAATGACACGAAGAAAATGAACTGAACAAAACACGATAAAGATTATGAGTGTCACTGTGTTAATCCAATTTTAACCATTTAGTTGAATCCCGAGTAGGTGATAAATTGAAGGCGCGGACGTTTTGAGACACTTACAACTCACAGGAAGGCGCCAATATGCAGCGTTTATGACACATACTTAACAAAGAGCATCTGAGATGAACATGTAATTGGATTCAATTTATTGTGCTTAATATAATACTTTGTTTGTTACGGTTTTAGGTTATGTACAAAAAATACAATACACACATCCGAAAAACCAACCTTTCTGCTATTAGGTAATAAAACCTTTATCCACTCAATTTCTTCTCATAAAATAAAACTTTATATCTAATTTAAAGCAACCACATGCCTCCTCTGCACCCCACGTTTTAATCTATGCCGGTGTAGAGTTACTTCGGCAGCCGCAGATTTCATACTCTCCATAGAGATTCGCGGAGACGTGCGGTGTCGGGTTTCCGGACTAGTCAATAAGGTCCCTCGTGATTGTTCGTGTTGAGAATAAAAATATTATGGCCCTGTGAGACTCTGGGAAGGTTTTGAGAGATCAAAAGACTGCGGTAGTGATGGTATAATGTGGGACTGGGTTATGCAAAATATGTCATGCTAGGTGAATGACCTGACCCGTGCATTTAATTTTTGTAGCTAAGCTTTTATAGACTTTTACCGCGTTAATCAAATCATTAATTAATTAATCATCACAAACTTGATCAGTGCGTACTTCAGAAAAGTTTTAGGTTTAGTAAGGTTCCATTTTCAGCCAAATATTGATAGCTTTATGATCATTTAATGCTGTTGCTGAATATCTTTAGGTGATTCGTTGTAATCCATTGAATCATATAATTATGTCATCTGTTTAAGGTAGTGTACCCTCGAACATAACGGATTTCCTAAAAATAGTTTATTGGTTTGAACTCTACTCTACATTTTTTTTTTTTTTTTCTCTACGGGTCTTCTGTCTCCTCCAATTTGGTCTTCTTCTCAAGTATAAGCTGCGTATATCGAGCCCGACGATGGCACGTTCTAAGTAAAACATTACAACGAATTGGCTTGTACGCTACAAAACAAAAGCTATAACTGGTAATAACTTGCAATAACGACTTGGCATCGTCGCCTCAGACTTTAAACGTCTCAAACCGGTTTGGGTGCGTAGTAAATTATATTGCGACTGCGGTCTGGGTAGCAAAGTCCAGGATTCTAAGTTCGAGCAGCTATTTCTGTACTCAAATAAGAGCTATATATAGATCGTTAGTTTGATATGCAACTATGTTTTTTTACTCATTGGTAACGTCCCACGTATCCCCGTCGTCCCGATACTGACGAGTAGAGCCACGTTTCTTTATAATTATTTAATCTATAGACCGAAAATTTATCGCCTCTTGGGCGGTAATGACCGGCAAAAGCACAGTTGGGCGGGATCAGGGTAAAAGAGAGAGAAATCTGCGGACGATGCGTGCGATATCAAGCACCACCGCCTTCTGCATGTTTGCTGGAAGCGAGCCGCCGACGAAACCCAGCCTTTTGAGGTGTACACCTAATGTGGCTGGGATTAACCCGTTTGCCGATATAACAATTGGTATGATTTCAGTAGACGTCACTTCCCACATCTCGGCAGCCTCGTGCACTAGGTCTAAGTACTTGCGTCGCTTTTCGGTCTCGGCCTTAACAAGGTTCTTAGCATGAGGGATAGTGACGTCCACCAAAAACACCTTCGATTGCGCCCGGTCCAGCAAGAATAGCCCTGTCAGTGATAAAGGGCTGGTCCCAGTAGAGCCGTATAATATTATCATTATTATATTATTATTATTTAATATTTAACACATACATAACGACGTCAAGACATATTCAGATGTGATCAACCAGTGACCCTTGTAGCAATGGGACTTCCCTTTCTTTCACAGTTCTTTATCAATCAATCAGTGCTCTACTTAGGTACGTTGAGAAAACCGAGCAAACAGAATAGCCACAGTCCAAATAAAAAGCTATTACACTCTAAAATACTGCACTAAGTTTCACCTGATTTAAACTGTAAGTAAAAAAACCTGTATGTCATTCATCATCACTTCAGGCATAGGACGTCCACTGATGAACTCAAATGACATCAAAATAGGCTCGTTGTGTCAACTAACCGGCTTAAAAAAATCAAATCCTTTATTGAGTTTTTTTTCTTTCAAATTACCTAATATAATTTGAGATTTTGTTTTGTTACACTTATGCTGCATTTTACTTAATATAATATTTGACCAGTACTCGTTTTTGGCCACAGATTTATTAGAAAAATGACAGTCTAATCGTATAACATCAGATTACGAGCTCGTCTTTCAGATAATCAGCAACCTTGACTTAAACACGTCATAAATAAGTCTCCGATAACACAACTATCACATAACCTACTTTCACTCAATAAATCCTGCAAATACAAATATATTTCCGTATTAAGGTGATAATCCACTAAGGTAAACGAGCGTGTTTTCAGCAAAACAAGCGATAGTATATGCTCATAAGCAGGGCTCCAAGTCAGCTAATTTAAAAGTGGCATAATTAAATATCAATTGGATCTTATTGTAATTTTATGACAAATTTGGCATTCTGCTACCAACTTAATTCTTAAATTTAGGTTTTAAATTTGTAGCAGAATACCAAATGTGCAATCGTTTGATACATTTGGTATTTTACAAATAATTTTAGTCTTAAATTTAAGTAAGTTAATTAGTAGCAGAATATTAAATGTGTCAAGCAATTACAATAAGATCTAATTGATATTCAATTATGTCACTTTAAATTAGCAGACTTGGGGCCCAGAAAGTGATTACAGGGCCCTAACCATGAACTGTTAAAAAAATCACAAATCTGTCAAACATTATCATTTCTGTCAAATTTTGTATGAAATGACGTACCAAAATTGACAGATTTGACAACTTTGAGATTGTTTCAACAGTTCATGGTTAGGGCCCAGGGCGGTAACCACGAACTCTTAAAACAATCTCAAATCTGTCAAACATTATCATTTCTGTCAAATTTTGTATGAAATGACGTACCAAAATTAACAGATTTGACAACTTTGAGATTGTTTTAAGTTTTCATGGTTATGTCCCTGGTGTTGGAAACAAATGAAAAAATTATAGATAATGTCTATTATACATTATATACAACAACAACATCACAAACATTGCTCTGATCCTAAGATAAGTAGCTGAACATCTTGTGTTATAGCAATAACGGCGGTACCACAACACCCAGACCCGAAACAATATAGAAAATATTGTTTTCTATATTGGCCCGACCGGGGATGGAACCAAGAACCTCAGAGATGGCGACGCCATTATACATTGTACACACATACTGGTCCGGCGTGCTCGCCTCTCGTCCATGAGGGGAAAAATATGTTTCCAGATATTGGAATACAACTGATGTCACTTCTGTGTAACCAAAATCACAAAATTTCACATGTTGATTTCAATGCGATTAAAAATCGAAATTACGAATGCAATGTATCTTTAAAAATGTGTTATTTTAAAGACATTAAAATAACACATTACACGCTAATAGTTACATAGAAAAAATTTGTGAAACTCCAAACAACAGATATTTTCTATTGTGTCTTTTCTAGCAGTAAAGGTTATCGCAAACTAGCAGCAATAAGAGAACATGTACAAAATTACCTCGTTACCGTCCTTCGCTAATAATTACACAGTGAGACATAACCTTTATGGTTTTTTCCCTTAGATATTTCAATTTCCTTTTGCGCTGTGATCTTTGATGTGTTTTCTTTTAGTGTCGACTTCTATTGAAACATAAAGGCAATTGTGTAACGAAAACGATTGGAATAGAAACATGTGTAATATGTTTTATATTGCAGAATTATATTGCGTATCTTATTAGCTTTATGATACGTTTGTGAAAAGAAATGGAATTTACGAATGGGAAGGCTTCTTGAGGATTATTTAAGGGTAAGGGAAATTGGTTTTGGTCGGTCGATGTTTTAAGATGTGTAGGTATATTGACCACAAAAATAGATCATTTACTAGCTATGCCCGCAACTTCGTTTGCATGGACTACAGGATGTTTGGTATGATACAGAATGCAAAACGTTTAAATAAAGAACAATCTGGGTGTTGTGGTACCGTCGTTGTTTCTGATTTCTATAACACAAGTGCTTTCGCTACTTACCTTAGTATCAGAGCAATTTATGTGATGTGGTCAAAAAAAAATACATTGTTTTTTATTTGTTTAAGCTTTTCTGATCTTCACCAATAGTTTAATATTTGTAAAAATATTTCTATCGGGTGTTGACGGTAGTAGTATATACCGCAACATTGATTAGAAAATACGCTGGCTTTGACAGCGACAACCACTTGAAAGATTTCGTCGAGTTGACTAACGTCTCGGTAGCTTAGTGGTTAAAGCACTCGCCCGGTATGCGATGGACGTGGGTTCGGATCCCACCTGAGGCGGACGATTTTTTTTTCAAGTATTAAAAATCTTAGATAAACCTACCATGGTAATTGCTAAAAAAAGAAATTTTAAAAATACATTGGTTTCGAAACGAGAAGAGTTATTATTATTATTCCTGTGTAATCTAGGTTTTATACAAACCAATTACATACATGAGCTTCAAACACTATCAAAAAGGGGTATAAACCCGAAATCAATAAAACAATATTGAAATGGAATGTAGGATATATCACGATTTTCTATTCAAATACGTATACAAGTTTGTTTGCCAGGAAATGATCGCTCTCATGCAAACCGCAGCCGCAACGCTATGTTCATGGCTTTACATGCCGCAGTGCAGATAATGTACAGTATGCACACTCTAGGTATACCAATAATACAACACCAGTTCAAATAATATATCGTTTGTACGAGCATACAAGCCTACAAATATTAAAAAAAAATATAGTTACTACATTTTACATTTTTAACAAGGGTTGGGTGGTATATACAAGATGTAAAAAAAGGCTTAAGTCTTAAACCACGAACTCTATACATAAAACCAAGTAGAATGCAAAAAAAATAATTGCTGGGAAATGACTTTTATTTTTGGGTAAGTATCAAAAAAAATAACATAGTTCTAACCCGCAAAGTATAGCGCGCATGCCACAGACTATGCCTGTGTGTGTAAGCGGATCATGTTTCTTTGTAAAAAAGTTTAGAATTATCAAACAGAAGTTAATTTTGCAAAAATCTTTGAAAAAAAAATGTAACTTTGACTGTCAATAACTCCCGTCATTTCCCAGGTTCCCTACAGTGTAAAAGAAAGAAATGATCATAATAATACGTAGAATATGTGGTATTCGGCTTCGTTAAGCCTTTTTTTACACCCGATATACCAGTTCAGGTACCAGTTTAGGGTAGAGAGCTTAAGGTTGTTTACAACACGCTACTTTGTATTTTTTTCTGCTAAATAATATCGCTGGTGTGTTAAAAAAACCTTTTCTAAAATCTTATGTTTTATATAAGGTGGGCAATAATAGCATTGTCTATCTATCTATTGAGTTGTGCGTGGTAATTAAATTAATATTGAATTTATTGACTGGTACTTCGTAACACAAACATAGCTCATTAATCCGATCAAGACAATTAGAAAGCGATGAAAAATTGAAAACACAAGTGGATCTACTGTACCAATTTATGTTGTGTACACACATTTCGTTCAAATTAATACATTTATAGTGTATATATTTCTCAAACCAGTTTTCAGTCTGTAAAGCTTTTACTGTATTAATACAGTATAAAATAATATAGTGTATAAAATATTTAAAACTTGATTGAAAATCCTAAAATCAACATAGAGTTAAAAATTTCTTTGTTCATTCAACACGTGGTTATGTTTTATTAATATCAAGTTATGATATGATATGTGGTTAAGTTATTTTTGACGTGTTGTTACTGAATTAAGTTTAATACTATCGACATTACAGACATTTGCCATTATTAATGTAGCAGTTAAGGTGTATAGCGGCAACAGTAATACATCATCTGTAAAAATTTCAACTGTTTAACTATCATGGTTCATGAGATACAGCCTGGTGACAGACAGACAGACAGACAGCGGCGCCTTGGTAATAGGGTGCCGTTTTACCCTTTGGATACGGAACCCTAAAAATTGACGTGATAACGTCTTATTAACGTGCGAGCGAGAGCGGTGAACAAGCGATAGAGAGGCACGATCGGCCTAAGCGTTCGTCTTGTGACGCATCTATCTCTCTTCCACTCCATCGGCCGATGCGTCCGAGTAGCATCAATGTTTGCCTATAACGTTATCACGTAAAATTAGCATCCGTAAACCGATTTTACAGACAACCAATTGTTTTTGTACAAATTAGACTTATCTACTATAATCACGACTACAGCAAGAACAATAGAGAAACTTCAGAACAAGCACGCTTGGTATGTGACAACATACTAACCTTCTTACTTAGTTCAAGATCGATCGACTAGTCCCTACGGCCACAATGCATTATCATCCATAAAATGCAAATCTATTCAAACATAACAGACAATCACACTAATTCATACGGAATTACAATGGCTACCGCTTTCCCTTTTATTGTGTCGCTCAAAACATATTTTATTTAAGATAAATTATATCCGTTCTAGAAATTTAGAAAGTATAATCGGACGGTATCTCGAAGGTAAGGGACAGTTAACTGTTAATAAAGTTATATTGCTTCATAAAAACGGTTAATTTGCTTGTAAAGAACATTCAGAGATTCAAAGCTGATTTATGCCTAGAAAGCCTAGTATTAGGGTTCTCTCAATTAACAGGACGTCTTTCGTAGGTTTCACCACTCGCATTATCAGAATAACTGTTGGTACTTAGTTGTAATTTTTAGGGTTCCGTACCCAAAGGGTAAAACGGGACCAAGGCTCCGCAGTCCGTCTGTCTGCCTGTCTGTCTGTCTTTCTGTCTGTCTGTCAGGCTGTATCTCATGAACCGTGATAGTAAGAGAGTTGAAATTTTCACAGATCATGTATTTCTGTTGCCGCTATAACAACAAATACTAAAAAACAGAATAAAATAAATATTTAAGGGGGCTCCCATACAACAAACGTGGTTTTTTGCCGTTTTTATAAATAATGGTACGGAAACCTTCGTGCGCGAGTCCGACTCGCACTTGGCTGGTTTTTTTAACGCTTGTAATACAATATTTCGTGTGCAGTTCTGCAAACGCACGACAGACAGAAGTCCTTATTACTTTACTTTCACGTTGCACAATTTAAAATCAATAAAACGTCAGGCAAAAGAGGTAACAATTTGTACCTATATTATGATTGCGTTAATTCCCGTTTCATTGAGACAGAAGCCCTGTTCAAAGTACTGTTAGTTATGATATTGACAGATACGAACAAGTGTTTTCCAAAAGCTTCTAGGCCAATTTATCAGTATAGTACAATTAATGTATATTTTGCAAGCAAAACTATTCGTTTTATTATTTTTAATTATTTTTAGGACCTTAAATTTTAGTAATTTATTCAAAATTACTGTATTTTTTTGGTTTCTCCCAAATCCCTTTTTTCATTGTCGTCCCAACGATTCTCATGAATCATGAACAATGGCTGTAATGAATAATGTAGTTATAATTAGTATAAAAGTCGTATTGATGACGACTATACAGAATCCAAGAATGGTGTCGGCGCTAACACAGCTTTTCTGAATAGACGATAATGGACAGCGGATGAACAGCATGCCACAATAAATTAAGAAGCAGTAAGGACACTCACTGCTTGCTAGTCAAGTAGACACAAACAGAAACACTGCGTATCAACATCAAGTCTAACTTAGTTTCCGCATATGCGCATGGATGCTGTTGATGTGGATGCTGGGTTCCGTACCCAAAGGGTAAAACGGGACCCTATTACTAAGAGGAATTACGTTATCCGTCCGTCTGTCACCAAGCTGCATCTCATGAACCGTGATAGTTAGACGGTATAAAAACAAATTACAAAAAAAAAACAATAAAATAAATATTTAAGGGGATACAACATATTGCTAAGAAAAGTATAATTTTACAACAAAATTATGAAATGTTGTTTACCAATTAGTTAACGCTTCAACTATTATAGTGAACAGCAGGTGAGCCTACTAACTATACTTCCACTGCGAGCATTGCCCACGCGCACGCGTTAAACTAATAAAGGGATTGAGCACCCACGTCGTTTCCCAACACTATTGATGACGTCATCTACAATAAGGCAGTCATCGATATTTTATAACACATCATCGTATACTTACTTCAATGAAGACCATTGTCAAGGAATGCGACAGTTTATTTTCTTTTCTTATATCGAATAAAAACAGAATAGGATTATTGAATCGGTTGTCTTTTATGACATCTGAGGGCCTACTTCGAGTATTATTCGATAGTTTTTAATGACAACGTTTCGTTAACGTCACAATAGGTGATGCCATACAAATTGACGTTTACTTTTTGATCAATTAAAAAGTTAAAAGACACACTGTTTGGCAATAAATCAACAAATTCATTTAATGAACTCATAACAATGAGTATCTTGCATGTACCAAGAAAACTCTATCAAACTCAGCAAACAAAATTTTTGACACTTTCATCAAAAATTTTAAATCAAACAAAACAAAACCTGTGAATTCACTTGGTGAAAGTTCCCACCCATAAGAAATTAGGAAACACATTGATTGGCCACATTAGAAGTAACAGCTCAAAAACTTATAGCCGAAGCCGTCTCAAATTGTCCCTCATTGTGAGCACGATGGCGCTATTAATTTGATAAAAAACCCACTAATTGGAAAGGTTTTATGGCGCGAACGCATCGGCACTCACATATCCGACAAAGCACGGACAGAACAGACCGCACACAGATCAAAAAGGTAGAAAAATCGTTGAAATATTATAAAAAAATATCTTATCACGAAAGAAAAGTCTAGATTTGTAAAATCCTAAGCGTGTTCTGATTTTAAAGTTTATTTTCGAAATTCTGACATATTTATTTGCCTTATGCTTTTTTATCACACTAAGTGCCTGTTTCACAATCGAAAAGTAAACACTACTCAACGAATAAATTGAAATAAAGAACACATTTTGTATGAATTACTTGGCAGATTAAATTAATCGAGACTTACTTAGCGATTGTGAAACAGGCCATAATTATTTTAACTATAAATTTCTCTGCACGCAGCAAGGCGTCGTACAGTAGATAATCCTCTCTGCGCTACTGAACACACCCGTCAAATGTGCCTTTGTGCATCGCAGTGGTAAGCACAACGTTTGAACGCCTGCTTCATACCCCGAAGCAAATTTGCGGCTTGGAATTACTTTTGACGAATTCGAATTCCAATCCGCAAACGGCATCAGTTTTGAAAAGTCGCATTTTTTAATTATTTAACTCTGGTATTAGCACTTAACACGGGTATTATGCAACATATCTTTGCATCGGGACAAATAATAAATAAAAAAAGTATGTTGCTTAATACCCGTGCGTAGTGTTAAATTAACAATTTTGATAAGTCATTCCGTAAGTACTTACTCGTATTTCGATTTTTAGTAGAAAAAATGATATTGACAATGAAACAATTTGTCGAAACTGGTTGACAAGATTGGACACAATTGTTTATTTTAGTTTCGTATTATAATTTATTGTACTGGTTGTTCATACCAGTTGGTAATTCGTTCTATTCAAGTTGAAAAAATATTGCGATAGCGAAAAATGTTAAAATAAATAAATATTGGACAACATCACATACATTGCTCTGATTCTAAAGTAAGTAGCTAAAGCATTTGTGTTATAGAAATCAGAAACAACGATAAAAAAATTGATTAAATAGCAACACAAATTTGTTTTGATATAAAAATAAAAATTTCGATTAAATAGCAATACAGATTTGTTTTGATATAAAAATACATAAATTCAGAAGCAATTCAGTAAAAAATACGCATTCGAGTAATCTTCGGGCTCACTTTCAACTTTTCAAGATTAATTTCTTATTCTTCAATAATACATCTTGTTTCTCCTGATTCAGAACCATTCGATAATCAATTGACAACCGATAAATTACGTAGCACTAATTCTAAATCCCGTAGTATCACGTGGTTTTCTGGTCGTTAATTTGCTCTCGAACGGTTCTTAATCGGAGAGCTAGGTTTTTTTTAAACAGGGTTGGTAGTACGGAATCGTTACTTAAATATGTTTCTCAGAATACTGGCTGTTTTCTCTGGCTTATGACCACAAAGCTGCTATATCAAGGCGCAGGGTGATAAATTCCGTGCATTATCTATAATAAGATGCGTTTTTATCAAGCGTTTACTTAAACGATCGTTATGTCCCGGAGAGAGGTAGTTTAGTATTACACGTCACATATTATTTCTGTATAATTTGTGCTTAACGGTTCTAACCTGTAAAAATTGTTTTAACCAACAATTTGTGAGGCGAATCCCATAAAAACATGATGTTGAAAGCGACAGGTTTCACTGGAACGGCGTCAAGTGTTGAAATCGAAAGATAACTAAGTAATTTTTGTATTATTTATAGGAATCGTAAAGAGAAAACGCGATAAATAATAAAATGTTCAATTTAAAACTCAATAAACACTACAATCCAACAGTTAAGTCAGGGGCGTGCCGTGCATATAGGCAATTAGGCAGTGCCTACCTAGTAAACGAAATTAGGTAGGCAGTAGGTACTTAGTAGGTGTTCCACTGATGAAAATCTGTGGTTTTCATCAATGTAAGACATGATGAATAGGCAGTTGATACTTATAAAGATGTTTTATTAATGAAAATCAGTGGTTTTTATCAATAAAACACCTGTATAAGTATCTACTGCCTACCACGAAATAAAACTAATGCACGCCACTGAGTTAAGTATAAACCTTACGTTTTCGTAAAAAGTCTGTATTCAACTAGACAGTCGCAATTTTGAAAATTTTTTTTTCAAGAGCGACAGAGACGTATGTAAAATTTTGCGCAAATTAAACTCTTTTAGATAGCTACAATTGAATGGAAATACTTATGTGCTATGAAACAATAGGTGGGCACAAAGATATACGTTATGGCACAATTTAATCTATTTAAGGATGGGTTTATGCAATAGATACCAAAGGCCTGCATGATGAATCATTAAAATTATGAATTAGTCACAGCAATAACACGTTGGAAAAAAATAATTTCAATAAGATAAATAACACCTGAAAAAAATCATCGACCTCAGGTGGGACTCGAACCCACGTCCCATCGCATACCGGGCGAGTGCTTTGACCACTAAGCTACCGAGGACGTCACGTGACAAGATGAAATTCCTCAAGTGTTTTTTCTCGCTGTCAAAGCCAGCGTATTCTGATCAATGTTGTAGCTATATGTATAGCTGAGTAGTATACTACCGTCAACACCCTATAGAAATATTTTTACAAATATTTGACTATTGGTTAAGATCAGAAATGCTTAAACATTGTAAATTTTTGTTTTTAGCAATTCCATGCAAGGTTTAATTGAAGATAAATAACACTTGAAAAAAATCATCGACCTCAGTTCGATCGATGATTTTTTTCAAGTGTTATTTATCTTCAATTAAACCTTGCATGGAATTGCTAAAAACAAAAATTTATAATTTCAATAATATTGTATTTTAAAATGATTATAACTTTACGATTTAAGCAAAATTAAATTATCATTTAAAGACCATTTTTTAAAGCATATTAGTATTATTAGTAGGTAACAAGATGGAAAATCAATGTTAAAACTAGTGTCAACATTTATGAATTAAACTCACGTCTTACCGAATTATTGTAGATTTAGTTAATTAAATGAAGCCTGTGTAAATTACCTGTAATAAAAAAAGATTATCATTAGATTTGTTTTATATCAGTTATCAATCAGCAATATTATGTCGACTAATCGTAGCAATCCTGCACCACGTCATGGCGACAAAAACCCTAACCATAGCTTGGATTAATCAATTAAATTAAATTCCAGGAGGTCCACCGTTTTTGTCCCGACGCAAAACCATCCACATACTGTTAATTCCACCTCACGCTTTCAACTCTGGAGCAAATTCCAGCCCTCAATACCATCTGTCACTGTGTTTGTATACTCTGGAATTCTAGAATACAATTATGAAGTGAATTGGAGCATCCACAATCGCCCACACTTGCGTTATTCGATATTAATTCAGCAATGAATAACATTATGCTGGAGGGAGGCAGCCAACGTAATTTATTGTGTGCTTTCCATTCTAGGAGGACAACACTACAAATAACTTGATAAAGTTACGAGCGACTGAATACAGATCTAGTTCGGTCTACCTCGGGATTTGAAATGATTATCTTTCGTATGTACCATAATATAATATAGAGAATCGGATCAATTATGAGAGATACTCTGGAAAACGATTTTGATATGTTTGCCTCGATCCGTTTTTAGGGTTCCATACCCAAAGGGTAAAACGGGACCGTATTACTAAGACTCCGCTGTCCGTCCGTCCATCTGTCTGTCAGTCAGTCTGTCCGTCTGTCACCAGGCTATATCTCCGAACTACAACTACAACTCTGAACCGTGGTAGTTAGACAGTTGAAATTTTCACAGATGAATTGTATTTTTGTTGCCGCTAAAAAAAAAAAAAATAACGTGTGCTAATAATTATTTTGGAAAAGGAAAATGTCAACCGTTGCTTATGGTAAGATGAACCTGTTACCGGACAGGCACCTATTTTCTTAAACTAACTCGATAGAAAGTCTTACTACGACAGTATTTCGTTCCTTAGAACATAATAACCTACTATTTCAAAATAATCTTTTTCTTGCGTCAAAACTTTGACAAAATTGAAACAACTGAAACTACCCTGTAAAAACACGTCTGTTGCCATTGTTCAAGAATTTTTAAAGAGGGTTACTACAATAGTAGATTGTAAATTCAATTAAAAAAAAACCTTTCTGGGTCTCTGAAACGAAAAACGTTATTACAGATTTAAATATTTTAGAAAGTAAATAATGTGTCTGCAGTGTGTCTGTGAAAATTTCACCAAAGTTAATAAAATTGTAATATGATAGAAAATAAACTGTTAAAACAATCTCCATATTACACAGACATATCAAAAAGTTTATTTTTAATGCTTTCGCGCGACGAAAATTTTATTTAGTTACGCTGTTACGTGGATCGTTAAAAAACAGTTTTTCGCAAAATGTTAATGGTTCCCGGAAATTACGCAAAAGTTACGAATGCCGAGTTCGTAATGGTTTCAGATTAAAACTTTAAACATATCGCAATGATGGACAGAGCTGGGAAACATTGGTTGAAATAGCTCGGCGTGTGAATGACGATGAATATTTACTCGTCCTTTTATTACGTTCAAATATAACATACCCTATAGTAAATGTAACTAGGGTTGCCAGTTACTAGTTATTTGGTAACAGCAGAGTTGAATTTAGATTTAGGTAGAAATTCTGTTGGTCACTAGACTATGTGTTAAAGAATTAGTTTATTTGACGATTTGTCAGTATGTAGTGTAGGCACTTAAAATGCTTTGTTAATAAAATGTTATAATCTCTTCTGATGCAAATGTAGTGAATTAGATCGGAGAAGTAAACTTATTGTATGAGGCTCTGATTTTACTGTTCACTGCAGGATGAATACATAGATTTAAATATATCGGTCGGTCGAGCCTAATTAATTAATTAGGTATATTATAAATAAGGTATAAATTGATCTGGGATTTTTTGCATGCATGATTAGATGGTCATGCATGTAGAAGGTTCTACTTCATCGTGTGCCAATTTCCTGATTTTGGCTTCTTGTGTTTTGCTGTCGATCGGTTGACATTTTGAGCCGATGCCTTTTATAGACATATGCAAATGTTAAAAATGTTTACTTTATTGAAATTAATCATGTTCTCAAGTAAGTGACATTATGTTTTTTATTGAGAAATAAAGAATCTTTAAACCTAATTATATTTTTCTGGGGACGTCTCTAAGTTAACGTACAGGCAAGCAAATTTTGTAAGTAAATGTCGTTGATTGAAGGTATTCTTTCGAGTATCAAACCGTCCTACTACTCTAAGTGTTTCGGGTAATGTCAGTCTGTTTTCAGATTTGCAACCGACAACCCTACATCCTACCGTAAAGCTACGTACACACTGTGTATCCAAGGCGTTATCGAGTCGATGTATTCACAGATAAAAACATTGTGTACACAGGCTAGGCGTAATACAGGATACGGCAACAGTGCCACTTCTGTTGGATAAAGCTGTGAAATATGGGAACAAATAAAATAAAACACTGAGTCTCGCCTTAAGGAATGAAGTTTCTTTATTTCCGTACTTTAAATGAGGATTTGTTGACGTTAGAAGATATGCATGCTAACTTTTTACAACTTGAACGTAAAGAAGATGGATTCTCTCTTATTTAAATCATGGTTTACAATAACGACAAAATATAAAATAATTATTAAAATATTGTAGCAAAAAAAATTCAATTTATTAATTAAGTAGTAGAAATTGTAAAATCAATTAAAAATAAAAACTTTCGACCTGCGATTCGGTTTGTCATAGAAATGTAAAATTTTATTATTTTTACTTATTGCTTCAGAAATGTAAACAAAAAGATATAAATTTACGGATAACTAACGGACACAAATTATTACTTGTATTAGGAATTTTATTAAATGTACTCGCAAAATTGCTTTAATGTGAAAAAACATTACAAAATAAACAATGAAAAATAAATAAATAAATAATAAATAAATATAGGACAACATCACATACATTGCTCTGATCCTAAGGTAAGTAGCTAAAGCACTTGTGTTATAGAAATCAGAAACAACGACGGTACCACAACACCCAGACCCGGGACAATATAGAAAAGTTCGTTTTCTACATTGACCCGACCGGGGATCGAACCCGGAACCTCAGAGATGGCAGCATAATAATATATAGTCCGGCGTGCTCGCCTCTCGGCTACGGAGGTCGTCGCCGAGAGTAAATAAATGATATTTCTAAATAAAAAGTAAAACCAACAGCAATACCATGGTATCCAAAACTGACAAATTTCTTCAATCGATGTTCAACTTCATTTTCAAACAATAGAATTTAATATTCATGTGGGAAAGACAGAACTTGTGGTCACTTGATGTGCTGTTGATTGTACACAAAACTAACTTATAACAGAAACTCGTAGAAACTTCAAATGTAAGTTCCTTATTTGATAAAATGAATACCAAAGTGTAAAGTTATCATTTCAAACTTACACGTGTCGGGTTGAAGTTTTATCGCGTGAGAAATAAACAATTTAATTATTTAACTTACAATACGTTTCTTTGGTTGTTAACCTACATTTGAGAATATTTGATACTTTTGTAAATTTTTGTAATTTTATGAAAAGAATTGCACCACCCCTTCTCTTCCTATGGGTGTCGTAAGAGGCGACTACAGGAGAACCGCCACACAAGAAGACGGGCAGCAGCGTCTCCTCTCCACCATTGGCCAAACTGCGATCGCCAACCCGCCTGCCAAGCGTGGCGATTATGGCATAATCCTCCTTTTGGAGAGGCCTGTGTCCAGCAGTGGACTGATATAGGCTGGTGATGATGATGATGATACTTTTGTAACACTCATGTTAATTAGTCGATTCCTCATCTTATCTGTAATCAGATAAAGTGTACTAAAATTAGATAGAACAGTTTAAACTAGTCAATGTTTCGTTGAAGATACGGCAATATTATGATGTCATAAATATTGTTTTTATGAACTTGTAGGTGTGATATCAAGTTTATAAATAATTAATATGCTAATAATGACGGTATTTGATTACTTAGCTGTTTAATAACAAACATACTTTCCCTTGATCAGAATTAAATTACTAAATCTTTAAATTATGTAACCACATTAATTTTCATATAATTATTACGTATATGCTCAGTGGCGTGTATCGGGAGCGATTTATGTCAAATTAAATCAAATCAAATCTTTATTTTGCCAACTAAGTGTTACAAGAGTTCTTAAAATAATAACATGTAGGTACTTAAGACTTAGTAACCGCTAAGGTATTGCAAACATTAGGTATTACATATATTACATACTATGTAACAACAAAACTTTATAAAAAAACCAAAAATAAACTTTATTATATTATTAATGTAGAATGTTGTTGGAGACCCTGTATTGGTGGCGAGCCTACGTGTCAGGTGTTAGGTAATCATTTATTGAGTAGTAATTTTCATTTAATAAAAATATTTTAAGGATTTTGAAAATGCTTTGAAAATGTTTCATTTTTAATATTTGCGGGGAGTTTATTAAATATTTTTACTGTCATATAATACGGACTGGAGTTTAACATTTTAATTCTAGATTGTGGAAGGTAGAGTCTATTCTTATGTTATGTGTGTCTTTAACTTTAAGAAAAATTTTCATGTTTTTAAAAGCAAAAATGCATAATATATCGTAGATATACAAAGATGGAAGTGTTAGAAATTTAAACTTTTTGAAAAACGGTATAGTAGTAGACTGATGTGGTCGATTGTGAGTATTGTGACAATCGAAAACATCTCCGTGGTTTGGAAGGTAATGTTAAACTTAAGTTTGACACAGTCTACTCGTTGAGGAGACGCATAGGACCAACTATGATCTATTTAAACAGCATAACTATAACCTTGTTATGATTTTTTTTCTATAAAGATTATGACGTTACATTAGATACTTAAATGCTGTTTATTATTCGTTAGGTTTATGTGCCATGCAGCGAGACGAGTAATATGCTTAGGTAGTTTACATTATATTTTCTTCATTTTTTTTTTCATTTTTTTTGGCAACAAACAGTCATATATATAAACATTTGGTAGGTAAAAATTAATTACAATAATAGACCTAATAGTGCCTAAAAGTAACATGCTATTAATACATATTTCTTACATGATCGGACATGATAAAGTTAGTGTGAACAATGGAGTAAACCTAAAATATATAAATTCAAAATTTCAGATAAGAATATTATAAGAAGCTAAATATTAATATTTGATTTTACATTTATGTAATTCATGTTTTACTAATTATTACATTCAGTTCTTGCTTAAATATGTTCAGTGAAATATGAAAAAAATCGATATCAGTAAATTCCCTATTGTAAGTGTTGGTGGATCGACAGAAAAATGAATTTCGAGTGTAATTTTTTTTGCATCGCGCGGAACAAACAGACGTAAACTACGAGAGGAGCGCACCGGCAGACGGGTTGGACCAGAAAAATATAAGCAACTGAGAAGTTCTGGTGAATCAATCATCGAGTTTAGTATTTTAAAGAGATAAGTTATATCACACATTTTAGGCCTGTCCGAAAGAGTTAATAGTTAAACTGAAACTGTTCATATTGATTTAAAAGGGATCGTATTATAAACAAAAGACTGTTTATTTCAATAAAAAACGACTATAGTTTCGCAAGGCGCAATATTAGCTCCATACGGGTGTTATCAGAGTTTATCGTATGACTATCGGCTCTTTATCGGTCACCGACACATACCGATTCGAAGTGTGTCGTGTTTGTGGCTCAAACATTGTCACAGCGGTTTCTTTGAAAACCGGAATGATAAAGCTGATTTTTAATGAGTCAATGTTGGCACAAATACCGGTTTGCACAAGATTTGTGCAATGCTAACTAATAACTATGGTTAGTATTGAATAAATTTTTAAGTAACGTATCTTAGTAACGTTTCTACGTTTTTTTGGGATTTTTTTCACCATAGAAGATAATTTTTAACGACGTACAAGAATCAAATAAAATTAAAGTAAATAGGGGCCATTTTTTCAACAGCCTATGGCATAGGCCTTACCTGTTGAAGATAAGATTATACTCAGGCTCAGGCCCAGGTCGATAGAGAGCCGTGGTAAGGCCAGTAACTAAACTGACAGTAGTCAGTCTCAAACAGCAGCAATGTTATCCAAATCTATTCAGCGATTAATTCATGTTTCAATAACTTCATTTTTACATATTAATTTAACTATGTATCTAAATGTTTTATTTGATGTCTCTATTAACCCATTAGGCTGGCCACATCTGTCGCAGAACTGATAAAAGGTAAAGTAAACGGGTTCTCGAGTGGAGACCACGCCTAGGCAAACGTAGTGTAGGACGCCACCCAGCTCGATGGTCCGACGACCTTAGGAAGATGGCTGGCAGTGGATGGATAAAAAAAGCGGGAGATCGTGCTCTTTGGCGCTCTTTGAGGGAGGCCTACGTCCAGCAGTGGACTGCAATGAGAGGATGAGGATGATGACTAACCCATTTAATTCAAACGTCCTAATTAATAACCCCTGCGCCAATACACTTTCAAGATTACCTTCAAAACTGGTGAATTCGTACTTTTAGCACTGGTTAAGATTCGTAGCTGTCTAGAAAACTTTTGTTAGTCAAGTGCCAGGAAACAAAACAGGCGTCAGCCAGGAACGCAAATCTTCCCGTAAGTTACTCCGAATGGAAAGCGCTGTTCAAAGCGATGCATTCTATAAAACACCGATAACACTGGCTTGCAGCGTGTTGTAGCTGCATGGTAGGGTTGCTGAGAAAAAGAAAAAAACGAGAAACTTTTTTTTCTTTTTTTTTAATGGCGGCCTTGACTCCATTATTTTGTGTCTAATAGTGTTCTCTGTATGTTCGAAAAAAAAACAATGGAATAAGAATGGCGCACACATGTGTGCGCGAACCGAGTTTGCAGGGTAAAGTAACAAATAACATTACTTTTTCATTGATGATTCAAAAATAATAATAGACAACACCATCGGTATTTTTTTGGATTAGGAAAGCATCTTTCCTATCCAACAATAAATAAAAACTGTTTATTTCAATAATTAAAGAAATAATAAGGTAAGTGCGAGTTGAACTTCCACACGAAAAGTGTACCGCTTGAAATTATAAGCAACATTGTTCGGTTTCTGCAATTTTACTTTTTCTTCATTACAACGCTTGTATGTATTGGCGCTATTACCTACGATATTTGAAAAAAAATGAAAACCATGTACATGGTAGCAATCTCGTAACAAATTATTCTAATGTTTTATTGTGTGCCAAAAAAAATATTCTTAAACAAAAAAGCTACGTCTTCATGAAAGTTTAAAACAATATACAATATTACAATTTACAGAGCATACAAAGAAAACTGTGCCAAAAAGACCCGATTTTGAAAAATTTATTTCAAAATCACAAACGTGTGTCAACCCTAGCATGTTGGTGCATAAATCTTTTCAGGAGTAAGTCTGTTTACTTTACTCTTCGCTTGAAAACTGCAGGTGTTTTGTGCGAAACGTGAAAACGTGTTAAGGTGATGTTTTTGTTTTGCTTATAAAATTATGATATCTGCAAAGGGTGGAAAGCATCGTAACTCACAATCTACGTAAATTGAGTACTCTAAATTAGTTAGGTTATCCAACGCCAGGCGGCTTAGGTACGTTATAAATATATTTTCTTTAGCAAACCTTTAGCGTTGCATTTTATTTACTTGCAAGCCGCATGTATAGCGATATTATGTTAGCGAATGGGCAATTTAAATTAGAGGAAGTAACGAAGTAGAAAATGAAGTACTGGAGACCTACTCTTTTTTTTTCCAAGATTAAGCCACCATAGACATTATTATTGCAAGACCTTACAAATTGTAACATTTTCAGAGGGATTAAGTCAAACTTGTTCTTTCCGTCATAATTTCACAGTTTGTTCTTTTTATAAATATTTTTATTCTTTATTTTATTATATAATATTAGTTACAGGTCCCTTGTAGACTAACGCCCAGTAAACATAAATAAGAATTAGGTAGAATTTGTTTCTAATACGATCCATCGTAAGAATTCGTGGTGGACACGAGTAAACAACAGGCTGCTTGTAATGCACTGACTTATTTTAACCCGGTATGTTCGAGTGGCGCCATAAAGCTATGGCACCACTCGAACATACGATGTATAAGCATACATAACTACGCTACAAACTCTAAGAACCCAATTGTCTTCCTACCGAAGTACCCAGACATGTCTGCTCTGGGGGTCTATTCCACCACCCCGTGTTTAATATTTGTCAATGTTCAAGACTGCTCGGATGGCCTCGTTCGCTGTTCAGTGTTCAATTTAACTGAACACGGCACACGCCGGCACGTCGCACCACCTCTGGAACACGCGCCCGCGTTATTGGTTCACGTAAAATTTACGATCCAGCAATAACCGGTTATAACTAGACGTAACCGGATTATACGCGTTCTGCCGTGCGCCCCAAAAAAATGGCGCGTAATGAGCGAAACGTGGTGATAACGTTAATATGGACTTTCTTACGCTTATTAAATGTGGAGAAAAGATAATGTAGACTTTTTTTAAACAAAAAAACAACATTTAGTCGTATTGAGAACATTCTCCTTTTTTGAAGTCGGTTAAAAATAAATGTTCAGTATCCAAGGTTTGTACTTGGTTATCAGTCGAGGATTCCAGACGTCCAAAATTTCTAGCTGGTTGTAACTCAAAGTTTTGCAGACTCATGTTGTAATTATTTAAGTCAAGAAATCTGCCTGCTACTCGCCGATAACCACAGTGATCCCTAATCAACCAAAGATTGGGCATTCCTGAATTGTTAAACAAAATACAGTTAAAGTATTTCTTTAAAAGTATATTTTAAATTGAAAACATAGCAAAACTGGGTACTATTTAAAAGGAATTTTATTGTAATATCGACGTGTTATGTTAAGTTTACACAATCGCGTATAAATAGTTAACCTGTTGATGCTAAGTAACTATATTTAAATCCACAGTTACTACTTCCAATCGACCGCCACTGCACTGGCAATACATAATAATTACTAATCTCGTTCCAACCCCTTCAATTCAACCCTACCGTCAAAGGCAGAGTAATTGTCACTTCTAACAATTTAAAGTCTACACCGCACAGTGTCACAAAACGGTTTGATTTTTGGACACAAAAGATGGGGGACTTTTATCCCGATCCCTATTATCGAGTCCGTATTCTCGATCCCTCAGAATTGGAGATCTATTAGTCATACCGTTCGACAGATGGCCAACCAATCATTAGTAACGAGATCCCCCATATTGTATATGTGTCAGTGATTGGAATTGTTTATCGGCGACAAATGTCACTTATTGTTATTATCGACTAGAGAACTGTGTCACCTATAAAATGGAATGAGGACATTATTACCAGTATAGTACAGATATGAAGTTCCACAGTTGTGTTTTGATTCTTTACTTTACTAACAAGTTTAGTGACTTAAGTATGTGTATAACACCTATAATACTATGTACTATGTTTTCAGATAAAGTCAAAAATATATTGACAGTAAAAAAGAAAAAAAAACTAACCATGGATCTTTTATTTTTTAAACAAACAACATTTACAAATCACGTCGATGATTCAACATGTTTTCCATTTATGCTTTAATAACTTTTTAGTTTTATATGGTCAGACACTCGTTGTCGAAAATCCGAGCCATTTATATCAAAATTGAAAAAGTTTAACACAATACATAAATATGTTTGTAAAACAGTGGGTTCATTATTAAAGGCATACGTTTGTGCTTAAAAAATCTTTAAATAATGTATTATTTTTACAAAAATTAACCAAAAAATAGTCTTCAGTATTTTTTTTTTTACAAAAATAATGCAGCAGTAGATGCATACAAACCTACTCTGTTAACAGTTTTTCAACATTTTAAAAAGACGGTGTTTT
The DNA here is from genome assembly GCA_950371115.1 of Anania fuscalis. Classification (NCBI taxonomy): domain Eukaryota; kingdom Metazoa; phylum Arthropoda; class Insecta; order Lepidoptera; family Crambidae; genus Anania; species Anania fuscalis. The sequence continues at coordinate 21,996,981 of OX493325.1, forward strand.
TATTTTTCCTGTAAATTATAATTCTTAACACTTAAACATTTACTAAAGTCACATTCAAACCAGTAATTTTAATAAATTTTAGTTCTATTTCAAATTTTTACAAAGCTTTAAAGCGAGCTGAAAATACATTTCGCTGTGCCCATGGGTTAGTGCGATAGGGTTTCAGCCCCGTCGCAGCCTCGTAAATATTTTATGGTGTGCACAGTGGTGTGTCTGTGATCACTCTGGATAGTTATTCGTGTCTAGGTTTACCAGACGTCAGGGTTAAGGGAGACATGTCTCTCTTTGGCTGGATTAAAAGTATCTTTTTACTTGTGTATTTATTCGCGTGTCGGTGTATCTTTGATTAATTTTTTTGACCAGTATTCTGCGTTAACTTACAGTTACACTATGATCTACGCGTGTAAATTGTTGTATTGTCAGGCAAGACAAAAGATGTGCCGTTGTTTATGGTATGGTGTCGAGGGACCATCTGTTAGGAGGATGATAGTCAGTATTAAAATAGTTTGTTACGGGATTGCTACCATGTACCTTATTTTTGAGTTCCCGATATTTCGGCACTGTTGCAAGCGCCATGATCACGGAGTAACTGAAGATCTTGCGGGTAAGTTGTTAAGGGCAAACATATCGGTCTACCCTCTTTCGCTGTCTTTTATTGCACGCGTCGGTACCATTGTCTACAAACTCACTATTTTCTCGCACCTGTTCTCGACACACAACACTAACAGTATCTGACCGCGACACAGCAGTTTGTTGTTTTTTCCGGTTTTTGCACATACGAATCACTGGATTCCAGACACTTGACAATTTAAACCCATCCTCGCGATTGAAATTTTTGTACTTTGTAATTTCAATCGCTTAAATAATAATAATAATCGCTTGTTTGCCCTTAACAACTTACCCGCAAGATCTTCAGTTACTCCGTGATCATGGCGCTTGCAACAGTGCCGAAATATCGGGAACTCAAAAATAAGGTACATGGTAGCAATCCCGTAACAAACTATTTTAATGTTAGTGACCATGAAAGTTTAAAACAATATATTGATAGTCAGTAGTTCTAACAAAACGGCTAGTTGAGTTTAATTTAATGAAATCAATCGGGGTATCACATTTGTTTTTTTTTTCTATTTCAAAGTAATTACTAGGTTGGACGGACAATTGTATCATCGTTTTCACGCAGTCATCCTATGTCTGTCTCCTATTTACAACGTACAGTCGAGCGAAATGTTTTGAATTTCATTTTCCGAAAACTGTTGTTCGGACATGGTCACCCGAGTTATGCGTTCCATTTTTGTCTAGTAAAACTGAAGCGATGGTTTAAACCTAGTATTACCTGTTAAAAACGACTAAGTGCATGTCGAAATCGTGTGCCGAGGGTTCTGTACACAGATAGATACATTGCAATGCTTACGTAATAGTTAATTCGGTTTGTTTGCTCTCAGTTCGCCCGACTCACACTTCGTCGCGCAAATTAATAAGTAATAATATGTTCCAAGAGAGTTCCATTTTCGAATTACGAAATATTTTTATATATAAGGTCCGATTTTATTAGTGTTCATCCTGTTAACCTGTGACTATATAGGTGAAAAGCAATCGTAAAAACCAACTTTCAAATGTCTATCATAAAAACTAAAAAAGTTAAAAATAAATTACAAACTAACAACATCGACTTCATATTGCATAAACTCGTCCTATCTTCAACTCTTTCTCGCTCTGTACAAGGGGAAGAAATAAGACGGATAATCAGATGGTTAAACGTAGCAAAGATAGGACGAGTTTATTCAATATGAAGTCGATGTTGTTGATTTTTACCTTTTTTAGTTTTTATGGTACACATTTGAAAATTGGTTTTTACGATTGCTTTTCTCCTATATAATCAAAGGTTAACAGGATGAACACTAATAAAATCGGACCTTATATATTTAAAGTAGTCAGGAAGCTGGCTAACTATTCTTATCATACAGCAAAAACATAATTTGTTTATGTCATAAAATCCTTTGTAACGCACATACATCATATGAACGGCTGAATAAACTTTATTTTAATTATAATTTACACAATTTTCACAACCAAGCATGGTGAATTCTTAACCTGTTGTCCGCTGCATCTGTCTGCAGCTGCTCTCGCTTTGACTATGGGTTTACAAGACTATTGTATCATACCCAAAAAATCCGTGCCGATGATCTTTGTTTAGCTTCTGTAGCTCTATCAATAGAAAGATTTATTATACAGGGTGGCCTATTTAAATCAAGCCAACTGTTTTTTGTTACAATGCGTCGTGATAACATAATAAAAATAACCTTTTTTGGGTTTTTGGTAAAAAAAAACTTTAGTCGCATAAGACTAAAGTTTTTTAATTATCGAAATTTTATTTTTACATGTGTGTCCATTTAAAGTTATAGATGGGCACAACATGTATAAAAAAAAAATTAAAATCGGTACAGTTGTATTTTTATCGATGATCGAAAAATAATTGGTTTCATGTCGTCCCCATCTGATTCCGATTGAAAGGTCGTCCTATTGTTTCCGAACGGCCGCTTCAGCGATGCCGATTGCTTTTAAAATGAAGATAGCTTCGAACAAAACTTCCAAGTAAGAAACACTCAAGGACTTTGGATTTTTTCATAGACCATTTTTTTTTGGGCATTTGAATTCATGTTTCGCAAATAATTGTGGTTACATTCGGTCATGTTTCGACCCTTTACGTTAGTTAATACAATGATAAAGGGGAGATATTATATATACTAATAAAGCAAGGAATTTAAAAACATATTATTTTATAATATTTCAATTGCTTATGATCAGTTAGGCAAAGAATTGATGCATTCGAGATGTGGTGCTGGAGACGAATGCTGAGAATACCTTGGACTGCAAAACGCACCAAATGGATCAATTCTAACCCAGCTCCAAAAAAAAAACTCCCTTGTCCACCGTGTGCCGACAACGTATTCTCTCATACTTTGGCCACACCATACGCAGAGGCGACAAAAATCTTGAAAAATTGATCATGGTTGGGAACACTGAAGGCAAAAGATCGCGCGGCCGTTCGCCAACAAGATGGGCCGATCAAATAAAAGACTCGTCATCTGGATTTTACTCGGTTGTAAGAGACGCGCTGGACAGAAACCGGTGGAGGCAGATCATCCGCTCCAGATGCAACCCTAATGCTGACCACGATCCTCAGACATGAGGGACCGACCCGAGAGAGAGAGATGATCAGTTATTAGGTCTATTGAATGGATTAGTACAATATATTGCCTAATTAATACAAAGAAATCGATAACACTACACACATAATTAGACTTTTACAACGTAATTTCTAATTTTAGGTAATTCTATAGTTTTATATCGATTCGATAACAAACAGATTTAATTAAACTTCATGCAATCAAAAAAATCACGGAAACCCTAGTCATATCTAAAGTGACGAAATATAACCCTTACACTGCGTGCTCATTGTATTTTACTCAAAAAACGGATTAAAACTAGCAAAATGTAGCATTTTCAACACGCTACAGCCGGCGGGCACAGCCACCACAATAAATACTGTCACCCTAAAAAAACGACAATAACAATTCACACAACGAGATAAGTAAAAATACGAGCTTGTTAAACCGTAAAAAGTAATAATGGGGAGTCGAAAGTCAACAATGCCGGCAGATTCGCGGTGAAATTATGCACGCTATTATGACGGCGGCCATTTTTGTGACACCCGGTCGAGTAGAAGTTAGAACCCAAGTACGATATGTCGATTCGAAATAGTAGTTCGGAAAGAGGGTTAAATTTTAAGTCTTTTCTGTGAAAACTCTTATTGAATTACTTGTAAGTATAATATTTTGTTATCGACTCAAAAACATAATAAAATATTTTTATGAATAGTTTTACAGATAAATTTAAATGAATTACAACTGTTAGTTCGACATTTATTAAATTGATGAAACATAAATATCAACCACAAATTCTTCGAGTATGAAAGTGATGATTTTAAAGTAATTACTTCAAAATCATCACTTTAATATAAAACTTGTATTTTTTAAATTTACGTGTAATGGTTACCTAATAGATTTTTACCAATATTGTGCACTAACTTATACAGAATGTGAAAGTTCCACTGCAGGTTTCTGATTCACCCTGTGTAAATAATTGAAACAAACAAATTATGTACATCGTTAAACGTACTTACACAAAATAATATAAACGACATAACACTTTCGTCTCTTCAAAGTATGCCTTCAGTATTATATTAATCTTTTTAAGTTTTTTTTTGCTCGCAGGACTGATGGCCGTTGGGGCAGGAAGGTCCTTGAATGGCGGCCGCGGGCCGGAAGGCGTAGTGTTGGTAGGCCCCCCACAAGGTGGACCGACGATCTGGTGAAGGTCGCGGGAAGCCGCTGGATGTGGGTGGCACAGGACCGATCTTCGTGGAAATCCTTGGGGAAGGCCTATGTCCAGCAGTGGACGTCTTTCGGCTGATGGATGGAAGTTTTTTTAAAGAAATAAGCTACACATTCATCCATATGTAAATACCCGACCCTCATATTTTTATTTTGAAAAAATAACACTGGCTGACACGACTTGCCGACGACAAAACAAGATTTTATAGGAAATTGTCTGTAATATAAATTTTTCTTTACATTCAATGGAAACACAGGTAAGAAGATTAAGACTAGTTTTATTTTGTCTTATTTAAACACGACTGATATGATAAATACTTAGATAACATGATTAATAGATAAGTAGGTATAAATACAACTCCATAGTGATGTCGATGATCTAATTACAGAGCAATCAAATTAATCAACTAGATTTTGCTTGGTTGACGAATCACAAGACACTATCATTGATTTAGCAGTCTGATAATGAGTAACGAGAATAAAACGTTCGTTCGAGTCGAGACGAACATCGATATTGGCCATCGTTCGTCGATTGATATGAGCGATCCATTCAATTAAATATTCAATTGCTAGCAGCGCCCCGCTGCGGCGAGCATTGTAATCCGCGCCTAGCTATTAATTCCGGGCGAACATACAAATTACGAAATGCTCCTTGGATCTGTCATAGATTATCTAACGGTAAAACGTGACGGTTTAAGCCTAACTTTCATCTTTCTCTGAGAAGGTTCGTTACCTTTTCAGGGTAATGTTAGAATATTATAGTATTATTTAGGTTATCCATAAATAATTAAAATGTTTATACCTACAAAATTGTACCGTATGCATGCAGTATGAATTTCAAAAAAGTATTTTTCAGTCTTACAAAATATTCAAGCATTGAATGAGAATTCAAGAATGTAATTCTGGACGTTTTTACCCTAGAGACTAGAACATTTGCCTAATATCTAAAAGAGCAATTTTATTTATTCTAGAGAACAAATGAAAAACATTATTCATGGATCTCTTTAGTGAGAGGCCTACAAAATCTTTGCGTAACTCAAGCCTACTCTATGCTCTTATTAAGTGCGCGAGTACGCCATCAAACGTACCCTGTTATTACAGGCCAAGACGAGGCCCGGTCGGCATTACGAGCAATTATGACCGTATCTCGACACGGAGCGGGCATTTCAGTGGGCGTGGCGGTTCTACATTTGAATGACAGCGGTCATTCTTTGCCCGCATTCGAATTTCAAAAAGGATGTTTTGTTTTGTTAACGGCCTGTTCTATTATTTTTCAATTTGTTTTCTTGATTGTAGCCGGTGATTGCCAAAGAGTCATTGTTTCTAATGAATTTAGGGGTTAGTTAAAATAAATAACAAGTTAAATCTTTGAATAGAGGCATGCTCAATGCAAAATTTTAAACGTTGCTAAGTAAAGCCCACGCAATAGATTTAATGCTATAATAATATGATGAGTTGTGATAAAAATACTATAGAACGATCTAATGTTGGTGCAATGACCTAAATGAACGTAGACTACGGTTATGTAGTTTTATTGTATCCAAGGAACTGAATTTGGCAAGCCTGCTTAAAGAGATCGTATAAAATTTTATACCAGTTTCATTAGATAGCGCAGTTAGAAACTTGATTAATAAAAAAAACCTTTATACGGGAGTTACTCCATTAAAAATCTGCCGTAAGTTTTAAGAATTTTATAATGAAGTGATAGCGATCTAGTAGTCAGCAATATACCGTTTATTACTATTCCCAAGTTTTAATATCGCGGTTCAGGCGACCTGCCACTACTCTTTTATGGCGTTGCATCGCGATGCGTATGGTTTTATGAATTCCAATATTATGTGTCGTTATACTTTTAACGACCTTGATCGCGGTTGCTTGTAAACTTTTTTATGAAAGGAAGATGGTGATATTCTTTTAAAAAAACGATAACCGTTTCTGAACCTGATAATCATTGGTAAATACTATTTTTCGCGCAAAGGCATTGGTGCTATTATGCCGGTGTTCCAACACCTAAGTAAACATTACCTGTTTAAAAAAAAGTAAAAAAAAACGTTTTTTCTAATAAATTAAAAAATTTTTACTGATTGCTAGTATCCAATTAAGGTTGTTTTAATTTAACAGATAAACTATTAACATTAAGTGTATTAAACAATTTTGACAACAATTAACACACGTACAAAAACTCCGATTAAGTTTTTAGCCAGTCCCACTTTCTACCATTCCTAATTAAATAAGTCCATTCCATGCATTCGTAATGAACGTAAAAATTAAATATTTCGTGGCATTAGTAGAAAGGGGTCGGCTCAAAATGATTAATGAGTTGATAGTGGCGCCCTCTGCTCATTATTAGCATACTTTCATGTATTTTTATAGTTTTATTAGCTCTCGGTTATTAAACACCTTAATTGGGGCTCAGATGGTTCGTTTCATCAAGGTTTTAGGGATGGATATTATAAATATTTGATTGTGATTTTTTAAATACTTTGGAAGTGTAAAAATTTTAAGGTTTTAGTTTTTAATTTGAAAAAGAATATACTAAATACATAAAAACGGCAAATTTTAACTCTTTTTACCATTTTTAATGAATTATTTGTGATAATCATAATACTGGTACCGTCGTTGTTTTTGCTCAAAATTATTTATAATATCTATTATTTATACCCAAACCGAGCAGTCTAAGCACCGCTTGGTACGTACCTAGTGCCTACCATGGTGACTAGAAAACGGGACACATTTTTAATGTATTTTAATTAAACAACCATGATTTAGGTACAAATGTGATACGCTTTTTTAATGCAAAACGCACATTACCAGTTAAAAAAAATGGTTTCAAAGATATAGGCATAACTTTTTTGATCTCACAAATAAATCAGAATTTTTGAGTTTAATTACTGGTTTGTAATAAACTACCGAACTAACAATAGCTGTAAACCCAATAATAGCTAGCACTTAATTTATTTAATAATAGACGAGGAGGTACGAAATGTAACAAATGTAAAAATATATTTTAGACAATATTATAAAATATTAAGGTATGTTTCTTACAATCCTGACATAATTATAGTACCGAATAGTCGGTATTGGTCAATATTTTATAACAGAATATTTAACCACCGACCTATTTCCAAGCACTTACATAACACGCTAAAAAATCAATTCGATAAATCACACTCCAGATATCGAGTGACGCAATATATCGGTCATCAACTCATCACTAATCCGTTTCGAAAGTGTTTCACTTTTCCGGTCGGTTTAATTGAGATAACCATGGTGCTTCTGTTACTTTAATCTTTGATGAGGATTCGTCGGATGTTATTAAAATTATATGGCCTATTTTATGTATTTTCAATTAAATATCTCATGTGATTTAGAAGAAAGTGTTCCGTGAAACTAAATCACTAATAGTAGTAGTAGATGTACCTACTAGAATGAGTCAATCGAACTTATCGAACGTAAGTATGACGTGAGTAAAGCTGGTTTTAATGGGCGGATTTAGCAAGAGAATTATTTTAAAACATGGCCTATTTTAAATAAGAAATGAAATATGGTCTATTTTCAAAAACGTAATACTTATGTGTCAATTTCCGTGACTCTTTGCGGTAATTGTATACTAAATATACATCAACTATTGACTAAAATTGATACATAGGTAAAATGTTACTTAATCTAAGTAACTGTTCATCAGATTTTAATAAATCTTTAATTAGTATTAATAGACTTTCGGGAAAGACATAGGCTTTATAAATTTTATCTAAATCGCTTTCAACACAAAGGGTTCCCGATTATGATTCTTTCTTTTTTTGACAATTCTATTTCTCATATTAAAATCTTGAAGCAACATATTACAGGTGTATACAAAATTGGCCGTTCGGTATTATAGTCGCGACATTGCCAAACTTGAACGATAAATACGTAAAAAGTGAGTGCAAAGTTTCGCCGTTTGGGCCTGGGCCAACTAAAGGCACATCGACTAGAGAATAATCCTATCCATTATTTATGATAAATACCAAGTTAACATTCATTTTTCTACATTTTTAATGGTCCACGTATAATCATAGATAAGTTTTTTTTGTAAAATACTTATTCTTACACGTCCTTATTCAGATTACTGATAAGTACCTAGTACCTACTTACTTTCGATCTTCCGATAAATCTGAATATCCACTTTTTTCATTTAAAAATAATTGTGAAATGGCGGACTTATTACGAAGAGGCCAATTAACACCGAACTATTAAAACTAGTTATTAAAAAAAATTACTCGTGTTATTATTACAGTGAAATTCGTAAAAACATTAAATTCATATTTAATTTGGCTGACATATTATTATTCGCGAAGTGTGACCGAGAAATAAAGAAAGGCACATACCCCTTGTTCCGAATTGCGCTAGAGGAATTATTAACACGAATCCATATAAATGCAGTAGGTAGGTAAAAAACCCTTTTTTGTGTAATATTTGTAGCTCTTATATTTGGTTGGTTTCGCCGGAATGCGGCAATCCTGAGCATGTTACAAAATAAAATACATTGTATTGTTTTTAAAAAGACATTTGCCATCTAGTTACTGTATTTTTAATAGAATATACAAATGATAAATAAATATACAATTTAACACTGCAATATTTTAATACTTTATTAAAGAACGGACACTTAAACCGGTCCAAAATTAAATTAAAGTTCAAGTGACTTAATATATTCATTACATTAGTTCAGTAAGTAAATGTTCACAACGAAGCGAGCTAATTAAATTCAAGAAGATATAAAAAAGCTGTGAAGTTGGTCCGTAGCTGAGGGTTATTTGGTTTGTAGTAAATATTATTTTCCGTTAAAATTAAGAAACTATGTAAATATGGTGAACTTGGGAAAGTAAGGTGCTGCAATATTTCAACATTAAATCATTAGTGCGCAAAATACAAAATCAAATAATTCTGTATCAAATATCATGACGTCTGCAATGAGAATAATTCAGTCCAATTATTTTATATAATTATTATAACTTTAATTAGTTACTAACAAACATGGCTTTGTCATCTATCTGAGACGATCATAAGAAAATTAAAACTAGAACTTGACTATTAAGTAAATTAAAACAAATTCTGAAGCGTGATAGAAGTTATTTTGTCAAATGAAACTAATTTAATTAAACTTCAATTAGTTTGGTTTTCAATGCATTAAGTTTGTATCATTGCTTGCAATTAAAAATATTAGGATACTTTAATTTATACCGTCCTAAAAAATAAACTTCAATTCGATGTAGGTTTTTTTTATATGTTACCCGATATCTTTTAGAAGGTAATATTTATACCTTAATAAAAAAATACCCCTAGGTTTAAAAATAGGGAATGAAATTAATCTGTGCCGTGTGGTGCTGGCACGTTAAAAGAATTGCACCACCCCTTCTCTTCCTATGGGTGTCGTAAGAGGCGACTACAGGAGAACCGCCACAAGAAGACGGGCAGCAGCGTCTTCTCTCCACCATTAGCTAAACTGCGATCGTCAACCCGCCTGCCAAGCGTGGCGATAATGGCAAAATCCTCCTTTTGGAGAGGCCTGTGTCCAGCAGTGGACTGATATAGGCTGGTGATGTGATGATGTGGTGATGTGAAATAAATCTGTAGCAGGTTTTTTAAGTAGATTTTAAGTTTTTTTTATAGTAAAAATGAAACTTTAAATTCCTTTCTCGGATTCAAAATATTTGTTATTTTATATTTTTTAAATATTAATCGTATTTTTATACTTGATTACTTTCTTCAAGAGTTTAATTTAAATACATCAAATTACCGTATTTGTAGCATTACTTACTTAATTATAGCCAATTACCAACAAGACCAATGTGTATACTTTCGAGACTAAAAACGTCAGTGTTTTAACTTTTAAAGCACTCAGGAGATTTACTTTTTTTACTTCTTTGCATAAAAGCCTAGTCTTTGATTAAGTACTTTTATCTAGTGTTGTATATTATACGTTTCTGCTTTGTATGCCATAATTAAATTATTAATATCTATTAATATATATAATATAATTGGTGTTGACGGTAGTATACTACTCAGCTATACATATAGCTACAACATTGATCAGAATACGCTGGCTTTGACAGCGAGAAAAAACACTTGAGGAATTTCATCTTGTCACGTGACGTCCTCGGTAGCTTAGTGGTCAAAGCACTCGCCGGGTATGCGATGGGACGTGGGTTCGTGTTATTTATCTTCTATTAATATCTAGTTTTACACAAACAAGCTTTGGTTATTGAATTTTTTAATTGGTTTTTACAGTGAAAAAGTTTAAACTATTTTTGACGGTCTGGTGAAATGTTAAACAGTTTCAGATATTGCCCTTTGGTCTACAAAATGTGTCTTTGTGGAGCGTGTTTTACAATGTATCTGACTAAAAACTGATGGCAAAAATAAAGCAGGTGTACCTAATTGCTATGTCCTATTTGATAAAAGTTGACGAGAATATATCTCCACTGCTGTGCTGTAAAACCTATATATAGTGGTTAGCTGATAACTGAGTGGCTTAGTTAGAAACTGTAAGATATAATTAAAATTAATTACACATGTTTTTTTTTTACAAATAACCTCCCCGGTCGGGTCAATATAGGAAACGAACTTTTTTATATTGTCTCGGGTCTTGGTGTTGTGGTGCCGTCGTTGTTTCTGATTTCTTTAACACAAGTGCTTTAGCTACATATCTTAGGATCAGAGCAATGTATGTGATGTTGTCCAATATTTATAACCTAACAGTGCTCCTAAGAATGGCACATTGATATCGATAGATCTAGTAAAATAAATAATAATAATAAATAATTTGTTTCCACAATCACACCAATTATCTAGCCCCAAACTAAGCAAAGCTTGTGCTACGGCGACTAGATAACGGATAAACATACTTAAATACGTTTATAAACATCCATGACTTAGGTGCAAAATGCTCGTGCTCATCACACTAACATTTGCCCCTCGCGGGATTCGAACCCGCAACCGCCAGGCATTGTAGTCCGGAGCGCGAACCACTACACCAGACGGTCGTTATTAGTAAAAGCAATTCAGTTAGCCTTAGCATAAGTTATAACGGATATTGCAAACTTTTAGCTACAGTTTCACCATCACTACTCCACTCGCAGCCGATAAAAAACAGCCATTTTGTTTGTAATCCGAATCACGTGTGCCGTATTGATAAGTCGTTCCTACGTGCGTCTTGCCGGCAGTCGCGCCTCCAACCAACTTCAGTTCAGACGAGCATATTTTCGCTAGATATTTCTTTAAATATGTGACTAACTTGCTTTAGAAACGAGCATTAGATCACCTTATTACAATCTCTTGGCTTCGGAGCTGTAAATCTGTTGGCCTTTAAAGTTTCAATGCGAGCGCTATAGTGCCAGTTTTAAGATAGTTTGAACTTTGGATCCATTATTTTATCTTCGACACCGTCTTGTTGTCTAATGGTTCGCGCTCTAGACTACAAGTCACTCTGGTCACGGGTTTTAATCCCGTAAGGGTCTATAGTGTAGTGTTGAGTATGAGCAAGACAATCCTAATTTTGTACCTAAGTCACGGATTTCATTTTTAGGGTTTCGTACCCAAAGGGTAAAACGGGACCCTTTTACTAAGGCTCCGCTGTCCGTCCGTCTGTCCGTCAGTCCATCCGTCCGTCAGTCCGTCCGTCCGTCCGTCCGTCCGTCCGTCCGTCCGTCAGTCCGTCAGTCCGTCCGTCCGTCTGTCTGTCTGTCTGTCTGCCTGTCCGTCTGCCACCAGGCTGTATCTCATGAACCGTAATGTTAGAGAGTTGACATTTTCACAGATGATGTATTTGTATTGCCTCTATAACAACAAATACTAAAAAACAGAAAACAATAAATATTTAATTGGGCTCCCATACAACAAACGTGATTTTTTTGCCATTTTTATGGAAAATGGGACGTAACCCTTCGTGCGCGAGTCCGACTTGCACTTGGCCGGTTTTTTTATCTTCGACGACAGTCTTGTTGTCTAATGGTTCGCGCTCTAGACTACAATAAGGTGGTGGTGGTGGAAAACTATCTTATTTTGTACCATAGTCACGGATTTCATTTTTATATGTTGAAATAATGCTTAGCTGTTGTCGCCATTGTAATACTCCTTAGTTTGTGGGATTCGGGTCGTTTTTATTTCTCTATCACTTATTTAAAAATAATGGGTCCTACATAGCTGAAGAACTAACTGTTAAAAAGTCATGGCCCATGGCATTTTGTCAGTATCGCTTGCGCTTGTGATATTTGCACTCTTAAGCAATTCTTCATTATGCAACACGATAAAACTCGTAATCATTTAACATCATCGGTTTAACATTTCATTTATATCGACTTTAAGCTCAACAAAGCAATTCTTGCAAGTCTTAAAACATTTGTTTTAAGGTGCAAAATCAATCAACCTTGTAAATATTAGGAAATTCTTATATACGGCCCGAGCCGCACCTCAAACATATCGTTTGTTAATTGGTTTATTTTTGCAATAAATCACACTGAGAAATCTCTTGCTAGAACCGAAAGAGATAAAGAGGGTCACTTGTCCCAGCCTGGTGGGTCACCTTCCCCTACCAATACATAAGGTACAGTCGATTTCAGTAGTTCAGATAAGAATTTCGCTGTACTTTTATTTATTAAAGCTGAGAAATTATTGGGTACTTTAGGTAACGATAAAAGATTGTTTAGTTTATTACCGGTTTATTCACGCCGCAGTTTGTTATTGAGGGCCATTTGGCAATCTGGTAACATTTAGTTACATTGAGCAACTGTTGCAGACATTCTTTGTTTTTGATGTTACCCAGTAACACTTGGGAGGAAACATTGCGCAACAACTTTTTGTTGTTAATTTTAACTGCGGTCTGGATGCACCGTATAAAATCCATTAAAAATCGATGATACAAAATGTGATAATTTTGAAAAACAACAAAAATGATCGATCAAGGGGGAAACCATAAACTCTTAAAACAATCTCAAACCTGACAAATCTTGTCAAATCTGTAAAATTTCGTACGTAATGACAGATTTGAGATTGTTTTAAGAGTTAATGGTTACCCCGCAGAGCTAAATGTTACAAGGTTTTATTACTAACATGATAACAATAGGCTACATCACACGCTTCATTTGTTTTACGAGTTCACTACTTCTACTGATCCTAGTATATTGTGCGCCTACTAACCTCTTTTGATAGGCTTCGTCTAAATTATCGCGATCCGTCTTCACCAAATTGTGGATCCGTTTTTGTTCGTTTTATCTGATAGAACACTTTTTTGAACCAATGTTTGGCACCATTCCTTTGTTCAAAAATCGATTCTAAATAACATAAGTCAAGGCAATGCTTATTCTTATCCAAACGTAGCGATGTGGCCTACGCTTATTTCTATTTTTAGTATTGACAATAAAGATGAGGTAATAATTTTATAATGTCATCGTTTATATAGGTCTCACAGTATCAATGAAGAAAGATAAACCGCAGACGATAAAGATTACATTTCGCACCTACCGTTTAAGAAAAATATTATCCGTTAAATAAAAGTACGTTTTAAATGAAATTTGCTCGAATTTATTTAACCTAAAACATTGTCTTAATGATTTCTAATAATTTAGTTCCAATTTTATCGTCAATTGCAGACATTTACGCAGCAAAGTACGAGTAGTTTAATATAAACACAACTTAATTTATGATTTCAATTTATTTATTGAAGGATGAAATGATAGAAATATAAAGTGCATTTTATCACCTGAGCTTGAATGAGATATTAACGCACAAACCGTAGACTCTCCTTATTATACTTGATACTTGTAAGTCAGCTTACCGCCGTACGATCATTTTCAAATAATTGACACCTTGTACTGTACTCTACATAACGTACAAAGATTTTATTTCCCATTACAAGTTAGAAGTAACAGGCTAACGCAAATGACGAACACCATTCACTTCTGAGAATTAGCACCTTTGAAGTTATTGCGTCTCTTTTTAAGCAGTAATAAAAGAGGAAGAGAGCGATATGGAGAACGCAGGTGTGTTTGCAGCCACGTGATTATTGGGTGCCACTTTTAACAACTCATGCGCATGGCTTTGTTAATAATAATTGAACTAGGGGCTTGCATTTGTAAATGTTGAGGAAGTAATAAAAGCACAATACAATAAATTGTGAAATGCGGGTAATGATTTTCTAACTAGGTATGTTTTAATTGATAACAAGTACAGTTCTTCCAGTATTATGTATATTAGTAAACTCATGGCAATAATGTTTTGGTCATGTACGTCTGAAAAGAGGTGTAAATAATTTCCGCGACATTGGTACGCATATTAATTTAAGGCCTTGATCTTTAAAAGATAAATTTAGTAAATAAAATACATAATTAATATTAAGATAATGTATTAATTTCAACAAGTTGAGCTGAAACTGACTTTGGATGATTAATATGTAATGCAACAGCTTAATCTTAAAGGTTATGTCTACCCTAAAGTAACTACATCAATATTACGAGTTTTAAATTTTAAGAAAACAAACTCTTATCCGGTCTTTCTAAACGCAATTCTAGCTTCAAAACTGAACCAAGCCCAGACCTACACCAACTGCATCTCATGAGTAATAAAAATGAAATGTTTGTTTTAAATTTAGCCACCGCCATGACAGCTGTCAGTGCCCTAACGACCAACCCGGCAAATGAACCGTTAAAAATATCATTTTGCCGTGTTCTAAAAATGTTTGCTTTGTTATAATTTCTCTTTCCATTTAGTTTCGGTCAATTAATCGTTACATTACATCATGTGTGTTATTGAATTAGGCTGCGGATGCTAAAGCAGACTGACTTTTTATGTTTGTAACAACCACCATTAATATTATGAAGATGTTTCTTTACATTTAAGGAATTATTTTTATCGTCACTTGACATTATCGACATAGGTGACGTACAAAAAACTATCAAATCGATATTTTGTAGAATTTAAGGCTTACAAATATACCCTAATTGAATTAAACTAAGTTTAACTATAATAATACTTAGTTTAGTTTATCTAGTGAATAACATATTTAGTGTAACCACGTATGTTACGCGCATCGAAACCTACAACCGACATCATAGCTATATTCACATATGTTTGGTCGACAGCACGTGTTAATTCGTGTAACGCAACCACGGCTGACGGCATCTCTTTGACTACGATAAACATGTAAGCATCTGGCTTTTTGAACTCAACATTTAATACATTCCCTCTAAAGTTCTTAAAAATAAGGTTCACATTTGTAAAAAAACTTGATCGATGTAACTTCAGTCCTGCGGCTTTGGATTATATTAGTGAAATTTATTTAATGATTACAATATACATCGTGTTTCTTCTTAAACAATTTTATCATTTATCAATAGCATTATGTTACCTATTTATTTCTTGCACTTCAAATCTCAATTATAAAATATCAGCCATGTTGATTTAAAAAACCGGCCAAGTGCGAGTTGGACTCGCGCACGAAGGGTTCGGACGGAAGACGGACGGACGGTCGGACGGACAGACCGACAGACAGACAGACTGACAGCGGAGCCTTAGTAATAGGGTCCCGTTTTACCCTTTGGGTACGGAACCCTAAAAATGCGTGTTAATTTACTAGGAAACATTTTAGCTTTTGGAAACAAAATTAAAGACATCTATCAACACATTTTTTATCAAAGGCGCTAAAGAAACCCACCCAGTTTCAAATTTTTTTATAATGTCTTTTATGCACTCACGAATGTCTGCCACCTGTCGTCTTAAGTCGATGCTTTCACGAAATCAATAAAAAAAGCCACCGTAAACGTTCTGTTTAAGTAAAAACCCATTAACAACAACATTAAAATAACGTAAGTAAACTCCCAGAATGCGGGGCCCGAGTTTATTACTTGTTTTTATACCAGCCCCCATAATATTCGGTTGTAAAATTACGTTGCATCGTTTCATTATTCAGTGACTTGCCTAATTTTAACGACTTTAATTGAGCTGTAAATTAAGTAAATTAAGAATTCCAGGCAATTAAGTCCGGGACATGTGAAAACGCTTTATTTTCCTACCATTTGGTCTTAGCTCTTCAACTAGCGTTGCGCGTGAGCGTTCTAATTGTGTTTTCCGTGGCAATGTTACCAAATTTGTGATAACCCGACGACATCGGACAGTTGTAGGAATAACCATTAATATTTATAAGCTTATGCACCGATAGCATAATTTTACATTCGATTCCAATTCAAATATTCAGGTAAATGACGGTTTAACAGCCTAGGAATTACAGATTAGGGAGATTCTAAGAATTTGCATATCTTAAACCGTGAATACTTGCCGTTTATTTCCAACGGCAGCCATTTCTTTTAAAATTATGTGTAAAAGTTACAAAATTCGTAAAAGTATTGATAATCCTGATACTATAAATGATAATCTGTGACTAAAAACTAACTCGATTTTAAGTAATAAATAAAAATCCATACAAATACACCATGCAAATGCCATGTCGCTACAGAACTTACACTAAATGCCATCGACCGTGTGTTTGACAGTTTGCATAATAATTACAGAATATTTTGACCTTCAAACACCGTTCAAAGTTTATGTTTACAAAACTCATTAAAATACGGTGTCAAGTTTACATGGCCATCGTAGCTTGTAGTGTGAGAATCTCAATGTTGATGTTTAATAAGTTAAATTTAAATGAGGGAAATTTGAGACTGAGAATGAATGACAAGGGGATTAATAAATTATGTAACATTAATCGAACGACCCGATGTTTTAAATATACCTACCTGCATTCATACTTGCAATTCATGTTCCGGTTTTTATTATGATAGATTAAGTTTGGATAAATCAATCTTCTGACGTGTTCCATAAGTAAGGCCCTGCTGATTATTTTCCCTCACTTTAGGCTGTTCTGTGACATTTTTGGCATTAAGCCTATTATTATCATAATATCATTTTGGATAGCTCGTTATACCGTGGGGTTTTTTTTTAATATTTTTTTTATGAGCGCTATGTTGATGAAAGCTTTACTACTGTATATGTATAATGCTGTTGTTGGTTATTAACTTAAACTAATAACTTAAACTTTATCTTAGATATTACCACGATCGCTTACGTAAATCAAAGTTAGGCTTAGTACCTAAACACCAAAACGAGGAAAATTGCGCGTAAAACCCGTAATCTAAGTAACATGAATAGAATCATGGTTAAAGAAAGCAGACCTAAATAAAAATGTCGACGATGTCATAATGAATTTACGTAAACGTAAATTGGGCAGAAAGCGTACCAGAAATAAAGGTGATTTATGTGACAAGATCGCAAAAGGAAAACTAGATAACATAGTTAGGAGATGAGTGGTCGGGCCCGGGTAACCAATTACCGCAATTTGCCATAATACTCCCAAACATATAAGATTACATCAAACTAAACGTAGTTGGATATGCAAATACGTGGAAGATAATTACAGAGAAATGTTCTGAGGATCTTTCACAACTTGGGCTTGGTTTGCATATTTCAACAGTAGATGCTAAACGATAACCTTGTGACCAACTTTGTAATGTGAGTAATGTAAACTTTATGAACATAACAAAAACACACAACGCTGTTCATTTATAAAGCCACGAATCAGAATAACAGCTGAGCAATCACTTGACAATTCGGAGAATTTACGGATTGAATAATGTCTGGTGTGGATTCAAACATTATTTTATTACGATCATATTATTTTGTAACATTTTAGATATTAAAGTAGAAATTTAGAGCGTTTCAACACACACCTTACAAAGCACTTAACGAGCATTTGGAAAACAAAGGCACACCGCTGCTAACAAAACAAATTTATCTATTGTTCCTTCTGCTAAATCCCCAACAGTAGGTCATGATTCACGCCTCCAAATATCGTGAAAAGGCTTTGCTATAAACAAAATTTTGTTACCCTAAGAATCCTTAGGGGCAACAATTCGTTTGACTTCTCAATAAATTAAAAGGGTGCCAAGATTAGCAGTCTTCAGCCTTAAACAGAATCTTCATTTAACTCATCAAGATATGAATTCAACCTGAAGAAATAAGGAATTTATTTATTAAATTTGAATTTGAACATTAAGTCAGAATTTAATATTAGATACATTTTAATTATATTCAGAAACATTAATGTTTGAGTTATATTCATCTGCAGCTCGTATAAATTAACATAATGTGATCTTTGAAATAATTACAGAAAAATTATGCAAGATCTATTTTCAGTAAAGTTTTAAAAGCGAGCGTAATCTTAAAATGCTCATTGGAGCTTTACCTTTAGGAATAGTAAAGCGAAATTTACATAATGAGCATTGGAATAAGCGAAACTATATGAAATTACTCGGTTTATTATTTTAAACAAAAAAAGGCTCCAAAAACGTGAGTTTGTTTTTTATACTGTTACGTACGTAGCAGTATCACAGAAATGAAATTAATATTATAGACAGCTGTTTGCCTGCTGTAATGTAACTTTTTGTATTTGCATAAATTTAATTCAGCAACACAATTACCCATCTCGGATTCTTATGACTTTTAAAATTCTTCCAGCAGAAACTTTTCAAATTATAAAAATGGCGTTACGCCAAATGAGATTTCAAAGAATCCCAAAGAAGTCTTTTCTCTGTGTTTGGAAAAAAACAAAAACGTTATTGTTGCCTAATCTGTTGTAATTCTCACGTCTTTCATTGAACTAGTAACCCCAGATAAGCACGTGTAATATGTTTTTCATAGCCCTATTGCTATTGCAAAGGTTTTTTCGTTGATAAAAGATAGTTCTTTAAAACAACGTCTTTATTTATTCATTGACCAGTGTTTGCGGTTGCATTTAAATTCTAGCAGGCGACGATTGTTAAGTAATCTTTCATAAAAATGGGTCACATGTCTTATGAGCTCTTTCTCGGAACGTCGCCTCGATAAACAATCCGAGTGTGATTGGAGTCTCGAGTTGCATTGCAGTATACATTACATGTTTACTAACGTTTTTAAAAGGTCCACATTGTTAGAGTCTTACGGACGCAGCAGAAAACTATTGCTTCATTTTGTTTTTACCTGACGTATGTTTAAGATATCAAGTTACTAGCGAAGTTTTATTGGTCGTGCTTTGATTTATCTTTGTTATTATTAATAACTACCATTACTTTCAAATATATGTCTGCACACGTTATTAATTTCTGTAACAGTTACTTCTTTAAAAACAATTCATTAACAATCGCAAACTTCGAGATAGAAATACTCGTGTCATAACATCAGGGAAAACTTTTTGTGGCATTTTTAAACACAATATTGTAGCAAAATCCAAAAGTCAGTTAAACCTATTCGTTTCTGTTCCAACGATCACTTTGATCTAGAGAGATTTTTATTATCTCCCTGCATATTTATTCGAATTTATTCGGCATATTATTCCTCTGCTAATGCGACAACATTATTTTCATATTCCTTAGACGTAATAAATACAACCGAATATTGCTCGGGCCATCGTCAAACAGCCCTGGAAGGATGCTGTGGCAGCCCACAAATGTTTGGCCGAAGGCCAAAATAATCAAGTAACGGAAAGAGCAAATGCTATATCGTTAGTTATTTCATATTCCGCCTTTTTATTGACCATTCAGATGAGTAATGCACAACGCGATTGACCTTCAATTCAAAGTGGACCGGGATATCAATTGAGATGTTTGCTATCGTTTTTGGCATTTCCTTTAACTTAACGTAATTTATTTGTATTTTCACAGTTATAACAAAAAACACCTATAGAGAATTTTTCGAGAAATATAGTCCATTGTATTGGGAACCCAGTATTCTTATCTACCTATGACTTTCAATAACTTCTTTTTTATATACGAAATTACATGTTTTCCAAGAATCTACTTTGCTTCGTAAACTTGTCGAGAAATACGTTACTGTAGGTTAGTAAACTTAGTTTACGTAACAGTGTTAATATTTCAGCTATGCTCAACACGCTGACGTCGATGTTGATTCATATTAATTTGCTTCGGTTAGCACTCGAGACCAAAATTCATATCAAAGCTTCTTGGAAGCGATCAATGTTTTAGTCTAATTACATTATTAATATCCGTCATGTATCTTGTGAATGTATATTTATGATGTGAGTGATACACCTAAGTTACGTTCAAGATCGCTGAAATCATACGCTTATTATTATCATTACCTTGAAATGATTAGTCACTGCTACTTGTGGAACAAGTTATATTCCTCCTTATCAGACTGATTTGAGATCAGTCGCTTTGCCTTATTGTTTACTAACCTTAGGTGTATCAAAAATCCGGTTGCCTGGACCAAAAACGTTATTACTCCCAACTCAAAAGCACATTATATCCATCGAGTTCACTTTAGGGCAACGTTACACAGGACGGCACGCTCGTTGAACACACATAACATCACATTTTGCACTTGCTAACAATAAACAATAAAACTGGGGAAAAAACAAAGCGGAACCAGTTACGGAGAGTTGACGTCCCTTTGGGAAACTAGATAGCGAGAATAGTGAGCAGTCAGTTATTATTTTTGTATACGTCGATGTATTCGAGCGCGGACCGACAGCGAAAGAGCATACGTCCGTACGCGACGCGAGCGGCCGAGCAACTGAGGACCGCGGGGAAGAACGGGAGTCGATTGAACGAATGGGTATGGGGTATGGGTACTGGATATATGGTATGTACTTACTACGGGGCGCATTGGACCGCGTGCGTGTTAAGACCCTAAACAAATATTAGGAAATAAAACAAATACCTATTACCCTGCTTGAATTATTAAAAGGCAATCCTGAGACGTTAGTAAACGTATTGTTTTAATCAACAGCCATTTATTGCGTGGGAAGGTAGGTAATCGGCTTATAAGCTTTAAATTTACCACAGTCTATTTTTCGTTTGTTTCTAGGTTCCTACGTAATATTTACTTACTTATAACTTGACGTCCTCCGTAGCCGAGAGGCGAGCACGCCGGACTTTAAATGGCGCCGCAATCTCTGAGGTTCCGGGTTCGATCCCCGGTCGGGTCAATGTAGAAAACTAACTTTTCTATATTGGCTCGGGTCTGGGTGTTGTGGTACCGTCGTTGTTTCTGATTTCTATAACACAAGTGCTTTAGCTACTTAATACCTTAGGATCAGAACAATGTATGTGATGTTGTCCAACATTTATTTATTTATTTATTTATTATTTAGAACTTGAAAATTATGAAGAACTGAATTTGGCCGCAATAAGGTATTTTTTAAAGTTTTATTAAATTAGTGTTAAAGTATCTAACGTTTAATTATCCTTTTGAATGTATTTTTAAATTTAATTAATATGATACAAAAACAAGATAACTATACGCATTCAGTAAAAAAAACATAACTTCAAATGAAATACTTCAATTTTTTTACCTACTACTGCTTGTTTTTCTTCTTAATTATATATGTACATTCTATATGTCGTGGCCCGATCTTAAAATTAAAAACTTCATGTTGTGGCCGGCCATTTCATAACATGGCCGTATTTCATAAAACGGCAAAACAAAACTGGCCAAATCGTTTAAACGTCAACGTTTGATGATATGGTAAACAACGTTTGGCCTTATCATTAAAATAGGTATAAATACGTTTACAAGCTACTGGAATCTGTTTAATATTAATTTTCTCAATAGAGAGTAGTAAAACATTATAAATATTTGTAATTTTGAAAGAAAACTAATAAATAAAAAGATTTAAATAACCTTAACTAGCCTCCCAAATTACGTATCAAACTCCACGACTTTTGACGTTGAGCCTTTTTTTCAAGTCTGTTTCATTAAAATCACCTAGCTTAATGTCTTAACGATAATTCACTGCAATTTAATCTCCTTTTTACACTTATGATTCACTTTTTTTTTTTTTTTTTTTTTTTTTTTTTTTTTTTTTTTTTTTTTTTTTTTTTTTTTTTTTTTTTTTTTTGATGCCATGTTTGTATGTTTATGAGACTGCAATTTTTGTTAAATCGAACTTAGAGTTTTTTGAATTTAGAACACGGGCTCGGAATCAAAATAAACTATGTACAATAGCCAGTAGGACAGCTTTGTTTCACCAAAGCATCTTTTGCAACGCGTCTCGTATTTTTAACAAAATTCCACAATCCATTCGGAGCACTGATGAACTGACAATTTTTAAACAAAAACTTTACGACTTTCTAATAGAGAAATGCTATTATAAAATTAGTGAGTTTATGACAGATCGCACTATTTAAATGACATCCCGATTTGTTAGTAAAGACATAAGTATTTTGAAATTTTTATTTAATAACGTAAAATAATTTTGACATTAATTAGACATTTAATTTAATTGAATAAAACTTACACTTATTATTGTATGCCCATGCGGCGGAACACAGATGTTCTAACCTTCTATTATATTGCCACCTCTCTGTACCTGTGATTCACAATAAATTGATTTGATTTGATTTGATTTGATTTGATTTGATAATATAACTGTTTTAAGATATGACCACCAACGTTTGGCCATTTCATGAAGTAGTCGATCATATCGTCAAACGCTGACTGATTCATTGATCTGGCCTATCAACATCATGATGTGGCCAGCGGGTACTGGGCCGCATCATGAAAAATGACCATTTTATGAAATGGTTGGCCAAATCATGAAGTGATTAATTCTAAGATCGGGCCACGACATATACAACACACAAACTGTCATACTTTGAAGTAAGGAATTTATTGACACCTTTGTGTATTTACGTCCACCCACAAGGTTGACAGACGACGAAGTCACTGGGGGAGGCCATATTTGATAATTATCTTAATAAATTGTCAGTATTTTAAACATAATTCCTGCACTGTGTTTGGGTGATAATTTACACGAGTGTAGTGAATATAAAATAATATAATATGTATTATGGTTGTTTTAAGATTATTAATTATTCGTAATTATTTGATCACAGTCGTCTTAAAATTACCTTCACTGCGTGCACTACTGACAGTTCTGACACATTTTCGCTGAGAAAATAACATTTTTATTGCTATAACACTGCTTACTGTAATGTGAGTACTATTTTGCTCATTCACTCATTCATTTACTTTTTCATTCACTCATACATTCATTCAAGTTCGCCCCTATTAAATGATTATAGCAGCAAAATGTTTATCCTATTAATCAAAAAATTATTCTTTATGAAAAGCCCCGTAAACGTTCGGCCAGCTCATAAAGTTTCAGACAATAAGTCCGTACCATTGAAAATTATGACCAACCCAATAAATAACTGTTCGATAAATTTTATAATTCACGCGCGAATAATCCGTATAGTGGCAGTACGTCAATGGGCGTGAAATGGCTCACAGATTCGTCGCGATTGTCACAATACGAGGCTTTATAATGGGCGATACACACAGGTAGGGAGAACTGCGATCGTAAGGCTGAGCACAAAAGTATTTAATAAAGAAAAAAAAATTATTCGCCAGACAACACACTTATTATCATGATCTCAAGGTAAGAAATTAAAAATACTTGGTTTTCTATAGTGTCCTCGAACGTGAACATTTAAGACTCTTTGCATGCAAGTAGAGTCCCAACTTCTCTAAGGCAATCATCTCAAATGTCTTTCATTGTTACTAGTCTATGTTTCAGGTACATACCTACTAGACAAAAACTAGGACGATGATCCATGCTTGTTTTTATGTCACAAAGTTTATTTATACTGCTGCATGCTATACTACTGCATGTGTTAAAAATGTGAAATTATGGACTTTTTAAAAAATCAAACCATGTAAAAAGACTGGTAAACCAATTTGAAATATATTTTGGCATTATTGACATAAATGTATAGTGGGTAAATTCCTTGCATATTATTTGGTCCAGGCACATGAAATTAAACAGTACACATTGTACCCATGATCTCGTGTATCCAGAATATTTTTTAATGATTTTTGTTTTACTCGAATTAATACATCTAAACTCTCCATGGCTAACACCGACTCAAACAATAACTGATAAGTACAATTTTTTGCTTTTTAGTTTATTTTTAAAGTCGGTTTTTAGTATTTACAAAACTTTATTAATTAAAACCCATTATTTTTCTAGGTTAAGTAGTAGACTATATTTCTGCGTGAAACTCGCAAAGCGATTCGGCCGTGAGTGTTCACGAAATTCAGAATCCCGCATCAGATTCAGTCACAAAGGAGTTAGTTCGGTTCGGAATTCGCCGCGGAGTTCCGGCGTCTTCCGCCAGCGATTATTGTGTCCACTACCCTTGAGTGATGTATTACCTCTGTTTTAGTCGACCCGATTGGCTAAATGGCGTAGTGCTTTCCTTTGAATGCTAAGGGCACCGGGTTCGAATCATAAAAATAAGTTATATATTTGTTTGTAACCTCGTGTAGGGATCTGTAAATATTCAAAAGTATTAAAATACTAAAGTATCACTTGGTCCTACCCTTTCAGGCATAAATACTGTACTAAGAAATTTCTTATTACTCTCTTTTCTTAATTACTACCCTTCTACCAATTTTGAAATTTTCGCCAAAATCAGCCCTAAGTCCCGATACACTAGTAGGGGAAAAAATGGGTCTGTAAAAGTGTAATTATAGCATAGGAATTCCAGAACTATAAAACTTAGGAGTCACTTAGCACAACCAAACCTGCCTCCTTATTACCTTAAAATTAGCATCAGCAATAATCATCGCCATCTCTGCGGTTCTTAGTTCGATCCCCGGTCGGGTCAATTTAGAAAACGAACTTTTTTATATGTCTCGGATCCAGGTGTTGTCGTACCGTCGTTGTTTCTGATTTCTATAAAACAAGTGCTTTAACTACTTACCTTAGGATCAGAGCAATGTATGTGATGTTGTCCAATATTTTTTTTTTTTTTTTTTTATTCTTTTGGAATCCGTTAAAATCCTTTCAAAACCTGCGATAATTTAATTCCGTTAAAATATGTTAAGCCGGCACCTGATAGCGATTACAATGAGCTTTAATCCCGCTTTACATTCGAGTTTATTTGCGAATTGTTGGAAAAAGTTTTTATCTTGGTTGTGAATTGGCTTAGTGGCGCACGGTTTTGTTCTGAGAAAGGACAATGGGTTCGATTCATGATTCTGGGCAATTCATTTAAAAGGAAATCTAGTTAGCTAAGAATTACCCTTCCAAATATTATTGTCTTCGTGTACCTCGATATACAAGGATGTTATTTCCTAGCTTCGAAACCAAGGCAAGGTGTGGTATCCAACGCATATTATTTATTTAATGCAACACAATATTGGAACTTACACCTATGCAAAAAAAGGCTTAGTGCATGTCAGAAACGTGTACTGCGAGTTCCGCCTTATCGTATTTTCTTTAATTTATTAAAATAATTATTTTTTATCTGTCCAAAAAAGTTGTACAATCACTAATACAAATTATTTGTGATATAAGCAATACCAGGGTTTTTGACATTAATTATAGTCCATTATAATAATAATAAATATTGCACAACATCACATACATTGCTCTGATCCTAAGGTAAGTAGCTAAAGCACTTGTGTTATAGAAATCAGAAACAACGACGGTGCCACAACACACATATAAAGAAAATATCGTTTTCAATATTGACATTATAATTATCATATTACATTAATCTTTGCACTGTTTACACATTGCTCTATCAAACTTTCTTGTTTCATTCCGTCAAAAGTCAAAGTTTTTTTTTTTTTTTTTTTTATTTGAGATGGGCTTACTTTTGACCCCAATCTTGCTCTAGCTAAAGCATAGATGGGATCTACGATGGAGCGAGCTTGCCCAGAAGATGCCTATTTACTCTGGACTTAAAAAAAATCAGGTTATATGCACTCGGAAATACAGACGCAGGCAGGGAATTCCAATCTTTAGCTGTGCGCATTATAAAAGATGATGAGAAGCGCTTAGTGCGGAATATGGGTATATCAACTAAGAACGGATGGTAGCCGGTCGTGCGTCTGGATGTCCGATGGAAGAAAGGTGACGGTGGTATGAGCTCATGCAGCTCATGAGCACACTCTCCGAAGTACAATCTATAGAAGACCGATAGGCAAGCAACCCGGTGAGCCAGGCTGTGCAGCTTGGACGCCACCAGTTTTTTATCGCCTATTATTCTCTTGGCTCTGCGTTCCACCGAGTCGAGTGCAGCAAGTTGGTATTTCGCCGATCGACCGAAGTTTAGGTTAAGTTTATATACCTTCCTACAAACAAGTCTATTCAAGTAGGCCAACATTTACCTATATGAAATGATATCAAATGAAATATATTTATTTGCGCATAACATGGTGTGGCACACGTGTTAACATTATTGTAACAGTTCTCACGCTTTACCTTTTACATGGCATGCAAATATTAATGTTATTGCGAATTAAACAAATCAAATATGAATTTGAATATCAAATGTCAAGTAAATTTATGTCAAATATTTTTAGTAATTATGTCAATTTATTTAAAAATGTCACTAAGCCATTTTACAAGCTTTCTTTTAAAGCATACATTTGGTAACTGTTTATTTGGTATACACCGTGGTTAAAGAATATGACAGTCAGACAGTGAATAAGACAGTCAGTCAGACTGCTGTATAACAAATTATATGGAAACAACCTCAAAATCGATTTTTTTTAGATGAACAATGAGCATCTGGGGGGTAACCATGAACTCTTAAAACAATCTCAAATCTGTCAATTTTGATACGTCATTTCATACAAAATTTGACAGAATTGATAATGTTTGACAGAAATGAGATTGTTTTAAGCGTTCGTGGTAACCCCGCTGAAATAATAAGATGATTTCGATGTTGTTCCCATCCCATAGTAAAAATTGTTTTACATGATGATCACGTGGTTTTAAGAGTTGTGTCCTATTCTTTTTTACACCCTGTATAAATTAGTTAAACCTACGCAAGCGGAGCTGCAGTTGATCGCAATAGTAGCTTTATAAATCTGTCTTAACAATCATAATTCGAATGAGTCACATCGTACAAAGGTCACATCCAAGCGTTCTCTGAAATTATTATGCCAAACGCACAACTTATCATTCGATTACGTTTCAGTTTCAACTAGTATCGAGTTCTCGCCATCGATTCCATTCGGCTAGCTTTTTAATCGGGATATTTTCAGGAACGCTTGCCGGTCGAAAGGTTCGATTATCTAATTATTTTCGGTTCCGATGAACCTCGGCTATTGTCGGGTCGTTTATTTGGTTAAAAATACATTTTGCGGTTCGCGTTCAAAGGCTAGCCTAGTTTTTTGGTTCCGTCCGACCGAGGCAATTTCTTTTGTTTCGTCAGTAGATGTTGAATGTAAGCATAACTAACACTGCTTAAGTACTGTTTAAAGTTTATGGCTTTTATTTTTTGGAGACGAAAGTTTCTTAATCTTAAACTATGATAATCTTTACTTATGAAATAAAATTCGCAATTGAGTACCACCTACCAAAATTTTATTAATATTATAATTGACAGTCAATTAGAACAACGACTTAGTAGAAAAATAAACTTTAGGGCACATTAAGAATGAGTATTAAAAAAAAACAGGTTACATTTATCGACCCAAAGAAAAATATTGAAAAATGGCGCCACCATTTTTTATATTAGTATTACGATTTTTCAAACGTCCAGTAAAAATATCTGCCCTTCGTTCCATTTCCAAGTAAGTAGGTATGTCAAAGTACAGTCAGTAATAAAATGTATTAAACATTGCATGCACTAGTACCAAAATAAAATATTTTTTAAACAAATAAAAACTAAAGTGCAGAACTATTGTAAATAACGCGCTATAGTACGAGTACACTCTTCGTTTAAGGATATGGACCAGTGACTACCATTCCAGGAAACCTTATGCCCGTTTGATTTTTGAAAGCATTGCAAAAATGACATAGAACACAATTTGATAACAAACCAAAAACAAAAAGAATTGCCCGGACTCGTCAATTGGAACCTTTTAAAACTGACTACAAACTGTTACGTTAACATTGCAACGAGAAATTCCGGCCAATAAAAATTTAACAAAGCACGAAACCATAATACATAAAGGAACAGTAAGCCTGCTTTAACTAAGCCTGCAATTATCACACTAACTTTCACTAAAGACACTGCCTGTGCAATAAATAATCAGGTTTTAATGGAAATTGCCGATCTATGCTGCTTGCAGCATAATCAGGGCAAACTTCCCACTTCAGAAAATATCTGTAATAATTGCTAATCTTCTCAATGATCGCGTAATTTTCGAGATGATAACTAAACTGGACGATAACTAAGGCAGAAAAATAAACAATACCTCTCTCGATTTCTACTGAAAAAGAAAGATAGAACATTACAACACTGATAACAAATTTTATAAAACTGGCATAAATTATAATAATACAGATAAAAATAGGTTATAACTATTAATAGTAATTGAAAATATTATGACGCATCTTTGTTGTCACTTTTTGATGAACAGAGACCACAATAAACAACGTGGCCTATTTATCCTGCGTTCGTCACAAGCCGGCTTACTTTCGGCCCTATTTTTAAGTAGACGGGCAGGCTTACTGCACCTGCCTGTCTTATGACGGAACAGCCCGTATCGGGCATCGACAATGTTCTGGGGGACATAACACGAAGTCGGAATTGTGATCACAACCGCGATAGAGCGAAAGCATGGCGCCGTTATACAGGGGGCGCGTTGAAGCCGAAACGTAGTGATCGCTGATACGGACTTCACTATGTAAAGTTGAGAAATCGGAAAAAAGTGATAGGTGATGCAAGATACATTTAAAAGTGAAAATAATTTCCATAAGAAATTACTAGAGCTACAGTTAATTGGAAAATAAAAGGTTTTTTTTTCTGATAATCAAAATAGTATTTCCATAATAAATAGACCAAAATTGGTGATGATAGGGCATATTTTAGCTATTAAAGCCGTACCTATAATTAATTAAAAAAATCAGTGCAGATTTCATAAAAAGCAAAACATTCCGTAAGTTGCTGATTGTTCTTTCACCATGCCTATTTTGTTTCGTACCTATTTATGTTATGAATGACAAAATAGAAAAAGTCGTGATTACTCGATGATAAATATTTATAATCCAATTGAGCTATTTCAATCCCATAGAAATTTTTCCAGTATCAATACATACCGCCACTTTTCAACTTTCCAGCTAACACTCTGTATTTGTGTCATATGATTTCAATAAGGCAACGCAACTCCCCTAAATCATAAATAATGCATGTCGAATTTCGTACGGGATCCGTGTGGAGAGATAAAGATCGATAATAATGGTAAAATTCTCGATCCAACGGGGCTTTGTGTACAAACAACCGCTCAAGCCACTCTCCCATAATTTCAAAACCCCACACTAATATCGCCCTTGAATCTAAAGCAGTAAGAATTCAAATTCAACTAACAAAGTATTGTAGGAATACCGATTTTTTCCGTGACTGTACCTTAATTCGGTTATTTGTGTTATTGTTTGTTTTATAAGTGTTTAATTCGTTGTTAAATAATGAAAACATAATGGAAGTAGAGACAGGCGGCTCACTTTCTATTTGACTAGAGACAAATGGTAATCGTGTGGTGCCGGCCAGTTAAAAGAATTGCACCACCCCTTCTTTTTCTATGGGTGTCGTAACAGGCGACTACATGAAAACCGCTATAAGAAGACGGGCAGCAGCGTCTCCTCTCCACCATTGGCCAAACTGCGATCGCCAACCGCCTGCCAAGCGTGGCGATATTGGCAAAATCCTCCTTTTGGAGAGGCCAGTGTCCAGCAGTGGACTGATAAGGCTGGTGATGTGAAATGGTTGTAATTTTCTTAAATTGAATGAGGAACAAAATTACGCGAATATAAAAGCGCACAGTGCTGCAGTGTCAAACTAGCTAGAATTGCATACAAATATCTATATAACTATACAAACAAGCCTAAAAAGAAACAAAATATCATGTAGATTTAGTTTAGGTATTAAATATTAAACTCAACTTTGGCAGCAATGTTTGATTAAACATTATTTAGATAAAATCGACGTCAAAAAACGACGATTTTTCGTCGAAGACGTCATTATATATGTTTTTAATTAAGTATTAATTTCACTACAAGACTGGGAAAATTCGATCTTTTGATCCTTAATAATTAGTATTTTCTGAATCAATAACAGCTCTTGTTTTTTCGTCATAAGAGGTAAAAATTTAATGGGAGTCACTAAAAAAACAAAAGTCTGACTATATTTTGTTTTATTGACAAGTGTGCCTTCTGAATCAGCGGCTATTATGTTAAATTACTGTTTACACGATACCGCAAAACAATTTAAAAGTGTACACTAAGGATTTATACGTAATGTCTATTTATTCCAATGGTAATTATCAGTGATGGTCAGTTTACATAGAATATTTATTTAATTGTAGTACGTAATATTCCGTGCGCAATTATTTTATAGTGCCGTTTAATTTGCAGGAAATTATTTTATGTAAATATTTATATTTATGTTGTGTAATACGAATGTTTAATTTTCTGTCATAGGCTTTGTTTATTTTAGGAAAAATAATTAAAAAGTGGTGTGAAATGTTATGTAATACAGTACCCGAACTTGAGGTAGGACCTAAAATACAAACAAATATTTTTTTTTTAATTTCGCTCATTGAATACAATTTTGTTTTTAGTATCCTAAAATATTTTTATTTTAAACAAAGCTTATTTATAAAAAAATAATACCATTCTTGATTCTAATCAACTAGGATACCTATACTCTAGCTAGTTAGATAATGACGATGATACGATGATGATGATGACGAATAATAATGATGATAGAATGATAATGATAATTGGAGTAGTTCGTTAGCCTTTCTTAAGCACAAGGGTATAGGGTATAGATAGGAATAGTCCTGGTCGGACAAATAATTTACAAAATAACTTTTATCTTATAGATGATCTTGATCTTTGATCTTATCTCTGGATGTTGGTGCTCTGAGATTTGTTTGTTACACACGAGGATATTAATTCCTGACTTAAAGATCAAGGTTATCAGTCGTGTATTGTATGTCGCATACATATTTGAAAAATTTAATTATGATGCTTAAAAAAAACTTTATATATAAATTGCTTGCTATTTATAAACTAGCAAAAATATATTAACAGAACTCTATCCCGTTTTACTTAGCCCCTAATACTCGTAAAACACCTATTACTATACTTTACAAAATAAAATATTTGATTCGAATTTCTGCACAAAGGGCAGTCAAAACAGTCCACGTGTGCCGGATGCTGCATTTTAAAAGGACAAAACATTCGGTTTGAATCCAGGTTTAATGCCAAAACAACCCACTGTGCGGAACCGGTATTACTAGACCTTAATATCTTATTGATAAAGGCTAGAATCGTTTGGTTCAGAGTTTTGATTGAATTTACAGAAGTATAGAAACCTTGACGCGCTTGTCTCGAACTCGTAAAATCGAGGCACGCCTTTACAAAGGACCAAGAATGGCGAGATAGGAAAATCTCCATTATGAGGGGTAATACGGCAGTGCCAGTTGTAGAGCTAGGGTAAACAGGTAAAGGGACGTAGTAAAAGTTATTTGTTCTGTGGTAAAAATGATACTATTGTTTCGGTCAATTCAGGTATATTATTACTGTTTTTAAAGAGCACTTTACCACCTTTCTAATAATGGCAGACCTATTAAAGATAAATAACACTTGAAAAAAATCATCGACCTCAGGTGATCAGAGATACGCTGGCTTCGACAGCGAGAAGAAACACTTGAGAAATTTCATCGTGGCACGTGACGTCCTCGGTAGCTTAGTTGGTAAAAAGCACTCGCCCGGCATGCGATGGGACGTGAGTTCGAGTCCCACCTGATGTCGATGATTTTTTTTCAAGTGTTATTTATATTTATTTAAACCTTGCATGGAATTGCTAAAAACAAAAGTTTACAATGGCAGACATGTCTGCTTTTGCTCTCGATGACGGCGGAATAAATGTCAGTTGTACTGTAAAATTATAAAAATAACAATTTGGGAATAAATCTCTAGAAGCTGTTTATGCTTTAAAATACCTTAAAATTACTATTTATAATAACTATACTTAATCAGTAGAATATGTAGTATTTATAGTTAAAACATAAAAAACATAATTTGATTTCAAAAAATAATCTAGTTGTGGAACAAAAGAAAACTCGATCTTTTTTCATATCCCGTAACATTTTTTGTTGCAAAAATGCAAATCAAAGTAAACCGTACTCACTTATCTAATTGTCCGTGTGTCCCATTTTCAAAGAGCAATAAAATAGTATAATTTCATTCGCATAAAAACGCATTCCTTTTCTTCCTCGTGGTTTCCTTGCAAAAAACGTTCGGATACGAAACTTAAGGGGTCTGGCGGTATGGTCCGAGTTATTAATTTCAATGGGCGGTCTACAGACGAGATTATTAGCTGGCTTAAGACTAGTCTTAAGACTAAAGACGAGCTGTGTCATGCGGATTGTTCTTTAAAAGCCCGGGTAAAATCCAAGCTGGCACGAGCGAAAGTTTTTTTCTTAGCTACCTACTGTCATGATGAAGTTAGTGCATGGTTGCTTTCGGTTCTATTTTTGTTGCCTTGGGGCCAATTTTGTAGAGTTATAATATTATTACTTCAAATACTCTTTTGCAAGCATAAAATATATTAGTTTTGTGCTTTATAATTTTTTGGCGTCAGTAATTAATATGAAAAGAAAATGTATTTTCGAATATAATATTTTTATCGGAACTGGATATTCAGAAAAGACCTAAAATCTATTTCAGCCTTATCCTAAAATGGTTCATTATAGAAACATAAAACTTGAATTGCACCACCCCTTCTCTTCCTATGGGTGTCGTAAGAGGCGACTACAGGAGAACCGCCACAAGAAAACGGGCAGCAGCGTCTTCTCTCCACCATTGGTCAAACTGCGATCGCCAACCCGCCTGCCAAGCGTGGCGATTATAGCAAAATCCTCCTTTTGGAGAGGCCTGTGTCCAGCAGTGGACTGATATAGGCTGGTGCTTATCAACCAGTCAACCTTGAGGTAATGCAATAAATATTTGTGTGTGATAAACACCAACATTTTGTATCTAATTTTTGAATGTTCACTAATATTAAAATAATGTTTACTCATTGATAGCCAAATTATAAAAATGAGTTCGACAAATAACAAAGAGAAAGCGCTTTATTGAACGACGATTTATTAAACCGTTCGAAAATCATTCCGTGTCCTTAACCTTAAAAAGATTGCACGTCCCTTTATGTGCATTTATTATCTGTTTTTACTCCATTTGTGTTCGGAGGAAGCAAGGGCCTTTAAAGCAAGGCCTCCAGCGTGGTCGACGGAAGCGGAAAGGACCGAAATATGAAGCCAGACGAATGGCCATTGGCGAGGGAATAAGACTGGTGTTGATAGTTAAAGATTTAAGAAAAATAATGCAAGAAAATCTCAAATAATATAATTGTTTATAATAATATAGTTATTTTATTTTATTGTTTCATTTTAATTCGACTATTTATATTTCTTTAGATTCTTAAGCGGTTAAAAGACAAAATAAAACAGCTAGGGAAATTCGAAACAGTTCTAAAGGCATTTGATAATTTAATATTATGCTGAATTTTTAAATAATATTATTTTGCTCTTTTTAGGAGTGGTTTTTACCAGACTGGTATGATTGTTGTTAATAATCCGTAATTGGTTCCCCAAGACAGTTCTAGCCTTATTTGGAACCTCGGGCGTTTTACTTTTATAGTTCACATAAGTCAACTTAAAGTCTTTAAATTTTATAAATATTTTAAATTAAGTATTTTTTAATTTTAAATTTTAACAAGTTGTTTTTAGGGTTCCGTGCCTAAAGGGTAAAACGGGACCTTATTACTAAGGCTCCGCTTTCCGTCCGTCTATCTGTCTGTCTGTCTGTCCGTCTGTCACCAGGCTGTATCTCATGAACCGTGATAGTTAGACAGTTGAAATTTTCACAGACAATGTATTTCTGTTGCCGCTATAACAACAACTACTACTAAACACAGAATAAAATAAATATTTAAGGGGTTCCCAGACAAAAAACGTGATTTTTGCAGTTTTTATAGATAATAGTAATAATAGATATAATATAATAGGGTTTCTTAACAGTAAGAAGTTAGTAAAATTAAATTAGGTATGTTTTCTATAAGTTCCAACTTATAGCCATGTTATCCTTTCCAGATTTGTGAAAGGCAATGCGAATCCTGTCAAACACATCTCTCTCGTCTACAAGAAAGTCTTATTATTGAGGTTAGCTGTATCAATCTCGAATCGTAACAACAATCTCACGACTGGCCGGTCACTCAGCGCTGGCCCCGGGCCTTAAGCTTTGATGTGAAATGCTCTATTTCCTTCCACACATAAATTGGACTTTCTTAGCTTGATGCCTTGAATCTGATGTTAATGGTGCTCTTATTCTTGCATAGATTGTGGTATATTGAAGTTACAGTTATTGGAGAATGATAACATCAAGCAAGTTTAAATGCGCCGATGAAAGGTTTAACATAATTTGGATTGACGACCTCTGTAGCCGAGAGGCGAGCACTCCGGACTTTAAATGGCGCCGCCATCTCTGAGGTTCCGGGTTCGATCCCCGGTCAATGTGGAAAACGAACTTTTTTATATTGACTCGGGTCTGGTTGTTGTGGTACCGTCTTTGTGTCTGATTTCTATAGCACAAGTGCTTTAGCTTAGGATCAGAGCAATGTATGTGATGTTGTCCAATATTTATTTATTGCTACAATCAGAATTTGTTCCTCAATTTGTAAGTAGGTAAGTGACAGAGATTGAGAAGATAATATACATCAAGATAGATAAACAGTAAGATAATTTTACAATTTGTACAGTAAAGTTTGAATTTCAAAAAGCAATGGATCTCCCACATTTGGTTAACAACAAATTGGTAATATATATTTCCTCAAGCCTCAGGTTTTGCAGGACTTATTTTGACGTGGCTTTTAAAAACATTTTATAAGTTTGGTCTGCAAAGAGTTAACTTGCTAAAAAAGGCTTTTTTATGCTCGTTCTGCGCCAGACAACACACTAATATCATTACGAAGTGAAGTCGAAATAATCAATTTAGTCAGAACGTCTCATGTACACTCGAGTAAATGTAGAAAAGATCGTTTTCTGAATTGAAACGGGAATCGAACCCGGAAGCCCTTGCGTTCAAAGCGGATTACTGCTCCACTACTCCAACTCGACTTCTATCAAGCTTAAACCGCACACCACGTATCAAAACATTTCTATCGTGTCGCGTATCCGTGGCCTGAAAGGTAAAGAGTACTCGTAGAACAAGGAAACGCAAGGTGTTCTTGTCATAACTATAAATATTAAAGGGCCAAGTAGGTCATACATCCACGGAAATCCTCCGAGGATCATCATCGATTCGAGAGGTCGCATATTTACACAGGCTGAGGGCAGGCGTGCGATCCCTAGGGCCGGAGACGCGGCGCCCGCGGCCGTCTCGATGTGGTGCTACCCTTCGAGGGCGGTCGCGTGTGCATTGTACAACGAGATATTACCTTACATTTCATTGCTATAACTTCATCATCATCATCTATTGCAGTTCACTGCTGGACGTAGGCCTCCCCCAAAGTGCGCCAAACAGTACGATCTCTCGCTTTTATCATCCATCCACTGCAAGCCATCTTCCTAAGGTCGTCGGTCTATCGAGCTGGGGGGCGTCCTACACTACGTTTGCCTAGGCGTGTTCTCCACTCGAGAACCCGTTTACTCCACCTTTCATCGGTTTTGCTAACATAAAATAATCAAAATATTTACTGTATAGTTTAATTATACAAAAACCCGAATTACCTCTATATTGGCCGGTTGAATCGATTAAAAATGTTTAATCGATACAACTGGCCAATCTGGAAGTCATTTAAGGTGGACTTTAATAGCATTGAACGCCCTATGGCTGAAATAATGATATGGTTATGATAATTTTAAATGTGATTTTTGTATCGACAAACAAAATATACAGCATTATTTTAAACTAGCTGTTAACCTTTTGTTTGTGTTTTCTTCAATTCAATTTAGAAACCATACACATAAATTCACAAACGGTGGTTTTAGTTGATGTTGTCTCGTAACTTTTGATACCTACAAGAACTTAAATTCCTTCTTTTTGACCCTAAAAGTCTGATGGATATTTATTGATTGTTGTAGCTACTGCTAGTAGCAGCTTACTCCATATCTTAATAAAAATATATATGTATTAAACATTTCCTAAGATGAATAACATAATATGCATATGGGCTGTGTCTGTGTGGACTAAAGATGAAAAAGAATGCTGGCATCCTGCATGTACAGCAAAACCACATAATATGTGATGGATTAAAACAACTTTATAACACCCCAATAATAGCCTATTTACTTATATATCCCGTCATGCTTGAATATGGAATATCGTATTATATCAATGTATAATATCGTATAAGAGTATACATTATCGTTTGCACAATGGACACGAACGCACGCAGCCCGCGGCGATCGTGGCGCACCAATAACGTCTCTCGTCTTGCGTTCTGCATCACGACATCACATCTCGATATACCTAACTGCTATTTATT
The DNA here is from genome assembly GCA_950371115.1 of Anania fuscalis. NCBI lineage: Eukaryota > Metazoa > Arthropoda > Insecta > Lepidoptera > Crambidae > Anania > Anania fuscalis. The sequence goes on from OX493325.1 coordinate 22,033,915, forward strand.
CGATATGCAAAACGGGTGCTTTGAATATTACATAAGAGACGTTTCAGACAGAGTAAACGACATTGAGTTTCAGTTGTATATGGTATTTTGAATACAATGTTTAGCTAAATTCTTTCTAGGGGGTTATTCTGCTGCCCAAATATATCATCTTTTTTAATGGCACCTATATATTGAATTCTAAAAAAAAAACTTTTCGGCTTTATTAATACATAGGTACGTTTAGGTACGTAACAAACTTGACAGTAGTTTTGTAGCTGTGTTAGCTAGTCGGCGAAAGTGATTTTTTTAGAAATTTAAATTTTAATGTTAACCTCATAGAAAAAAATGTTCTATTTGAGCAGTATAAAATCAACCCCTTAACAACTTAGGTACTTTATTAAGTACCTAAGTTGTTAAGGGGTTGATTTTATACTTCACTTCACTTCTACTACTTCATCACCTTCACTTAATTTAAGAACTACTCATAAGGAGTAAACGGGTTCTCGAGTGGAGACCACGCCTTGGCGAACGTAGTGTAGGTTCCCCACCTTAGGAAGATGGCTGGCAGTGGCTGGATGAAAAAAGCGCGAGATCGCGCTCTTGGCGTTTTGGCTTACGTCCAGCAGTGGATTGCAATAGTCTGAATCTATCTCATAAACTATACTTATTGTTCATCATCATCATCAGCCATAGGACGTCCACTGCTGAACAAAGGCCTGTCCTATCATCGGTTCTTTACATCTAATTAAACCTCATAACAAAAAACATACAAAACCGTTTCCATAATGTTTTCTTGGAATCACTGTTTACGATACTCCATTCACTTATAAAACGGTACAAATTACAAAAAACAAAATACACAAGACTTTTTTTGTAAGTTTAAGTACCCAACCAGTCAATACTTAAGACTTTTCCTCAGCTCATAATAGTTTACACTGAGCTTCACCCTGCTCCATTGTTTCGAATCAATTTCGTCTGAGTATCTTTTGTGCAAGACCCTTTGTCGGAAGGGCTGTACAGTAATGGAATCCTGGGGATAAGGTTTTGAAATTCTTAAAAGCTGCATTGATGAAGGTTGAAAGCTTGTTGAGATACACTTCAGTTGGCATTCAATACTTTTTATTTAAATTATATTTTTATTTCATTTATTAATAGAGGCCATTATTGTTAACTTTATTCATGCGATAAGCATTTAATATGCTATATTAATACGTTATTTATTTTACTATAGTACCTATTTATAATTATGCCCCGGGACAATACGCCTGCGGGGTAACCATGAACTCTAAAAACAATCTCAAAGTTGTCAAATCTGTCAATTTTGGTACGTCATTTCATACAAAATTTGACAGAAATGATAATGTTTGACAGATTTGAGATTGTTTTAAGGGTTCGTGATTACCGCCCTTCTGGAGTTTATGGGTGACAAATGCTAACCAACATATTCGGTGACATTAATTTACTAGAGACATTTTGTGCTAAATTCTGGCTGATATGGTTCTTGGTTTAATGACTAAGCTAGCTACAACTTCAATGTCTGGTAGTCTTTACTTAGTGCCATATCACTCTTTCTAGATTCTCCAGTTTAGCCTTCATAGATCGGATCGATCAAATGTCGATTGATTGCGATTAATGCTGTGTACGCACTCAATTTTTTTATTAATATGTAGTTATTATTTAAACACCGATAAAACTATCGGTCGATAAAAAAGCCTGTAGTGTGCGGGGAATCTTGTGGCGAAACTGGTATCCCTAACATCAGCCAATCATTATGACGTGTTATTGGCGCAGACCCATTACTCAAAATTATTTGACTTTTATCTAAAACTAGGCCCATCCATTTATTTACATTACAATATAAAGCAGGTAGTAATACAATATCTCGTCCCAAGATCTTTAGCATTGTTACTTTAGACTTAAATCGTTGCAAAGCTCAATGAAACCAGCCAGTTTAGTTGAATTATTAGTTTTGAGCGGTTGCGTTCATTGGTAAGGTTATGTTGTTTGATTAGATATGGGTTACTGCTAAATAGCTACTGAACACTTCACTGCGCAAACTTTCTGCATTTTTTGGGCATCGTTATTTCAGAAGAAGATTTCAGCGTAATAGCAAACAGGTCATCCGCATTCTCTAAATCGATAAAGAACTCTATGTATTCAACTGTAAGTAAAAAAAAACACTCGAGGATGTGACATTTGGTGGTAGGGAAATTATCATTTTGTATTATCACAAATGTAAAAATCTATCAAAATGCAGCATTGAGATATAAAAAAAAGATAATCGCTACGTTTTTTCGATGGCGAAAATAACAGTTAATATGTTGTTTGGGCCAAATACAAGATAATGCGGTTTTCAACTGGAAGTCTTCTACAGAGCTATTTTAACAGAATTTGAAATTATTTCGACTGATGGATATTCGTAACAGAATGGCTGTTGTTAAACTTACAGACAAGAAACAAAAAACGGTGTTGGCTCTATCATTTAGAAGTACCTAATTACATTTTGTAACCTTCATTTTGACGAGCGTTACAATGTTTCATGATCGTCGTAATCCTTTTGAATACCTATATATATAGCTTAAACATCTACATTATTTATGTGCTGGCTGGTCTGTTTAGACTAAGACGTCCTGAATTAGCAAACTTAGAACTAAGTTGGTTATTTATTTGCGGATTATTGTTAACTTTGACTGCGGGGTTAATTGTTGCAGACACTTCGGTTATAATCTATTAAGTTCGAAACAGAATGTCTAACTTGCAATTTGAACTGTTTCAAATACTGGTCTTTGTTTTAACAAGATTAATAGGCTATTATGATAAGACAATGAGACTTTTAAACTTAAGTGGTGTGCATTGATTTAGGTTTTTGGTTTTTTGGTGATATATTCATCAAAACAGAGGTGAATATTAATTCGTCTATTTCCTTTGATTAATTATTATTGTTTCGCCTTACTTACAAAAAGTTAGACTACTGTTGAACACTTGTCTAAAGATTAGTCAACCAATTTGAAATGGGGACACATCAGACATTCGAGACATATTACTAGCAAACATTTCAAATTGGTTGGCTAATCTTTAGACGAGTATTTAACACTAGTTTATCTGAATATTTTTAATCAGATTTGTACAACATTAAAAAAAACTGTATAGCCTACAGTATTATTTTGGTTAACCTTACGAAAAAAAATATCTTACATCAATTTTCGAAAAGATCAATTCTACAATTGGTCTGCCCTACCTTATCAAAAGTAACTAATGACAATTTATATTCTTTACAATGTCAGAACAGTGCCACTTAAAGCTGGATCGCAGAAAACCCTTCTGTTCTTTCACTTTTCAGAAAAACGATGACATGTCAGCTGGGTAACCATGAACTCTTAAAACCATAGATATAGATATTCTTCTGTAAAATCTAAGTTCCTTGTCGATTATAATTAGGAATTAGACACAAATTTGTTTCAAAATATTTGAATTAAAAATGTATTTACCTGTGAAATGTGTGTTTATTGGGGTTGTATTTTCTTGTTACATCACAAATAATAATTGAACAACACCCTCTGTCTACAGAAACATAAAAAATATGTTTTCCTTTTGTATTTTATTTAATTTTATTATAATTAGGTTTGACGTATGAAATTGGAGGTATATAAAGTCAGTTAAATATTTTTTTTGTGTTACATAGATACATTGACATCTATTTCTTTCCATCTTGTAGGGTGTCCGCAGGGATATGATGTCTCTTTTGCACGCTTTGTCAGTCTTTAAGCATAGCGACTCCTAAGTCTATGCTTAAAACAATCTCAAAGCTGTCAAATCTGTCATTACATACAAAATATGACAGATTTAATAATGTTTGACAGATTTGAGATTATTTTAAGAGGTCGTGGTTACCGCCCAGAGGATTTTGAAAGTAAAGTAAAAGCGAGAAGAAACCGTATTCATATACATTTTTGATCGCAAAACTGAGAATCTGAGTTTATAAAAGTATTTTAAGCAGCATGTACGTACAGACAAAACACAAACTTACCACAAAACGTCCAATTTTAGCAATTAAGGTTGATCTCTAAGCGTTGGATTTAATGTCGAAAATGGGTTGGGTGACCTTTAACATTTTCGGTAGATTGACCTACCGTTGACTGTACAAATACATTCCAAAGCGTTTTTAATCAACTACATTATAAAAGTAACTTCATTTAGCCTGTACAATATGATTTTGTCGAAACAACATAACTCATACAAATTATACAATCAAACATTTCGTTCGGACCTTTAGTAGCAGAGGTACAAAAAAACAACAAAAAGGCTCGGAATCGGATCCCTTTAAGGCAAATCAAAGGGACTACCTGAGCCGGGAATCGAACAAAGATCCCATCCCCGTATCCTGTTAATGCGATGTACAAAGACGATGTAGGTGATTTGTTATTAGATTGCGGCTTCTATAAGATTGCGTTTTGACGGTGTTACTATCAATCATTATGTTTTTGGGTAGTTGGAATCTAGTAAACGGAGCATCAGTGTAGTTCTAATAATAAATAAATAAATATTGAACAACATCAGATACATTGCTCTGATCCTAAGGTAAGTAGCAAAAGCACTTGTGTTATAGAAATCAGAAACAACGACGGTACAACACCCAGACCCGAATATAGAAAAGTTCGTTTTCTACATTGACCCGACCGGGGATCGAACCCGGAACCTCAGAGATGGAGGCGCCATTTACAGTCCGGCGTGCTCGCCTCTCGGCTACGGAGGTCGTCGTTCTTCTACTCTGATTATACAGGCTAATCTACGAAACTAATGTAAAATACAAAGTGTTAGGAAAATGGTATTTAAGCCGAGACTAGCCTATGTTAACATATAAATATTTAAAAAAAATTCAGGTTCTGAATTTTTTTTTTGTATAAAAATTTATAAAAATAAAATCGTACCTATCAAATTTCTGACTTTACCATACTATTTATATGCATGTGTTAACATAGGTTAATGTCACTAGAGATACCATTTACCTAACACGCTGCTGTTAAAATAAAAACAGACATTTATCATTTAAAATGAAAAAGACAGTTATTTAGTTGGAAAGAGCCCAACGACATCATCATCATCATCATCTCAGCCACAGGACGTCCACTGCTGAACATAGGCCTCCCCCAGTGACTTCCAGATCGGCCGATTGGAAGTGGCCTGCATCCAGCGTCGTCCTGCAACCTTTACCAGGTCGTCAACGACATCGCGACACTTTAATGATTACCAGTATTCCGGCTTATTCGTTACTTTTTTTAGAGTTCAGAACTCATAAAAATATGTTTTACAGGTTTTTAAGCTTTGATCTTCAATAATTTCATTAACTTTATCCTGTCAATTCATCTGCTGCAGATTGAGTGACTAACTAGTGAGTACATCAGGTGAGATGAGCAAACTCGCGCGCAACCACGACGCAGATTGCTCAAAGCCGAACTAACGAAGACTCATTTACTTCTACAAACTTATCCAGCCGCCAGGGCGGCGTTGGTGTCGCATTTTGTATTTCTCTCCGGTAGGGTTTAATTGTTGTTATTTTTTTATTGTGTGAATAAAATTTACTAAGGTACCTTTTATATTCGGTAGCACACGAGCGGTCGTAGTCTTGTTTTTGTGAAAATCTGCGAGACTGGCTTTGGTGCTGCCATTTTTAGTGGTTTTCGCTGTTGGAGCGTCTGTAAAAATTATTGCTTCGGAAATACGTTATAACGCCAACAAAACAACCTTTATTAAAATACCTAATCTGAAGATAAATAACACTTGAAAAAAATCATCGACCTCAGGTGGGATTTTTTTCAAGTGTTATTTATCTTCAATTAAAACCTTGCATGGAATTGCTAAAAACAAAAATTTACAATACCTAATCTGTATCTGTAGCTCAGTCAGAGCAGGCACCCGGATAGTGAAAAGTCATGGGCTCAGTTCCAACACGAGTCGGTAGATTTTTTATACATACAATTTTAAATTATTTTTAAAGACAACTAATTGGCTGAATAATCCAATAGCAAAATGAACCGAATGAGCCAAAAATATTTTATGACACACCTTTACATCACGTCCACGTTTTCCTTAGGCCGCTTTCACACCAAACGTATTTTCAGCCGCAGACTTTTAGCGATTTCTCTTACTTTCTCAATACATAATCAACTTGAAACTAAATTGCAGCTCAAGATACTTAAGTTATAAAAAAATATATAGCCAGACAAACACCACGTTGTCTAGAAGTTAGGGGGGGACCACTAGCGTCTTTCAAGCGTCGACGTCATAGCAGCGTCCAATCAGTGTCGACGTAACGCTTGCGGAGCAGCATTTACTTAACGCTTAACGCTGATTGGTCACTGCCACGAAGTCGACGCTCAAAAGATGCTAGTGTGGGAGATGACTAATATAAATAAATAAATATTGGACAACATCACATACATTGATCTGATCCTATGGTAAGTAGCGAAAGCACTTGCGCTATAGAAATCAGAAACAACGACGGTACCACAACACCCAGACCCGAGTCAATTAGAAAAGTTTCGTTTCGTACATTGACCCGACCGGGGATCGAACCCGGAACCTCAGAGATGGCGACGCCATGTATAGTCCGGCGTACTCGCTCTCAGCTACGGAGGTCCTCAATTAAATAACATCCTTGCATTAACAAGGTATCAAACAATGACTTTTGCCAGATGAGTCTCCTATCACATACCTACATAAACCTAGAAACACATACCTACTGATTAAAATTTTTGTTTTTAGCAATTACCTTTCTATATAGTTTTATCTAAGATTTTTAATACTTTAAAATTTTTAATACGCTGGCTTTGACAGCGAGAACCACTTGAAAGATTTCGTCGAGTCGACTAACGTCTCGGTAGCTTAGTGGTAAAAGCACTCGCCCGGTATGCGATGGACGTGGGTTCGGATCCCACCTGAGGAGGACGATTTTTTTCAAGTATTAAAAAACGTACCTGGTCTCCTGAGTTCGGTAGGGATATTCAATGTCTTTTTTCTGTGAATAAACAGATTTATGTGCACGCGAGTGGAGCCACAGGCAATCGTTAGAGTGTTTAATCTTCCCGCTCATTTATCATTTGCGGGAACTATTCGCGATTCGTAGAATAAACAGAGATTCCTTTGTAAAGCCGCGGATTAGCGTTGAGCGACGCGAGGAAACCAATTTAACGGATAAAAGCTGGTTATACCCGGATCTGACAGAATATACTTTCTTCTTTGTTAATAGTACGTTGACTGTACTGCTAGGAGCCATTGTAAGCTGAACTCTTTCTAGAAGAAACATTGTACATACAATAAGGGATAGATAGATAGATACTCTTTATTTCACACCAAACAAAGAAGTTACAGTTGATATTTACAGAAGGATGTACAATTTAGGCGGTCTTATCGCTAAAAAGCGATCTCTTCCAGACAACTTTTAGGCAGAGGACAACTACAAAGAAAGGGGAAAGTGGTGCAGTTCAGATTATATTGGCGATTAAGTGTTGTCTGTCTGTCTTGTGTTAAAACAATATTATTTGCATGACTCTAAATGTATGTAAAAGATGAAAATATGTAGAGGATAAAGTCATCAATCTAAACGTGGGGGGGGGGGGGGGGGGAGCCTGAGCAGATATCGTAAGCAAAATAATTTCAGTATTTATAGTTATGGATTTTCACAAAGTTAACGCCTGATTCTATTAATTTTATCAGTTCTAGGGCAAATGCGACTTGCCCACTGCCACTTCGGCTAACTAACAAACTAATATCTCATGCGAATCAGATTATCTGACTTCCGTCCAGCCGTTGAAACTAGGCCAAGACATGCCAAAACGTTAATCATATTTAATTCAGCACTTTAAATTCTCTCTTATTGGATCTTGAAGTAGGATTGGAGCAATCTTGCCAAGTAAAAATCAAATACTCTGTTCCAATCAATTAGTGGCAAAGATTGATTTCTTTAAATTTGTTTGAACTGAACATTTTCAATTTGCAGGGTTCACACTCATCGGTACAATGAAAGTGGAATGTTCCGATTTAACAGTTCGGAGAATAGACAAAGATCTTTATAGCAGATTCGATGGATAAAAAGAGTTGTCTCTGAGAGACGAAAAGAAAAAAGTCACAAAGTATCTTAAAAACCTCAGTGCATTCGCATCTCACTTATATTTATATATAGTTATAAGAGGTGTTTAAAAATGTCGTTGAACATAGGTCATTATGTCAATTCTATTAGTTTTATGCAGTAGGTAATTGTTTTAGATCAAGAAACAGCGATGTACAAGTCATTATTCTCTTGCAATTCATGCGATTGAAGATCACGATTGATAATGCAATCAAACGTCTATTGTTTACTATGGCATAAATCATCTCCAGATACAATAATCAATGTCATGACTATTATTAATTATTAGTTACAAACATTGTGAGGAACTGAAAGCCTTTTTAATGCATACTAACTACAAGTAAATCATAATTTTAACTTATTTTTGTGTTATGTGTGTGTGATGCTTTACCTACCAAGGTTTTGTTACATATTGTGTACTCGTTTAATCTTAATCGTAAAACTTTTAAATCGAAGTTTGTTTACAATGACTTAAGTTACATAATTGTGTGCGCGAAACCTTATTGTTTTTCTCAAATAAAAGTGACCTAAGTTACTTCTTACAACATCAAACGCCGCTTTTTCTGAGATCAGCCAGTACAAACCGTTTAGTTTAATTTGAGGTAGAAACTCTTTAGGTTTATTGAATGCTTCTTCTGCATCTCAGCGTAGTCTTTGCCTATATCCGTTGTATAAATGAATATTTTACCAGCGCCACACGTCTTCGGGATCAGGCAGTGATAATGAGGAGACGGCGCAGTTTACTTTTCATTTTCGCAGAGTGCATACTCCGTGCGATAGCACACGCGCATACGGAATGCTTAGTAGCAGCTGGGGTTTCGTTAGTCTACGTGATATTAGGGTTTAAGGCTTGGTAACTTTGCGGGAGGTTTTTTGGAAAAGGTTGGTGTGATATTTTTGCACGACTGCCAAAACCAAAAGAATACGAACCACCCGTCATATTTAACATTAGATTTGCTTGAAAATGCATTCTTTAAAAATATCATTAAAGATTTTTTTGATGTAGGTTGGCTGGCTACGTACTTATAATTACGAATAATACCTAGTCTACTAAAATACGTAGGTATATCTTGAATAGGCATATTAGTTTATGCAGTAAGTTTTTAATTCTAGCGCTACCATTTGTTTTTTAAACGTAAACTAATTTGGAAGTTTGTAAAAAATAATCGAATAGAGAATTTTGTCATTTCGAGTGATTTGCGTCGTTTTAGTTACAATATTATTATTTAACATTAAATTTAAATATTGACCTAATAAGATTATATTTGAAGTGCTAATTCAACCTAGTTCAATGGATTTTAAAGGCTATTTTTATTTTATTTTCTGATTAATAACATTTTTCTTAACAATGTGTAGCTGCAACGGAACTAAAATGTATTATTTGGCAAAGAAGCTGACGGTTCTTTAGTCGCTTTACGTACGTTCCGTCAAGTTTTAAGACTTTTGTTAGTTCACTGTGGAAATATTCAGTCAGTTCTTTGTGAATATCTGTTGGTTTAATTAACTACTTACTACTCACGTCTTATCTTACGTTTTTATTGTAGTTTTCTCTAGAAAATTTAAACCGCATGTTATTTATGTGAAATATGAGTTTCTTAATCCACACTAAGAAACTGCATACTCTGTTATTGTTTCTGACTTATGTACATATTATATGATTATTGGAATACCTACAAAAAATTAATTAAAATAAAATCAATAAATACTGGACAACATATTTACAATTGCTCTGATCCTATGGTAAGTGGTGGTCTAACCATTTGTGTTTTGGAAATAACGACGTAATCTTCCATAACACCCAGACCCGAGTTCGTTTTCTACATTGAAATAACCGGGATTCAATCCAACCCTGGACCTCAGAGATAGCGATGACAAAATTTAAGTAAACAAAATTTTAATATAATTCTATTAATATGCATTTCTTATTGATATTCACTACGAGTTAAAATTCAACAATAGCTAAAAATAGTACTTTCTACCACTGCACATTAACAAAGCGTTGAAAACCAATCGTAACTCATTATTCCGAAACTAAAAACTATCTCATCCATTTTAAAGGCCGAATTCATTTCGAATCCGTCTATTTCTTGCCGATCTTCGACCCACTAACTTGCGGAATATAAATTCGGCTGTCATATCCGGGCACGCCAAGTTTTCTATCGAATACTCCATTCGAATCTCGGATGTGGCATAGCGCTAGTAGTGAGTACTAGACATGAGCCCGATATATCAAAACGTATCTTATATCGGCTATCAGTTCAATATCATATCGTATCGATATACGATATTACGTAACTGATATTTCAAAAACTATAATATCAACCAAAACTCAAAACTGTATATCGAAAAACTGCAACGAAACAACAAAACTCATATCGCCGAAACTATTCATAACCGAACGTACTATCGATCGATATCCTTGTTCAGTTGATATTCGCTTCGTCTCTTTCTAAGTCGGTATGCTTACATTGGAGTAAAAGAAATGACGCGGTTATTCAGATATTGTGGCGTGACGAGAAGGCGATTTCCGCTCTTATTTGCTAGCAATAAGAGTCAATTTATCTTGTATCGATTATGTTTTGAAGATATTTCTCAGCGTTTTTCTATTCGCAAGCAAATTTGTTACTTTGCCGTAACTGATTAACCGTATCGTATATCTGCTCTTAGTTAGCAAACCGACTACAACTAGGCAATATCGATATCTGAGCCGTAACTGAATAAACCGTATAACCATCATAACTGAATAAACAGTATATCGTATCGATATGTGATATCGGATATCATATCCGATATTGAAACTCCATATCGGTTACATATCGGTTACTGTAAAATATCGAAAACGCCCATGTCTAGTGAGTACTAGCTATAACTATGAATGCGTATATCTTTTTGAGTAATGGTCTCTTTAGATAGTTTGTAGACGTGTGGGATTCAGACTAGCCGTACTATGTTAAATGTTCAAGCATACTTATTTTTAGTTTATTTTCTTGATTAAGGAAACAACCAGCTTGACCTAAGCTAATTAAACATTGAATAAAACATTAGCCTAAATAGTTTCCACTACTAGATATTGGTGCGAGGTGCTCGTAGCTCAGTGGCGGCAGCGCTTTGGTATCGATAACTAAAGTTAAGCAACCAACGCCGCGGTCGTGAGTGGATGGGTGACCATTCCGACCATATTTAGTGACATTTATCACGAGCATCTCCGTGCTTCGGAAGGCACGTTAAAAGTTGGTCCCGGCCAATATCGATATTGGTCGTGAAGCCTAGTCAGAGGCCTTAAGGCGGCTTGATAACATCTGACAGTAAGGTTTAGTCACTGGCCTTACAACACCCCTCCACCAATCCGCACCGGGCCCGCGTGGTGGAGTATGGCCCAAACCACCTCATAGTTGAGGTGAGGCCTGTGCCCTGCAGTGGGACGTATATAGGCATACTTTACTTTTTTTTACTTTACTTTTACTAGATATTACATCATTGAATGTTGATTTTTTACTAAAACTAGTGCGGAATTACTTAATAAGTAAGAGTACCTAATCGCACCATTTTCTCATGAAATATGTCGTTGCCACTGTAGGTACAATTGTTTTTCTTACTAGCTCTTACAAGGAAGCTATTAGTTTTTTTTTTTGCTAAAGGGTGCAGAAAAAGTCTAGAACATCTAAATGTCAATTGATTATGCAAGTAAGGGGAATCAACCACACTATTCACTATCTTAAATAAAAATATTTGATCTTTGTGCTCTCGGCGGATCAGCAAAGCAAATCGTAAAAGTTAAAATATGGTTTTGACATAATTGAAAGGCTGACATCATGTAGTACTAGGTTTGTGATTTTTTTGGATAATTTAAGCCCAGCAAAACAAGGTAATAAAATTATATACTTCAGTGGCCTCATGCGACCGCTTGACAATAAAGAAATTTGTTAACACAGGAATTGACATCAATGCTATGCAATAAAGAATTGAATTAAATTAAATTATAAATAATAGCAGCCCGTCCCGGCTTCGCACGGGGTAGACAATTATCGCTAATAGTTTCGGCAGCGCATTCGACGAAAGACATTTTAAGACTCATTTTTCTACACCTTCGGTTACATTGTTCAAATTTTACCAAGGATCCCTAATTTTTTTTAAAATGAAATGTAGCCTATGTCAAATTCGAAGAATGTAGCATTCTATTGGTAAAAGAATTTTTTAAATCGGCCCAGTACTTTTTGAGTCTATTCATTACAAACATACAAACATACAAAAATAGGTACAAATCTTTCCTCTTTATAATATTAGTATAGATATAGATATTAGTAAGTATTTAGTAGTGCAATTAGACCTATTCTAATCGTGCCTAAACTTGATACATTGTATCTAGTTGCAATAGTTGTTTTTAAACATAAGTAAGTATCACTGTTCAAAATTGTTTGTCTGAGCTTACAAAAATACAAAAGTTGATGATGATGATAAAAGCTCATCACACACACTCATTTAAAACGTTTAATAAGTTGACCAGAACAGGAATCAAACTGGTACCGAACTAGGCAACAAGATAACACAATAAACGACTCAGTCCGTCAGACGGAGCTTTTGGAAGCTCCGGAAGCTGCACCAACTTAGAACTTGCCAAAGATAAAAGCAACTAACAGGCAATTTAAGTTTTTCCACCGTCTTCCTGGCGGTCGAGATCGATGGAGGTACGTTTGATGGTAACTAGTGAAATTGAATCTTATGTTTTATACTTATACTAGCTGACCCGGCAAACGTTGTTTTGCCATATAAATAATTTTAATTAAAGTAAAATGTTAAGGGTGGACAACCCTTATCACCAAGGGGTATGAAAAATAGATGTTAGCCGATTCTCAGACCTACTCAATATGCTCACAAAATTTCATGAGAATCGGTCAAGCCGTTTCGGAGGAGTACGGGAACGAACATTGTGACACGAGAATTTTATATATAAGAAGTACATCTTATAACTTATAGCTATGTCCGCAACTTCATTTGCGTGGACTACAGGATGTTTGGTATTCTATGTTAACAAAAAACGTTCAAATATAAAACAATACATTGAAATACATGCGTCGTGTGGTGCCGGCACGTTAAAAGAATAGCACCACTCCTTCTCTTCCTATGGGTGTCGTAAGAGGCGACTACAGGAGAACCGCCATAAGAAGACGGGCAGCAGCGTCTCCTCTCCACCATTGGCCAAACTGCGATCGCCAACCCGCCTGCCAAGCGTGGTGATTATGGCAAAATCCTCCTTTTGGAGAGGCCTGTGTCCAGCAGTGGACTGATATAGGCTGGTGATGTGACATTGAAATATACCGCACGGGTACATTTAACCGGGATAAAGTATCCTATATGTTAATCCAGATCATATTCTATATGTGTGCAAAATTTTCATTTTTGCGTGAAAGAATAACAAATATACATACATACAAATATTTGCGTTTAAAATATTAATAAGGATAAATGTTTCTCCTTATTTTTCCAAACCATTGATCAAAATAACGATTAAAACTTGGTAGGGTTTTTTAAGAACCTCGGGTTTCTGATTCGAATTGAAGACCGAATTATCGAACAGCAGCTAACACATACGTACGTACAACAATGTCAAAAATACTATTTTGTACAGAAAGTTTTGTAGGGGTGGGTGGGTACTAGTTTTCAAATTCAACAACTTAAAGTCAGATAGGACGATAAACAAAACTAACTACGCATTCCTGTCATTAAATTAACTGTTTCCAAAATATGAAAAGAAATAGTGGCAGTGGGCTGCTCACATTTATACAGGGTTATTTGAAAAAAATCAACAACCGCACACAGGTAAACAATAATATTTGTTTTACGAGTTTTATCATAACTCAATACATTAATTTAAAAAAAAAATCCTAACTTTTATTGTACTGTCGTGATATTTGTAAGTCTATGTTCCATTCGCTGCATAGAGATAAGAACATCCAGACGTAAAATTAAATAATTGATATTTATTTTTGTATAAAAGTAAAATAATATGTCAAATTATAAAAAGTCGTAAAACAAATGTTGTAGCTATCTAGTCGTGCGAGGTTGTTGATTATTTTCAAATAACCCTGTAAAATATGGCCGTAGAACCAATAACCGATGGGCTACTGTGTTTTATGAGTATGTACAACGAGCGACTCGGGTGTTGAGCGATGGGCGAAAAATGCGCAGAAGACCGTCACGTGTTTTACGTGATTAGCTAGTAGTGCGACCCGCCTGCACCGCCGGCTGTGAGTGGTGGTTAGCTCCACGCACACACGTCTCATACGACGATAGACTCGTAAGATGCGCAAAGCGATCCCCACTCTTTGACCTAGCGCTCAACATCGCTGCCGGGTACTGTAGAGACCGCGACTTAGCAAACGCAGCGAAGGGCGCCCTTGTTGGTGTTAAGGTATTTTTTTTTTAAAATGAATAAATATTGGACGACATCACATATATTGCTCTGATCTTAAGGTAAGTAGCTAAAGCACTTGTGTTATAGACATCAGAAACAACGACGGTACTGTAATGGGGTTTGTAGACTCAGAGGTTGGAAATAACTTATACCAATTATTTCGGATTCTCGTAGTATATTTAATCAAACTATATTCTACCACAATACATATCACAACTATACTTAGCTCTGTTATTCTGCTAGCTGCTTCCAATATTTCTTTATATTACTATTATTTTCTGTTTGTTATTAGAATATTTCAATTACTTATTTTTGATTATTTTACAACTTTTATCCTATATATTTCATTGTAATATCCTAGCATAATTATATGTATTTTCTACGCGTCACTCAAAAATATTCAAAAGCAACTTTTATATTTCGAACATACCTTGGTAGACGTAGAGGTTTTACTCGCTCGGCTATAAACCTCTACAGTACACAACACCCAGACCCGAGACTATATAGAACAGTTCGATTTCTACTTTATGGGGATCGAACCCGGAACCTCAGACATGGCGGCTCCATTTACAGTCCGGCGTGCTCGCCTCTCGGCTATGGAAGTCGTCAAGTATGATAATATTGATAATACACAAATTAGCTCGCTGTGAATGAAAATGCCCACAAGGTGGGCAGACGACCTGTTAAAGGTTGCAGGACGACGCTGGATGCAGGCCGCTTCCAACCGGCCGATCTGGAAGTCACTGGGGGAAATGATGATGATGATGTGAATGAAAAAGATTGAGAGGGGCCTATTTTTGCCATGGACCGATTATGACCTACTTATCTGTACATTTTGATAACACAGTAATATCATTAGCAACCCATTAATTCGGCTTTGCCACGCACTTCCGCTTCGCAATTAAATAAATACCACACATTCATACAGAACTAAACCACGGCAAATAAAATTAATTGAAATGAAACTCTCAAACAGGGATGTGGTTTTTCGCAAGCGAACGCGTTATTGCCGTTTATGAAATCAGTTTATTTGCGCACCATTGATACTTACGGAATGTTCATGAATATTGAATTTGAAAACAATTATCTGGGTGGTAACCATAGATACAGAACGTAGCGAATGCTAAGTCTACGGTGGTAACAACGAACTCTTAAAATAATCTCAAATCTGTCAGACATTACCAAATCTGTCAAATTTTGTATGTAATGACGTACCAAAATTGACAGATTTGACACCTTTGAGATTGTTTGTAAGAGTTCATGGTTACACGCAGTACTCTTTTACTAAGAATTATTTAATTTTAGTCAATTAATCTGTATAATATTATAAAAAAAGTTTTTTAAATAGCTAAATATGCATATTATGGAAAAAACTGTTAATCCGATTGGGAATTACGATGCCGACAAACACACAGACATAAGCATAAGCCCATGATACAAATATCGTGTCACTTGGTGTTAAATAAAACTTTCAATGATGATAAATAAACAGAGCATTAATTAGTTTCGTTTTCTAATAAAACCATCATTTAGAGCATTAATTAGTTTCGTTTTCTAATAAAACCATTCATATTATAAAAGAAATGTTTGTTCATTCAAAATTTTTTTTATTCGATTATTAAAATGCAAGGGGAACTTCAACATAAGTGATTTGATTCTGTCGTAAATTACAAAAACATCTTTGTACATTCTTTAAGAAGTCTTAATGAAAAAAAATCATTTTCTTTTACTTACATTTCATTTATTAGTAGGGCGCTTTTTGTATGTACATTAGGCTAGGGTGAGCGAGGAGGGTGGATTTCCTTTTTATCTGCACCCCGTCTGTGATAATATATTTAACAAATGGAATTTCTTTACTCTTTATGATTTTGATGAACTCAATCTGAATACGACTTTAAAGAAACCCATAATAATGACTAATGAGAGAAAAACTAACCAAAACTGAGAATGAGAATTGAATTAGTTAGACGCTGCAGTTACCAAAAAAATTTTATTGTCAAAAACTCGATTCCATGCTTGAAAGAAAACCATTTGTTTATCTTTCAAGCATGTCATGGTTTCTAGATAATATGTAAGTAATGTTTATTACATTAATCAATCTATAACAACAAGAATTTACTTTCTATGGAAATAAATTTATTCTTATTCTTTTATTCAATGCTAAAAATACCCAATAATCTGACGTTTGCTTCCCATGTGATCTGCTAACAACGAACCGGCCTTATTAGTTTTATTTTTTTATTTATTTATTGAAAAAAACAAACGGTCATACAATTTCAGTATCCTTAATTACATTATCATTAACAGACCTGTAGTTTTCTTTATTTTTACAAGTATAACTTTATTAAAAGAGCCTTGTTTACACTTATTGATATACAATTTGAGCATACATATTTTAAGTTAAAGTAGGAAATTAACAAGAAACAACATAAATAATTAATTGGTTTGAATACAGATTGGCTAGGACCAAATAAAAATGATGATGTGGGCATTTATTGGACAATAAGTTCCTTAATAATGCATGCAATTAGTTAATTTATTCATTATCTAAAACTAAAGCAATTAATTAACGAAGAATCGTGTTACTGTAGCGTTTAACACATTATAATATAAAATGACATTTATAAGTTTCTAACCGTTACTACGGTAATGACAAATTTTATGCACATACATCATCATCTCCAGCCTATATCAGTCCACTGCTGGTCACAGGCGTCTCCAAAAGGAGGATTTTGCCATAATCGCCACGCTTGGCAGGCGGGTTGGCGATCGCAGTTTGGCCAATGGTGGAGAGGAGATGCTGCTGCCCGTCTTCTTATGGCGGTTCTCCTGTAGTCGCCTTCTACGACACCCATAGGAAGAGAAGGGATGGTGCAAATTCTTTTAACGTGCCGGCACCACACGACACCATTTATGCACATACATTGGAGATTATTAAATAATGCAGCGAGTACTGCATTGCCCCTATCCAACCCATTTCGAATAAAACGACATCTTATTTTTAGTTGGCAGATAAACACCATGAGAGCACGGTAATATGTATTACCGTGATGAGAGTGAACACTCGGAAAAGGCTAAAGACGTATCGTCTTCATAATCTAATGTTACGGCTACACTACCGTGATATGGTAATAATTATGGCCATAATTGAAACAACACCTGGGTGTAGCCACGATTTATGGCCATAATTTTGCAATTTCAATCATTAAGGCATATGACGGTAGGCAATAGCTCCGGTGGCGGTCTTTTTCGCACATCAAAGACGATTACCGCGGTAATTTTTGCGTGAAGTGCCCACACTACCGTTTGTTCAGTGTGCGACATGAGCTCGACCGAAAAGCATGGTGCTGACCGATATGAAGTGGTAAAATGAAAGCGTGCTCTAATTTTTAAAAGAGTGGTCAAATGTAAGTGTGCTCAAATTTTAAAGGAATGCTTAAGTCTTGGTTTAGTTTTGTAATAATGTAAAAGATTCATGTAATAGTAATTGACAGCCATTAAATACAACACCGCCGCAACTTCAGCCGCCATCTTGAAAAATGACATATTTGTTGCCTAGTTCATTGCCATATCTCGGTAATCTCTAGTGTAACCACCACATATGGCGTTAATTTGGCCAGTAATTTAATGACATGAATAATGTGGTAAATGGGCGGTAAAGGGTAAGATAGTGTAGCCGTAACAAAACAAACCTGCTAGCATACATTTATATAGCTCCAAGGTGTCAATTGCTTGACACAGGCCTATCCCTAGTCTTGTCACACAATCATTTGCCATACCAAACTCAATCCTATGACAGTAGAATTAAGACACATTGATGACAACAGTGTTGCGGTTTGAAGTGTCCAAAGGTCGGTCAAGTAGACAAACACTGACCTGTGATCTCAAATCGATCTATTTGAAGTGTTGTTCTAAGCGGTACGAAACATTTATTTTCTCAGGCTACTTAAGTGTACTTGAATACTGAATGAGTCCATTTTAGTTTCTTTATTTTTTCTCGGGTATTAATTTCATTGAAAAATTACGAGTGACATAGTGTTTGGTTCAATGAGATTGTGATAGAACAGGCAAGTTTTCATAGTTCTATCGAAATCAGTATTTTTAAAAGACGATGCATGTGTGAAATTCTGAGCAATTAGTAATGAAGATTCCTAGAAATAACTAGAATAGAATAGAATAGAAAAATATTTATTTGACACACACAGAATATAAAAGGAAAAAAACATTTACAGGATAATAAAAAGCAATATGTGTCAAAAAGGCCCCCGCTCAGCATTTGTCGTGACAGTCAGGGACGTATCACGACGCTGGTTTTCAGCAGGGACCCTGACGGTAGGCTCGGACCATACCCAACCGGAAACTAAATCTGAACAGTTATAATGTAATAATGTTATTTATCTTTTTAATGAGGAACATAATGAGGTAACATTTACGTGATATGAACGAGCCATAATAAGACGTGCAGCCAACAGCATATCAAGTTATCACAAACTGACAAATTTCCTCAATAAACGATACTTAATCTCTATTGCTTGACCTACTGTTGTCTGATGTATTTACCTAGCTGCTAGCAGCCTCAAACTAAATGCCTTCTTACCAAACCACTCGGTTAAGCTGTATAGCCCGTCGTCGATTGAAAAACAAACAGCATCGATTTATCAAAAAAGCTAATCGATTACAACTTACACAACCATCATTCATCCCACCGCATAACAAATTGAAATCGGCTAAAACGATTACGAGCCATATCAGGCACATCAAAGCAAACACTAAAAAACTCACGCGCCCATAATATCGGTGCGGAGTTTAATTCATCGGTTATAGGTCGTATTTCCCGATATTATTCCCGAATATTTTTCGGCTTTTTTCGTTCTATATCCCGTTCGGACGCTCGTAAAAACCAGGATGATCCTACCCCGTCGATGCTTCACGCCGATATGAGAGATTCCCGGTTCGAATGGGGGTTAGGTGAAGAGGGAGTGGCGAAACTGTTCTATTATTTCTGCGATTTAGTGAAGTGTCTTCACTCTCACGTCGTTGAGGTGGTCATCATTTCAAGATCAGTCATTTAGCGATCGAATAGTCACCTATTTAGCTAAGTGACAAAATTATCTTAAAGAGTAATCCACGTAATCTACTTAATTAGTCGAATATTTATAGAGTGTGAAATGTTTATTAAATTGTGTCGTGTGGTGCCGGCACGTTAAAAGAATTGCACCACCCCTTTTCTTCTTATGGGTGTCGTAAGAGGCGAGGAGAACCACCACAAGAAGACGGGCAGCAGCGTTTCCTCTTCACCATTATTGGCAAACTGCGATCGCCAACCCGCCTGCCAAGCGTGGCGATTATGACAAAATCCTCCTTTTGGAGAGGCCTGTGCCCAGCAGTAGACTGATATAGGCTGGTGATGATGAAATGTTTATTGCAAATTACTCGTAGGTACTCTACCAAAACTAACGTTTTCAACCAGGTTTGTGAGGTTGTCTGGGTAGTAGATTCTATGTAATTCTAACGAGTATTTGCCCAAATTGTGCTTTTATTATTATTGTCCTGTTTGTGTGATGTGAAATAAAATCTAGCTACCTTACATAGAAGTCATTGAGCACGATTTGACCTGCAAAAAATAAAACAAGTTAAATAGATGCTACAACAATATCGATATCGATGACTTATTAAATAGTATAAGTTAGTAGTAGCTATATTAAACAAGTTACTTAGTTATTAATGTTGTAATTTGAACCTAATTTGTTATTTCTTATACCCAAAATACTTGAACAACTAATTGGTTCCGCTTCATTCCTTGCGTTGTGGCATCGCAAAACATCCGCAGCGATATTTCAAATTTTAAAAGTTGAACCTTGATGGTAGCCCGTGAGACGTTGATTGAAATTGTATTTGGAAAATTGTTAGTTAACGTTCGCCAATTCATAACACGTTTTCATATCTATGAAGATACGACTTGGTCCAAGTTAAAATGTTTTAATCTTAACATTAGACAAACACAAAGAACTAAAATTGATATGATATTGATAGTATATATAAATAATTTGCTATAGTAGACCAGCGCTTTTTTCTTCTTGCAAAAAAATATCGTATACTAATTCCGTAAATTTTAAATTTAATTTTTCAAGCTGCTGCACAGAATAATCTTAAAATATATAGTTAATATTGATATAAAAATAGCTTAACACAGGTGTCATTTTATATCCTGTGTTTAATTCTCGTGGAATGATTATTGATTCCACTCTAAAGTTATCGCAGACGAAGCTAAATCAAAATCAAATCAAATAAAAAAAATCACACCAATCATCTAGCCCTAAACAAGCAAATCCTGTACTTTGGCGACTCGATAACGGATAAAAATACTTTTATACCTACGTTTATTAATATCCATCACTTAGGAACAAATGCTAGTACTAATCATACAAACATTTGCTAATTGCGGGATTCGAACCCGTAACGGGCAGGCTTTGTAGTCCGGAGCGCGAACCACTATACCAGACGACCGTCAAGCTGGTATAAAAAAGTAAGAGTAAAATAATAAGGGCAATTAAAATGCCGAGTTAATATTTCTGCTGCATTCAGCAAGCTTTACTAAGTCATTACCTATATCAACTGTTTCTTCTTCTTCTTCGTGACACTCTTGTCAGAGCGGTCGTGGTCATCATGTGCCAAGCTTAGAGGACAATGTTATGCGCTTCACGATTTCTCTCCACTTATAGCGACATTTGGTTTTTCCGGAACACTCATATAACGGATCGCCAACTGCAGATTTGATTTGGTCGGTCCATCGCATGGGTGATCTTCCGCGTGGTCTAGTGCCCTCTACTCTGCCCTGTATGACGAGACGCTCAATGGATTCATTGTTTTGCCTAGAGACATGTCCGAAGTACTTCAGGATGCGTTCTTGAACCAGAACAGACAGACGCTGTTTGATATCTAGTTCTTGGAGAATAGAGATATTTGTGCGAAACTCGGTCCAAGATACTCCGAGCATTCTCCTCCAGCACCACATTTCCAGAGCGTCTATCTTCTTTTTTCTACCTCACGTAGCGTCCAAGTCTCAGCAGCGTAGAGAAAAACAGGAAATACTAGTGTTAGGACAAGCCGGATCTTAGTAGCTTTTGTGAGGTCTCTGTTTCATCTCTCTACTGTTTACCAATTGAAAATCAGCGTGAACAATAATTTGTAAACGCCCGCTCATCATACGTTCAAAACAATACTGGAATTAGGCAAACTGCTGCGCGATTCGACCTCTAACCGAGATAGCTCGGATTTCGGATCCGGGAATGAACGGGAATAATTCGTTTATCCCGGACAAAATTACCTATTGGGCCGGCAAATTAGCTGCCTATACAAGTTCGCTGGTATACCTCGGGTTCCTTAACTCCACAAATTAGTTTTTGCGAAACAACGACGTCTCTACGTGACCGAGGTGTTCCGATTTCTATGAGAAACATGATTTGGGATTGGCGAATTGAAGTTGAATGGTGTTTGAGTGAATGGGTAATGAAAGATACGTTCAACAGGATTTATTGCTTTCTCTTAATGCAAAGATTGGATATAAAGCATGGCTAGATATTAGCTAATTATTTCATAATGTTTGTCACCATCATGCTTTAAGTATTCCTAAGTATTTGAATATTCCGTATTTATACTGATGTTAATATCTTGTGTTTGGTTAGCAATTATTAAGTTATTAGTTTAAATCCAGTATATATTTAAATAATTATTGATTTTAAATGTTTTAGTATCAATTTCAAAAAGATAAGATACTTCACAAAAATTTAGTTATCAAAATCGCTACGATATTAAAATAGTGAGTGACTTATCCAAAACAGATATTACCAGGATCATAATTTAGATAAATAGTTTATTAGGTACCTCTAATATAGGCATTAATAAATAAGGTTTTGATGGAATAACAGGCAAAATTATAAGCTTAGTTCATAAAAAAGAATGGTATGTAGACGTTGAAATATAATTATTTTATCTTCTTCTTTTTTTACCAAATTAACTTGTGGTCCAATTTTTATAGAATACCTACAATATAATTAAACAAAACAGTATTCTTGGTAAAAGGAATGGCTTTAAATATCACTGCTTTACTACAGAACCAGGCACGGACTCAGTCTAGTGCCCCGGGCCCCGGGGGGACAGAGCACTATCAAGGAAAGACGTGCTCGCATGTTCGCTGTGGTCGGTAACTTTAGTGACGGACTGCGCGGATGTGACCGCGTAGGGAACTAGAAGGAATAAGTCGCTTAAAAACATTTTCTACTAGAGATTAACTGCAACGTTTTGAGTAGTGATAATTGAATTTATTTCATCTGTTTTAAATTTATTTTAAAGGTTCCGAAAGTCCGAGTGAAAAAATGGGAGTCACTTATTTAAAAAAATATACTTATTTCACAATCACACCAATTTGGTAGCCCCAAACAGAGCCAACTTGTACTATGGTGACTAGATAACAAATAAACATACTTAAATACGTTTATAAACATCCATGACTTAAATATGTCGTAGCCCGATCTTAAAATTAAACACTACATGATGTGGCCGGCCATTTCATAAAATGGTCATATTTCATAAAACTTGGCCGTTTTATGAAATATGACCATTTTATGAAAACAAAACTGGTCAATACTGGTCATATCGTTTAAACGTCAATGTTTGATGATATGTCAATCAACGTTTGGCCATATCAATAAAATAGGTATAAATACGTTTACTAGTTACTGGAATTCGTTTAATATTAATTTTGGGCAATAGATAAATAAATAAATATTTGTTTTTTTGAAAGGAAACTAATAAATAACAAGATTTAAATAACCTAACTAACCTCCAAATTACGTGTCGAACTCCACAATAATTTGAAGATGCGCCTTTTTTCCAAGTGATTTTCATAAAAATCCAATAGCTTGATGTCTTAAAGATAATTCACTGCAATTTAATATTCTGCTGACTGATTCATTGATCTGGCCTATCAACATCATGATATAGCAGGCGGGTACTGTGCCGCATCATGAAAAACGACCATTTTATGAAATGGTTGGCCACATCATGAAGTGATTAATTCTAAGATTGGGCCACGACAGATACAACTGCTCGTGCTCATCACACAAACATTTGCCCCTTGCGGGATTCGAACCCGCAACTGTCGGGCAGTGTTTTGGGGGCAAATTTGGAAATGAAAAATAAGTTTTGAACTGTTTTGTGCGATGTATCGAATGAAAGGTATATTATACATGTTTATCTTATTTTTAAAATGTATAAAAAAATACACATGTCAATTGGCCAATGAGGATGAATTGATAGTGAATCACCGTGCCAATCACTAAACGAGTCGTGAAAATTTAGGGGGTAAATCTTTTTTTGGTAATTTAATGACTCAAACTTGACAAGTCCTTTGTCTTATTTCGCGAATGTTACGTTAAAATTTGATTGCGAGCCTTCAGAGAACCGTGGTAAAATAAAATGAGACATTCGTTCCACATTATTTGTGTTTAATAAAAATTCAAAGTTTCAGGCTTTTGCTTTCATAGTGTAAGTACACATAAAGCGTAATATTTGTTTGAGTAATGAATCTCGAAAATAGGTTTCAAAAATTATAACGACTCCGAAAATATTTTTTGTTTTGAAATAAGTAGATTGAATAAAATGAAAAGACGAACGGGAAATTGTAGAATTGATATTGGCCAACAAGCTAATGATTATAAATACCTAATCATAATGTTTAATAGCAGACAATCATTTTTTTTTTAAATATTGGACAACATCACATACGTTGCTCTGATCCTAAGGTAAGTCGTAAAAGCACTTGTGTTATAGAAATCAGAAACAACGACGGTACCACAACACCCAGACCCGAGCCAATATAAAAAAGTTCGTTTTCTACATTCACCCGACCGGGGATCGAACCCGGAACCTCAGAGATGGCGGCGCCATTTAAAGTCCGGCGTGTTCGCCTCTCGGCAATGGAGGTCGTCAAAATTTGAGTGCACAAAAAGATAAGATACCTAACCGAACTAGCCCTAACCTAGTCAAGACCGATAACCTAGACAAGGTTGCGGGGAACCGCTGGATACAAACCGCTTGGAGCTGCTCTCTGTTGCCTTCCTTAGCGAAGGCCTATGTCCAGCAGGGGTCTACCAAAGGTTGAAGAACATTATAATATTTGACAAGACAAGACAAGACAAGACCCACTTCCTAGATTCTATAGCTCAAATAAAGCAACATTATCTATGGGATAGACATTAAAATCTTAGCGATTTGATCGACATTTTAATGTCGCACGTTTTTCTTCTAAAATTTTTCGTTAACCATAACGAAAAGATTATTCTAGACAAAATCTAGGCACGTAGTTTGCATAAGATCTGGAGTAAGAAAAACCTTAATATATTTCGGGCACGTTTTGTTATATATTTGTAAAGTCAAATTTTTGAAGCTTCATCGCATTATTTCATTTTTTAAGCAAAACCAAAGTAAACCGCCGGGAATTTTTAATACTGGGTTTATTCAGTTGTTGGTGAAATGAATATTTACTATGGATTTTTCACAGATTTATTCACAATTTTCTTTACCAACGAGAATTATGTAGAAGGTATTTACCGGCCATTGATCAAGCTGAATTGAAATTATATTTCGTAAACGACGTTTTGTATTATTTACCACTATATAAAACGTGAGGATCGCTTTGCGCATCTTACGAGACGATCCTATATATTGGACAACATCACATACATTGCTCTGATCCTAAGGTAAGTAGCTAAAGCACTTGTGTTATAGAAATCAGAAACAACGACGGTACCACAACACCCAGACCCGAGCCAATATAGAAAAGTTCATTTTCTACATTGACCCGACCGGGGATCGAACCCGGAACCTCAGAGATGGCGGCGCCATTTACAGTCCGGCATGCTCGCCTCTCGGCTACGGAGGTCATCTTGGTCGTAAAAAAAAATCGTAATGGTCTTCTGCTCATCCTTTACCCAGTGCTCAACATCTGTGCCGCTAGTTGTATACTCATTTGAGTCTCACTCATTGCAAATTAAGTGATAAGCGCTTGTAGAATGCACAAAAGTAAAGTAATCCACACTAAAACGTAAATAATCATAAAACCTACCAGCGCACCATTAAAACCGCAAACAATGGCTCCCATGTTCACTAATGAGACTCAAATAATGTGCCGATGGCTTAATTATAGCAATTAACCCTTTTTATTACGCAACCCAACGATCAGTACGTTTAGCTTTTAGACCGTACAACATAATAGAGGCAATAAAATGCTTTGCCTGAAAAGAACTTGAAATGATCAAATGATTTTACTGTTGAGGCAATCATTGTTACTATTTTAAACCCCTTCGAAAAAACACAAAATATGTAGGAACATATATTTTTATTAACGGAAATCTTTTTTATCCTCTCACAAATCAATTTCAATGGAACAGTTAATAACATTTCGGGAAAAATGAAATTATTATTAAATAATCATAGACTAGTGATAATCGCTAAATAAAAGTAGCAAATGCTCGAATAAAACGTAAAATCCAAATTCGCAAAAGCTGGGCTAAAGGGGCTAATTCTGGTGTTCAAATAACATATTTTTTTCTACAGGACCGACTTAAAAAAGCGCATGAAAAAATTAAGTAGCCAAGTGATACTATATAAGGTGTAAACTTATCAGTTAACTCTTTTCTAGGGGATGGTTCTACTGTTTAAAGAACATTTTTTTCTATGGGACTAACTTCAAAATCGCAAAACAAAAAACCACTTTCCCATACAAAACGGCAGACCAGATGAATCAGTTTGTATAAAGATATGAAATATTTTTTTACGATTTCGAAGTTGGTCTCATACAATAAGTTGTTTTTTTTGAGCAGTAGAACCACCTCCTAGAAAATAATTACCTGATACGTTTATATTTTATATGTTTAGATAGATAAATACTCTTTTTTGCACACCACACAAAACAAACAGTAAGTACAGAAAAATAAAACATTTGGAACGTTACAATTTATGCGGTCTTATCGCTAGAAGCAATCTCTTCCAGGCAACATGTTGAGAAGGGGAGGCTATTTAAATACAAAAACCCATTAATTATGAAGAAAAGACAGTAGAAAACTAAATCGCAAAGGGATATGTCTTATTATGTCTAGTTTTAAAACTCGTAGGAGATTCAGACTGCCGAATTATAATGGATCATTTAAAATGGAAAACATATTTTTTTTTACTTTTCGATGTTAATTAATCCCTTTAAAAACTTGTTGTCCTTATTTGAGCAGCCAATAAGTTTTGGGTATTTTTTTTATTAAAGTTACACGTTGTATATTTGTGTTTGGAATTTCAAATAAGCACTTGTCTACTCTTTTTTTTTATAAGTATATAAATAAATATTGGACAACATCACATACATTTCTCTGATCCTAAGGTAAGTAGCTAAAGCACTTGTGTTATAGAAATCAGAAACAACGAGGGTACCACAACACCAAGACCCGAGACAATAATAGAAAAGTTCGTTTTCCACATTGACCCGACCGGGGATCGAACCCGGAACCTCAGAGATGGCGGCGCCATATACAGTCCGGCGTGCTCGCCTCTCGGCTACGGAGGTCGTCGAACTTTGATGACAAAAGTCATAAACGAAACTCAAAAGTGACACAAGCACAGTTCGAAGGTCATAAAATGGTCTGACCATCAGCCGACATTGTCTAAGGTAATCATATAAAACTACCTCCGGTAAAAGCATGGACTGACATATACATAACTATCTAACCCTACACTGCGTAAGGCCAGTTCCACCCCGACATAACCGTTACATGCTTAATGACGGGTGTAAAGTGTCCAGCGACGTATAAAACATTTAACTAATCTAAGGTCCGCCATATTGTCTTTCGTCAGGCAAAAATAAGGGAAAGAAACGACGGGATGGGACGTTTTAGTGACGTAAAGTGGGTCAGTAGAGGATTTTGTAAACAATACTATTTATGTTGAGAATTATGTTTTTTTTTCTGATGGATAAAATATATTAAACATAATTATGAATCATTGTCGCAAATAAAAAAAACAATTAAGTATATACTAGCATAATAAGTACTAAGTTTCAGTTTTGGGCACGTATAAATAAGCTAAATAATTTAATCTGTAAGCTGTATTTTAAGCGTACGTCAAGGTAAAAAGGAAACCATAAAGGATCATACGTAACGAAATCAAAACCTTTGCAATACCTGACCTAAAATTGAGAAATTCGAAAACATGAATGTATTAAAGACTAACAGTTAAAGTAAAAAGTAAAAACCTGTAAATTAAACACATCTTTAACATAAAAACTTTGAAAAAGGGATAATATTGTAAATTTTTGTTTTCAGCAATTCAATGCAAGGTTTTAATTGAAGATAAATAACACTTGAAAAAAATCATCGACCTCAGGTGGGACTCGAACCCACGTCCCATCGCAAAGCACTCGCCCGGTTTGCGATGGGACGTGGGCTCGAGTCCCACCTGAGGTCGATGATTTTTTTTTTCAAGTGTTATTTATCTTCAATTAAAGGGATAATAATCTTCAAGACTCGATTTCCGTAATAGGCAAACTATATTTACTAACTTTTAAACATTCGCGTTGCATGATTAAAACTCACTGTAACGGGAAAAGGCTAGTTGACACCACCAATCAATTGACATACTTTTTATGAGCTGTCAAAACGCACCTCTTCCTTATAATTTGTATGGCGATATCGGATTATGACGTCACTGTCCACCTAACTCAACTGCTCATCGATTTTAAAGCAATCAAAAATCAGTTTTTCTAATAAATGATATTGTACCGGGCTGTAGGCCTAAAATAGAGTGTTAGTTTTGATAAATGATGCCTTAGAATTATTTAAAAATAGTGTCAACATCCCTATTAACGCGACCATAATCGCTGTTCTAGTCAGCCTGCGACCACGGTCGGTGTAACCCGGTCGAAACGTCAGGCAAATAAAAGGTAACAATTTACCTCAATTATTATAATCGCGTTAATTCTCATTATAGCGAGTATAATATACCTAAAAGTTTGTACGGACCTCCGACTCCCACTTGACCGGTTTTTTTTTCTTTGCATTATTTTCACAGTAGATAGATTTTTATATTGTTAGATTTGAAATTATATGAAGCCCCCATTTTCTACGATCCCGTTTATAAGCATAACTATTACGAAAACCGCTCCTTAATAAAATATCTAAGATTGTAAACGTTGGTTAAAAATTACAAAAATACACACGCAAAAATAGTGCATAATATATTATGTAGTATATTATATACTCCCGGTCCCGATACCGGCGCGACACATCATTCACTGTCTAAGAGGGTCGAGTCACGGGACCGGTCGTAAACTGGACGGGGCCGGTCTCTTAGGCCTAATACGTCATTTGACGGGTTAAAAGACTTGTACCGGGAAAATCTTGTTAGACTAACGTATCGGGAGATACTCGTATTTCGGTAACCGTATGGCAAATGGGATTACTTTAAGACTATTAATAAAATGGTATTATACGGTAGACTATTTATTTGAATTTACTTTACAAGCTGGTTATTTTGCACTTACTGCATGTATTGTATATTCTGTAATATACAGGGTTACATTGCAAAGGGGTGCGAAATTTTCAGGGACCACTCAGAATCAGTAACTAAATCGATCTACGATATAAACGATCTAAAAGACAAACTTTTTTTTATTACTATCCGCTGTTCAATGATGGTACGCGTGGATAATCTTGCCTCATTCATAAAAAATACGTACGCACAATCTCTGTGCAACCTAGAACTGCAAAGTTCAATGCAATAATAGTCACAATGACGCGTGAAAACAAACTTTAGCCTTTTCGATGTAGGGTACATTTCTAACAGCAGGAGCGTCCGCGCATCCTCTGGTAGGTTCAAATTGACAACAAATACCATAAGCAGTGCACCTCTAGATCTTATTTTTAAAATTTGACACCACTTTGCAATTTAACCTTGTATATAGTATAACAAAGTTGTCCACCCTTGTGACAACAGTGAAATAACCCTATACAGAGTTATTTGTAGAACATCAACAACCTCGCAAGACTAGGTAGCTAACATCATAAACAACAACATTTGTTCTACGACTTTTGATAATTTGACACATTTTACTTTCATACAAAAATAAATATTAATTTAATTTTAAGTCTGAATTTTCTTATCCCTGTGCAGTGTGCGCATCGTATCGCGCGCGTGGCGTGCAACGCTTTTTCGTATGTAAATGAAACATAGACTTGGAACTTGGAAAATCATTTTTAATTAATGTATTGAGTTATAAGTTAAGGTGCTCGTAGCTCAGTGGCGGCAGCGCTTTGGTATCGATTACTAAAGTTAAGCAACCAACGCCGCGGTCGTGAGTGGATGGGTGACCATTCCAACCATATTTAGTGACATTTATCACGAGCATCTCCGTGCTTCGGAAGGCACGTTAAAAGTTGGTCCCGGCCAATATCGCTCGATATTGGTCGTGAAGCCTAGTCAGAGGCCTTAAGGCGGCTTGATAACATCTGACAGTAAGGTTTAGTCACTGGCCTTACAACACCCCACCACCGCACCGCACCGGGCTTGCGTGGTGGAGTATGGCCCAAACCACCTCATAGTTGAGGTGAGGCCTGTGCCCTGCAGTGGGACGTATATAGGCATACTTTACTTTACTTTTTTTATTTTTTTTTATTTTATTTTTTTCTTTATTAAGGAAACAACAGCATGAGTTATTACATGTAAAATAAATAAATTATACACTAGCCTTATTAGTTTCCACGGTTAGGTTTAACATGTATTCTGTTGATCGAGAGATCGAATTAGGTACATCATAAACGAATTTTATTGAGTTATGATAAAACTCGTAGAACAAATGTTGTTGTTTATGATGTAAACTATCTAGTAGTGCGAGTTTGTTGATGTTTTTCAAATAATCCTGTATATTTACTTAAATATTGACGACCTCCGTAGCCGAGAGGCGAGCATGCCGGACTTTAAATGGCGCCGCCATCTCTGAGGTTCTGGGTTCGATCCCCGGTCGGGTCAATGTAGAAAACGAACTTTTTCTATATTGGCTCAGGTCTGGGTGTTGTGGTACAGTCGTTGTTTCTGATTTCTATAACACAAGTGCTTTCGCTACTTACCTTACGATCAGAGCAATGTATGGATGTTGTCCAATATTTATTTATATTTATTTATTTATTAAATCCTTATTACTTCTTAGCTACCAAAGGGCTTTGTCCTTTAGTAACCAAGCGCTTATAGTTCTTGTTAATTTGGGTATTATCAACCTTCATAATAGATTCACGAGGCAACACTTAACTGTAACTTATGGGCGTAATTTGTAACAAGAAAGTTTATTTACTTCGATATTCCAAATTTGCTGTAATATTATAGGTATTAACATTTTTATATCTGTAAACGATCATTATTTATTATTCAATACAGTAATATATTTTATTACTCACAAAAAAAATAGATTGGAAAAGCTTTTAGGTCTTATTTTATTAGCTTTATTTTCAGTTTTTAGAGTGGAACTTTTACAAGACGAAGCAAAACATTATTTAAGAATAATAAAAAAAAATATTATACTGAATAGGTAACGATTTCTTTGTCTATTCTTGCAGCCATAGGTGTGATATTTTACCGCCAACACTACAGTTTTTTTTTATCAGACTAGGTTTATGATATGTCTATCGGGACATCACTATCGGGACATGTCTTGCCTATTTGTTAACGATATAAATTAATTTAATATTCTGTAGTCTTGATTTCTATGTAGTAAATATAGTTTTAATGAGGTGACAGAGGCACTGTATCCCATCTCCTATAGAAATGGCACACCATGCTATGATAACGTTAAATAACTTGGGTGAGGTTGCGGAACTGCTGACATCTAGCGGCGAATGATCTACGGTTAATCTCCGCGCCATTTTGACGGGAACCCACGTGACCTTGTGTTTGTTGGACTATAGTAGGTGACTAGCATCACAAATTACGTATAGCGGCGCGGCGCGCTTTTACGAGTTAGAGATAATAAACAAACATGTATAATTTATTTGTGTCATCTATTTATATACCTCTATGTATATTGTGTCCTTGGCCATAACCATGAACTGTTAAAACAATCGCAAATCTGTCAAACATTATCATTTCTGTCAAATTTTGTATGTAATGACGTACCAAAATTGACAGATTTGACTGCTTTGAGATTGTTTTAAGCATAGATATAGAATGTACGAATCCTAAGTCTATGGTTTTAAGAGTTCCCCCGCTTTTCTCCTTGTTACTATTATTATTATTATTTTGTCTACTGTCAATATTGTTTCTTATGCTGTTTTAGGTTTTTCTTCTTTTCTCTGGTGCCGTGCTTGTGTACTGAAAATCAGCCTCGTGATATGTCCCTGGCTGTCACGACAAATGCTGAGCGAGGGCCTTTTTGACACATTTTCTTAATCTTATTATTTCTTTGTACTCTGTGCAGTGTGAGTGTGTCAAATAAATATTGTTTTATTCTATTTCTTATTAATATTAAATTGATGGATACCTAGCTGCTTATCAAAGAAAGACATGAGTCCATCATTTGAGAAGTATGTATTTTTGTTAAAGAAGTTTATGATATTATTCAATTAAAATCTTTCGTATCCTAATCCATTTCATGCAGAAAAAAATGATTAGCTGCCTACGCCACCAAATGATGGCGCTGCGAGTTTCAAGATAGAGTGCGGTGGCGAGATTGTCGAAACAAAGAAGCTCTAGCTCATCTTTAACAACACCAAATTAAAAAAATATAAATAAATCTGACTGAAATTCGTTTTTTTATTAGGGCCTGAACTTTACCGTTTACTGATATTTCTGCATTTTATACATAATAAATAATTAGTAGTACTAAACTGAAATTAATATAAAAATAAACACCTTTACTCTCTAACTTAGCATAATTGCATCTAAGGTGTAGGTATATTATGCTACTTGCCAAGATTTATTACCACAGAAGTGACGCAATCCACGGGCTACATCCACATACCTAATCAGAAAGAAACAGGTGTGACCTTGTGACGTAGATGATTTATGTTACCACAACATTAACCCAATTTGATCAGGAAGGGATAAAGGTGCAAATGTCAAGGACGGTCGTTTATATAGACAACCATTAAACAAAGGATAGCTTGTTCTTATAAGCGCTTTGTCCCGTTCCTAATAAGACTACGTACGTTTGACCATATTCTTAGATGTGGTTAGTCTGGTTATCACATTTGGTGCGATATTATAGCCGTAAGAGCTCAGTTTTCTGACTTGGAATTCTAAGGGAACCAGACCATTTTAGTCAAAGATTACACACCAGCAAAAAACTATCTTGATAATACAAAGAGAACCGGACCATTTTGGTCAAGGATTACACACCATCAAAAAATTATATTAATTTATTTTTGTAAAAAGTTAATAATTAAGCATTGACACGCGTCCTAATTATGGACTGTTTCAGGGAAAGATGGGATAGTGTCATAAAGAAGCAGCGCATGTAGTTCGGTTATCTGTTAGCCACGACGTATTGTTGAAGGGTAATAGAAGTTCCGTTACTATTGTCTGTCAAATATTGTTAAATTATTCTCCCACCCAGTTTTTAAGAAATATGTAGATCTCTAGCACTATAAAGATCAGGCAGGTAGTTAAGTGTTTTAATCTCATTTCGCACGCACCTCCCATACGCGAAAAAAACGCTTTTCGCGTTTATTATCGCAATCTTAAGACGTTCCCGCTCGCTCGATGGCGCGATATTTATTTAACGGCCGCTCCTCGCTTTAATAAGACGATAAACCAGCCAGGGGTGACGAAAAATGACGTCATTTAACGCCTAAATTCGAGCTGTTAGGGTAATCTCTCGGGTTTAAAAATGACGGACTTTGATTGGAATAGATTTGGGTGTGGCATTTGGTTAGGAGGAAAAAGGTAAGCCGTCAATGGCATTTCTAAAATAAATTATACTTATTCATTTTTAATTTCAACTTTTAGACGACAATTTTATTGACATATATGACAAGGTAACAACGTGCTCTAAAATAGTATTATTTAAACCTTGTTTTGTTTACTGTACGATTATTGTGTTTTGACGTAAATTTACCTTTCCCGGGTTCCTTTACCACTAACTCCAGACGTCAATAAAAATAGAAAGTTTATCTAAACCATGCATAGTCGGTGGTAAACTAGTGTTTTTAAAGTAAGTATGTATTACTTAAGGCTGTGGTAAAACACAAGTTGGGCTTTGAAAAAAAAGGAGCAGTAACGAAGCAATAAATATTTAGATTGCGGTGGACATTCCCATAAATGAACATGAATATAATCATTAAGGGGGAGTAGACGAAACAGCAAATCCGGACGACCTTGCTTGATCTTGCTTTTACAAGGGCAAGTGAAATAGGTTCTCTTTAACTGAATAATAGTCATTTATTCAGAATATTATTATAAGCTTTGCAAAAAATGCTGCACATTCTTAATGCTGCCTCGAGACGTGTGGGGCTTGGGATGAATTTGGACAAGACTAAGGTAATGTTCAACGAACATGTCATTCCGGAACCAATTTCCGTCGAGGGCACTACGCTCGAGGTTGTCCAAGAGTACGTCTACCTGGGACAAGTACTACAGCTCGGTAGAGACAACTTCGAGCGGGAAATCGCCAGAAGAGTGCAGCTTGGCTGGGCAGCATTTGGGAAACTGCGTCATATCTTCACGTCAACACTGCCGCAGTGCCTGAAAAGCCGGGTGTTTAACCAATGCGTCGTACCAGTTTTAACCTACGGAGCCGAAACGTGGAACATGACAGTCAAGTTGGCCCACCGACTACACGTCACTCAGCGTGCTATGGAAAGGTCTATGTTGGGGATCTCATTAAGGGATAAGATCCGGAACGAGGTCATACGACATAGGACTAAGGTGACTGATATTGTCCAAAAATGTAGCAAGCTGAAGTGGCAGTGGGCTGGCCATGTCTGTCGCAGAACCGACGAGAGATGAAGCAGGAAGGTTCTCGAATGGAGACCACGCTTAGGCAAACGTAGTGTAGGACGCCCCCCGGCTAGATGGACCGATGACCTGAAGAAGGCAGCCGGCAGCGACTGGATGCAAAGGGCGAGAGATCGTGCGCTGTGGCGCTCCTTGGGGGAGGCCTATGTCCAGCAGTGGACTGCAACAGGCTGATATGATGATGATGATTATTAATATTGTAAGCCCTGTTCAGTAAACTCATACACGTAATAAAATTTAGGTACCTATACTCTTTCAGTTTCCGGAACTACTTACGTACATATTGGCCGGTGATGAGAAGAAGTGGTGTAACATCTTAAGTCCTTGATATTACACTACGCTATTACGTTGTTTTGAGAAAAATAATGACTGTATTGTAATTTGTTTTATAATTCTTATTATACGTCTTCAAAGTTTATAAAAAATGTTCTCGACCGCTGCAAAAACTATTTGTATCATAAAACAAGATGTCTCGTTGAGAAACTCAAAGTGTGAAGACCACGTGATTAATCGGCAAAGTTAGTTTGCAACAGTGACATTCTTAATTGTTCTCAAGTTCAGCTACCAGCGATTATGACTCTTATGTAGTTCATATTAAGGATCAGAATCTACTGCTAGGTAGGCCAGCTGTGAATTATGGTTCTTATTAAAAATATTATAAAAGATAACCGGAATTCTTAACAAAAAAATAAAGCTGCAAAAGTTAATTGTTATTAATTGTAGACTTTGCATCTAAAATTTCTTTTTGTATTATTTTATTTCTTGCTACAAACATTAACTCTTGTTGTATGATGTAATTTTAAAAAAACATATATTTATATCACATAGTAAAATCAAAATAATTTGTCTAAGGAATAACATAAGATTTTTTTTTACATAATGACAAGGAGTTTCATTGGTAGTAATAAAAACTTTGTCAAAAATCCAGACACTCTACGTATCGCCTAGTGCCTTACTGCATGCCAAAATAAGGCACACAGCAGAGCAACACGCCACTTCATGCTAGATTTATTATGTGAAACTCACAAAAGTTTCATTTAAATTAGCCAGCTGCATCGCTCTAGGCCCTGTTAGCATCGCCACGATCTATCGAGCCACACCACGTCAAGTCACGCAATGCCACAACCTACGACGTCACACCACGACCAGTCAAATTACTCCACGCAAAACCACACCACATTATAGTATCCGGCCACTGCACGCCAATACATGACACGCTGCGCTTCTTGCACTAATCCACACAATGTCACGCATCAGATACATGCGACATACAGTGACAAATCACATACATTTAATCGGAATTAGAAAGCCACGACCCACTGAGACCTGCCTGCCGTCGAGGTATACCACACCACGCCACGCAACGCATTACCACGAGTCCACGCAACGATAATCTACGTCAGACTACGTATTCGCCATGTCAAGCCTCATAGCCCCACGCCACGCCACGCTACGACTCACCATGGCATGCCACAAATACCACACAATGCCACGCCGCGATATGCTTTACGGTAGTGTTTGACAGAATAAAGATTTATAAAAACCTGCCAATTGCGAGTCGGACACGCGCACGAAGGGTTCCGCACTATTATCTATTAAAAGAGCAAAAAAATCAAGTTTGTTGTATGGGATCCCCCTTAAGTATTTATTTTATTCTGGTTTTTAGTATTTGTTGTTATAGCGGAACAGAAATACATAATCTGTGAAAATTTAAACTGTCTAGTTAGACAGTTTAAATCGTGGTTCATAAGATACAGCCTGATGACGGACGGATACTAGACAGCGGAGTCTTAGTTATACGGTTTTGGATACGGAACCCTAAAAGTTCATAAAGTTCATTGCCGTCACGTAAATAATACAAATACTTACAATTTAAAACTTCAGTTAATAAAATTCCCCGAACTACCTACTAAGGGGGCGTCCATAAATTACGTGAGATGTTTAAGGGGGGGAGGGGGTCGAGTCAAATCTCATCTAATCTTACGTTGGAGAGAGGGGGGGTCTCGGCAAATATCACGCAATTTTTTTTCTGATTGAAACAAAAAAAAATATACTATTTTGGTCCATTTAATCCAGATTGTACATGCTTAGGATTTAATCTTAAAAAAGCGTATATCGTAATACGATTAAGATCATTCATACACGAAGCAATTTTTTTTTTCTTTTTACAATAACAATCCAACGCGCTTACGTAAGAAACCCACATTTCGAAAAATCTCACGTGAGATTGGGGGATGGGGGAGGGGGTTGAATAAAATCTCACGAAATCTCACCAGGGGGGGAGGGAGGGACAGAAAATTAAAAAAAACACCTCACGTAATTTATGGACGCCCCCTAAGCAACTAAATCTCAAGGGATTTGGCAAAATCTTAAACGATTAAAGTTGGCAACTTCTGAAAATATGAGAAGGTCGGCGGCAAAGCAGAAAAATGCTTAAAAAGAATTACAACTTTTCAACATTAATATTTTCAGTCTAAATTTAGAATTTTACGTGGGTTTTAAAATATTAAATGTTTAAAAACCATTGAACTTTTATTATTTATTTTGAGTGTTAAGAATTATAATACTTGTTTTTACTAACGCCTTAAGTTCAATTACATTTATAAAAAGCTCATTTTATATTTTAAGGGTAATGACTTTAATTTAATAATAGTAGTCATACATTTTACAAAATAGGAGTAAGTACTTTAGTTAAAATAGAGTGGTGATAAGTTTTAACTTGACCTACTTACATCTTTGACCTTAAAATGTTAATCAGTTTAATTCATTATTTCTAAACCTTTGGGTTAGAGTTGGTCTTCATCTAAAGCGTCGTTTGAAACTGCTTTGCTACTTCAACTTTTGATAAATATGTGCAGAAGACAAAAACACTTCGGTAGAATCACATAACGTATCTGGCGTGCAGCCGTGTAGACATCATCATCATCATTATAGCAGCCTATTCCAGTCCACTGCTGGACGTAAGCCTAGTGAAGAGCGCCAAAGAGCACGATCTCCCGCTTTTTTCATCCATGCACTGCCAGCCATCTTCCAAGGTCGTCGGTCCATCGAGCTTGGGGGCGTCCTACACTACGTTAGCCTACGTCACCACTCGAGAACCCGTTTACTCCACCTTTCTATGCAGAAATACATGACGAATACAAGGGTTTCGTTTGTGACATTTGGCAACGGTACCTTAAAACATTATAATACTCTTGTACACTACTAATATATAAGGTCCGATTTTATTAGTGTACATCCTGTTAACCTGTGACTATATAGGTGAAAAGCAATTGTAAAAACCAACTTTCAAATGTCTATCATAAAAACTAAAAAAGTTAAAAATAAAATTACAAAATAGCAACATCGACTTCATATAGCATAAACTCGTCCTATTTTCAACTCTTTCTCGCTCTGACAAGGGGAAGGAATAAGACGGATAATCAGATGGTTAAACGTACCAAAAATAGGACGAGTTTATGCAATATGAAATCAATGTTGTTGATTTTGATTTTGATTTTTAACTTTTTTAGTTTTTATGGTACACATTTGAAAATTAGTTTCTACGATTGCTTTTCACCTATATAGTCACAGGTTAACAGGATGTACACTAATAAAATCGGACCTTATACAGGGTGTAAAAAAAGGCTTAACGACGCCTTAAACTACGAATTCTATACATAAAACCAAGTAGAATGCAAAAAAAATAATTTAATAATTTTTGGGTATCAAAAAAAAAACTCTTTTCTAACCTGCAATATATAGCGCGCACGCCACAGACTATGCCTGTGTGTGTAGGCGGATCATGTTTCTTTGTAAAAAGTTTAGTATTATCAAACAGAAGTCAATTTTGTAAAAATCTTTGAAAAAAAATTGTAACTTTGACTGTCAATAACTCGATAACCCGTCATTTCCCAGGTATAGTGTAAAAGAAAAAAAATATCGTAAAAATACGTAGAATATGTAGTATTCGGCTTTGTTAAGCCTTTTTTAACCGACTTCAATAAAAAGGAGGATGTTCTCAATTCAATTCGTCTGAATGTTGTTTTTTTTTTTGTATGTATGTTACGCGATTACGCCGTCAATTATGGACCGATTTCAAAATTTATTTTTTAGTTTGAAAGGGTATACTCCCTAGGTGGTCCCATTTCCACCAAGTCAGATTCTGATGATGGGATTCCTGGGAAATCGAGGGCAACCCTCAATTTTTATAGGCACCCATAATGTTTTGCATATATTTTCTGACTCGATGCTGATTTTTGGGTCTGGTAATCATCATGTCTTGTTGCTGACCTGATGATGGAAGCCACAGAACTCCTTAACGGATAGGAGTTAGAAGATAATACTGCAATTTGTCGACAGAACGTATTTCGCAGTGTGTTGAGCAGACGTGGAGCTTATGAGGTACCAGACCGCCAATTTTTATTTACTGAGGGCGTACCCGCACACCCAGTAACGAAAAAAAAATTTAAAGTTCCTTCCTTAATTTAACCTGTTATTTAACGTGAGACCTTATCCTATGGTAACGACACCAAAATAGCCGCCGTTCTGGTTGGAGTGTAGGAAAACCCTTTTCTTAAGACTTAAAAATTTTCGTCGAAAAATTGACCCTATAAAACACCTTATTTTAATCATACCATTGGATGAGGGGTCCATAGAGGACCAATATTAGTTAAGATTACTTTGCTGTAAAGTAATTTTTGGCGAAGTTAGGAGGGAAAAAATAGAGGACTTAACACTTAAAATTGTAAAATAAAAAAAGTTTAATAAAAAACTAAAAACCGACTTCAAAATGAAACTAAAAAGCCAAAAATAATATTGACTAAAACATACCTAATCAGTTCTTTTTGGAGTCGGTGCGAATGAACACATTTTAACTCTCGATAGCTGGCACCGACTCCAAAAAGAACTGATTAGGTATGTTTTAGTCAATATTATTTTTGGCTTTTTAGTTTCATTTTGTAGTCGGTTTTTAGTTTTTTATTAAACTTTTTTTATTTACACCCGATATATCAAAAGGCAAAAAGTTTCGTACACCAAGCACCAGGTGGCGTCTTGTGCGCAAACACTCAGTGGGCCAGCGAAAGGGCTCTATTAGCAGTAATAATATACTAACACCTTTTTATAGGGCCCTAACTCACGTTCATTGGATTAAGGCCCGGATCACTTTGAGCCTGGTTATTAGTGTAGTTGGGCCATAGTTTTTATTTAGTTGAGAAATGTGTTTAGGGCTGTATTTAGGTGACAAATGTTGCGTTGTCAAAATTCAGGTATGCATGACCAACGTGCCTTTTTTGAAAAACGTGGATTTTTGGGATTTTAAATTATATTATTATATTGGACAACATCACATATATTTAAAGATCAGATCCTAAGTAGCTATAGCACTTTTCTTATAGAAATCAGAAACAACGACGATACCACAACACCCAGACCCGAGACAATATAGAAAAAAATATGTAAAAAAATATTTCGTCAGTTACAATTTAAAAAATCTAAGTGATATTGTCTCTAAGACAACTATTAAGATGTTTATTCAATAACAAAAACCGGCCAAGTGCGAGTCGGACTCGCGCACAAAGGTCTCCGCACCATTATCTATAAAAAAGAGCAAAAAAATCACGTTTGTTGTATGAGAGCCCCCTTAAATATTTATTTTATTCTGGTTTTTTGTTGTTATAGCGGTAACAGAAATACATCATCGGTGAAAATTTCAACTGTCTAGCTATCACGGTTCATGAGATACAGCCTGGTGACAGACGGACAGATAGACGGACAGACAGACAGACAGACGGACAGCGGAGCCTCAGTAATAGGGTTCCGTTTTACCCTAAAAAACATAAAACGTTTTTTTTTACATCTAAGAAAACCACTCAAATTCTAGTCACAGTTAAAACATTTATGGCACGTTCATTTTAAAACCGTCTAGACTTTATTGTAATGACGGAAACGTCTCTCAGACCCCTTATTTTAGTATTCGAGTGGCATTGATTAGGTTATGTTTTTTGCTTCTGTCCGTCTGTTCGAGTGATTCGTTGGAATTCCCCTTTATTTCATTTTGAAATTATTACCTCATCATTTTGCTTTGGCCGTTTGATACTTGATACTTGAGCCTTCACAGATTGTAAGGCAAATTGTTTCGATATCGATCATTCATTTATTTGAGCCATGAGCAAATAAACAAGCGATTTGTCATAAAAACTCGATCAATCAATTCCATTTTGAACGATGGATTCTAATTGGCTTATTATTATTTATTCTAGCTTACGATACATTTAAATATGCATTCTACATTGCTACAATACTTTCGATCATAATCTTAATATATAAAACAAAGTCGTGTTTGTTACAACACTTATAACTCGTGAACGGCTGGATCGATTTTCATGATTTATAGTTTGTTGGATTTGTCTCCCGCCTCCCCGCCGCCCCGAATAGCAAAATAAATAAAAAAAACATCGGAAAAGCTGACAAAAACCTTTGGTGGTATGAAGTTCGCCGAGTCAGCTAGTAAGATTTATAATTGTAGATATTTTGTATGTGTATGCAGTTTAATTTTAATAAGAAACAAAAAATACTTTTAAAAGACTGTCAGAATTACAGAGTTTACGAGGATACTCGAAAATATACAGGGTGTCCTTGGAATTATGAATAAAAACGAACAGGCGCTTAGCGGTGGCGATTCTTAAGCTTTTTGGCTCTATGAATGTGGCACTGTTGACACGGAAAAAGTTGTAATTGATTTTTCATTTTGTCGTAACATAATATACAGCTTAAATAAACTAACAAAGATATTTGTTTCACTTTTTGTTTAGGAAGTTGTAGGACGGTTTGGCATTCCTTATGAAGTTAATTTGATTAACTAGGAAATATGTGTGACAAAATTAATAATGTTATTTTAAAACTCAATGAAACGGGAATAAACGCGATCATAATTTAAGTACAAAATGTTACCTCTTTAAATTATGCAACGCGAAAGTTTTAAAGTAATTAATAATGTTATTTTTTTTAAACTTTTTATTCGTCAAAAATAAAACCTGCATTTATTATTGAAAAAAAGATCGGAAATAACCCTCGCTACGCTCCTGTTCGATTTGATCCATACTTCCAGGGACATCCTGTATATTAAACTAAATTAAAGTTTTTAATACATGGTCCAGAAAGAAAGAAAGAAGAGAAAACACTCGCCCGGCATGCGATGGGACGTGGGTACGAGTCCCACCTGAGGTCGATGATTTTTTTCAAGTGTTATTTATCTTCAATGGTCCAGAATCTAAAATAGTAACTATGGCTTTTTAAAAGTTTATAACATGAGTTAAGAAATCCCAAAATATAATCTCACTTAGGTACTTACAAATAATGTAACAATTAGAATAGTTTGTTACGGGATTGCTACCATGTACCTTATTTTTGAGTTCCCGATATTTCGGCACTGTTGCAAGCGCCATGATTACTCCGTGATCATGGCGCTTGCAACAGTGCCGAAATATCGGGAACTCAAAAATAAGGTACATGGTAGCAATCCCGTAACAAACTATTCTAATGTTAGTGACCATGAAAGTTTAAAACAATATAATGTAACAATTAATTTATAATATAGATAGGTAAATTCTCAAGACACTTATCTCACCTACCAACAACAGACCATAGATATAATCTCCATCTCACCAACTGAAGCAATATGGCTGAAAGTAATCTTGCAGAAAGGCCTCGTGCCTCTTGCGACATACATTTATCTGGGGGCCACTGAACCAGCGGATTCATGATCAAGACTATTTGATAAAAGTAATCGAAACTTGTATTTACTAGGCACGGTATATGTGTTTTCTTTTTAAAAGGGCAGAAAACCTATTGACCTGACTTATGATCTTGAATTAAGTCATGATGTAATCTGTTGTGTAATGTAATGTAATGTAAATAATAAAAAAATAAATAAAATTCTTAAAT
Source organism: Anania fuscalis (assembly GCA_950371115.1). Classification (NCBI taxonomy): domain Eukaryota; kingdom Metazoa; phylum Arthropoda; class Insecta; order Lepidoptera; family Crambidae; genus Anania; species Anania fuscalis. The sequence goes on from OX493325.1 coordinate 22,076,400, forward strand.
TAATATTGATGTAAATTTTAATGGTTTCATATATAAAATAACATGAAAAAATAACTTATGATTTTGAAACATGTTTGGCCTTTATTTAATGCGACATAGGTACTTTATAAAATCTGTGAAATAATAAGTACGCACGTAACTCATATAAATATTGCGCCTCGTTGCTGTTTAATAAATTTTGTTTTTAGAAAGAAGTCATAATCAAAATTATTTATATATACGAACTATCAACCTAATTACTTAGCACTAAACTAAGCCAGCCTATAGGAAATGTTAATAATATGTTATAATAATTATACATACTTGAGTCCAAAATAAGACTGATCGTTTATGAAAACTATTATTGGTTTTTCTGTGTTCGTTCTAAGGTGATATTTTTTAGTAGATTTAAGGCACAAACAATCACTAAAATGGTAAAGAATCACACTTGTATATCCTATTGATTAAAAAATAGTTTTACTAAGATTTTTAATAGGTCCTTGAAAAAAAATCGTCCGCCTCAGGTGGGACCAGAACCCACGTCCATCGCATACCGGGCATGGTAATTGCTAAAAACAAAAATTTTAAAAATAGTTTATCGCTAATTTCGTGGCCCCATATCAGGTGTTCTCAAACGTGCCACCATTCTACACGCTTTTGGCTAATTTGAGGACGCATTCTTATTACATGTGACATTTTGTGCGCGCGCGCTCATGACAGGCCGTTGGAGGCTGTCTGCGCTTTCATTTTGATGATTACTTGTATACCACCAAGGTTAGAACAGCCATTGTCTGGAAGTCATTTAGTAAACTCAACTCAGAGTTTAGTGAATTCGTATAGAGAAACCCTAAACCCTAACATAGACCTGTAGCAAACCTAGTATAGGTAAGTACCTAATCCAAAACGTATTTTTTCTACTCAGAAGATTTCTGCAAGATATTGATTGTGATGATAGGACTGCCTTTTTGTGTACGTCATGTGTTTTTTTTTGTAAAAGCTTTTACATTTTTGTGCAATTAAGTGTACTAACTTTTATTTATCTATCTAAAATTAGGTAAAATGGATGGACCGCTACAGTCTCTTTCGTCATTTGCTCTTCTCGAAAGCAGCGCCATGAATTTGTGGTTGGCTGCGATACCTGAAACGATTGGTTCTGCATAGCGGGGCGTGGCGTGGCTTTCAGTGTGACAGTCGCGCTAGCTCATGCCCAGCTGTTGACGTTATTTGCCACGTCACGTTTGACAATACCTGAAATACCTGTCCCACTAACCCGCACCAAGAACGATCAAAGGCAACTAGGCAGGTCTATTATATGAACGCGACACAGTACTGCTATTTGCAATCATGTTAGGCCGAGGAGCCTAACCATTGTACGACCATTGATTACGTCAAAACTAACAACGAAGAAAAAAAAAACCTTTGTTTTATGTGCCCATATGGTTAGGATGGCTTTTTATAGTAACCTGAAGTATGTAGCGTGGTACCGTCGTTGTTTCTGATTTCTATAACACAAGTGCTTTAGCTACTTACCTTAGGATCAGAGCAATGTATGTGATGGTGTCCAAAATTTATTTAAAAAAAAGTATAGTTTCCACTTTACCATAAAAACGACATTAAAACACCATAAAAGTTTACGGATATTGACAGACGTTTTAACAAGTCCATAATAGAATTAACGTTCTGTCTTAATTTCTGGAAATACTTGTAGAACGGTTTTTACCTGGTAAGCTTAAGTTTGAGTTAGGTAAGTATCAACCTTCGACTATCTTGGTTTATTCGTTCAAGATCCGGACTTCAAATTCGGCGGTCGTGGGTTTGAATCCCACAAGATGCAAATGTGGGACAAATTTTTGTAAGTCCGATCATTATCCATAAGTTTTTTTTTTTAATTTATTTATTTAAAACGTTTTTGCACAAACTTACAGTTAGTGTACAAAAGGTGAACTTAATGCTAGAAACGTTCTAGTTTTTTTTTTATTTGAACATGTCATAGATATTTATAACTATTAGGTATTTCACTTTGCTTTGGGGCCAGGTATTTTTTAACATAATTTATTTATTTATTATTGAGTTACCATAGTTCAAACTTGTGTTTGCTTAATTACTTTTTTTTTAAACATGACTTACGATTTTTCCGTTATTTTATTGCGTGGGAATTCACTAAACTGATTATCACCAACAAAATAAATCTCAATGCTGGTTAGAGCTAGCTGTAACCAGTTCTCTAACAATAAGCACATGACATATTGGCCGTCAGATTCAATAGTCAAATGCTTTTAAAACTCACATGATAACTTTAGAAAGTGGATTTCGACACATCTTTCTATACAGGTTGATTAAAATTTAAAAAACCATGGTGCTGGTTTTAAAGTTTAGTCTAGAATAAAGTTACAATATATTTAAAAAATCATTGTAATTTTTTTTCTGTTCTCAGTGTAGTTGTGTTTTATTTTAGTAGGTTTTTTTTCAAACTAGCATTTTCACTCTTTTATCAAAAACATGTAAACGGTAGCTAGTTTTTTAAATTGTTAGTTATTTGTTAATTTATTTTTATAATTATTAGGTAATTCATAATGTATTGTTTTTTAAATATAAATAAAAAATCAATTAGAAACTAGTCTAGTAGACAAAAAAAGTCATCGCCATCCTATTTGTAATTAATAAATTTTTTGCTTACTAGACTCTTAAAACTCGTAACATCCATAATTAATATGACAAACTGGCAATTGTATTTTCTATCTATGGACTCGTCACTGTTTTTTTAAAATATAAATACTTGTATACTATATGTACTTTTAAGATTTTTTTTTGTTTATCGACTCGATTTTGTATCATCTTTTATGGCTCGTATTTTTAACACCCTGTTAATTCATTGGTTAGATACACCTCAATAGACAGGTGATAAGGGAGTTTAAATGTCAGTCGTAAAATAAGGTGGATTCGACAAAATAATCTCGTGGTCGCGTTTAATGGACAATGATCTAAGAAATGTCAGATATTTATCATTTATAAGTATCTTTTTTGTGGTTTTTACCAACTTCTTTTTTTATCAAGATTGATCATGAGTACGAGGAAAGTTTATTGCAAAATCTAATACTTGAACTATTAAAATTATTTTTTGATGTAATATGAAGGCACTTCTGATATTAAAACCTAAATTAAATGTATGGAGGAGGATTTAAGAGGTGTTTTTTAAGCCTTTGATGGTGCTTCCTTAGAAAAATTGCTTATATAAACAGTGTTTGTAATTGCTGTCTAATGATTGTCTCCTTGAGCTTTCTTATGAGGCCCGTCGATAGCGGCCACGTCTCAGATCAGTATGTCATCACTGGCAACACACATTGATTCCATACCTTGCTCTTGAGGCATTGCGATAGTGTTTGAGAGGAGAAGATATTACGTAGCTTCCCGAACGCTGCCCATCCGAGTTGGATTCGACGATCGACCTCTTTCTGGAAGTTGGACTTACCTAGCTGGACTGTTTGCCGATGCGAATACGATGTTTCTTATGTATTATTACAGAAACCAATGAGTTATAATTAAAATTATATGTGTGTTACAAAGTTGTAGAGTGGTGTTTTTTTAGTAACTCAAAATCGAACCAATTAGACTTAATACTGTTTTATTGTATTTAAAGTTTACCACGCAACGCTCTCTTAATTCAAGCAATACCCACAGCTAAATTTCTACCACCTAAGCACTCAGCCGTAACAATCCTCGTTGCACACTTCCAGGTTGGCAATCTCAAAAATCCGTCTTACTCAACTTTATTACTTAAGGCTTCGAAATGAAAGCATTTTAAGGAGTCTGGTAGGTATTCAGTGCATTCGTGCGGTCGACTCAAAGGGTCCGCAGGCTGGGACTAGGGTAGGGTGACCACACTAAACCTAAATAAACTTAAAACACTTTGGACTTAATAAGACGTATATAATAAGCGGATAAATTAACCACCAATGACATAAGTAACATAATTAATATCGTTGACATGTCTCTTTTTCCCTCTAAAAAGACACAAACTTTTAATCTATGAGAAATGTGTCAGTTAATAGAATAAAATGTGTAAGTCGCACAGTGTAAGAGTTACGCATTTATAGAAAGTAAAATAAAAATTAAGATTTGTTACTTACTAGCATTACAGACAGTGCACTAAATCCTTCGCACATTGTCGCGTCGGTCAATTTAATTAATAGACCTTAGAAGAAGATGGTTTACATGACACCGCAAGTAACTTAAAAATACTTATGTAAATCCGAAAAATTATGAATAACAAAAAAGTTTTTCCATGTCGTTGTTCGTTGTGGTAATTTGTAGGAGGAACTCAAAATGCATTGTTATATTTTTATTTTTTTTGTGCGTAAAGAATAGAAAAAGATTTATTAAACAGTTTGCAACCTGACTCCTTGGAATCTGGATTAACAATTTAAGGGGGTGCCATTCGAACGAAAAACTTCGGAGAGAGCCGATCGGGCCCGTACGTGAACACTCACACATAGAAAAATAGCTTTACAGAGTAGGCTGAACGACAGAGTAAACATTACCTGCTATTTTTTCTTAAAGAAAAAAATAATGTAAAGAAGTAAATACTATTTAAGATCATACATAATATTTAGTTTATAAATACCTACGTAAACTTTTGTTCTAAATAATTTTTACAAACTTTATTATTAATTAACGAAACATTGTTTTTATTGAAAATCAAACCTAAGCTTTAAATTGCAGTTAAAGTATTTAGGTAAGGAATGTGAAACACAGGCCAGTTTAATTGAACATAGGCGATCTAAATAATAGAGTACACTATTTTTATTGTTCGCAATTAATTTTGAGTAATCATTGACAGGGATAACCTTATTATTCCGAGGCATACTAACTAATGACCACAGCACACCAGTGTGACGCGGTACACAATTTGCGGAATACCATCAGCTATGAGTATGTAATTAGTTTTTAATGTACTTTTGAAGCCTTCTACTATGGCAGTTGACTCCGTACCGCTAGATGATCCAGAGTAATTTTTATGGCACACATGCTCAGGTACTTCAAGATTGCAATTCTAAGCTCACGCGCATACCATACACTATTCATTTTTATCAGCAAATGTAGAGAGCATTTTTCTGTAGCCAATGACAATTGCAGCTCCTGATAAAGTTATTTATGTTTTTCTATACGACAACAATGCATGATGGAGTAAGAGGCTACAACTGTTATCATCGGTACGCCACATGCATTCACGTCACCATTTTTAATAGCCACTCAAATTCTTCTCTGCTCCCTTTTTTTGCTATTTCCTCTATGACTTTTTCTTTGGCCAGCTCCCAGAGTTCACATACTTTAGCATGACATTTAGATTAAAGATTTTCCGATATGCAGGGTATATCAAGAGGATTTTTGACATACTCGAAGGCACCTACTCCCATACCTATAGATATAAAACAATGTTACTCGTGATTGTGTGTCTTTGAGGATTTCTACAACTCTCCAATTTTAATTTTACACACCATGTAAAAGTAGTAATTAAAACCATTTTTATTTTCTCCAAAAAGGCTTTAGACCCCATCCATACGCTGCGACAAGTTATACAGAAGACAGAAAAGTATAACTTGCCACAATGCTTAGCGTTTGTGGACTATGAAAAGCCCTTTGCTTCGATAGAGACTTGGGCAGTACTACAGTCTCTCCAACTGCGCAATATTAACTATTTAACTATAGGTACATCGAGGTGCTGAAGTGTTTATATAAAAACGCCACCATGTCGGTCCGAGTGGAGGAGCAGAGCACGAAAGCTATTCCTAGTGGTCCATATAGGTTGGTTCCAACCAGCCGATCTGGAATTCACTGTGGGAGTCCTATGTTCAGCTGTGGAGGTTCAATCTCATTAACCTGCTTTTAGAACAGGGTAAAGAGTGGCAGGATAATCAGACATTAAAGGTTATGGTGTGATAACAACGAAATGGCTACGTTTCTAGGTATATAAATGTACTGCCATTACATATTTTAAGATTATTATTCGCAAACATATTGGGCTACAAATAATAATAAAGAGGTCAGATTAAAGATTACATATCAATAATAATAATAATAAAGCCCTTTATTCTGGTATTAGAGATAACATACACATTGTTGGTAACTTAGCTTATAAAATATCTTTAATCTCAGTGTTCTTCTTGACATAGGCCTCCTCTAATAGTTTCCACTGAGGTCTATCCTGCGTTACTCGCCTCCACCTTGGGCCAGCAGTCATTTTGATGAGGATGACATCAAAATGACTGCTGGCCCAAAGATTACATCTTCTTCTTCTTCTTCGTCGTTCCCTCAGTGCTGAGGATCGCGACCATACACGACACGTCTCCAAGCCGCGCGGTCTTCAGTTCTATGGACCGCATCATATATGTTTCCTCCGACAGCCCTCTTAATCGCGTCTGTCCATCTAGTTGGCGCCCTGCCCCGAGCACGTCTACCCTCCATCTGCCCCAGCATTAGACGCTTCTCCAGACGATGCCTAGATGAGCGCATTATATGTCCGAAGAAGTTGAGAGCTCGTTCCTGGCATATGGTTGAGAGTCGCTTGGTTATTTTGAGCTCTGAAAGTATTGACTCGTTAGTTCTCATGGCTGTCCATGGTATACGTAGTAGTCTTCGCCAACACCACATTTCGAAGGCATCAATTTTGCTGCTATCGCGACTTTTAATGCACCACGTTTCTGCCCCGTATAGGAATATGGAGAATACCAGCGCCCAAACCAAAAGATTACATACCCGTTACAAAATCAGATTGTCGTGCTTCGACGTAATTTGTACAAAAACAACACCAATTTCCACAAAAATTGTTTTCCCGGCGGATCACCGACTACTGTCTGTACATTTTATGCGAGGGGTGCAGGTCATGTATATTGTAGTGTCTGTGTGAGGCGCAAGAGTGTTAGCGGCAGGTTAAAGATAAAATTTATATGGACATAATTAAAACATCTATTGCTATAATATTACGTTTTTATTTCAAGTGACGACTATGTCAAGTTTATTTGGTTTGTATACTGATTAATATTTAAATGGTTTTCAGCTCATATTGAAATAACGTAATATTTTACAGAACAACAAAGTGTGGCTAGTAGTGTTTGGACACGACAAGTTATTGAGAAACCGATGTTACAATTTTATTTTGACGAAAATAGATCAACCCCCTTTACTTAATAATCCTCAGCCTTTGTGTAAAAAGTCTCTCGAAGCCAATATTTACACTAAATAACGTATTAGGTTTACATACAATTATACATTTTTACTGAAATCCATCCGACAGGTACAGTGCCACTTTTTTGAGAACACCCCATAATGATTATTATCCTAAGGTTTCTTGGCCATATTTCATGAAAATCTTTTCAGCCGTTTAAAGAGCATCACCTCTTTTCTAGTTGCTGCGGGGATCTGACTAATTTTCTTACGTCCGATCGATTCGAAATCTTGTACCGTGTTACTTCAATGATAATGAAAGTTTATGGTAGGTAATGTAACCATGACCTGATCAGCCATTTGATTGAAGATCATCAGCTCTTTAGTAGTTGATGAGAGGACCTGACCACCTTTCACATCGATTTGGAATTTGGTACCGTGTTATTTCAACGATATTGAAAGTATATGGTAAGTTAATCTACACCTAGGCAGCCGATACAGCGTTTTTGGGCTCTTGTGAATGGTGATTATAAGTGAATGTTAGATAATGGCTGAGCCCTTGGGTTGGTTGTAACAAAAAATAATAAAAATAAAATTTAACTATTGATTAAGATCAGAAAATCTTTAAAAAAATATATATTCTTTTGGCACTTGAAAAATTTGTCAACTCTGCTAACGTCTCAGTAGCTTAGTTGGAAAAGCACTCACCAGGTATGCAATGGTCCAGGGTTCGGGTCCCATCTGATCGGGACCACTAAAATTGTATAATACCTACTTGAGAAAAATATATTTTCCAAGTAGGTATTATAACATTTTAAATTAGCCCGAAATAAAAATATGCACCGTTTGCTTATAATAAATCTCACAGCTGACAAGAAGTTATTACCTTTCATGTGTATTTTTTTTATTTTAAAGGTATTTTTTCAAAATTTCAACAAGGCGGCGACCTAGATCCAGGATCAGGCTAGCCTACAAAAGTGGTTTTAATGTATTTAATCAATTCAGCGTCTAGAAAAAGTGATATAAAAATACCTTAATTTTCACAATTTCGTGCAATACACTCTTAAGACATTAAAAAAAAGTTATACGCGTTAAAGTACCTTTGATTTTTTTACGAATAAAAACTGGTAATATTAGTAGTCTTGCTTTGTCCCGCCTCTCCCAAAACTGCTGTTACCCTACCTGTTGCAGGAATTTAGTGTTTAATGACTGGGCACTGCGGAGATGCCTGGCTAAGCGGATTGCGCCGCTCATACTTAGCGGACTACTTCGCTTTCTTTGGCGCTAATCTGTGCTTACAACTTTATGACAGAAAGTGTAAACGTTTTATAAAGGTGATCATTACTATGGAGTTTTTTAAGTCATGTCAACATTGTTAGGAAGAGTATGGCATGGGTGGATAACATCAAGAAATGGACAGGAGTTGGAACTGCGGGTAGACTTCTGCATTTGGCAAGGGACCGTCAACGCTTTGCAGTACTAGTAGCTGACCATCATTAGTTGGAGAGGCACTCTTATAAAAAGATGAGCATTTTTAATTACAACTGCGTGCTCAAAGTATAAGTGCCCGGAAGAAGGACTATTATACAGGGTTACATTTTAAAGGGGTGCCAAATTTTCAGGGACCACTCAGAATCAGTAACTAAATCGATCTACTATATAAATGATTTAAAAAACAAACTTGTTTTTGTAATTTTTATTTAATTACTGTCCGCTGTTCAATGATGGTACGTGTGGATAATCTTGTCTCATTCATAAAAAATACGCACGCACTATCTCTGTGCAACCTAGAACTGCAAAGTTCAATGCAATAATAGTCACAATGGCGCGCGAAAGCAAACCTTAGCCTTTTCGATGTAAGATACATTCCTAATAGCAGGAGCGTCCGCGCATACTAGAGGTTCAAATTGACAGCAAATACCATAAGCAGTGCACCTCTAGATCTTATTTTTAAAATTTGGCACCCCTTTGCTTTGTAACCCTTTATACCAATAAAGAATTTGAATTGTTGTGGTATGAAGACGTGGTAGCTTATCACATCATCACAACTCATGCGTGTGGAACTGAGGACTTGTGTTTGACAATCTGGTAAGGGTTTGATAAATGGCGTAGACTTTTTTAAACGGTATTTGAAATACCATCGTAGTACAGCGAAGCGAGCGCGAATTGTCTTTGATAAGTAGGTATTTGTTGGTTTGAGTATGTGTGAGAGATTATTACTTATAGAGTTTTATCATTGTCCTTGGGCTATCTACTCTTGGACATGGATGAAAGCAATCATAAATGTACCTTAGAATAGTTTGTTACGAGATTGCTACCATGTACCTTATTTTTGAGTTCACGATATATCGGCACTGTTGCAAACGCCATGATCACGGAGTAACAATCTCGTAACTAACTATTCTAATGTTAGTGACCATGAAAGTTTAAAACAATATAAAATGAACCTTATTTAGATTATGACACTTTAAGTTTACCTCTTGCAGTTGTATAAAATTCCACAAATTGACAACCCACTCTTATTCATCTCGAATATTAAAATTCCAGGGAAATTCTTAGAAGGTTATCCGTTTAAAAGTCTATCTTCTGAGATACACGGCCGGTTTTATACCACAGATCAAACGTGGACGGCCAGTTCACTTTACACACACAAAACTCTGACTGAATAACGTTCGATATCATTACACATTTCTCATTCTACAAATGTGCTTATAAGTAAAATTAATAACAATATTTTCGTTTCAACCTTGAATAATAACCGTACCGTGCAATTTTTTTTATTACCGCTCATTTTTTACGCAATGTATAACATTTTATTTTATTTAAATTATTGTCAAAATTCACAGGTCTTAATCATAGTTTGTATATCACATATTTTTGGTAGTATTAACAGTGTTGTGCTTATTAGGTGACTGTACAATAAAGGAACTAGGCGGTAACCACGAACTCTTAAAACAATCTCAAATCTGTGGAACATTATCAAATCTGTAAATTTTTGTATGTAATGACGTACTAAAATTGACAGATTTGACAGCTTTGAGATTGTTTTAAGAGTTCATGGTTACCCCGCTGCTATTTATATTCTTACACCAACTTTGGCACGATAGAGCTTCAAAACAGATTATTCTCTACAAATAATGCTAAATAAATATCAAAGTCTTATGTTCAATCTAATTTACCTTCATACGCAGTAAGTACCTACCTACTGACAAAGTTGTTTTCAGACTGGCTGTTCTCGCACAGCTGTGGTTAAACGGCCGATAAGCACAGTTCGATTCCCGAGCAAACCGACGCGAGCCCTGCCAACTGGGAACAGATGTTGCCAATTTTGTGTGCGACTGTACATTGTGCTTGATTAACGTGGTCTCTAATTGAGTGTACTTTAATTTAGTGTAGTTATTAAATGTACACTCTTCTAAAACAAATTAAAAAAAAATACTAATTAGCAAATACAGGATGTAGCGGTAATTGAATTTTTTATAGTCTGTAAACTGAAATAAAATCTCTTTTTAACCGACTTCAAAAAAAAGGAGGAGGTTCTCAATTCGTCTGAATGTTGTTGTTTTTTTTTTTTTTTTTTGTATGTATGTTACGCGATTACGCCGTCAATTATGGACCGATTTCAAAATTTATTTTTTAGTTTGAAAGTGTATACTCCCGAGGTGGTCCCATTTCCACCAAGTCAGATTCTGATGATGGGATCCCTGGGAAATCGAGGGCAACCCTCAATTTTTATAGGCACCCATAATGTTTTGCATATATTTTCTGACTCGATGCTGATTTTTGGGTCTGGTAATCATCATGTCATGTTGCTGACCTGATGATGGAAGCCACAGAACTCCTTTACGGATAAGAGTTAGAAGATAATACTGCAATTTGTCGACAGAACGTATTTCGCAGTGTGTTGAGCAGACGTGGAGCTTATGAGGTACCAGACCGCCAATTTTTATTTACTGGGGGCGTACCCGCACACCCAGTAAAGAAAAAAAATTTGAAAGTTCCTTTCTTAATTTAACCTATTATTTAACGCGAGACCTTATCCTACGTTACGACACCAAAATAGCCGCCGTTCTGGTTGGAGTGTAAGTAAACCCTTTTCTTAAGACTTAAAAATTTTCGTCGAAAAATTGACCCTATATAACACCTTATTTTTATCATACCATTGGATGGGGGGTCCATAGAGGACTAATATTAGTTAAGGTTACTTTGCTGTAAATTAATTTTTGGCGAAGTTAAGAGGGAAAAAATAGAGGACTTAACACTTAAAATTGTAAAATAAAAAAAGTTTAATAAAAAACTAAAAACCGACTTCAAAATGAAACTAAAAAGCGAAAAATAATATTGACTAAAACATACCTAATCAGTTCTTTTTGGAGTCGGTGCGAATGAACACATTTTAACTCTCGATGGCTGGCACCGACTCCAAAAAGAACTGATTAGGTATGTTTTAGTCAATATTATTTTTCGCTTTTTAGTTTCATTTTGAAGTCGGTTTTTAGTTTTTTATTAAACTTTTTTTATATGTTCTATATTTTTTAAAAGCTTTTAGCGGTTTATGACTAAAAATTAAATTTAGTAAGAAGTACTTACTATCATTCAATTTTAATAAAACAACGGTGAAATATCTAACTACACAATTAATTACAAACTAAATAAACTTACCTTTTTAGTAACTTATTAGCAAGGTAAGAAAGATATCCATACCTGTAACAAAAGAGATAAGTTACTCCTTTTGAACGTATTTTTTTTTATTTAAATCTTAAAACTACAACTGGCCAGCAACATTTAAATTAAAGAAAATTTTCAAGTGAAAAATCACGAACACAATTGTTGAGACCGTTTGGCAAACTTCCACTAGGGCGAGCAACGCAATAAACTGGGAATCTGCATTTAATTCAGTTACACGAGTATAAAACCTTAGGCTTAGACTTGGAAGATTCATTTTGATTTACTAACTTAAGAAGAAAGTTTTATTTTAAGGCTGCCTCAAGTTATGTATTGATTCAGAAAAACTTTTTTTACAGTTCCGTACCCAAAGGGTTAAAACGGGATCCTGTTACTAAGACTCCGTTGTCCTTATGTCTGTCTGTCTGTCTGTGTCCGTCTGTCACCATGCTGTATCTCATGAACCGTGATAGTTGCCTTTTGCCTATATACGTCCCACTGCAGGGAACAGGCCTCACCTCAACTATGAGGTGGTTTGGGCAATACTCCACCACGCGGGCCCAGTGCGGATTGGTGGAGGGGTGTTGTAAGGCCAGTGACTAAACCTTACTGTCAGATGTTATCAAGCCGCCTTAGGGCCTCTGACTAGGCTTTACGAGTAATATCAAGCGATATTGGCCGGGACCAACTTTTAACGTGCCTTCCGAAGCACGGAGATGCTCGTGATAAATGTCACTAAATATGGTCGGAATGGTTACCCATCCACTCACGACCGCGGCGTTGGTTGCTTAACTTTAGTAATCGATACAAAAGCGCTGCCGCCACTGAGCTACGAGCACCTCCTGATAGTTAGACAGTTGAAATTTTCACAGATGATGCATCTATTTCTGTTGCCGATATAGCAACAAATAACTAAAAACAGAATAATTTTAATATTTAGGGGACTCACATACAACAGACATGATTTATTTGCCGTTTTAATAGATAATGGTACGGAACCCTTCGTGCGCGAGTCTGACTCGCACTTGGTCGGTTTTTTATAATTTTGCACGAGTTTAATTAGACAAAACGTTCTCACAAATCTGTAATTTAATTTGTATAAAACTGCAGTTGTATACGTGTAAAACAACCATAATAGGAAACAGACTCGTATCTAGAATTTCCTTTCAGTCACTTTATCACTTTAAAATATACCAGAAAATGATAAATATACGTTTTCTAAATTGACACGAACCAAATCGAACCCGGGACTACACCTTTCATATCGTCAAAGCATTTTGTATTCGTTTAACTTATGATGTGCAATGTTACGATGTCTTTAAAATGTGCAAAAGTCCTACCCGTAAACAATATACGACAAACGATTGAAAATCTCAAGATAAAAACTGTTTAAAACCTATAGCTGTATAGCACAAAATATATATCCTGATACAAAAGCCGTTATACAGCTCTAAGCTGTACAACAGGCGGCGTGGTCGTCAACATCGGCGGTGCCTTGGCTAAATGCTCTCCTGCAATCCGCGCGAAAGCAGGTGCGCTCACAACAGTTAGTTCGCGGGCGACAATGATGATGTTTCTTATGTTCTCGGCAAGGAACCCCTACCATTTGTCGCTAAGGTAAGAGAATTGAATTATATCACTTAAGTACTATCTACAATCACATTCTAGCTGCACTGGTGCGATAAGCAGCATTTCGTCTTCATGAATAAATTATTTTTGAGTTTAAACAAAAGAGCGAACAAAGAGAGAAATAATCATAAAAAGGTACCAGGTGATTTTGCCATGGTCGTCAACCAGCATTTGCAGACCCTAGCCAATTAAAGTAACAATCAAAAGATTTCTGAATAGGAAAATCATAATAATACACTTCCTAATTACTACACGGTTTTCAGTGCATATAAAAACTTCGTTGAATAAATATTGGACAACATCACATACATTGCTCTGATCCTAAGGTAGGTAGGATCCTAAGTAGCTAAAGCACTTGTGTTATAGAAATCAGAAACAACCCGAGCCAATATAGAAAAGTTCGTTTTCTACATTGACCCGACCGAGGATCGAACCCGGAACCTCAGAGACGGCAGCGCCATTTAAAGTCCGGCGTGCTCGCCTCTCGGCTAAGGAGGTCGTCAAATGGTGTGTGTTAAAGATTTTGCATCTATTATTGCAATCGAGTGATACCTTATACAGCGCAAATGGTAGTGGCCATCTTTCCTCAGTGTGTGACACAGCTTAATACTCTAGCGAACAGTATTCTCAGTGAATTTAATAGTTCAAATAAAACGTGTACAATGTTGTTATTATATACCTCTTGGACAATGAACCGGACTGCAGCGGAGAAATATTTTCATATTCTCAATGTCCTTTAAAGGTGCTTAAGCTGTAGTCTCTTCAGATCTTTTTACAATTCTATTATCCATCTTGTCTATGGCATTGTCTTTATCTTAGTCTAAGTTAAAAACATTCGATGTTGGTAAGTAGTTTGACCATTCCGACCATATTTAGTGACATTTATCACGAGCATCTCCGTGCTTCGGAAGGCACGTTAAAAGTTGGTCCCGGCCAATATCGCTTGATATTGGTCGTGAAGCCTAGTCAGAGGCCTTAAGGCGGCTTGATAACATCTGAAAGTAAGGTTTAGTCACTGGCCTTACAACACCCCTCCACCAATCCGCACCGGGCCCGCGTGGTGGAGTATGGCCCAAACCACCTCATAGTTGAGGTGAGGCCTGTGCCCTGCAGTGGGACGTATAAAGGCAAACTTTACTTTACTAAGTAGTTTCACTTGTTAAAATTAATAGATCTTAAAGATTGTAACACGGAGCTGCTGTTAGTGGGCTAGGGGATATTTTTTAAGTAAGTACAACAACTTTTTCTATGGGACCTACATGAAAATCTATGAAAGCTTTTATTTTTATATACAAGAAATGGAATAGAGACATTATTCATTTGCTGTCTAAGAGGGGGTTTTTCTTCCCGATTTTAATAATAATGACATTAAAAAATTGGTCAATTTACGAATAAAAACACTTAGTTAAAAAGTGTTTTTTTTTCACAAAATTCATTAATCCATTGTAAGTTTAAAAATATAGGTACTCTTGCACATCACTCAAAGTACCTACCAAAATTAACAAAGTATCGAAAAATACAATAATCATCAACAGGAACTGGCATGAGACTTAAAAAGGTGAGCTTCGATTTTCGAGACCAAGATTCTTTCGTATTGCGAAGCCAACGAAGTAGGCAAGAAAAAAACATAATTCATACATAAACACAATACATCTTTATAATTTCGTCAGTTTCCTATTACATTCTTCAAAATTAGAAGATAATGTGGACTTAATTGCACAGAAGTTGCGACAATTTGGGCATATCGCATATATAAGGTGTAAACTTATCAGTTAACTCTTTTCTAGGGGATGATACTACTGCTTATATAGAACAAATTTTTCTATGGGACCAACTTCAAAATCGCAAAATAAAAAACCATTTCCCCATACAAAACGGCAGACCAGAGATCAGTTTGTATAAAGATATCAAATATTTTTTTACGATTTCGAAGTTGGTCTCGTACAAAAAGTTGTTTTATTTGAGCAGTAGAACCACCTCCTAGAAAATAATTACCTGATACGTTTACATCTTATATATAGTAACGTATTCCAAAATTTAACTTACTAACCGAAATATATTCGCAATTTTATCGAATGCGCTATGAAAATTGGCGAATACCTAGCATCGTATAAGGTGGTAATGCCATCAAACCGCTTACTACACCCTTACACTGCATTTTCGAATGCGTCACATGAGTCCTATAGAAACCGCACACGATGCGGGCTGCACTCGAGAACTCCCATATTTCACCGGTTATCGGCTCTGGGATTGAAGTCTACTGGATTTTAATTCAACACGGAATTATATTTCATTTCATATCTACGTACCTGCCTTCTGTAAGAACCAACATCATTTGACTTTTGGGTAATTCAAACTAATATATGTGTGTAAATTACTGTTTCATTTACACAGATCTTATATTTCTAAGTTTACATTTTGCAAAAAGTAAAATAAAAACCGACTTCAAAAAGAACCTAAAAAGCTATAAGTAATTTTAACTGAACTTGAAAACACGTGTTTTACATACCTTATCAGTATTAAATTTGCTGTTACTAAGCTATTACTTTTTTTCAAATAATATTTTTATTTATGAAATATACTTTAATTTGAAGATAAATAACACTTGAAAAAAATCATCGACCTCAAGTGGGTCCCACTTGAGGTCGATGATTTTGACACTTGAGTGTTATTTATCTTCAATTAAACCTTGCATGGAATTGCTAAAAACAAAATTTACATACTTTAATTTATCACAAAAGGAATTATTTGAGATTGAAGATATGTTTAGTACCTACACTTATTTCATTTCAATCAGGGGTGTTTACATCAGGAGTAAACATTTTAAATAAAATTGTATAAGAATAAAATTATTTATTCATCAAAAGTTTACATTTGACGCAGATTTGGCGTACATAATATAAAAAGGAAAAAAATGCTACATTCAGACCAGAGTCTCCTCTAATTTGAAGTTAAAAACTATGTTAATATAACATCAGGGCCATAACCATGAACTCTTAAAACAATCTCAAAGTTGTCGAATCTGTCAATTTTGGTACGTCATTCCATACAAAATTTGACAGAAATGATAATGTTTGACAGATTTGTGATTTTTTTAACAGTTCATGGTTAGGGCCCAGGTACAAATAAATAAAATGTATACCAAAGAGGTCAGGTTCTCAGCGGTCAGCTTAGCTCAGACTAATATGCGGTCGAACATCACGTACGATTGCTACACGACTTGTATCGTTATAACGGAGATAGAAACACATCTCCGTTATATTGTTTAAACTTTCATGGTCACTAACATTAGAATAGTTTGTTACGAGATTGCTACCATGTACCTTATTTTTGAGTTCCCGATATTTCGGCACTGTTGCAAGCGCCATGATCACGGAGTAACTGACATCTCCGTTATTTTTAATGTCATTTAATAAAAAATATAAATTTATTACTATACTTTTATCATTGTTGCGTTTTTTATAAATCATAAGTGGGTAAGTATCTTAAAGTATTTGGTAATACTTGTACGCTCTTTTTAACATGAAGTGGTTTAGGTCATTTTTCACTCGAACACAGAGCAAATAATAGAGAATAAATCATAATAATAATATGTAAATTTTTATGTTACTTTATTTTATTTGATTTTTTTAAACAAAGCCTATATACTATTGAAGTATTAAAAGTCGTTTTAAACTACTTTTAAATTTCCTAACGTTTGATAACGTTGTAAGTTGGCATTCTGACAATGCAATAGTTTTCCCAACTCCAATAAAAAACTTTTTTTATAGGTCCAGGTTTTATATTGCATATATTATTTACTAAAATAACTAATCCAACGCAGGATGCACTTACTATTCCCTCTCACCGTCTGATTTATTTCTCACTCGCGGAGTGCCCCGAGATAAACTGCGGCAATTAAAAATAAATAGTTTAGCTGGGAGGATCAACTTGTTTCTTTTATTCCGGACTTGCTAAATGATGTGGAAATATTCCAGGAGATATGAAGGTGCTGATTAAAACTAAATGTAACTAGGAGTAACATAAATAACGCACAGCATCTATTCTGGTGTTCTAGCCTGGTACTAACTTCGAAATATCAATTTAGAAAACTTTTTCATACAAAATCTTCGATTATCTGTAACTCTATAACGACTTAATACTAATAATTTGTATAAAGAATAATTAACACTATTATGCTACTTGCATACTCTCTATTTTCATAATCATCATCATAATCATCATCATATCAGCCGGTTGCAGTCCACTGCTGGACAAAGGCCTCCCCAAGGAGCGCCACAGCGCACGATCTCCCCGCCCTTTGCATCCAGTCGCTGCCAGCTGCCTTCTTCAGGTCATCGGTCCATCTAGCCGGGGGGCGTCCTACACTACGACGAGTCCTACTGGTCTCCATTTGAGAACCTTCCTGCTCCACCTCTCGTCGGTTCTGCGACAGACATGGCCAGCCCACTGCCACTTCAGCTTGCTACATTTTTGGATAATATCAGTCACCTTAGTCTTATGTCGTATAACCTCGTTCCGGATCTTATCCCTTAATGAGATCCCCAACAAAGACCTTTCAATAGCACGCTGAGTGACGTGTAGTCGGTGGGCCAACGTGACTGTCATGTTCCACGTGTCGGCTCCGTAGGTTAAAAATGGTAGGACGCATTGGTTAAACACCCGGCTTTTCAGGCACTGCGGCAGTATCGACGTGAAGATATGACGCAATTCCCCAAATGCTGCCCATCCAAGCTGCACTCTTCTGGCGATTTTCCGCTCGAAGTTGTCTCTACCGAGCTGTAGTACTTGTCCAAGGTAGACGTACTCTTGGACAACCTCGAGCGTAGTGCCCTCGACGGGAATTGGTTCCGGGATGACATGTTCGTTGAACATTACCTTTGTCTTGTCCAAATTCATTCCAAGCCGCACACCTCTCGAGGCAGCATTAAGACTGTACAGCATTTTTTGCAAATCCTGCAGCGATTCTGCCATAATAACTATGTCATCGGCAAAGCGAAGATGCGTCAGTTATTCGCCAATTACATTGGTGCCCAGTCCGTTCCAATCCAGCGTCTTGAACACATCCTCCATTGCCTTGGTGAACAGTTTCGGAGATATAACATCTCCCTGTCTAACACCTCGGAGCAGCTATTCTATTCTATTTTGAACCGACTAAAAAAAAAGTAGAGGTTCTCAATTCAATTCAATGCAAATTTATTTTCCCGACTTTTCGGCCTAGTTAATAACTGTGTAGTGTTAGTTGAAAAAAGTAAAAATAAAGTTTAAAATAAATTAAAAGAGTTTTATGAGATTTGACTTTTTATAGTTCATCCTATTTAGTCTTAAACGGTCGTTATTATGATTGCCTAAGAAAACATACGATTTTCTCTGTTAGTTATAATATCAACTTTACACTAGCTTTTAGCTTCCACCGGACAAACTCAACAGACGTCGGCAAAATCGCCTGAAGCTCTTCGAAGCATGATCTGAGAATTAGCATACACCATCGCGATAGACTTATTTAGCATGCCTGCGCGAGCTCGACTACTAACGCCTTAGGGCATATAGCTAGACCAACGTAACTCCTTTGCCAGGACAACAAACCCGACGAGGCAATTTGATCTTTACTTCTATAGCGTCAAAGACTGAAGTCGTCTGCGCTAGATGCAAAGCTAAATTCTGGTACGGTTACGCATTATCAAATGATTTGCATGTAAAAATATTTGTGTCCCACAATTTTGATTTCTAACTCCTTGACATAAGGGTTTTGGAATGTCTAATTTTTTAGTTGTAGCATTCGTTACACGCTCGGTATGATGGGAATGGTCACATTAGCATCTCAGTCAAGCCGCCGATGTATTACTTAGTTTCTAGATTTAAATCGCGACTGTTCAACAGATTTTCTTGATAGTTAACGGGGAATATTAATCGGAATGTAAAAATAAGGATGCTTTATAAGAGCTATAACAGGGCGGTAACCACGAGCTCTTGAAACAATCTCAAATCTTTCAAACATTATCAAATCTGTCAAATTTTGCATGTAGTGACGTACTCAAATTGACAGATTTGACAGCTTTTAGATTGTTTTAAGAGTTCATGGTTACCCCGCAGAGCATTCTATTCGACTTGAAGATTGCAATTTTAGAGTTGATTAAAAATTCAATATTACATTGCTTGTTTTATTTCTGTTCTATTTGTGTTATTTCATGGTTTTTGTTTTTTCGTTCTCAAATATCAGACATGTGGCAGTAGCCAGCCCAATAGACCAAAACAACTAGTTAAAGGTTGAATGTTAATAAAAGCAAAATTAAAATCCAGATACTATTAATTAAATACTTCCCCATGCCATAGACTCATCTGCCTCGTATAAAGCATAGATAAACTCATTGACCTGCCGGCTAACGCACCGGTATTGAAACCTAAGATATTTGTTCAAGGTGTGTCCTCAAGCGGAAAGGAGAGCGTAGCGGGTAAGCGTAGAGGATTCCATAATTTTGGATTGTTATATTTATACGTAGGTTGTTTTCCATTACATTAATTTTAAATTAGTTAGGTATTTAATAAATTACGTACCTAACTAATAATTAACTAGCGTGCCGAGTATGGTAACAAACCCCCCAGATGATAGAAGTCACTGGGGGAGGCCTTTGTTCAGCAGTGAACGTCCTGTGGCTGAAATAATGATGATGATGATGACGTAATAAATTTAGATTTAGATATAAAACCGTGATATTTAACCGTGAATGAAAGTCCTTATATTAAATTTCCTCTAGCATTCTCAAAATAAAAATCTATTATTTCTTATCAAAAGCCTTGGTACGTCGAATCAAATTGTAACATTTAATAATTCAGTAATATGCTTTTATTTAAATAAATTGGCACAAAAAATTAAATCTATGATTGTAATTAATTCAGATTCAAGGCAATGTCTAATAAACATATCAATAGTATACAGGGTAGAACAAACGAATCTTCGCAGACTACCTCTAAAAATATTTTAACATTATTTCATTTTATTTTTATAATAAGTCCACAAATTAAACTAGTTTACTTGTGCAAAAATGAATTTACAGTGACTGCTGCAATTTTATTGCATCTTTGTTCAATTTCAACTCGCCCACTGCCACCCGCTTAACTCGAGTACACACCCCAAAGATCCATCGGCCATTGTTTATGAGTTCCACGCTTCCTGATATTATTCGTGCTGGACAAGGAGTTATGAATATGACTACTAAATCTGATACGATTGAATATACGCCTTCAAATTGGTTCCGCGTGCGATAGCTTTACAATGTACTTTTTTAAACTTGCATCTGCAATAGCAAGCAACTTCACTAGTACTGCAAGATTAATTTGAGAAATAAATCCCTATTCCGAGACGTATCGTGTAAACGTGTACATTATTCTCTACTACTAACGCAGAAGCTCCTTACTTTGTTGATAGAAAATGATTTGACGCTAACTTGTGTTGGACAGACTTTCTTTCGTTTAAATACTTTTTTGTTACGAAAGATTTCTAAGATGACAGATAATCAGGTTCATAAGGTTCCAATGACGATTGGAACCTTATGAACCTGATTATCTGATTGGGCGAGGTTATTTGTCTGGGTTCAAATTAGAAAACAAACCATTCTTAATTGTCTTAAGTCCCGTGTTCTACCACACAGGGACTCTTCTAACATGTCCCCGGAAAAAATCATCTCGTACGTGAAATTCTATACCTTGGACTATGTCAATTAATGACGCATAATTGTGATATTTTTTTATTAAATGTCTTCAAAACAGTAGGTGCAAATCGACACATATTCTTTTAAAACCTACACATATTATCCAAATCACGTTTGTTATATGGGGGCCCCTTAACTATTTATTTAATTCTGCTTTTTAGTATTTGTTGTTATAGCAGCAACATAAATACATCATCTGTAAAAATTTCAACTGTCTTACTATCACGGTTCATGGGATACAGCCTGGTGACAAACGGACATACAGACAGACAGCGGAGCCTTAGTAATTGGGTCCTTACCCTTTTGGGTACGGAACCCTAAAAATGTACTTAATGCACAGGCAGAAAGAATTAAATTCTCCCATGTTTTTGTTATTACGCGTAGAGTAACACTCAGACAGTTTTTAGCGACAGCTCACTCATTAGCTCAAGCGCCGCATTCAGACGCAGACGCATTGTCTGTCACTCGTACTCGACGGAATGTAAGTAAAACATGCTGGTAATGTACACTTTGAAGTGCTAGTATTGTCACATAGCGAGTTATGAGAGATAGTTTGAGTTTAGAAAAAAAAAACACAATATGTTTTGTGTTTGGTAAGTTAGAAAAATGACACCATTTAAATTTTTAGGCAGACTGATAAAACAAAAATTGTATACCTTGTCTATGTCGTATGCTAAGATATCCTCGTGTTTTTTTCCATATATTCGTGAAATTCAGACTGTGTGAGCAATTCACAATCCGTTTTGTCTTATCAATGTTTTAGAAACAATAAAGGTCTTAACATTGAACCTTGTGGTACTCCCAAGTGATCTAATTTACTCTTCATTTGCACCGAATTCAAATAGGTACCGCAAATTTCCCACAAAACGTTCTGAATGCGCTCAATTTTATTGAACTCTAACCCCGTTCAAAGAATTAATATTAACTGTTCATGAACGGGTGTGCATTGCGAGACCGCAGTTATTACACGGTAACGAGTTAACGAAAAATTAAACGCGCAAAAATTAACCGCACAAAAACCACGGCTGGCGTCGGCATCTGCTGCCAGCGTTTTATTTCCACGTTTCCATTCCCTGCGATTTCTGCTGCATATTATTTTTCGCGGTAATAAAAGTACAATGGCAATGAATATTGTTGCAGTTTCTAATAGGCATGATTTTTATTTTACTGAGTTCTGCTGCATAGTTGATAATGTTATGGAACACCACGTAATGTGTTTGTATTACATTGTGCTCTCTACATAAATTATGGAATTTTGCCAAAAATCTCATGTGATCGCTTTAGGGATGTAGAAAAAGCGAGGTTCTGCATAATGCAGGGACTTATGCAGGGAAGATGATCATAGCAAAACGTTCTGATATACAGAGTTTACAAAACATGGGTTTAAATGGGACATTCCTTAAAATCCCATGATCAGCTGGTGATATACAAAAACTTTTCCTACAGGAGAAACATCGAAATCGAGATTTTATTTTCAGATGCTCCATACATTATCATCGAGTAAGTTTGTATGGAGTAAATATGAAGTTATAATACAGTAAAAATAAGTTAATATCCTGATTGAGAAAGAAATTAACCACACAAAACCCAGCTGCCGGCGTCATCTGCTCTCCTTGTTTATTTCCACGGTTTCATTTTCAGAGATTTCAGCTGCATATTGTTCTGCTTCCTATTTTTTAGTTACTTTGTTATTAATTATTAAGAATTTACTTTATTATTACAAGACTTTTTGCAAGATGTAGATATATTCCTATAAAATAATATGTTTCATTAAATATTTGATGGAAAACAATAGGTAATAAAATTATATGAAAATGACCTTGTTCTTATTGTGCATCTATACCACAGGTGCTTTTTGTAGTGCAACGCACGCTCTTAGCAACATCTTTAAAATGTCCCTTACAGCAGGTGTGTAGATGCATCATTATGTCCACTATATTTCATGACACAATAGTCAAATTTTAATGTCATGGATACGCCAATAAAAAGTTAATCCATGTCATAACTGAAGATATTCCAAAAGTTTAGTTTAACTGTTTCCTTAACCTATGGCATTCTAATGTTAGGCTGGGTTTCTACCAAGTCTCTCTATTCATCTCTGGTTAAAGCCAAAGTCTTTCAATCCTTGGCGTGGCTTTCCAAATCGTCAAGCTATAGTTTCATTGGACAGACATGACCCCATGACCCGCTGACAATATATCACTTAAGTTTTCTTTCCATCTAACTTTCCTTAACAATGCTAGTACTTAATAGACCTGTTACATAAATTTTGTCCTTTAAAAAGAAATGAAAGTAATTGCGCTCTCCCACAAAGCTAAACTTGCAATTAAAATAACAGGTACTAAAACAAGAGACGACTTAGTTTCCAAGAGAGCTGTTTGCGAATATTATCCGTTGGAGAGATCCTGTTTTATTTTCCTTTTAATGAATATCTGCTAAAACAATGTTTCAGTCTAAACGGTTTTGGGGCCACACAGCGGAAAATTGGCCACCATTAAGAGGCTTTAAGCTTTATTTTTTTTCTGTTTTCCCAACTGTTGGTAATTAAACGACAATTACCGGAATCTCAAAGAGCAAAAGTTGGGAGCTCCTTTTTTCATTACAGTTTCAATGCAGAAATTTATTTGTTTGCTATTGAGATCGAGTTTGTTTAACTAATATTTATTTTATAAATAAATCAGATTATTTAATTAACCTGTACTTATTTTTAACTCGATAGACCTGACTCATTATAGGTCGTTTATTGTTGAAAAAAAGCTATTCTTTTTTAAATAAAAACAAGAATAATCACAGAATTTTAGGTAGCAATATTAAATGACCACTATAGTACAGTAAATTATCAATATACCACCCAAATAGGATTTTTCAAGAGTGTACATAGTTATCACAAACCGATGCGCTAGTCGCGCACAGAAAATGTAAAGGTAAAACCTGACCTAGAAAGGAAATTAATTACAAAGTTTTCATAACTGTCGAAGTATTCAGCCACATTACTTATTCCAAAGTTTGGTGAATTCCAAATATCACTAATTAATCAGTGAATCTGATATTCAAAGAAGTTTGAAGAATTTCGACATAATAAGAGCATTGTTGGCATCATTAATTGAATCGTAATTAATTTAAACAATAACCGTCGTCAGGAATCTGATTGCGCTGTAACTCATATAGAGGTAGGGGTTGAGATCTTGAGAGGAACTCAGAACTTCGTTTAACACCGTTTATTATTTTAAATTTGAATTTTATAGACAGAGCAATGCATGCTATTGAACACTCAAGATAAGAAAGAGAGAGAGAGAGAGAGAGAGAGAGAGAGCGAGAACATCGTACCTTTCACTCACACCGTTCCCATACATGCATTTAACATTTTAACAAAAAAAAAGTATTTACGTTCATTCATATTCATTTAATTACTTCATAATGTACATTATAGATAGTCAATAGTAACATTACAACCTTCAAAAGGCATCCGTGAATTTAAAGCATTGAAACAAACAAAGTTATAATATCATCTACATGTTATTTATTTTATTTTATTTTATTTTATTTTATTTTATTTTATTTTATTTTATTTTATTTTATTTTATTTTATTTTATTTTATTTTATTTTATTTTATTTTATTTTATTTTATTTTATTTTATTTTATTTTATTTTATTTTATTTTATTTTATTAGGAAGACCAAGGTTTACAATATTTCAATAATTATACACACACAAATAGAAATTAAGTAATTTTAAAAAGAGAAAAAAAAGTATAAAATTAAAAGTATCGCCTTGAGCAACACAAACACCAGCTATTATAAATGTTATCATTAAGTTACATTCATACAATACTAAATTCATAAATTAGTATAAGTACGTCATGCTAAGATTCCAAGGTGTCAAAATTTACGTCGTATAATAATACTCGAGCACCGATCAATTCCGTATAACTAAAAGTATTCCATCCCCTACCTTTACCAGTCCCCTTTATGGACTTACACAAACTTTTCATAGCACAATATCAGAATTGTGTAATAAATAAGTACAGTGGTACCGGTTCTCTATCTTCGAGACTCCTTTGTCTTTTCAAAACTTTCCCAGGAGCCTTTGGTAGCTGTTCAAGTTGTTTACAATTTAGTTTTTCTTCAGTTCCTTCCTCCATTTTTGTTTACATTCTTCTGAACCTTTCTTAATTGTGTATAAATTTACCTACTCTCTTAAGTAATTCTTTTGAAATGGCGAAAATTTAGTACGAAACTTGATACATGAAATGGTAGAATAAAAAAATATATTCGTGGAAGACGCAGATTTTTGTCTTATTACGTTTAGTTAAATACACTTATTTTTGGTAAATAACCAAAATTAAACCTTCGTTTAATTTTGTTCTTCCTGGAAGTTAACATAATATTTGAAATATGTAGACGCAAATTCACAGAAAGTTTCAAGATATTTTGTATATTTTAATAATTCAATTGATTTTACCTATTTTCATTCGCTGTTCAGTTTTATTATTATTACATTAACTTCTATTATTATAAATGCGCATTGCATTAGACGTGAGAATGTGGTTTGAACCACATTGACGTGGTTTCAGTATAGAAAGTGTTTGTAAATAAATAAATGATGATTGTAAGCTATGTAATAAGCGCAAGTCAAATTGATTTGCATAGAATAAGTACATTTACGATAAGGTTTTAAAAGGTTACAGTACTTAAAATTAATTTTATTTGTACCAAAATTATGAACGCGTAAATCTCGTAAAAATGAAACATTTGAAATCAGTGTGCAAAAAGGGCGATAGAAAGTTTTTATTAAATGAACTGCAACCCATAAGTAAATTTTTAAAGTTTTCGTCTCATTACTAGATCTTTTTCGAACGTGTCTGAGATTTTATTTTACACATGTAGTAGGTACAACTTTTTCTGCATAACCAGATTTTTGGACCAGAATCGGTCGCTTGTCTATTTGTTAGTATATTTAGGATACATAACCTCATATTTGTTTTTGCATAAATATGTACTTGTTTCTTATTCAGTTGTATCCTGTTCGAAGAAGTCTTTCTAAACTTTTAACTCGACTCCAGAGTTAGGAATTACGACGTAATTTGTTACTTACGTACATGGCCGTATCGCCTCAGGCTTCATTGCTGTAAATCTTACAGCTCCCGGACAAATTAAATTAGCATACATGTTGGTAATTTGCCTCTGGTCTTGGTTTCCAGTGTTCATTGGGAGGATTAGGAGAATTTTGCTTAAAAGTTAAGCACTTTTTGGGTGATTCTTGAGTTGAACAAAGTTGGGCGTAGATACACGGTAGACTAAAGAACAAAGTTCTCGGATGGTTTCCGTCGATTTTTATTATTTAGAAAATAATTAGTTGCTTTATTTTTTTAAGGTTAGCATAAAGGTATAAACACCCTTTTATGTTAAAGACTTGACAAAACGAATCAAATGAGCCATACTAGAATGTGTTACTAATTTACGAGTTCCACTGTCCACCTACTGGTTTCAACATCTAGATTGAACATACTAAGAAAGTTTCAAATAAATATTATGACAATTAAAGTGAGTCCAACTTAATTTCTAACATTTAATCGTAGTTAATTAAGCAAGGAGGATATGTGTGTTGATACATATCAGTTCACTTACAATAAACTAAAAATAATCTTAGCACAGATGTAAGTATCTGAGTTATAAGTATAAACAAAAAAAATACAAAATATGGAACCTTTTTAAGTAATATATATTTTTCGCTCACGAACGACGATTAACTACTTAAGATAAGATAACTCTTTATATTTGTATAAAACTCGGCACATTTTTGGTCCTTATTTATAAGTATTGAGCATACACGTTTCATCGAACTATCGATATACAAATAGAATAATGTCGTCATGGCAGTTCAATACAATAAGATTATTACTACACTAATTCAATACAATACACTTTAGAGTGCAATTAAAATTCCATTAAAATAGATCAATAAGATTAAATTAGATTAAATTGCAACATAAATATAAAAACAATTATAATAAATTGTTGATATAATTAATATTTCAATACAAAACAAAAACACAAAGAATCAGTCAAATGCTATTGAAGTAAAATTTCAATGTAAAATTTTTACTTAAAGCCGGGAGTGGCCGGGCATTGATCGATCGGCTTTTTTTCTGGCGTCGCCTCATACCTTTGATAAAAATACGAGTATTTTTGCCAACATAATCGAAGTGGAGCCACCAATAGTACCTAGAAGCTAGTAAGGTGAGCAAAAAAAACGAATTATGTGTAATAATATAAACGTTTTTTCTGCTATTCATTACCTAGATGTGACATTAAAACCTAACCATGAACAAGAATAATTCAAATTAATATAGAGTCCAGGTGACACAATACGAAGCAATTATTGTTGATGTGTGAATTTCCACAAGATGTAAACCCACCAAAAATATTGATTTTAGTCACGTGTCTCACCACGTGACGAAGTGACGATATTATTTACTTTGCAGAAATACCCCGCGTGACGAGAATCGAGTCTTGGTTTACCTAAAAACGTGATCTAAAATAATAATTTAAAAATAAATTATATTCTATTGTCCGTAATATGAAGTAATTTAACTACTCGTTCTTTGATTTATTTATTATTATTAGGTACATTCGTTTTTGAAAGTCCACAGCTGAACATAGGCTTACCGAACGCCAAATTTTTGTATCAAGGAGCCAGTTAGTTGGCGAACTAGGTAACAATTGTAATTGAATCGATTATTTGAGACACCCCTATAATTATGTTCATACTTTTCCCAAATTCACTTTATTGTAGAAATGTATTCTCATTTCTGCAACAAAGTGAATTTGGGAAATTAAGGTAGGTACGTTCTCAAATGAGAAACCCCACAATTGGGGAAAATACTGATATTATTTACCTATTACTTACGAGGTTTCTCAAATCGATTCAATTTTGATATTTGGCAATGTTATTTGGCTTTTCCAAAAAAGTATCGTAGACATAAAAATTAAAGAAAAAAATACTTTTTTAAACACAAGCTTTTATTATTTGTTAATAAAATGAACTAAAAAGTTGAAAATAAATTAACCTGATGCGAAAAATATCATTATAATATAAGCAGCTTTTTTTTTATAAACAAAAGCGTGTTACATTGTGATTGAAGAAGAAAAATAAGTACCTAGTAAGCTAATGTTCCATTGAAATGTAACACGCTTTTATTTATAAAAAAAAAGCTGCTTATATTATAATGATATTTTTCGCATCAGGTTAATTTATTTTCAACTTTTTAGTTCATTTTATTAACAAATAATAAAAGCTTGTGTTTAAGAAAGTATTTTTTTCTTTAATTTTATTTTTAACTTTTTAGTAGGTGTTTATACACCCTCATACCATTCAGCCCTCGGCACGTGCTCAACTTCGCATTAGGTCATACATCTAATCAATCAGCCATAATTCAAATCATAACAAACGGAATGAACTTATATCCCAAATTTGTTGGAGATACATATTCACGCCAAACAAGATACTCGTCAAGATGAACCAAACGAGCCCAAACTCGATGGGGTTGCGTAGTTTAATTACGGAGTTCCTATGGCCACCTTCTAGCTCTATCATCAGACCTTGGTTACCATATAGTATCAAAGTACTCGACAAGACGAATTAAACGAGCCCAAACTCGATGGGTTTGCGTCGTTTAATTGCGGAGTTCTTGTGGCGACGTTCCGGCTCCATCCTCAGACCCTGGTTACCATATATTATCAAAGTACTTGTCAAGTCGAATTAAACGACTCCAAACTAGATGGGGTTGCGTCGTTTAATTGCGGAGTTTCTATGGCCATGTTCCAGCTCGATCATCAGATCCTGGTTACCATATATTATCAAAGTACTCGCTAAGATGAACTAAACGAGCCCAAACTCGATGGGTTTGCGTCGTTTAATTGCCGAGTTCCTATGACCACCTTCCAGCTCCATCATCAGACCCTGGTTACCATTGAAAGACAAACTACACGTCAAGTCGATTCAAACGAGCCCAAATTCTATGAGATTGTTTCGTTTCATTGGTAAGTTCCTATGGCATTGGCCACTTTCCAGCCCCATCATCAGATCAGAACCATTTCATCATCATAATATTGCATTGTCACGCGGTTTACACATGTATGCAAAATTTCAGCTCATCGGTAACCGGGAAGTGGATTAAATTTAACTTGCAAGATTTTATTACAGACAACGGGGCAGGGAAAACTAAAAAAAAGCTTGTATGGCCACCCTTTAGCTCCATCATCAGACTCTGGTTACCACGTTGCACCAAAGTACTCGTCAAGACAAATTAAACGAGCCCAAGCTCGATGGGGTTGCGTCGTTTAATTGCGGAGTTCCTATGACCACCTTTCAGCTCCATCATCAGACCTTGGTTACCATGTTGCACCAAAGTACTCGTCAAGACGAATCAAAAGAGCCCAAACTCGATCGGGTTATGTCGCTTAATAACTGAGTTCCTATGGCCATCTTCCAGCTCCATCATCGGACCCTGGTTACCATCTAGCAACAAAGTACTAACTCGTCAAGCTGAGACTCGATGGGATTGCGTCGTTTCTTTACTGAGTTCCTATGACCACCTTCCATCTCCATCATCAGATTAGACCCTGGTAACCATCATAAAACAAAGTACTCGTCAAGACGATTCAAAAGAGCCCAAACTCGATCGGGTTATGTCGCTTAATAACTGAGTTCCTATGGCCATCTTCCAGCTCCATCATCGGACCCTGGTTACCATCTACCAACAAAGTACTAACTCGTCAAGCTGAGACTCGATGGGATTGCGTCGTTTCTTTACTGAGTTCCTATGACCACCTTCCATCTCCATCATCAGATTAGACCCTGGTAACCATCATAAAACAAAGTAGTCGTCAAGACGATTCAAAAGAGCCCAAACTCGATCGGGTTTTGTCGCTTAATAACTGAGTTCCTATGGCCATCTTCCAGCTCCATCATCGGACCCTGGTTACCATCTAGCAACAAAGTACTAACTCGTCAAGCTGAGACTCGACGGGATTGCGTCGTTTCTTTACTGAGTTCCTATGACCACCTTCCATCTCCATCATCAGATTAGACCCTGGTAACCATCATAAAACAAAGTACTCGTCAAGACGATTCAAACGAGCCCAAACTCGATTCGTTGTTGGTTGTTTCGTTTCATTGCGAAGTTCCTATGGCCACCTTCCAGCTCCATCATCAGATCAGACCCTGGTAACCATCTTTAAAAAAGTACTTGTCAAGATGAATCAAACGAGCTCAAACTCGATGGGGTTGCGTCGTTTAATTACGGAGTTCCTATGGCCACCTTCTAGCTCTATCATAAGACCCTGGTGACCATATATTATCAAAGTGCTCGTCAAGACGAATGAAATGAGCCAAAACTCGATGGGGTTGCGTCGTTTGATTGCGGTGTTCCTATGGCCACGTTTCAGCTCCATCATCACACCCTGGTTACCATCTATTGTCAAAGTACTCGTCAAGACGAATTTAACGAGTCCAAACTCGATGGGGTTGCATCGTTTAATTTCAGAGTTCCTATGGCCATGATCCAGCTCCATCATCAGACCCTGGTTACCATCTAGCACCAAAGTACTCGTCAAGACGAATCAAACAAGCTGATACTCGATGGGATTGCGTCGTTTCTTTACTGAGTTCCTATGACCACCTTTCAGCTCCATCATCAGATCAGACCCTGGTAACCATCTAAAACAAAGTACCTACACGTCAAGAAGAATCAAACGAGCCGAAACTCGATGGGGTTTCGTCGTTTCATTACAGAGTTCCTATGACCACCTTCCAGCTCCACCACCAGACCCTGGTTACCATTGAAAGACAAACTACTCTTCAAGACGATTCAAACGAGCCCACACTCGATGAGGTTGTTTCGTTTCATTGAGAAGTTCCTATGGCCACCTTCCAGCTCCATCATCAGATCACCACCATTTTGTCATATTATTGCATTGTCACGCGGTTTACACATGCATGCAAAATTTCAGCTCAATCGGTAACCGGGAAGTGGATCAAATTTAACTTGCAAGATTTGATTACAGACAACGGGACAGGTGAAAGTAAATAAAAGCTTGTAAAAATAAGGTTAAAACATTGTAAATACCCATGAAAATACTATACTTTAATTACGTGTTTTAGAGTTGTGTAAAAGTCAAAGCACTGCTCATAATCGAACAATTTCTTCGAGTTTTAAAACGGGAAAATTTGTCATTTTGTGATCGCTAAGCTGTTGACCATACAGTAGGAATCACATTTTGTTATTTAAATTCCTAGTAATACCTATTCACTGTTATAAAATCCACTTCAAATCTAATAACAGACTTGGAATCATAAATTCTTAACCAACGGAAGAATTTATCCAGACGACAGCCTGTAATTTTCCTATCAAAGGTTTTGTACATTCGTTCCATTCTTTTATGCACAGACTTGTATTTCAACTGTCAGTTTTACCGTAGGGAAATTTTATTTAGAATTAATTGGAACTTTGCTAGTTCGTAAAAAGATATAACAAATAAATTTTAAAACTTGAAGTAACGGATAGAAATTTAGACTGGATTTTGCCAAACAATTGAAGCACTTATAACTAAATTAATTTATAAATACCAATTTACGCCTGAAAGTACAACTTGTAATTAGTCTCGAAGTAAGAAAAATAGCTCTCTGGTGTGACGAGGTACTTACTAGATTCTTAAGTTAATTTGGTCTCATAAATAAATAAATACCTACTATTGCGACAACAACAAAAATAAAACAAAGAGTACAGGGACAGAATAGTACATGGTAGACAGTAACAACAAATAACCTTTAGGAAGAAGACAGTTGAGAAAAAGTTAAGAGGAAGTGGCGGTAAAGAAAAATACCGGCCAAGTGCGATTCGGACTCGCGCACGAAGGGTTCCGTACCATTTAAAAACGGCAAAAAATCACGTTTGTTGTATGGGAGCCCCCTTAAATAATTATTGTGTTCTGTCTTTTAGTATTTTTTGTTATAGCGGCAACAGAAATACATCATCTGTGAAAATTTCAACTCTCTAACTATCACGGTTCATGAGATACAGTCTGGTGACAGACGGACAGACAGACGGACGGACAGACAGACGGATAGTGGAGCCTCAGTAATAGGGTCCCGTTTTACCCTTTGGGTACGGAACCCTAAAAATACATCTACTTATTAATATTCTACTTAAAACCTTAGTTACATAGTAGATCGGCTAAATCTACTTTTAAAACTAAGAAATGATTCATATTTCCGGTTGTCTTATTTGTCAGCCGCTTGGTTATCCACCTCACAGCAATAAAGAACAAAATACCAAAAGCATTACATCACTTAGCGTTTAAGACGTTAAAAAGCAAATGGCGGGCCCGACTCGCATAAAACAAATCCGCGATTCGTTTTTATTTGCTCTTAACCCTAATATATCAGAGTGACCACAAAATAAATCGTAAACAGCCGTAACGACTCCCACACTACTCATCGGATCGCAATTCATAAAATTGCTGGAAAACCTTAATCTGTGTCTTAAATCTTTTTGGATAGTGCTGATTTAGGTCGTAAACTTTCTACTTGTAAAAAGAACAACACTCATACCAATTGAGAACCTCTTCTTCTTTTGAAGTTGGTTGAAAAGTGAAAAATGAAGACGAAAAAACAAATGAGTAACTGTGTCTCAGTGTGTGTTTGCGTATAAAAACTATTGAAGCTAGTGTTTTTTTTTAAATAAGGTTGTTTAGAAGAAAGATCCTTTTTGACAGCATGAACTGAAGGGGAGACAAGCCCAAAACGGGTAAGCGCTTAAATTCTTCGTACCTTTTGCATTTGTTTGTTTCAACGTGTGCTTCAGCGTGTTTCAAGGGTGTGTTTGTTCACTTACGCCATCCATCTCTCCTCGCCATCCTCACGCACGCCTACGCCATCCTCACGCACACATTGAAACTATTTTGAAAGATACGAAATTTAAAACGTTTGCCCGTTTTATGCTTGTAACCGTACATATTTTTGCTAACTTCAACTGTAAACTACTTTGTAGTATGCAATAAAAAGGCAATCTAATACATATAAAAGAATTCTTACTTCGTACTAGAGCTCGTCCCGTTCATAGTCGGGTACGCTTAAACATGATCTAATTACATCTGGAGCGGATGCCATCAGACTTGCCCTAGCCCTTACTATGAGAACCAGATATATATTTTTTAAGCCATAGCTGCAGATGAATTTGCAAATTTCCTTATGACGTTTTCTTTCACTACCTTCGAAGAATCCTAACTTTGGTCGTTCGAGCCGGATCAATGTTAGGTCCCTTCGATTGCATTGATGTTATTTAAATAAAATAATGAAGCGAGTGTTCGAGCATCGGTGTTCGGTTGTGAACTGAATGTTGATCGCTGTCGTTCGCCGCTGTTTGCCGATTCTCGTTCACAATCCCCGGTCTGTGGTTCGATGCCCATGCTTGGACACTGCCAAATATTAAATATATACCAACTAAATATGTATTTGTTGTAGGAACCCAAAACTTAGGTTATGAAATATAATTAAGTAGTATTTTAACTCGTTATTCTATTCTAGAATAAAGCAGTTTTGTATTAAACGTATGATGTAGTTATGGGCCCAAAAAAACTATAATCAGGCATGCGTAAGGCTACGCAGGTGAGCTTCACGCTCTGTGCGATTTCGGATATAAAGTTATGAGAGATTATTACTTTTATAGTTATGTGATGTTTGATTCGTTGTATAGACCGCGTAGTTATAACATTTTTTAACTGAGCTGAAATTAAATAAGACACTATGTTAAGCAGTAAATATCAAGGCTTAAGTGGAGTCACTTTTACTTAACGCCATACTTGAAAGCCTGTAAAGGTCACTTGGTTTCAGATAAACAAAAAGGCTATGAAGTCTCATTAAATACACCTAAACGCCTACAACAGATCTCAAGATAGACGCATCACTTCCCAGTCAGATTATGAGCTCGACATAGCTCCACGTGCCGCGAAACGAGATTAGCGAGCTCGATTCAAGTGTGAAGTTATTCTCGACAGTGAATACCGACACATGACAGGTTAACTAACAGTGTTATAAATCAGAGAAAGAAATAAAGTTTGTGTGCTAGTTTCAATTTCGTAATTCGTTCAAAATATCAGAGTAGATTTTATATTTCCTACACAGTGGGTTACATACAAAAATGACAACTTTGATCCTTTCTCTGTAGTAAACGGTAAATTTTACAGAAATAGTATTAAAGACATCTCATGATATTGTTTTAAGAGATCATTTTAACTGAGGTTAATTCAATTCAGTTCAATATTGTCTCATCTCGAGGTAGAGACACATCAGGAAGTCATGACAAAAAAAGCCTTAGTTTTCCTTAAAGTCGAGATCGACACCCTGAAATTCACATACCTGCTGTACTGATAGGCTGCATGTAACACGTCTTGTCATAAGGACATACAGAAAAACAAAAGAACAAAAGTATTTTGGCTTTCATTTTCTGTCATTTGACAACCCACAATACCCAAATATAGGTTATGTTTATTTTTAATTTCTACCACAAAGTGCAGATGTTGAAGCTAGAAGGTGCACAAAGAACTAAAAAAGTTACTTAACACAAATAAAAAAGGACAATGCCAAAAACGTTACATACTTTCAAGAATTTCACAACCACCTGAACCACCTTTATACTTCAAAAGTTCACTGACCCCGACCCTCAGCTCTTTTAATGACAGGACTATAATTTGCGGGTCCTAGTTGAAGCTTACTCGTGCAAGATCCATCTCGTGAGAGATAAGGCCGTCTTAATTACGTCCCGGCGGCGGCTAATCAAATTCGGTCTTGAGCGTACACCGCCCACTCGAGAGCTACACATCCACCGGCCCTTACCCGAGATTCTGACGCGGAGAGTTCGATAGGTCACGTGACCTTTATACATGATGCTTATAACAATTGATGTTATAGTTTTAAAACTATAAAACATACTTTTGTATGTGTCGGACTCGTCACAGAAATATAAATTTAATGAGAACACGCAGGTTATTAAGTAGTCACTGAAGAGTTTTAGTTTTACTAACTCCATCATTACACACAGTCATGATGTAATTTTTTTTTTAAACGAATGTACAAAGTTTTTATTCGACAAGTCTTCTTGGAGTTTCGTCGATTAAAAAAAAACAATCATTCGAAGCATTTAAATAGCTCAGTGTTTTTAATTTTTTAATAAAATTCTTTGTCTCAGTGTAGGTTATTATCATAGTATTTATTACACTACGGTTAAAGTAATATATAAGTAACCTGTTTTAGGTAAACATAAAATGGACAAGTAAGATTTGACGACCTCCATAGCCGAGAGGCGAGCACGCCGGACTTTAAGGTCGCCATCTCTGAGGTTCCGGGTTCGATTCCCGGTTGGGTCGGGCACGGGTCTGGGTGTTGTGGTACAGTCGTTGTTTCTGATTTCTATAACACAAGTGCTTTCGCTACTTACCTTAGGATCAGAGTAATGTACTTATGTGATGTTGTCCACTATTTATCTATTTATTAACTGTCCGAAATAAATTATTTTTATTTAGTAACGATGACGTAATATCTAGTTCGAAATAAAAATATAACGAAGCGCCTAGGTAACACAGCGATAAATACATCAAAGTCATTGCGACCACAACCGATATCTCATAAAATTAATTACTAAGAAACGGAGCTTCAGCGTTGGATGCAGAAAATATTTTATAGCGAAATTTTTCGATCACCAATAAATTTCCGATGCGCTATATAAAGTATGGAATTAGCATAAACGGTTTATCGGTGGGGCCTCGCATAAAACATTGCCTTTGAGGCAGGGTTGCTAGGTTGAGGGACTTAGCGAAATTTTTGGGGAAAAATGGACTGAGCCGAAATATTATTTTAAATGGGAGGTAAAATACCCTTCAAAACAAAATAAAAAGGTTATTTCAATATTGGAGATGACACATGCAATCGATAATATTAAATTTTTGGATACAGTAACTTAATCTTAACAAATCAGCGAGTCGGACTAGCGAACGAAGGGGTCCGTACCATTATCTATAAAAATGGCAAAAAATCACGTTTGTTGTATGGGACCTTCTTAAATATTTATTTTATTCTGCTTTTTAGTATTTTGTTGTTATAGCGGCAACAGAACAACATCATCTGTGAAAATTTCAACAGTCTAATTAACTATCACGGTTCATGAGATACAGCCTGGTGACAGACGGACAGACAGACGGACTGCGGAGTCTTAGTAATAGGGCCTCGTTTTACCCTTTCGGTACGTAACGGAACTCTCAAATTAGCTTAAAAAGAGTATCACTAGTGATATTTCAAAAATACCTATACCTGGCAACCCTGTTTTTAGTACATTGCGACGTGCGACTTCAACGTGTATCGATTAACGTGCTGCGAGTCTAGTGACACAGTTAAAAATAAATCAATATAGAATATCTTATGGCGGTTCTCCTGTAGTCGCCTCTTACGACACCCATAAGAAGACGGGCAGCAGCGTCTCCTCTCCACCATTGGCCAAACTGCGATCGCCAACCCGCCTGCCAAGCGTGGCGATTATGGCAAAATCCTCCTTTTGTAGAGGCCTGTGTCCAGCAGTGGACTGTTATAGGTTGGTGATGATGATGATGATGATAGAATATCTTGCTTTCTTCAACAAGTTCATAAGTTTGATTGTCTACCGACTCTCTTACTGATACAGCAAAGTAACTAAGTACACTAGGTTAAAGTTTTAAAAGACCGATGGTAACAAGACAGATACTAAAAGTTGGGTTGCGAACAATACCGGAGAATCAGCTGTAGTTGCCATTATTTCTGTATATTCGGTTTTCCTGACGGCCCGATAGCAAGCGAATGTATCGTGTAAAATAAATAATGTAGGCAATTTCTTAGTAAGATGTTGGTTTTCGTGGTTTTTAAGGTTGCGTACCCAAAGGGAAAAACGGGGCCCTATTATTGAGACTTCACTGTCCATCCGTCTGTCCGTCTGTTCGTCTGTTACCAGGCTGTATCTCATGAACCATGATAGTTAGACAGTCGAAATTTTCACAGATGATGTATTACTGTTATAACATAGATAATGGTATGGAACCCTCCGTGCGCGAGTCCGACTCGCACTTGGCCGGTTTTTATTTATCGCCCAACTGTCGCAAACTTTAAGGCGGCTTACGAAGTTCAAAAATATACATCGTCATCAGCTGTCAGAAATCCACTACTGTGGACTTCGGACGCCATGGCAAGCGGCTCCGGGTTGTTTGTCGGTAGGCTTGTCCAATAAACGTTGAATAAAAAGTCAAATTTTCGTAAGTTGTATGTCATTTACATATTTTACGCATATGTCTATAAGTCTAGGTATCTTATTTTTACTATGTGGAGATCAGTTTGCATGACTTCTCCATAGTACAAATTAGATAAATACAGCTAAGAATTGATTGATAAAGCTGAGCTAAAACCTAAACCTAACCACCAGTCGTTAGTCAACACCAATTTACAGATTTCCATCTCAATGTTGAAATACAATTGATTCAAATATATGTTTCATCATGTGGAGATCAGTTTGCATGACTTTTCCTTGATTCAAAATAGATACATACAGCTGAGAATTGATTGATAAAGCTGAGCTAAAATCTACACCTAACCACCAGTCGTTAGTCAACACCAATTTACAGATTTCCATCTCAATGTTGAAATACAATTGATTCAAACATATGAAATGTTTGGCGATCATCTACCTAAGCGAGTTGAATGGTAAAACAAACATCTGTCCTTGCCGGATTACTCGCCACACTCACAAAATAGAATGGCACAGTAGGTGTGAAAATTTCTTTATTTGTTGCTGTGTGATGCTTTTACTTGAAACAAACCAGAAATATATGTCCCATCGCATGCTGGGCGAGTGCTTTACCAACTAAGCTACCGAGGACGTCACGTGACACGATGAAATTTCTCAAGTGTTACTTCTCGCTGTCGCAGCCAGCGTATCTCTGATCAATGTTGTAGCTATATGTATAGCTGAGTAACTATATACTACCCGTCAACACCCGATAGAAATATTTTTACAAATATTTGACTATTGGTTAAGATCAGAAATGCTTAAACATTGTAAATTTTTGTTTTTAGCAATTCCCTGCAAGGTTTAATTAAAGATAAATAACACTAACAATTCTATCGGGTGTTGACGGGTAGTATACTACTCAGCTATACATATAGCTACAACATTGATCAGAGATACGCTGGCTTCGACAGCGAGAAGAAACACTTGAGAAATTTCATCGTGTCACGCGACGTCCTCGGTAGCTTAGTTGGTAAAGCACTCGCCCGGCATGCGATGGGACGTGGGTTCGAGCCCCACCTGAGGTCAATGATTTTTTTCAAGTGTTATTTATCTTTAATTAAACCTTGCATGGAATTGCTAAAAACAAAAATTTACAACAGAAATATACGGTTAAGACTTTTTTTTTATCTGGAACTTGTCACGGACAGAAATGCTATCAATAATCGCAACGTCAGCAGTGGCGGGCATTGGTTTTATTTCGAGGTAGGAAGTAGATACTTACTTTTGTGCTTTATTGATTAAAATCTGTGGTTTTCTAATGAAACACATTTGTAAGTACCTACTGCCTACCTCATTTCATTTTTCAGGTAGGCACTGCATAATTGCTTTTATGCACAGCACACCTCTGCACGTCAGTAATAGGATATATTTTTTAACAGTGTGACTATAACTATTGAGGTTAGATTAATGATTTTATTTTGATATTCTTGTTAAAAATAAAAATAATGTTAACCTTTAACAGTCGAAAAAACAACGGCACTGTAAACGAACTAAATAAGTAGCTTTTAACTTAGCTAGTCAGATGTTTGAGAAATAAACGGAAAACTTTGGGCCAAGTAGGTAATTACATAGATCTACCATGGTTATTAAAATTATTATTGCGACTTCTGGTAGATACATCGTATTATTAGAAAATATTTCTGCACTAACTCTTTTTATTAAAAAGCTGTTTACATCGAGTAAGGATTGTTAAATCTTATGTTATGAAAAAACATACTTACGATTTTTGTTTTCCTTATTAACCCCATCGGCAATAAAACCCTTACTTAATAGATCGTCAAATACCATTTGCATAATCAGTTAGAATAAAATCGATTTGAGAAGCAGTGATTAGTTTTTAACAGTACGATACGGCGCTAGAGTTGTAGAGAGAGGGTCTACTGTTCATCTCTACAGCAGCTAAGTTGTCTAATACCTACTGTTGTCTCAGCGCAGTCATTGGAGATCTTAGCCGGTTAGCTTTAACGGCGGATGAAGCAAATGTCCATTGTTGGTCACTATACACATTCAGCCGAGCGCACGGAACTATGGGTGTGGTGTTGGCTATGAGAAATAGAAAATACACGGTTACATTTAAAACAGTTGCCAAATTTAAGAAGCCGAATGTGTTCATCGGGACATTCATATTTTTTAAAAAGATGTAAAAAATAAATCATGAAAAAAAATATGCTGCTTAAACATTATCATCAACGTACATACCGTTAGTTGGTAAAAAATGCGATTTCAACATTGAACCCATAGAAAAAGTTGTTATTTCCTTGCAACTATTTTACAAGTAACTGTATTTTTGGAACCCCAGTTGTGCTCATTAGTCTGTAAGCCGTGGGTCTTTTCTTGAAATCCTAAGTTTGTTATTTATATAAGGTATATTTTTATGACATGCTAGCATAGATACTTAATGTTTTATTTGACATTAATGTTCATTTCCGTCGCCAAGTTTGTAATGTATTCGAGGTTCAACATGTTTTTCAAATTCAAATATTATATTTAACGACCTCTCTAGCCGAGAAGTTGTCATCTATGAGGTCCCGGGTTCGATTCCTGGTCATCAGGTCAATGTAGAAAACGAATGTTTGGGTGTTGTGGAACGGTACCACAACACCCAAATGGTGTGTGTACGTCATTTTGACCGTTTTTAAGTAGTTTCTTTACTGTTTATACTATGCTAAAGTGCATTATCCTTGGCATATTACTACTTTTCTAGAAGCTTCAAATTCACAGTTACTCTAGCTGCAATATCTCACAATTTGCGCCAGCCAGCGGCTAATGTTCTTATGGCCGTACTCACCGCAACCCTCGTACGCTAAACTAAATATGATCGCACCTAAACACCGGACTATTCCAGCTACATTCTCGCATATTCCGTAATACTGCTATTTGTGATATTATGGAAACTGTACAAAGTATAATATTTTAAACGCAATTGGCATAGTTATGCCATGATTCGAAGGGTCCTGGGCCCTGGCAAGATACACTGCTTTGAAGGCCCCCAGACAAATATAAATAAATAAATATAAAATTTATTGTTTTAAGAAGACGACAGTTGAAAAACGCATGTTTATAAAAAAAACAGTCGCATTAAGAACCTCCTCCTTTTTTGAAGTCAGTTGAAAAACCGGCCATGTTCTATAAAGTTATATCTAGGTCTTTAGTTTATTCAACCACGGGAACATTTATCCGGGATAAAAAGTACTTATCCTATATGTTAATGCAGATCATATACTAGTGTACAAATTTTATCCAAAAAACATCTGGATACTTACAAACATTCGCATTTATAGGTAATATTAATAGGATACGCCTACTTTTTTACCTTATATGCGACCACAACAATTAGGTACAGTTTCAAATGACCTAAAATAATAATTAAATTAATTATTGTAACTTGAATTTAGATTAACAAAATGATTTTTTTTACTAAGAATTACAAAGTTCATTGAATTCGCTAATTCATCTCACCATACCGTATAATTCATGACCCTCCTAAGAGCCCCTTAAAATTAAACAATGTACTGAGTTACCCTTATTATCTTGATGTTACTAGTATGACTTTTATAGGCGAAGGTATTCAAATTTTTCACAAAGTCACAGCGGGACCTGTACCATGAAACTTAACTGTATTAAAATCGCGCGATAATTGCGTCAAATGTAATTAAACTCGCCTTTTTTATTAAGCATTTTGAGATTTCGACTGCGACTGTCGCTCGACAGTTTTGAATAGTGGTTACATAATACCACAGCGGGTGGTTTGTGCTGAATATTTGAACTAACTTTTTAGTGTGGGGGGCGGAGTCGAACGATCATGAATGATGAATGCGCTAACTATTATAATGCTCGTTACTTTATTAGTATTCGCGTGTAGGGTCTTATTATGTTAATACGTCATAGGGGTAGCTTAAAAAATGTAATCATTAGCTTTAAAGTAAAGCTTGTAGTACGCTAGCAGTTATGTGTATTGGGTTAAAAGTTATGTGGAAATATTTAAACTATGAACACGTTTTTCCGTGTTTTGATGTTACTTTGTCTTTTTTTATTTGTTTTTGTATATTTCATGAAATAATAATAATTGTTCATGTCGTTCCTATTATTAGTTTTGAGTAAGGAGGACTTAATTTGTTAGATAAATACAGCACATTATAATAAATTATATTAAAAAAAGTATCCTGAAAAAAATATTAAGATGCTCTATTCGAAGTAATTCGATTTTTGGGGACCCTTTTTTATAATTTTAATTTATTTCCCCAGTAAACTTTGTTGTTTTTCAAAGACTGATGGAGGTCTTAAGAAAGTTTACTTTGCTGAATGCTATTATAAAGCTATTCTTGGAGTTTCTTTACAATTTAAGATCCAAAATAAAGATATTTGTAAAATAAATATTTGACAACATCAACTAAATTGCTCTGAACCTAAGGTAAGTAGCTAAAGCACTTGTGTTATAGAAATAAGAAACAACGACGATACCACAACACCCAGCTCCAATATGGAAACGTTCACTTTCTGCATTGACCCCACCGGGAATCGAACCCGGGACCTCGAATATTAGTGCAAGTGCAGAAACATAATTTTACAGAAGAGCGATTTACAAGTTCTAAAGCTGGAATACATTTTTTTTTCTAATATTACAAGGCGCTTGAATAGCTTTCCTGCAATGGACTGATAGAAATTACTTGGGAATATTAACTCAATATA
This sequence comes from Anania fuscalis, assembly GCA_950371115.1. Lineage (NCBI taxonomy): Eukaryota > Metazoa > Arthropoda > Insecta > Lepidoptera > Crambidae > Anania > Anania fuscalis. Next base: position 22,118,599 of record OX493325.1, read on the forward strand.
ACGTGCCGACTGCTCAACCACCTTTTAAAATGCATTAAAAACACTTACCACCCCTATTTCAAAGTGAAACCTCAATATGAATGGAAAAAAAACTAACCCTTTTAAGGCTCGGTTGCCTTTCGCCATTGGACTCAGTTTTCCGGGCCGAGTGGTGTTTCGTGTACACTGCGCTGCCCCCGGCATTGCCCGGGTTAACAGGACGATCGCTTTTTCTGACCGAGAACGTGTTAATGGCGTTTTTTGTACCGCTAGTGGGGAGGTTTTATCGATAGTGTTTTGTTGGGTTTTCTTTCAGGTTTTAATATCTGCCCCTCAAGCACGATCAACAAAACACGATATGATACGATATGATATAGCGATTTATCGCCTATTTACTTTCAAAATATGATAACATAGCCGCCATCTTGAACTTTTATTGAAACAGTAAGCATTTTTAAAAATGTTCGTATTTTGACAAAAAATATGCGATAAATCGCTATATCATATCGTGTTTTGTTGCACATGCTAGAGGGGCAGGGCGATAAATAGTGAACTTAAGTTGTAACAGTAACATACATTTTGATGACCTAGTTGGCGTAGTAGCCAGTATGGGTGAATTTAGATTACGTTTTTTTTTTAAATTGGATCAAGATATGATGTGCTAGGAGATGCCCCAAATATAAATAAACATAAATATAGGACATCATCACATATATTGCTCTGATTCTAAGGTAAGTAGCGAAAGCACTTGTGTTATAGAAATCAGAAACAACGACGGTACCACAACGCCCTGACCCAAGACAATATAGAAAAGTTCAATTTCTACATTGACCCGACCGGTGAATGAACCCAAAACTTCAGAGATGGCGACGCCATGTATAGTCCGGCGTGCCTCTCGCCTACGGACGGAGTTCAACTGATCAAAAATCATTGCCTGGTACCTCGTACCTAACACAAGGGTGATTTCTTTCACGACAATTGGCAGGTATGTGACACATATTAGTATTCATTTTATTTATTTACTCTTGTATTTTTATTATAAGTGTCTATTTATCCTTATAGCACATTTTAATCAAATTAACAAATAATTAAATTAAAAGTATCGAATATGATCCCTAAAAAAACTATTTGGACTTCGCTGAAAAAAGCAAAATCGCAAAGAAAAGTAATCATAAATCTGTTTTAAAATCATGAATTTGAATAATAAGAATTTCTCATCTCGTTTTCACTCCCACGCCAAAATTTCCCAACTGAAATGACACCTAAAATCTAAACTATGGAAGCGCAGTTTATATAAATAGTTCAATGTTTTAACTGACGCAAAACTGCCTATAAAAAATTGATGCGTGGTGTGGTATTAAAAAGAAAAAGACGCACGATCGCTACACAGTTAAATGATTGGACTAGTCCAATGGCTTGCGCTACAATACAAGAACCAAGAGATGGTGAGTCGGATCTTGGCATGTGTTGTTGGTACGATACCGTATGTTGGTTTTGTACCTGAGTCATGGATATCATTTATTTATTCAATTAAACTATCTATCCGTTAACTAGTGATCATGATACAAGTGATGTTTCTGTCTCAGTCACATTAATGCGATGATCGTGGGTTCCGGTCCCACCTGAGCCGGTCGATTTTTTTTCAAGTATTATAATCATATCAGCCTGTTGCAGTCCACTGCTGGACATAGGCCTCCCCCAAGGAGCGCCACAGCGCACGATCACCCGCCCTTTGCATCCAGTCGCTGCCAGCTGCCTTCTTCAGGTCATCGGTCCATCTAGCCGGGGGGCGTCCTACACTACGTTTGCCTAATCGTGGTCTCCATTCGAGAACCTTATTTAAGTATTATAATCTTGAATTAAATCTTTCACTGACTCAAAACTACTAATAACAGAAAATACTAATGTTAGGTACAGTTTTTTGATGGGTCACTGGTGAACCGCGTGGTATCGAACGTGTTAATTAAAGCAAGTCATAATAACTTGCTATCTTGCCACCTTTTACTATGACAATGTCCAATGCGGCCCGAGTTTATTGTAAATTGTAATTTGTTCGTAAGATTGCAGGTCAACGCAGGCATAAGTAAAGTAAAAGTAAAGTATGCTTATATACGTCCCACTGCAGGGCCCAGGCCTCACCTCAACTATGAGGTGGTTTGGGCCATGCTCCACCACGCGGGCCCGGTGCGGATTGGTGGAGGGGTGTTGTAAGGCCAGTGACTAAACCTTACTGTCAGATGTTATCAAGCTGCCTTAGGGCCTCTGACTAGGCTTCACGACCAATCAAGCGATATTGGCCGGGACTAACTTTTAACGTGCCTTCCAAAGCACGGAGATGCTCGTGATAAATGTAACTAACGCAGGCATAAAGTACCACTAATTTTTCCGTGTCAATATCTTATTCAGTTATTTAGTTCTGTTATAGTTAATGGTTAGAAATTGACCTTCGACCTTAAAAGTAGCAAAGTATCGCATTAATCACTGATAAACTCATTCCAAATTATTCATGGCACAGCAGCAGTAACGGCGACAAATTGAAATTGGATCATTGGATTGAACTAAGTTTAGGGTTCCTTAAAGTGTCAAGTTTCATCTATTTAACTTATTTATTCATCAAATAAAGTAACATATTTTTTTAATAACAGGAACCACCTCGAATAAATTTAAATAGTATAATTATGTGAGTGACTACTACAGCACACTTGTACATAATTTATAAGCTTTCATACCTTTATAAGTATTTTAAATCACCAGACAGATTGAAATAAATTTCAATTTTTGCTAAATGGTGCCAAAACATCTAAAAGTAATTCTAAGTAGACTAATAACATTAATTATCTTTCGATCTCGGTCTCTCAGGCAAAAATGTTAAAATATACGTTTACGTATAACTACGTTACAACCCTCATATCTGCGGAACAGTTATCTTCTCCCAAACCGCCCTTAGCCGGTTTTTTACAATACTCACAATATCTCGGGCAAAATTAACCATGAAATAATGCTGTAAAAATGCTTTCTCTATGTAAATTCGGGCGTAACCAAGCGAGTACGCAATTGAGATACGCGGAATGGCTCACTCAATAACGGCCCATCCACTAACGTTCATTTTTGTTGTGACTGAGACGAAGTAACCATGAACTCTTAAAACAATCTCAAATCTGTCAAATGTTGTCAAATCTGTCAAATTTCGTACGTAATGACGTACGAAATTGACAGATTTGAGATTGTTTTAAGAGTTCATGGTTACCCCGCTGAGTCAGCATTTATTTTATAACAACGGATTGAAACTGTGATGATGAGATGGGCACGTATAAACGTAGTAAATACCGGTGGTCGAAATACTTACCGTGGTATCCTAGCAAACTCACGACAATCTCAAGAGAGAGAAAAAGATGCCATAATTTAGGCAGAACTGTAATACCAAAATTAATTCGGAAGTGCAGTGGGTAACCGATGATTTTGATGGATATGGCTTGGAAAAAGAGTCTAATGTAAACTGTCATCATTCCCATGATGGGATAGCAGTCATGTATACAGCATTTAGTACAAAAAGGATGAAAGGTCAAATCAGGGCCCTAACCATGAACTGTTAAAACAATCACAAATCTGTCAAACATTATCATTTCTGTCAAATTTTGTATGCAATGACGTACCAAAATTGACAGATTTGACAACTTTGAGATTGTTTTAAGAGTTCATAGTTATGGCCCAGTAATAAGAAAAGTTATAAATATTTCAAAATACCGGCTATGCTATTAAGTTTCTGAGTATCTTGGTTGGGCCATTTATTTTAGCAGCTATTAGTGTTAGTGGATGCACCACTATAGTCACTCATGTAAGTAGTTAAATTCGTTTCGAGCTCAACCGAGGCTTTTTCGAAAAATCTAGGTAAGAATAAAAGTGTGGGATGTATTAGCAGATTTCCTCGAACACGGATTGTTACAAATATAACCTAGCTAGCAGTATATTTTACCGTGTTCAATGTTTTTTCATCAAAACGATGCAACCCTCACTCATCGCCACACAAAAGGCAGCATTCAATATCACTATTTACATATACTTACAATAGCACTATACAATGTGATATGAGCGGTACTTCTAACCCGTTAAGGCTAAGTTCGATATCAAATTTAATCAAAAAAAAAATACAAAAAAAATCCGAACATGCAGTTTTTTTTCGAAAAATTTTTTTATTTTTTATTTTTAACCGGCAAAACCCTAAAAATCAAATATAAAGTTTTTGGTCAGTTACTTTGTTCTTTTAGCTGTCTTGTGGCATTTCTTTTATGTTTCTACGTTACGACACTTTACGACACATAAAATCTTGCTTATTGCCTAAATCGTTAAAAAAACAAAATGGCCGCTATTCATAGGGTTTGACGCCCCAAATTATTATTTTTGTCGATAAAATTAGATTTCGCACTAAGCCTTAACGGGTTAAAAGTACCGCCCATATCACATTGTATAATAATACCGTGGAATAAGGTAGCGACATCGCAATCCGTCAGCAGACCTGACCTAAGCGGACCCTTGTCAGGGCACAGATGTTACTGAGCCCAGCCTTATGAAACAATGTACATAGAAATTTTAATCTTCCAGCCTTCTGGAGGCGGGTAAAGCTGTGGCTTATACCCGAGCGGATAAGGAAGGGGACAGTGAAGATAAGCTGCTGCTGAAAATCAGCGCTGCAATTTTCTGCAGCACATGAGCTGGTGCTCATTAGACACCACATCGTTAAGCTGACCAATGATTTTTATGTAATCTTTTTGTTATTTGAAAATTATGTAGGATTCAGGCTTCTAGTTTTATCCACAAAGAAGTAATGGGGGATCAAAAATATAGCCTGAACTGTTTGGAGAAAAGGATGGTACGACCGTGCCCCTTTTTTGATCGAATTGGCGAGGCGAGGCCGAGGCATTGCCGTGCCCGCAGATTTGTGGTATTACGTATGTACTTTCATTATTAAAATGATTTTATTACTATCATCTGTTGATGTATTTTTTTTGTTTTTTTTTGTGTCTTTGTTTTTTCTCTTTTTCTAACGATTCGGCCTGATACAGATGTTGCCAATTCGATTGGTGTAGTGCCGCGGAATTTCGTCTTGAAAGCTGGTCCCGGGTTCGAATCCCGATTGTAAATGCAGATATTGACTAGAGCCCGGGTGGGCTGGGAGACACCCAAAAATACGTTTTCACCCAAATATATTATCTGGTACCTCGAAATACAAGGGTGTTAATTCCTTACCTCTACAAAAAGATAATTGGTGTGTTGTATAGCTCATTTATTTGTTGCTGTTGCTCGCGTCTTGAGTTTATTCAATATATCCCACAGGAACATTGAACCGGGATAAAAAGTATCCTATATGTTAATCCAGATTATATTCTATATGTGTGCAAAAGTTCATTTAAATTCGTCCAGTAGTTTTTGCGTGAAAGAGTAACAAACATCCATAGATACAAACTTTCGCATTGATAATATTAGTAGGATAACACACATTACGAACTGGGGGAGGCCTATGTTAAACCTTTAACCAGTGGTGGCCAAATACTTGCCATCATATTTTGAACTTTATGCCCTTGAGTTAGGATTGAAAACCAATGAAAATTAAAAATATTTATACCGGTCAAAGGGTGCAGTGGACGACCTGTACCTGAAATGATGATGATGATAACGAAGCGCACGTTGCGGTACTCAGAAGCAGTCAACATTAAGCCTTAGACTTATTTTTTTACTTTCTAAAACTTTTTGAAGGTTATCAAATAAATTCATAAATAAATTTGCTTTAAAAAGTACCCTAACTGTCTTATTCAGAGTGCATTTACTAGTCCAGACTTAGGTTAAACCACTGATTTGTACGATAAAACAGTAGTTAAAATAGCTATTCCGTGGTTTAACCTTAGTCCCGGAATAGCAAATGCTCTCTGAATAAGACAGTAAGGGTTGAGAAGTTGGTGTCTGATATAGGTTTGTAAAACCATTGTTACAGATTTTCAGCTCAAGTGACAATTATCCCCCACTAGTAAGGTTAAGTAGTCTCGAAAAAGGGCTAAGCTGTCCTGAGACCCACAATGAGGCAGATATGAAATGTGAAGTTCAGTGACTATCAACTTATTTTCTGCGAAATGTTAACAAATATCGTAAACAGACAACTTTGTCGACGCTGCGGAAAGCCGGCAGATGCTAACAATTCAAAGCCGCTAGCTGTGACATCCATGTCTAAGTATTAGGCATATGTCCAGCAGTACACTTGTGTTAATAATTATTATTTTAAGTATTATAGTAGCGGCAACAAAAGAGAATACGTTCAAAAAGACTTGAGACAATTCATGAGCCTTCTCGGTAGCTCAGGAGAAAAGAGCTTACCGGGAGCGAAGAGACGTGATTTTGATCCCCATCGCAGGCAGTTGATTTTTTCAGTGTTATTATTGCCTAATCAAGACAATCCTTTAATAATCTGCAAGATCACAAACCCAATCATCAAAATTCATGAAGGTCGCACCATCTCAGGGCAAATATCAATATCCATTACAACTCCCCGCCAAACTCCTCAACATGGACTGCAAATCTCCAAGGCGCGAGTGGAACCATGCCTGAATTAATGTTCCCAGAAACTGATACAGTTGGGCAACTATGCCGATTCTAATGTCCCCACCCACCCTCCACTCGGCCGTCACTATAATTTACGAGCGTCTCGGGATTGCGTGTTATAATTAAATTTATACGTTTAGAACATCCTTCACAGTTAATCTGACGGGTTTTAGTAAAAACTTTGACTTAGTTGGTGAGAGGAGACTTATCTTGGTAAACACCTACTTAAATGAATACAAGGATAATTAAACAGACATAACTGGCTTCGTCTAAAAGACACGAAATAATCATGTCTTTTTATTTTATTGGTAAATTATGGACAAATTTTCCCCCATATGGATTGCATAAAAGATCGTGCATTTAAAAGACAACTGCAATCTTTAAACAATAGTAATTCTTTCCATTGAAATTACTTAAAGTATGAGTAAGATGATTGTGTGTGCGGTGTATCTAAGCATTGAATATGCCTCCAAAGACTTAAGAGTTTATTTCAGTGCCTTATGAATGGAAAATATGGATCAGGTAAATGCTAGTGTTCGATTAGAGATATGATGATCAGAGAATAATTATACTCTGGTTGAAGACCTACGCCAATAGTTTGGCTCGTTATTTATAATTTATTTGTCAAAGTTAAAATTGTTATTATATGGTCAAACTTCATCAGACAAGTCCTGAAGAACAAAAAAAAGATGAGATTTCGAGTGTGTGGATACACTAAAAAAAATAACTATTTCGCTCCATTTTATCGGAAAACTATGTAGGTTAAATATTGTCCGAGACACGATGCATTACTCGTTGAAATGTAGAAACGTCGGTATCGGTCCGCAGGCACAACAAAGAAACATTTCCATTTCGCGACGACAAAATGTAGCGGTATTTCATTCTTACATTTTAGACAAATCGTGTGTCATTCGTTTCATTTCTCGTTAAAGTTGGGAAGAAAGTTTGCGGAATTTCCAGGGAATGAGGATTTTTTTGCATATTGATGTTGTAAGTATTAGTAATATAACCAACATAAATCATATTTGTTTCGACGATCTCCGTAGCCTAGAGGCTCTAAAAGGCCAGACTATATATGGCGTCGTCATTTCTGAGGTTCGATCCTCGGTCGGGACAATGTCGAAAACGTTAGAATTAAAGCAATGTATGTAATATTTTCCAATGTTGTCCAATATTATGATAAACCTTTACTTCATCATCATCTTCACATCAGCCTATTGCAGTAGTCTTAAAAAAAAGGTAATATTCCAATTAAGTTATGGTAAATTGCATAACATTCTTTACTCATACCTTTAAAATTAGATCAGCTAATTTTGGTCCTCGAATCCGATTATATGTTCACTGAGTCATTTCTTCTATTGGATCTAAAACAATAATAAAAGCAACTTGTTTAATAAAAATCCACTACTTTAAAATGCATTAATGCACTTTCTAAAGGATTCCAGTATTACGGACCAATTTTCAAGAAACAAATAAAAAAGATAATCATTAACCGGATCGTTATAAATATCAATAAAAACTAATGACAAATTAAAAAATGCCGAACTCAGAGACGACAATCAACACTTTAGTGTTGACTGAAATTTATGTTCATAATAATTGTGCTTATTCGTATCAAATTAATTTTAATATAGGGTTTTCTTGAGTAACCATTAAAGTGACGTCACGTGCAGGAGTTAATTACCCATCTCAAAAACATCCAGACGATGTCTGGATCCACGTAATTCGTTGATTAACTGTAACAACGTAATAATATCAACACGGTACATTGTTTTAGCAAAAAGTCCAACGTCCAGAATTAAGGGAGGGCAAATAATTTCGCGCGAGATTGCATTCATTATGAATGTCACAATAAGTCAGATGGGTCGGGCGGGAGCGCTCGCTGTCCACTTCGCTCGTTTGGGGCTAATTCGAGCGTCATGCGATATTATATTGGAAATCCAGCCAAGTGCATGTTGTGCCACGCGCAGTATAGGGTTCCGTAGCCCGTCGTTACCACCATGTATTTCAGCAATTACTTCATTTAAGTCACTGTTAAAGTTTTCCTCTATGGAATTTTTGAACCACTAAGCTGAACGACTATTACTCTTAAACTAAGTGGTCATTCTAACCTTTAAGATTTTTCTTAAAAGTTCATGAAAAGCACTATTATCATGAATTTTTTCAGATTTTTTAAGCCAATAGTTTAGCTTTTAGAGGGGGGGGGGGGGGGGGGGATCAAAAAAGTGATCATGCTATCCAGGAGTAGACTGAAATATGCTAAGACGATGATGAATTTGTGAAAAGACTGAACTGTTAAAGTTTGATAAATATGTATAAGAAAATATAACTTAAATTTCCTTATCTAGACTAAGTAGAAGTACCGCCCAGTTCGATATCTAATTTCATTGACAAAAAAAGTAATTTGGGGTCAAAACAACAAAAATAAAGATTTTTTTTCGAAAATAATTTAATGATTTTTTTTTCTAGCCAAGGAAACCCTAAACACCAGAAATAAAGTTTATGGTCAGTTACTCTGTTTTTTAGCTATCTTGTGGTACTACTTTGTTATTGCCTAAAGTGTTAAAAAAGCAAAATTCCCGCTCTTCATAGGAGGTGAGGGTTTGATCCCCCAAATTATTATTTTTGTCGATAAAATTAGATATCGCACTTAGCCTACTTCTAACCCGTTAGGGTTAGAAGTACCGCCCACATAACATTGTATTTACCCTTATGTCAGATTTAAGATAATGATTCGAATAGTTCAAGAATAGCTCCCGTTTGCTTGATAGAATGGAACGAGAGGTTCTCTGCCAGACTTTTAATTTTCCCCGTGATAAACTTGTCAGAGCCGTTGTACCATTGATTGTTTGTGAACACAATCGTTTTGGAGAATTTCAACTATCAGCTGTCAATGCTGTTTATTATCTTAAAATCTTCAATGATGATCCTATCAAAAGTTTCTGTAATTTTCATAAGTTTATGGTTTAAAAGTGAATGCTAATTGATAATAGGTATGATTGATAGTTAAAATTAGTGACTAGGACGACAAAGTTAGCTCTGAATGAAATTTGATTTACACTTTTTTTTAACGAGTCTAGAAAATATGTCGTATTTTGTATGTAGCCTAAAGTCAAGTAAATTTAAAAGAAGTTTGCCAAACTTTAACCCGAGTTGTTATATACGATCAGCTAGCTGATCACGTGGTTTTAAGGAGTGTCCCATTTTTGGTACACCCCGTATATAAACATAACATATTGTTCCAGAAACATAATACACGTACTGCAGAGTAGCTCAAAATGATTCACCGGTAAACCTACACCAAAATGACAGACATAAATTGTATTTGTATGACAGAATTTCCACATGCATAGACACTTCTGTATGCTAACCAATCCTTCAAGTATAACAAGCAAATTATACTACCGAATAGTTTGTGCATCTTCGAAACTGCACTCACTGCACTGTAATGACTCAAAGAGAAAATATAACTTTGCTATATAAAGACTATATAAAATCGCTTTTGGTAAAATACACACTTATAGCCTAACTACAAAAAGAAAGACTAGCGTTGAACACTTGTCTAAAGATGCGTCAACCAATTTGATAAGTTTTTTAATAATATCTTAATAATATAACTTTTGTTACATAATAAACATTTTTCATTTTCATTTTCAATATGTCTCGAATGTCTGATGTATCAACATTTCAAATTGGTTGACTAATCTTTAGACAAGTGTTCAACACTAGTCTAGGTTTTTATAGTAAGGCCATTAAAATCAAGAGGTAACTAGCTTTAATCTGTGATAATCAAAACTGCAACACCTACATCGCTACTATATTGCTATAGCACAAGATCCCAGGTCCCCAGACATAACTTATTTTCTCACAAACCAAATGTATAATAATAAATAATAATAGATTAAGTGAAGTGAGTATGTAACTTGAGTGTATGCGTATCTGCTAGTTTGCACCGCGACGGCCAATTAAAAGGTACTCGGTGCTAAAATTAAGTAAAAAAATATAGTTTCAGTGCTGATTTTTACGTATATTTTAGAGAATAATATATACTGCCAGCTACTTTCCTTCGGCGGTAACTTATACCAGACGCTTTAAAACTACCAAAAAATATAAACTTGTGATACTACGATACACAACTTGAGCTACGAGTGCTACGATTGCTACGATATAGTCGGTCACTGCTACGAACTGCAATTGTTTTATTATCATTAATTTACGTTTGAAACATTCAAATAATGTGATCATTATTATTTCACACATGTCTAGGTTTTAACAAATAAAGTATTATTTGTATTTGCGCTCTGGACTACAACGGCAGGCGGTGGAGGGTTTGAATTCTGTATTGCTCATCACACTAAGATTTGCCTCTTACAGAATTAAAACCCTTCACCATCTGGCGTTGTAGTCCAAAAACCAATGAAAATAATAGTGTATTTATTAAAAAATATGTCTAAGACATGTATGAGATAAATATCAAAGTTTATAAAGGACTTTAAAATGTTTATTTATCCATTGTCTAGTCGCAGTAGCTTTCCCTAGTTTGGAGCTTTAAAATTGGTCTGATTATGAAACTAATTTAATTATTAGATTAGAGGTAATTAATTCCCAAAAGGTCGCAATGAATCTGTATTCTGTTGGACTGAATTTGTACAGTAAGTCCCCAATTTCCTGCTGCTCGTCAAAGTCCGTGATTCAGTTCAATTAATAAATAAACTAAGAAATACACCCCCAAAACTCTTCCAAGTTCCCTAAGTGGTTCTAAAACACGCTCAACTAAGTCCGACGATCGAAAACCGCAACATTACCAATCTCGTATCCCAACTGCTCTCGGAATGCAGAAATCCCGCAAAACTCCTTTAGGATGCTTGAGAAATGGATGTAGTAGCTTGTAAAGGGGACGTACTGACGTAATTTACTGTCAAACAGATAGTAAAGACATCTTACTTATAAACGGTGATTAAATTTATGACACTGCTAAGCAGCTTATGGAAAATATCTTTACTCTTAAACGCTAATTAAAGTTAATCATCGACTTAGTGAGTTCGTAACCTACTGTCAAAATAAATAGCTACTTACCCTTGTTTAAAGTCTTAATTACCGAAATGGCTCTGTCCGTAATCGTAATAATTACCGAAATCTAGTGGGTATACAGTGATGTGTTAAACACTTTTAAATAACATAAAATATTTTTATTTAGCCATCACCTTTCTCTTCGTGGAAAAGTACAAGTACTACACTTTGGTATCAAGATTGATTGACAAGAGACATTGCTTTGAACCATAGATATAGAATGTACGTAGCGAATATTTGATCAGTGGCGAATCCTAAGTCTATGCTTTGAACCTTCTTTTTTTTAAATATTTATTTCAATGGCAGTATTTTGGGTCTTTTATAATGACGAGGGTCCGGTGTTGGCAGAGTAAAATAAAAAATGTGGTAATTAACTAACTAACGCCTAAGTAGCGATTAATCGGATGTTAAATTTCATACAAAACGACCTCCGAAGCCGAGAGGCGAGCACGCCGGACTATATATGGCGCCGCCATCTCTGCGAGGTTCCGGGTTCGATCCCCGGTCAGGTCAATGTGGAAAACGATCTCTTCTATATTGTCTCAGGTCTGGGTGTTGTGGTACCGTCGTTGTTTCCGATTCCTATAACACAAGTGCTTTAGCTACTTACCTTAGGATCAGAGCAATGTATGTGATGTTGTCAAATATTATATAATTTAAATAATACGCGCCCCAGCACACATAGACATCGTTCACGGACACAAAATCTTGGAACACATTGGCATTAGTTTAAGCCTGAGCGACCTTATTCCTGAGCTGAACCTGGAACTAACTCTGACACGTTTTCGTTAGTGAACTACCGCGCAACTACGTAAATTGAGTCCTCTATAATATCTATAGTAACTAATAGCTGTGTTGCCCTGTCAGGCCAAGGTCAAGAGACACAATAAAAAATCTATTATTCGCGGCCACCGGTGGGGCAATTGAAGCTTGATAGAGTATTTAGGTCTCTAGGTTATAGGTAGCTTGTCATCGCGATATACGAGTATTGTATGAGTATGAGTATGAGAGTGGACTCCCTTTTCCGCACTTAGATTCAAAGTCGGTCCTTTGTGGGGGATGTGATGGTTATATACGATATACGAGTATTGTCAACTCGACAAAGTAACCAGTTTATACTTTTAAGCTTATACCTACGACAAGAGTAGAATCCTGGAAAAGGAATAAAACACTAAACACGCGAGATTGTAACCACTTTATCGAAACCTAACTCGACAGAAATAAACTTCAAATCTCAAGGTTTGGTTGCCAAAAAGATTGAAAATATACTTTTAAGAACATAAAAGTAAGTCACTTAAATTGGATTCACTTAAACTATCATGGTTTTTGTTACCATTTACAAGTTGCTATTTTACAAAGGACATTTTCAATCTCACAGTTCATTTCTTGCATTGGACCCGTATGTATAAGGTCCTAGCATTTTTTACGCTTCGCAGCCGATTGGCCTATTTATCAGGTCAGTGCGAATCATAGGGGCGCGCTAACGTGTTCTAATAGAACAATTATTTGCGTACAAACAAGGTGAAAAAGTTACCAGTTTTTTTTTTTTTTTTTTGTAAAATGAGTAGCTTAGCCCTCAGTATTGTACGAGTGAAATATGGCTTATTATATCCTATTTTACTCAACACAACACAACAACTTGTAAGTACCTAGATTAAAATTAGTAATCGATGCCTTTTCCCAGGGTTTAAACTTTTTCTGTACGATAAATTCAACAATAAAATCTATTTCGTTGTTTTGCTATAAAATCACAACAGACAGAGTTACTTACGTTTAAAATATTGACAAGGTAAAAGTTTAGGTCGCCTCATTGCAGCGGTTCATTATTATCATGAATCCTAAAAATAATTGCCTATTGTATAATAAGATTAATGTTTTTTTTTTTTGTGTTATTCGGCTACAGCTTAAAAAATATGTTTTTAAAAGTAATTTTATTCGTGATTCGTAATCAGCATACGGTATAGAACCACCTCTGTAAGTACTGCTCAGATTGAAATCTACACCCAGTATATCGGTCTTTAAACGTTCAGAGGTGACCCTAGCTTGCAGCCAGTCGGGTGCGATCGGCGCGCCCCCATTTGTCAGGTCAATGCCGACAGGGATGCGTGTAATGGTTTTATGAGTTTGACGCATAAATATGGGCTTGGTTCGTAAATACTGCACTGTAGGCATATATGTCAGACGGTTTCATTTCGCAATTGATAGTCAAATAATTTTTAGGTTTAAAATGTTTTTGCGTTGAATAAAAAATGTGTGAAATCTAGACCTTAAAGTCTACACCATCGCATCAGTATGCGAGCTAGTTCGATTAGTACGTTTATTACTATTATTTTTTTATTATCCTGACTGCTGATTTTAACCTGGAAAAATACACTAAGTACCTATTTTTCGACAGAATATTTAAATTTAGAGTGCAAATTGTAGCTTGTCATTTTATAGAAAATGTGTTGGTAAAAACCACCTAGCTCACACTAATGAGAACAGTTTCCATTATAAACATATTTATTGACTTATTTAAAGAGGCTGACTGGTAATTGAAGTTTAATGTTTTCAGTTTAACAAATTATAAATTCAATGCACGTACAGTTACAAAATATCAATAATGAAATATTTACCCAAGTTGCCTTAAATTATCGCAATGTCCAAGCTCACAGATGCCTTAAATTTTACGTCTTTCAATTTAACAAAAATGTCTTGCATCACACTGCAAAGGGTAATTACCAAAACTGACCACATCGTTATAGTTAGGGCGAGATCACACAGGAGGCGTATTTTTAAAGCGTTCGAATTCCAATTCGCATCCAAATTCATAAGAATCGCATACGAACTCCTAGGAAATTGTATACGATTCTTAGGATTTCGTTAATACGCCTCCAGTGCGGTGCAGACGGCCAAAAACAATTGTAGTTCGGACGTATTGACCAAACATATTAGAAACACCATTCTCATGTATAAATTCTTCTTCGACAGAAATGATCAAGATGAATTATACAGGGCTTACAAGAGAATAGGACACTCCTTAAAACCTGTAATTAGCTGATTATAAACAACAGCTTTTTTTATGGGAGCAACACACAGAACATTTGGATATTTATAATATGATTATACTTTTTGTGGACATTATTTTGTTTTTTTCTAAAACAATCTCTTTGGGAGTCTTACATCCAGCAGTGGACTGCAATAGGCTGATATGTCATCGACAACGAAACGCCAGTATTACATGAAATAATTGAAAATTAATGTTAAAAATACGTTTAAGTCTATTATTTTACAAGTTTGCGCCTAATACTGTCAAGTGTGTACACTGCCTTATTTCCCTCTTATCATAATTCGTGTTTAAGCTTGCCCAACGGTGAAAGCTGGCCTTTGACCACCTCAGAGCCAGAAGTTGGTCTAAAAAGACAGAAAAATGTCTCAATGCAAATGTCAAGTGAAATTGTTGACCCCATTCGGACAGGTTCGGAAAGGTCAACGACCTTTTTAAAAGGTTTGGCGCACCTGCCTGATGTTACTCAAGGTGGCAAAAGCCTTGATTAAAAAAAAAAGAATTAAAAATTGTTGTACTTTAATAAACGGGCAACACTAACAAACATTTTAAAATAAAATGTCAGCTGGCTATCCACTATCTTATCACTAGATCAGATTACATAACAACCTTCTTTTATGGGTTTTTTGTATGGAGTTAGACATAAAAACAACACGGCATAAGTACTATTTAGGTTAACACTTTTGTAATTAAGACTATACGGTTATTATAATTTAATTTGTTGTATTTTTTTCTGATACACATACATAAAAAATAATTTATTGGATATCGAATTGCCTAGCGGTGTTGCAACAATACTTCAGTTGTGTCTCGTTTTACTGGGGTAAACCGTTAAAGTAATATTTTTTTGGGTAAATCATTTACCACCGACTTCACGTCAACCAGTTAACTATGGCAAAATTAATGCTTGGAAATGTCTCTTTAAGAATAAAATGTGGTAGTAGATCATCCGACAGAAGATCAAAGTAAGTAATGGACATAGTCCAAAAATGAAGCTTTATGGCTAGTTCGGCCACCTCTGCCGCAGAACCGATGAAAGGTAGAGTAAACGGGTTCTTGAGTGGAGACCATGTCTCGGCAGACATCGTGCGGGACGCTTACAACTCGATGGACTGACGACCGTAGGATATGGCTGATTGTGTTTGGTTGAAAACAGCTAGAGATCATGCTTTTTGGCGCTCTTAGGTTACAGTCCAGCTGTAAATTGCAATAGGTGAGATGATGATTGTTGATTATGATGAAACATATTATTTTATTTAGTTCCATAGCTTCAAAATTATTTTATGTAATGTAAAGCGACGGTAGCTCAGTGGCCGGGATCTTAACAATACGGAAATCTATTGATAATTAATAGTTCCGAATTATAAATCTAGATTTGCGGCACCCAAGAACTAAGTTAAGCGTATCCCAAGTAGAGACAGGATAAAGCGCTAACAATAAGACTATAACAAAAGAAAACGAATTAACTATCATTCAGACCACTATTCCTATCGGTATACGTACATAAATGATTTAGGTGCTAAATTTTAGCACCGGAATACGAGTCCATTGCGCGCCGCCATTAGAAGTTGCGCGCCGTCTGCCGGCGAACAATGAAAACTTCTCCGGCCGACTAATAAGCGAGCTCGGATCCGCATTACTGTGCCACAGTTAAGAGAGAACAGCCACTTCCGTCTGTCTCAATTATCTTTTTAATCGCTGCATTGTTATATGATAATGTGTGATAGAGGTGCTCGTAGCTTAGTGGCGACAGCGCTTTGGTATCGATTACTAAAGTTAAGCAACCAACGCCGCGGTTGTGAGTGGATGGGTAACCATTCCAATGTGACCGTTAAAAGTTGGTCCCGGCTGATATCGCTAGATATTATAGTTGTAAATCCTAGTCAGAGACCTTATGGTGGCTTGATTACATTTGATAGTAAGGTTAGTCACTGGCCTGATCAATCCGCACTGAGCCCGCGTGGTGGAGTATGGCCCGAACCACCTCATAGTTGAGGTGAGGCCTGTGCCCTGCAGTGGGACGTATAAAGGCATACTTAACTTTACTTTTTTGTAATATGATTTAAGTCGTTAATCGTTATCCTGATGAGTGAACAACTTTATGGGATCCCTTCTTCTCTAACCACAGCAACCTAGACCTAGTACATTGAAAATTGGTACAGTCCACTTCATTCATATGCCACAAAGGGGAACCTTCGTCCATGCACAACGTGGACAGACAGCCTGGTAAAGGTTGCAAGAAGCCGCTGGATGAAGTTCGCTTCCAACCGGGCGATGTGGAAGTCACTTAGGGAGGCCTATGTTCAGCAGTGGACGTCCTGTGACTGAAATGATGATGATGATAAATGGGGAGCCACACTGCACACTTATCCCGATAGATATTGCATTGTGTTTGGTCTAACCGTAATTAATGTTTGATCAGTGGAGTTACCATTGACTAAAAAACACTACATTGGTTCTGCCAAGCTCAACACATAGAAATTTGTGTGGATAAGCACAATTATTTTGTTGCTATTATTCTTTATACTAGTTGTAGTAAATAGCAAATACATTTTGTGTTTATTTAGGAAGCACAATAAAAAAATCAGTAAAATGTATGTAAGCATTGGTTGTTTTTTCTCATTGCATTTGCTTTGCATTGTCCTCCTATGGGTGTCGTAAGAGGCGACTACAGGAGAATCGCCACAAGAAGATTGGCAGCAGCGTCTCCTCTCCACCATTGACCAAACTGCGATCGCCAACCCGCCTGCCAAGCGTGGCGATTATGGCAAAATCCTCCTTTTGGAGAGGCCTGTGTCCAGCAGTGGACTGATATAAGCTGGTGATAATGATGATGAAGCATTGGTTGACAATAGGGTTGTGGACATCAATCATAAATAATTCTGCGACATCATTTATTAAATCTGACACCTTATTTCAGGCCCGATAACCTGCTACAATTTCATTTATTCGAAGAATCTGATTTTTGTTTGCTTCAAAACCAATAAAAAGTTAGGCAGTTGAGTCCGGTAAACAATGACGTTAATGCTTGCTAACGCCATACAAATTATGAGGAATAGGTACGTTTTGACAGCAAATAAAAAGTATCTCAATTGATTGGTGGTGTCAACTAGCCTATCGTTAGTAAGACCGGACACGCGGGCACCATCTTATTAGAAATTAACAGCACCCGGCATCACTTCAGTTAGAACCAAACTAAGTATCCCTTTTAACGTGATAACGTCTTATAAATCGATGAGCGCCGGCTGCACGCACGAAAAGGTGTCACGTTCCGCGTGCAAGCGAGAGCGCGGAACAAGCGATAGAAGAAAGATCGGCCTAAGCGTTCGGCTTGTCACGCATCTATCTCTCTTCCACTCCATCGGCCGATGCGTCTAAGTAGCATAAATGTATTCTTATGAGGTTATCGTGTAAAATTTACGTCGGTAAACCGACTTTACAGACAAACAATTTTTTAACTAAGTATTTTAGCACATAACCAGAAAAGTTGCTTCATTCAGATATATACAAAATCACTGTCTTAACCTCTTTTACATTCGACCTGCGAAATTTGACAGTGGAGTGCTCGTTTCATTTATGGATCTTATGCTATTGGAGTAAGTAACCCCAATTTAAACTAAGTTTTCATTGGCTTAGCAGCTATTGTTATTGTTGTTCAAAGATTAAACATCAATTTGTCAACTCTGCAGGAACCCTTTTGATCTTCAGACTAATTTTATCATAGTTGTTTACTTAAAATAATTATCAAACTTGATCAGCAAACACCGATTGGAATGGCTGACTTATTTGGAGCTGTAAATGTTGTTAACTGTCATTATGATATGAGCTCGCATAGGCAACAATGGTGTTTCAGATAGCATACCAACTACTTATAATATATGTACTCGTATACTCATTTAATATTCATATTTAACTTTTATTAATTAATTTTAGGTCCAGTTTTATTAGTTATCTTTGTTTTAAAAGTTATTTTTAAGAACTATTCTTTTTTGTGGGAGCAACATAATATTAATAATAAAAAAAACAGTTGTCTTATGCAATCTCTAACAGCTGGTTGGCTATTCAGTGTGAGAAAGTAGTTTTATTTTGCAATTTTGGTGTCTTCCTAATTTTTTTTACAACTAGTAGAACAACCCATTAAGGAGTAACCTGTAATATTACTAAATAAAGCTGTCGCAATGTTGCTAATAGGTTTTTTAGTTACGAATTACTTCAGGAAACCTATGTACAGACCTCACCCTATTCCTGCATTGCATCATTCTTTATTAAAAGTACAATCGCATAAAGCGGGAGCCCTCAAAAATGCAATAACAGAACAATTTGAATTCCGATTGGATTTGTGCTCAGATAAGAAATTTAACTGACGCAGACGCCATCTCCTTTGGTAAATGTTAAATTTTGTGGAATGGGTATAGTGATGTGGATGTGATACTTATATCGATATTTAATAAATTCATAATAGAAGGTGCAAACACAAGCTACTCTTAGAATAGATCGTCTATTTATTATATTGCAAAAGAACCACAACAAAAGTTGGTCACTGGAATGAGCAATTGTTTGTAGTTTTTGTAAACGATCAAAGGTAGTCGGGTTTTAGTCAGACTCAAATTTGTCCAAAAGTCAGGGTTGTGACATACAATTACTCAGTAAATCCTACTTATATTATAAATGCGAATGTTTGTAAGTATGGATGGATGTTTATAACTCTTTCACGCAAAAACTACTACTACTACTACTAAACGGATTTGGATGATATTTTGAATACATATAGAATATGATCTGGATTAACATGTAGAATACTTTTTATCTCCGATAAATAATCCTGTCAGATACATAGACTAAACTAAAGATCACGTGAGCGAAGTCGCGGGCAACAAGCTAGTATGAAAAATAAAATATACTGTAATGTACTCCTTTGAGGCCTTTATTCACACAATTAAGAACAAACTTTATCAATTGTAACTGGTATTTACTGAAAGAACAATAATAACAAAGCATTCGAAATACTATCGACAGTCTGTCAAATTAACAATTATCGTTACTTATAGAGCCTTGTGAAAGACCAAACTCTAGGATTTATTTTGCCTTATTCCTCTTAGTTTTCTTGTAATGAAGAAACTTAATTATTATATTCTCTAAGGTAAGCTTATCTCCCTACGACGACGGTTTCTCAGAGTTTTCTGTAAGTATTGTATTTCTAAATCACTGTTAAAGTAAAATCTTTATCGTCATTTACAAATTAATTCAATGGATTTTTATTTTTACTATATTAAGAACTAAGAAAAAATACACTATCAAATTTCACGTTTGAAAGCCACACTAACTCAATACAGCAAATTGAAATACAAATTTCGACACGTGCCTATACGTTAGTTTCAACTATCGATAACCTTACCTACAAACTCGATTCTTTTGTCGAGACGACCCCATCTCTTTTATCGAGTAGAATCAAATGAGATTAAAAATCAATTATCGGTGCATTAGGCACAGCAAGTCTGAGTGATCCCCCTACTGCGAGTTGTGATTGCGATAGACGCGTGCGCACTGATTGAGGATAAGTGGTATTAGCACTTAATTGGAATGTAAATGCTTCTATTCTAGATCGCAGACGTGAAAAGGTGCTTGTTATTAATTAAGATAACATTTAAACAAGGTTGAGTTATAGTAGTATAGCTGTTGATGTTGATTAGTAGATTTTATATTCATTCTATTTTACGATTTGAGTCTTTTAGTCAAATAATTTGATTGAATCCAAATATATTTACGTAAACTGCATTTTCAGAAACGGATTTATTGCATCCACAAAATTTTATAGTCCGTCGTTCCCTAACACTTTTATTACTAGGAATTTTATATCCGAATGTCCCAGACGCATACGTGGTAAGTCTACGTTAGTGAAAACGCGGATTTTTGCGTTACGCCCAACAATAGTATATGCGAAATCGAGTAGGTTTATAAAGTTTGCAGTTTGCGACTGCACTGGCGGCGGACGCAACGTCGTTTTCAGACTATTAAAATTTTAGAGTTCGCGATAATGTGTTCATTTAATTCTGTTACGAAATTTATGCAGTATTAAATGTCACTGCTCAATTTAATAGCCGCTATATATATGGGCACAAAATTATTGGTATGGATTAGGGTTCCTAAGCTGTCTAAAATAGGAGATACCAGTGTTTGGAAATGAATATAGCTTGAAACCTTTAATTTAATAAAATAGCATGTAATACAAATAATATCTGCGTAATATTAATAGGAATGAAAGAAGACTGGGAAGGGAGGAACCTTGCCCTAAAATGTATATATCTTAACGTTATCTACTGCTATTCTGAACAGGAAACTGGTGCGAAGTCTGAAGGATTGTCTGAGAATCTTGATCCTAGGGATTTTTCGCTTCCTTGTAGAAGTTTTGTCTTTATTTGCTAGTAGAAATTTAAATCACAAACTTGACACTGTTAAAATAAATGCGATTGTGAGTGTGTATTGTAATTTGGGTCTAAAAACACAATAACCTTCGCTATTTTGAAAACCGAAACCAACAGTGTCATTCCCTAACTGATGAACGCCTTCAAATCTCAAACCAATCGGGTGACAATTTCCGTCTATGCCTACTACAGTTGTGAAAATCTTGTTAAAACCGGGAAGATTCCATTATGACAACCAAAACCCATTTATTTGATCGGTATTACTTTAGGACATTAGGATTAATACCAGACATTCCATTTTAGGAAGGTATTTAAAAATATGAATACAATTAATATAATTTTTTTTTTTATTTTTTTTGTAGGCACGTCACTACTAGTATATTAGTAAATAAAAAAGAAACAAGTATTTCAACGGTTTAAAAAAACTGCATAATTCGGACATAAGCTTACACAGGTTTTATGAAAAGAGACTTTCTATTCCAGCATTCATTTCCACGACCTATTTTGACGAAAAGCTATTTAAATTCCAAAAACAGACTACGAAACTAATTAGTGAATGTGAGGATGAATTATCAAAGAAATTTTAAGCACGAAAAATGGTGAAACAAAATTATGCTCTGAGTTCTCGCGTTGAAATGTTAGATCTTATTACAACAGAGTATTTACATAAAATTGTGAAATTAGGATTATTATATTAAGTTAAAGTTTGTTTGATAACCTTAAAAAAGAAATGCTTTTTATAAGGGTTTTGATAATGGTAAAGATGAAATTTGATTGATATGAATGCGATGTGTGCACTAACTATTGGGTTGAGAAACGGTCTGTACAATATGCTAACCTGCTGGGGGAGTGATTACTCATAATTAAATGAGTACAGTGCAGTACATACATACATGCCATGGCAGTACAATACATATGTTAGGTATAAAATAATAATAAGGATTTTTTTATTCTTATAACATCTACACTCTACACTCTCTCAAGGCCGCCATCGCTCAGTGGTAAACCTTCACTAAAATTCTATGGGTTCACACGTTCGATACGGCATAACAGGAATGAAGACCTGAAGAAATATTAAACAAGTTCCCATATCATCAGCCGTGCTTTTCAAGAATTAAGAATTAAATACCCGTTTGTCAGGGAACTAGACATAAGTTAAAATTAATATCAGAAACTCTATTTTACTTTCTAGAGTTCTACAGTAATTCGGATGCGTAAAAAAAAGCTTGCATTTGGCCGGTATGCCTAATGCTGTAACCTACGACTTCCTGAGCGTGGTCCTCGAATTAATTTAGCAATCTTTTCTTCCCGGCGCGGGCACAACAAATTATCGTCATCATTATTTTAGCCACAGCCCACTAAACGTTCACTGCTATTCAGAGGCCTCCCCAAATGACTTAGATCGGCCGGTCGGAAATGGTCTGCATCGAGCCGCTTCTTACAACCTTTACCAGCCCCCCCTAGCATGAACAACAAAACACGATATGATCGATATATCCATACCAAACTGTCAAAATATGATATACATAGCCGCCATCTTGAACTTTTATAAAAAAGCGAGCATTTCCGTGTCGATAACGTCACGGTCATACTCACTGTTTCGATAAAAGTTCATATTTTACCAGTTGGGTGTCGATAAATCGCAATATCATATCATATCGTGTTTTGTTGGTCATGCTAGGGGGGCAGGTCGTCTGTTGGAAACAGCAACCCATGAAGTTTTATCGCAATTGGATAAATAGGAAAACATAGTTTTAATATTATTGTCCTTAATTCAACTGCAAATAAAACTATATCAATTATGTTATCATTGAAAAATATTACTTAGATAAAATCACTAAAAATTCCACTGAACTTTTGCAATAAAATATTTTTGAATACCACGAGAAACTGCCAACGAAAGTTACCCAGCTATTTTAATTGATGTTCAAATTCGATTAAATTTCAACGATCCTAGTCTCCAGACATTGACGGGGGTACAGGTATTTGAAAGGTTTTAAACCGCCGATTAGGATTAAATAGAATACTGGGTATTTTCTGGAATTACAATATTATATAAGGTGTTTCAAAAATATCTGCCGCCGCTGCAATGGATGAAAGTATTATAGTGAAGAAATTTCATGCTCCGGACGTATTTTTTTCAATTTAATCAATAAATTAATATTTAAATTAAGACTTAATTAAAGCTTGATTTTATTTAAAACCATTCACACCTGTCCAACTAGCGTGGGCTAAGGCTACAACAGGCTAGTTGGACAGGCGTGGTTTTAAACCACATAAAGCTTATTTTAAGTTAATTTTATCATTTTTTGTAAAAAAAAAAAATTACGTCCGGGTATTAAATTTCTTCATTAACGTCGTCTATTTAAGTAATACTTTCACCCAGCGGCGGCAGATATTTTTGAAACACCTTATTGAGTAATAATCGGATTGGAGAATGGTCGACAACCAACAACATCTTCTGGGCAAGCTCGCTCCATCGTAGATCCCATCTATGCTCTAGAGCAAGATTGGGGTCAAGAGCAAGCCTATCTCAAATAAAAAAATAAAAAACCCTCGGCCTGAATGCAAAAGGTTCGTGGTTTGACTCCCGGTTCAGGTTAATTCAAAAACAAACTTTCCTTTTACTTGGATCCTGCAAAACGCTTCTAGAAAAAATATTTTTCTGGTACTTCGTAACAAAAGTGTTACCTTCATACTTTAGTTTGCTACAAGAAGGTAATTGGTGTTTTTTACAAATTTTTATCTATTTTTAATCGTAGGATAGAATATTAAGATAGGACAGAGGTTGTCAGGTCAAAATCAGATCATGTACTCTCAGAATTTGGAGTGGGTAGATAGACATTTTTAGGGATGTGGGTTTTTTTCCTGGCAAGTTTCATAAACCCCCGTAGAAGTTAATTTTTTTAACAGTTCCAACGTAAGCAGACCTGGACTGAGTATTTTTCAACCTTTCCGTGGGTATCTAAATACTGATACGTCAACTGACGCTAAGGTTAACAATCACTTAAGACACATTGAATATTGTTTTTATTTAATTCAATGCAATTGTAACATTCACATAAAATCTTTGTTTGGTCGTCTGTTGTTTTGTTGCCACCTTACAACGGAAGTAGAAATCATCAATAATACATAAAAAGAAAAAGCAATTACTTTGATTAAATGCTAGTGGTTATTACTTGCGTTCGTAAAAACCAATTAAAACATGAGTAAGTGTTTGTAATTAACAGATAGCGTTATTTTTAATTATTGACAACAAAATTGCAATAATGAGCACGCTTGCAAGAATTGGCAATTATATTTTTGTGATTTTCTCGGTTTCTGTATATGCTGGTGAGTCTGTTTAAAGTTGGTATTTTTTTCAATATATTAATTGTATCATTAGAAGATCAATTCCATGGTTGTTTCTATAATTATGTTTGGCTAGGTTAAGACCGCTGTCTTTAGCTGTATTCTGTCATACTTACCATATATATTCATTAAAATCAGCCCACGTCAGTCCACTGCTGGACATAGCTCTCTCCCCATGCACGCCCGATCCTTGGCTAGCGTTTTCCATCGACTGCTAGCAGCTTTGCGTATATCATCGCTTTACCTTGTCGGAGAGCGCCCTACACTGCTACTTATAATTAATGTTTCCTTTAATTATTCGTATTTCTCTAAAACAAAGTAAAAAAGAGTTACACGAGTAAGAACGAGCCCAGCAAAATAAGCCACGTACATACACTCTCGCATTCGGCCAGCCTCGCCGTCGCTCGGCGAGTATGTATCTTTCTTCCTTTCTGGTCGTTCCCTCAATGCTGAGGATCGTGACTGTATGTCAATCTTCTCCACTCGTTCCGGTTCTGCGCCATATGTACCGCTCCCTGTATCTGGCCTCCAGTCACCTCCTTGAGTTGGTCTACCCATCTAGCTGACGCTCTTCCTCTAGCGCGCTTCCCCTCCATTTGTCCGAGAATGATGAGTTTCTCCAGGCTGTGCAATGGGGATCGCATTATGTGCCCAAAGAAACTCCGGATCCTTTCCTGGCACGTAGTCAGCAGGCGCTTGGTGACCTTTAGCTCTTCGAGGATGGAGACATTGGTTCTCATAGCTGTCCAAGGAATGCGCAGCAAGTTTCTCCGTATGCAAGTATGTATAGCGGACATAAAAGGCGACAATAATTGATTCATGAGTGTCATTTATTGTAAATATTACAGTATTTATAAAGTATCAATGTTCTAGTTACCAAACAACAAGCTTGTGATTTATAAAGTAACAAAAGAGGGTAGCACAAAATGTCACTATAAATATGAAAGCCCAAGCTTGAATTTACAAATATACGTACTACAAACTACCTTGATCTATTATTTCTTAGAGTTTTGCTTAGATAATAAGGATAGGGTAATAATATGCCAATTACCTACCCCAATAGCACTTGCTATCGACGTTAAGAGGATCAATGTTATTTATGCTTATATTCTGTTTTCAGTTCCCCCAAAACAGTGTTTTGCCAAGTTTAGATGGGAAGACTGCGGCAAACCCCCCGTTCCAGTCGTGTATTACTATAAATCAGGATCTAGGTGTGAAGTGGCTTTGTGGAAGGGATGTCTGCCCAATCCCAACATGTTTTCAGACGAATACAGCTGCATCAACACCTGTATATTTGTGCAGAGACCGGAAAGGGATATGGATGAAACAGAACCCTTTATCGAAATATTTGGTGAGGATAAAAATGATACAGATGTCACAACATCCGACGGAAATGATGTTTCGAATACCACTGGTGGACTAGACGATAGTATTGTCAATTCTACTACTGGCGATAATATAGTTGCTGGTAATACTACTGGTGATCCTGATGATGGTAATGCTGATGCCGCTGGTGAAGCTACTGGTGATCCTGTTACTGGTAACGCTGATGCTGGTGATGCTACTGAAGCAGGTAATGATGCTGAATGAGAAAGTTAACCAGTTTAATTGAAGACAAACGAATTAGTTCCAAGTATCAAACATTGACATCATACAACTTAAGGCTTATTTTCCAATTTAAGAAAATAACAAATCGATTGAGAGATAAATTACCTAATTTGTAACAGATATACAAGTACTTAATACAGTTAAAAACAATAAAAATGTCATTGATGAACTTTCGGCCAAAAAACTTCTTTTTCTTTTATAATGACTAATCCAAGTTACCACATTTCTCAATGTTAAGCGAGTATAGTTTTTAACAGGGCCTATTGGATGGATGAGTGTTTTCAATATATCCCACAGGAACATTTATCCGGGATAGAAAGTATTATACACCGTTATTTTTAATTACCCGAGAAAATTAAGTAACATACTCAGATATCGATATACATCGAATTTGGCGAATAAAAAATTTTTTTTTATGAGAAATTTATATAAAAGATCCCTAACATTAAAAATATGCACCATAAAAGTCCTGCTAATTCAAATAGTAATCATTATCATTCCAACATTAACGGAACCAAAATCCACCTAATTTGGTCGCGTAATATTTTCGTATATGTTAATCCAGATCATATTCTATATGTGTGCACAATTTCCTCCAAATCCGTTTAGTAGTTTTTGCGTGAAAGAGTAACAAATATCTATACATCCATACTAACAAACTTTAGCTTTTATAATATTAGTAAGATAATAGTATTCTCTGTACTGCAGCTATACGAATCCTTAGGGTCCAAGGCGATGACGGCAGACCATTCTTCACTTTCGGCAGCTGTCCTTATGAAATATTGTTATTGTATCAAACCCGACTAACCATTTTCAGTTGACCTCTGAGCTAAAGTTGGTCCATCTTCGGTAGCAACGTGAAAGAAAGGCAAGGGAGACCAAATAAGATTGGTTATTATGTTGCTCTATTGTAAGTTGAAAAATGAGAGTATACAGGTTTGCGGGATTTTTAGGCGCTTTGGGAGTTACTTGGCTCTTTTAAGAAAAAATATTAAGGTGTTTTTCTATAGATCTTTTTAGTAATCTAAATAAATATAAATCAATGTTTATGTAATCCTATATTAATCAGCCCCCTAGCATGACCAACTAAACACAATATGACATGATACAGCGATTAATCGATACCCAACTATCATATTATAGAAGTACCTTTGTAGCCGCCATCTTGAACTTTATTGAAACAGCAAGCTCTGTGACGTCACGATCATGCTCGCTGTTGATTAATAATTAATAATCACATTTTTCAGCTGTGGGATCCTAATCTTGGAAAATTTATTTTTAGGTCTACTATCTAGGGCATTTGCTTTTACTATCTGAATTAGCAATTCACGCTACGGAGCCTTCAATAAGTAATAGCGAAGCTGATAAAAACTTCTAAAAGAACTGACCTTTTTAAATTTTCATAATTATATGATTTCTGTCTGTATTACACTTTTGCGTAATGATTTTTCAGACTATTGTGATGTGTTTTGCAATGCGTTTTTTTTTTTTTTGCAAAATTGATATATCTAGCTTTACGCCAAAATTACTTTTAAACTTTCGCGTTGCATAATTTAAACTCAAAGAAACGGGAATTACCGCGATCATAATTTAGGTACGAAATAAACCCGAAACGTCAGACAAAAGAGGTAACATTTTTTTCCTAAATTATGATCTCGTAAGAAGCCAAAATTGATTTTGTCATCACTGAGCTCGCGATTTCGATTGTCCGGTCGATTCAAAAAAGGATTATATCGACTTTTCTAAATTCTCTCGAGTCTGCGAGTCAGAAATGTGTTGTTGACAAAAAAAAAAACTATTGCTGACAATAATCTTTTGTGACACTGTTAAAGTTACTCTTCTTATACAGCACTTTCAAGACAACTTTTAATTTTATCACAATGTCTATTGTTCGTAACTCATTTTATCACATAAAAGCTACCCGGTAACGAGGGGACTTTTTAGCTCAAACTTATGAATAAATTACGTCAAGGCGCGACAACCGCTTCTAATGAACAGTTTCATAATACACTTAAAGAGTTCCTGAAGATGCGCTGGAAATTATGGAAGCTGTTTTAGATTCTGGTATTAATGATATTTTATGCATTTTATTGCGAAAACCGATGCCGAAGGTTAGGAATGTCCAAGATATCGCTATGAATTTTAATGTAGGTAGTTAAAACTTAAAAAAATAAATGAAATCATTTTTATAATAAATACACAAAAATACTACTATTACATCTGGTCTCTCAAAAATAAAAAAACATTTTTGTATAAACAAGGATTTATTGTAACACAAGAACAATCCAAGGACCTAAGAAAAGTTCGTTTTCTATGTAAAGAAATAAACCTGTGGTCATTTATGAGAAAAAAAAATTTTTAGATATTTAAACTTCTAGGTCGGTAATAATAAACTAAAAATTAAGCTTTACTTTGTTAATTTTTGTTTAAAACCATCCACAACTGTCAAAATAGCCCCCTCTTACTACGTCCCGCGCAAAATAGACAGATGTGGATGATTTTAAACGAAATGAAGTTCTATCTTTAGTTAATTAATTTTTTAAATAAATAAAAGAATTTATGACATCCGAGGTATGAAATTTCTTGGCTATCGTAATCTATTAATACTTTTATCTATAGCAGCCGCAGCAGATGTTTTTGAAATACCATTAATGTATAGAAATACTTTTATGGTTTCAATCAATTAATAGTTCAAGAAATTTAAAACTGCTAATATGGTTCAAATAATTCTATAACCAATATTAATAATAAAACTTCCGGATGGATATCATTCCCAAAAAAAAAAAAAGTTATGCAATTTATTAGGCACATTTATTTAGTTTTAAAATGTTACAACACATTTGCAAACAGTATTACAGACTCATCATCACCAGCCTATATCAGTCCACTGCTGGACACAGGCCTCTCCAAAAGGAGGATTTTGCCATAATCGCCACGCTTGGCAGGCGGATTGGCGATCGCAGTTTGGCCAATGGTGGAGAGGAGACGCTGCTGCCCGTCTTCTTGTGGCGGTTCTCCTGTAGTCGCCTCTTACGACACCCATAGGAAGAGAAGGGGTGGTGCTATTCTTTTAACGTGCCGGCACCACGCGACACAGATTACAGACTCAATTGAAGTTTAATTATTTTCACATTAGCTGTGACAATAATTAAACTTCAGCCGTGCATCGTCTGCTAGATCTTTATGCTAATATGTTCAGTGTACAAGTATGCCTATACAGGGTTACATTGCAAAGTAGTGCCAATTTTTCAGGGACCACTCAGAATCAGTAATTAAATCGATCTACGTAAAAAACTAACTCATTTTTTTATTATTTTTAATTATTACTATCCCTTGTTAAAATATGGTACGCGAGGATAATCTTTTCTTAAATATTAAAAATACGCACGCACTATCCCTGTGCAACAAAGAACTAAAAAGTTCAATGCAATAATAGTCACAATGGCGCGCGAAAACAAACCTTAGCCAATTCGATGTAAGGTACATTTCTAACAGCAGAAGCGCCCGCGCAAACCAGAGGTTCAAATTACCAACAAGGATCTTATGCAGTTCACAGCTAGATCTTATTTTTAAAATTTGGCACCACCTTGCAATGTATTATGTAACTCTGTATAATTATGTTCCACTGCTGGGCACAGGCCTCACCTAAACTATGAAGTGGTTTGGGCCATACTCCACCACACGGGCACAGTGTTCCGCGGTAGAGGGGTGTTATAAGGCCAGTGACTAAACCTTATGGTCAGATGTAATCAAGCCGCCTTAAGGCCTCTGACTAAATTTTACGATCAGTATCAAGAGATATCAGCCAAGACCAACTTTTAACGTGCCTTCCGAAGCATGGAGATGGTCGTGGCAAATGTCACTAAATATGGTTGGAATGGTCACCCATCCACTCACAACCGCAGCATTGGTTGCTAAATAAGTAATCGATACCAAAGCACTACCGACACTGAGCTACAAGCACCTAGTCTAATGACGTTCAGTGTGGTTAAAGCTTAATTCGATCACTTAGCCTGTGTTGCACCATCTTACTTTAACTTTAACAAACATCAAAAGTCTGTCAAAATCCATACAGAAACACCGGTAATAGTTACAGTTATGGTAAAAGTTAAGATGGTGCAACCCAGCCTTATTATAAAGTCAACGATATACAGGTTGACTTTTGTAGACCTTCTGAGAAGACTCCCGTAATACAAACGAACAACTCTTTCTATTGGACCAGATCTCTAACTCCAAAAAAAACACCTGTTCGACATTTTGGTAGAATGATAATGATATTTTGTATAGAACAGCTGTTTTTTTTTGCAGTTGGAGATCTGGTCCAATAGAAAGAGTTGTTCGTTTGTATCACGGGAGTCTTCTCAGAAGGTTTGGATGGAGATAAAAAAGTCAACCTATATAGGCTGAAATCAACTAGCAGGAGCAAACTAAAAAGGTAAACTCTAAACAGCCCTTTGCACTAAGAGAAATGTTAACCAGCCTCGACTGCACAACTTGGAATCTGTTTGTGATAAAGCCGGTGCCGGTTGCACGCAAGAATTCAAACTTGCTCAAACTCACGGTTGTTTAATGAATGTAACATTGCTCTGTTTGAATATTGCCGCTTGATTTACCGTTAGAGTTTGTATCAGTACAAAACTACAAACAAACTAGTCTAAAATATTGAAACGGAATATATGTATATCTTAAATTGCATGAAGGTAAATATTTACGTAGATAAATGTAAATTAGATGCTTCATTTGTAAGAACTGTTACATAAATGAATGAATGATTCTGAATAAACGGTATTCTATTCTACTCATTTACCCCTCAGCATAAAGTAGGTACCTGTCCATTCGATTATTTTTTTTTACTTATTGGACAACATCACATACATTGCTCTGATCCAAGGTAAGTAGCGAAAGCACTTGTGTGATAGAAATCAGAAACAACGACGGTACCACAACCCCCAGACCCGAGCCAATATAGAAAAGTTCGTTTTCTACATTGACCCGACCGGGGATCGAACCCGGAACCTCAGAGATGGCGGCGCCATTTAAAGTCCGGCGTGCTCGCCTCTCGGCTACGGAGGTCGTCACCTACCTGTGAATATTTAGATAAAAAATATCAACAGGGGCATATCCAATTTAATTTAAAAAAGTTGGTTTTGGTAGAAGTCGTTTGTATGTATCTGGTTTATGTGATATTTGGGCTAATAAATTTTGTATAATAAGTTACGATTACTCACCACCATCATAATCAGCCTACGACAGACCAGTGCTGGACATGCCATCTATATTAGACCAGCACCCTAACAATTGTAAAAAAAAAACTTTTCAAAGATGTATGTAAATTTTAATGTTCTCAAAACATCCTGACAAAATAAGATAGCACATCATTAACGGATCGGAATGTTTAGCTAAAGCTCCGAAATTGCAATGCAATTGAGAAGCTCCGCGCAAGTTCGGAACTCGCTCTGCGACTTATATTAATTCAACAAACTAAACTTCTTTGCCCGTCTGTACCGAGATCGGTGTTTGAATAAGGAACTAAGAGTATTTCGTTTGATGATAAACTTAGTAGGTTATATCAGGGCCCTAACCATGAACTCTTAAAACAATCTCAAAGCTGTCAAATTTGTCAATTTTGGTAGAGCCCTGGGCCCTAACCATGAACTGTTAAAACAATCACAAATTTGTCAAACATTATCATTTCTGTCAAATTTTGTATGGAATGACGTACCAAAATTGACAGATTTGACAACTTTGAGATTGTTTTAAGAGTTCATGGTTATGGCCCTGAAATGTGGATTTTTGGGATTTTTTAAAATACTTTTCTTTATACTTATTTGCTATATGGAAAACTGTGGTTTTTGAACATTTTGACCCAATTTTTTTTTTGTTTTTATGTGAGATGGGCTTGCTCTTGACCCCAATCTTGCTCTAGAGCATAGATGGGATCTACGATGGAGCGAGCTTGCCCAGAAGATGCCTATTCACACTGGACATAAAGAGAGTCAGGTTATATGCACTCGGAAATACAGACGTAGGCAGAGAATTCCACTCTTTTCTCTTTTTAGCCAATGTTTATGACGTCACGAAATGGAAATTTCTCCAATCTCTTTGTGTGATTGTTCATGTCTCCGGTGTTTTTTTAGCACTTAGTTATATTTATTTAAGTACACAATCAATTACCCATATAACTACCCGTATTAGTATCCTACTGACACGTAATGCTACGGAACCGATCAATAGTATTATACTGGCTTTTGACGTCATAGTCAGATTTTCAACTAGGTCTTAAAATCACACGCAAATTACATCAAGTTATGGAATCTATTAAACTATCTGTGGTAAACATCGCGATTTTGTGAAGGCCTAAAGTCCTTCTTGTAAAGTCATCCTATATGTAGGCTCTACCTAAATCGACTTTGAAACATCACCAAAAATTTGCATTTAGTCGAACCGGGACATTTTTTTTCTTATGATGTTATGTAAAATCATTCTAACTATTAGACAAAATGGTGAAGTCAATAAAATAAAAAACCAAGGACTAAATATTGAGGGTTTAATAGGTTCAACCTGATAACGATTTGGTTGAAAATCCAAAATTTACCTACGCTTGATACAGGTACATTCGCATAGGAACCGGTTTTGACCATCATGGACCATCATCATCAGTCTGATTAATTTCTCTCCATCAGTCATCAAGTATCTCTAGGGTTTGGTTCGGTTAGGTTGCGGAACTTGCATTTGTGTGTTCATAGATGCGCGGTCACCTTAAACTGGCAATGGGCGAGGAACAATGCACGTAGAACTTCCAAGCGCAGCGTTAAAATTCCACCTACAATGTGGACAGAACCTGGTAAAGGCTGCAGGAAGTCACTGGATGCAGACCCCTTCCAACCAGTCAATCTGGAATTCACTGGGGGAGGTCTATGTTCAGCAGTGGACGTCCTGTAGCTGAAATGCTGAATGATGATGACAGTTTCTACTCTCATGAACTAGTATAATCACTATAAATATTGGACAACATCACATACATCGCTCTGATCCTAAGGTAAGTGGCCTAAGTACTTGTGTTATAGAAATCAGAAACAACGACGGTACGACAACATCCAGACCTGAGCCAATATAGAAAAGTTCGTTTTGTACATTGAGTCGACCGGGAATCAAACCCGCGACCTCAGAGATGCTGACGCCAAGTCCGGTTTACTTGCCTCTCGGCTACGGAGGTCGTCAAATTGAATGAATGGGGTAATACGTTATAAGGTCTGAATAAGCAACACAGTTACGAAAAAAAATATTTCGCCTTTTCATCCATAAGGATTCGAGTTCTATTGACGCCTAGTTTGTACAATGGTACCAAAAAATACAAGTAATATTGGCGACCTCCGTAGCCGAGAGGCGAGTACGCCGGATTTTAAATGGCGCCGCCATCTCTGAGGTTCCGGGTTCGATCCCCGGTCGGGTCAATGTGGAAAACGATCTTTTCTGTATTGTCTCGGGTCTGGGTGTTGTGGTACCGTCGTTGTTTCCGATTTCTATAACACAAGTGCTTTAGCTACTTACCATAGGATCAAGAAACCAATAAAACCAATTTATTTCTGTAAATAGGCTTAAACTAAGCGCTTTTACACGTCCCAATATTTTTTTCCCTACCACTACTTCGGGACAATTTTGGGCTAGCACCGAGAAGAAGTAGCGCAAGAAACTCGGTCACTATTGTCAGCCTCTTTTTAAATAGTATATAGTTTACATTACAAGATAAATGTACCTGTGCGAGCAGGGCAGTATTTATTTGTATATAGATCAGAGCAATGTATGTGATGTTGTCCAATATTTATTTATATTTATATTTATATTTATTATTGGGTAAGGGGGGGAGGGGGGGAAAGGGTAGTCTAAAACTTCATTACGTATCACCGTTATTCAAAGACAAAAAAGAAACGCAGTTAATATTGAACAAAGTCTAAAATATCCTTCATTTTCCTATTATATGTATGTAGGAAATAAAATAGTTTAAATTATTTTTTTATTAAAACGTAAAATGCATAGATGGGAACGATATGAGTGAAATGAATGAAAGGGAGAATGCTCTCGCTCTCTCTCGTCTCGTGTGTAAAATGGTGTGCATAGCTCTGTACAATAAATTCGTTTTTAATTAATAAACGGTGTCAAACGAAGTTCTGGGTTTCCCTCAAGATTCCAACCCCTACATGTATATGTAGACAAGGCAACTCATATTTATATGTTGAACACGGACGTTTAAAACACTCGCGATACACCCGCCCAGTAACGGCAACGACGTTCGTTATTCATTTTTATTGCCGCCCCAGCGTAGGGCGGGCGGCATACAATTGCCATTGGGCGGACTTGTTGAAGTGGTAACTACGGAATAGTTTAGAAATAAAAATATTTTGTAACAGTTATTTTAGTAATAAAAGTCAATTGTCGCAATAATCAAGGATCACCACTTGAGAACGGCTTTGACCCATTTGCAGTTTATTTTATTTTTGTGTTTATAGATAGTTAGATAGATACTCTTTATTGCACACCAAAAAAATAAGTTACAGTTGATATTTACAGAAAGATGTACAATATATGGTGTCAGGACAAAGTTTGTATGGATGGTAAGTAATATTTGAAATAGATTCTCAGAAGATTCGTAATAAATTCCCAAAAAAATTGCTTAATTTTGAATAAATATTTAAGTTTGGCTTTATTTTTTTTTCTAATCTTTTAAAAATCCTCGTTAGAAATTTTAAAATATCCAAAAACAGCTTTTGGTTTTGCAGCGCTCTAAGTTTAAATTACCAGTCCAAAAAGTCGGTAGCTAACTAATTATTAACAATAAATGACGAATTAATTGAAGATAAATAACACTTGAAAAAAAACCTTGCATGGAATTGCTAAAAAAACAAAAAAATAAAATGACGAATTATTTATTATTATTATAGTGAGGATACACGGTCCCAATTCACTGCTTGTGGCCAATGCCACCGATCTCGTTTAGTAGTATTCGTTTCCATACATTGCCAAGAGATTTGCGAAATTCATCATATCACTCCACCTTTATGGCGCCCTACCCTGAGCCATATTCAATATCATATAGATTATTTAAGTTTTTTTCTAAGCCTAGGCTTTTTACCAAGCGAACTTCATACCGCCTAAGCAATCTGTACGAACAGTTTTTATGATAAAATAAAAACTGTTTAAACCTTCCCTGGACTTCCACAAATATTTCAAGACCAAAATTAGCCAAATCGGTCTAGCCGCTCTCGAGTTTCAGCGAGACCAATGAACAGCAATTCATTTTTATATACAAAACCCGTCAAGGCGAAGTTCGATATCTAATTTGCAAAAAATACAATATTATATATATATTTTTTAATAATTTAATGGATTACTTTTTACTTAGGCAAAAAAACCCTAAACATCAGTAATAATGTTGGTGGTCAATTACTCTGTTCTTGTGGTATTTTTTTTATGTATCTACGACACATAAAACCTTGATTATTGCCTAATGTGTTAAAAAAAAGGAAAATGACCTCTATTCATAGGGGGTGAGAGTTTGACCCCCAATTTATTTGTCGATAAACTTATATAACGTACTTAGCCTTAACGGGTTATAAGTACCGCCCATATCCTATAGTATAATAAAGATAGATAGATATATCAAAACGACTCCTTAAACATTGATAGAAAACTTCCCATACTTCCAAAGCGAGCGTGCAGGATTTATACTAAAAACGTGTCATCTACACGCTCACGTGCTCCCCCCCCCCTTTCCCTTCCCTAGGGCTGTCACAAGCAGATAGTTACTCGACCTGAACAAAAACTCGCCAAGCATGAACCTTAGAGACGAGGGTCGGCCTATCAACGGGGCAGTTTATTTAAAAATAAACTCGGCAATAGGACAATAGTCCAAAGTGGACAGTTATGAATTTTGAAACCTTTTTTCAATGTAATTTTAGTAAGTTTACTAGACCTCCATAGCCGAAAGGCGAGCGCGCCGGACTTTAAATGGCGCCGCCTTCTCTGAGGTTCCGGGTTCGATCCCCGGTCGGGTCAATGTAGAAAACGAATTTTCTATATTGGCTCGGGTCTGGGTGTTGTGGTAACGTCGTTGTTTCTGGTTTCTATAACACAAGTGCTTTAGCTACTTACCTTAGGATTAGAGCAATGTATGTGATGTTGTCCAATATTTATTTATTTATATATAGCTTTATCCTTTACCTGGTGATTACAAAGACACATCAATAGTAGCTAGTAATCAAACTGCTTATTTTATAGCGTCCGATATGCTTTAAATCCTTTCCAACAGCTCTGCGTAAATGATAAGTGTACTTCTTTTTCAATTCATAACATTAAATCACAGTAAACTGATTTAATTAATCAATGTGTTTTCTTTGTCCTTCTCTATAGCTTCTCTAACCACTGTGTTCAAGACTCTATCATTACAACCACAGCCAGAATCCGATCGTCCAATAAACGGGCTCCACTGGGCACACAGAGGACAAAGGCAACCATGGACACAGACTTGAGTGTTATCCGCCAGAGACGATTTGTCTAAGACAACAATCCGGGAGCACTGTCCACTGTTAGAGAACGAACGAGAATGCGGAGTTATCGTTAGTCTCTAAACTCGTATAAGTTTTGCCATAAATATTCAAAAAGGGAGAGTATCGGTCTTATCCTTCAAATTCCTATTGGAAATTTAACTCAAGAGTTGTCACCAAAGTAGATTAGTCTACTTGGACTCAGATTCAGACAGCCAGGAACGCGAATAAAAGCGCTACGTCCAATTAGGATGGAGGGCTTTTGGCAGTGTCCTATTTGTTTAAGGGAGTCATGCCTGTCTGCCAAACAGACGATCACCAAATTACAAATCACTCAAAAGGCTATGGAGAGGGCTATGTTGGGCATCTCTCGTGATCATACAAAACAAAGATCAGAAAAATAACGAAGGAAGTAGGCGGGCTATAATGGTTGCAAAACGGACAGTAGACAGAGAATAAAAGTGACACAGTGAATGCCAAGAACTAGACTTACAAATGTGGGCAGGCCACGGTTCATTTAACACGTAGTGGACCAATTTCCTGTTAAAAGTTGCGGAGAGCACTTTAATGACACATTATAACGACAATATCGTATCGTATTGTATCAAATGTAAACGTACCCCAGAGTTGGCGCTCGGATGGCTCGCGGATGCGTCCCGGCGAGCATTTCAACTATGTGGGCCTCCGCTTTGAGAACACTCCCTTTGTCTTGGCGGTTTGCTTGCAAGATTTTTGAGTTGCAAAGCTTACTGTTAGGGGAACATAATGACAAATAAGAGATATTAAAATCATCTGGGAATCGAAATGTTAATTTTAAGTGATTCAAGTGGATCATAGTAAAATTTAAATTATTAAATCAATAAATATCGGGTGTAAAAAAAGGCTTAACGAAGCCGAATACCACATATTCTACGGATTATTACGATCATTTTTTTCTTTTACACTATACCTGGGAAATGACGGGTTACCGAGTTATTGACAGTCAAAGTTACAATTTTTTTTCAAAGATTTTTACAAAATTGACTTCTGTTTGATAATACTAAACTTTTTTACAAAGAAACATGATCCGCTTACACACACAGGCATAGTCTGTGGCGTGCGCTCTATACATTGCGGGTTAGAAATAAGTTATTTTTTTTGATACCCAAAAATAAAAGTCAATTCCCAGCAATTATTTTTTTTGCATTCTACTTGGTTTTATGTATAGAATTCGTGGTTTAAGGCTTCGTTAAGCCTATTTTTACACCCTGTATAATTGGACAACATCACATAATATGTACATTACTCTGATCTAAAGGTAAGTAGCTAAAGCACTTGTGTTATTAAAATCAGAAACAAAGACGGTACCATACCACCAACCTAGACCGAAACCGAACGAAGTCGGTTTTTAGTTTTTTTAAACCTAATTTTTATGTACCATGTACACTTTTTCCTATACATTTACAATATATTTACTTACTCAATATAAAAATGAATCATAGCATTTATAGCGCACGACAGAGCTTGACTGGGGGAGATGCGTGTAGATACACGGTATTAACATAACGAAGTGATCGGTCATGCATGCCGCAGTGAGTATAGCCGGTTCGTTCCCGGTTTAGCCGGGGGCGATCGGTGCATAAATTAGCAAAAAGGGAATTGAATGAAAGCGTAAAATAGTTTTTATGTTCTCATAGATTTACAAGCTGTTTTGTTCTAAAAATAATTAAATAAATATTTTTTATAAGTATCTAAATATATTGTGGTTATTATAATAATTAACAGGAGACCCAAGGATAAGTTAATATATTTTCATAAACCATAATAATTATCTTATAGAAATACTCTAAATATTGCATAAAAAATATATATTCATAACGTTATTTAGAGTGTGGGGACACATACGTCATACGATAGATCATTCTGCAATTGGTGTTTCTCTTGCCCACAACTCCCATACACACTATACCTAACAAGAGCTAATCAACAAGTAACGTGAATCTAACAGCTAACTTTTGATTTTGAATTAAATTCAGTCAAAAGTGTCTTTTTTTAATTTAGACATTTGTAAATAATAACGTGCAAACCACCACATGACTCAAATTATTAGCACTAAAAAAGAAGTGACTTTGAGTAATATTTTTGTTGCGTAGAATATCAATAGGGCTATGCTCGGTGATTCTTAGCGAGATCAAATCAGAAATGAGGAGATCCGTGATCGAACAAAAGTCGCTGACATAGCCCAACGGATACGCTAGCTAAAGTGGCAATGGGCGGGGCACATAGCACGAAGAACTGACGGCCGATGGGGCAGAAAGGTTCTGGAATGGAGGCCATGTGCCTGCTAGCGTAGCGTGGGACTCACGCCCACAAGGTGGGCAGACGACCTGGTAAAAGTTGCAGGACGACGCTGGATGCAGGCCGCTTCCAACCGGCCGATCTGGAAGTCACTGGGGGAGGCCTATGTTCAGCAGTGGACGTCCTGTGGCTGAAATGATGCTAATGAAATAGAGCTTAAGGCCTTAAGCCTTACTTACTTGGCTGAATAACGCTTAACAAGTTATAAGTTCTTTAGAGATCTTTTTTAGATTTAATACGATACTGAATAAAGGTTTGTGTATTTTTATAAATAAGCCCAAACAATCACAGCGCAAGCGATCGTACACCTACAATCGGCGCATCTCACCGGCTTCACGGTCGGTCGGCTGCGCGTGCGCACTTTCACGCCTCTAAGCACGAGGGCAGGTGCTGAGCTTACAATTACAATTATCACGCGGCGGTATGGTTCAGTAATATTAAGGTAGGAAGATATAAACAATTATTGATTTCGATGTTGCTCCCATAGTAAAAGTTGTTGTATATGATCAACTGATCACGTGGTTTTAAGGAGTGTCCCATTCTCTTGTACACCCCCTATTACACTTACTTTGTTTTTTTATGTACATTAAATCTTTTGAAACTAGTATTGTTTTTAGGGTTCCGTGCCCAAAGGGTAAAACGGGACCCTATTACTAAGACTCCGCTGTCCGTCTCTCTGTCTGTCCGTCTGTTACTAGGCTGTATCTCATGACATGAACCATGATAGTTGAACGGTTGAAATTTTCACAGATGATATATTTCTATTGTCGCTATAACAACTACTACAAAAAAACAGAATTAAATAGATTTTAAGGGGGCTTCATCAACAAGCCGTCTGTAACAAGTACCGCCGTTTAGTAACAATTACTAAAGTTAAGCAACCAACGCCGCGGTCGAGAGTATCCACTCTGGCGGGTGACCGCCATGTCTGGCGTCGCCGTCTGCCCGAACGCGATGAAGAATATTCACCTACCCACATTAATTCGTTGCATTAATCTGATTGATCAAACTATTTTACGGTGAGTTCAAGTTTTTAAGGTGAACTTGCACACTACCGGATTAGTGTAGTACGAGATTAGGACATCTTTCTGTATCTGTGATTATCAAACAAACTGACAGCTTAAGAATGATTTTGAAAACCGTGTTAGTGGATAAATCAGGATTAAACCTTTAAGAAGCGAATTTCTTTGAGAAATACTCTAATTCTTAAAGTTTACTTAATTTGTAACATTTATTTACTACCTTGGCATAACTGTTATTCTATCAGACAGCAGATGATAACCATAACATATCACTAAGTTTACTTTGTTATGGATACCTGTTTTGTTTTTGAACTGACTTTAATAAGTGTTTAGCTTGCTACAACCACATTTTACTAACGATTAATTTATCATGTCTTATTTTCTTATTGTGTGTCTTTCGTTATACATATTATCTCTATAAGTGATGACTTATAAATGACTTCCAATGTCTTAATTTGTATGTACTATAAAAATTGTAATAGTCCATAGTCTTCCTCAAATCAATAAATTAATACATTAATAAATAAATTCGCTTAGCCTATGATGCGCAAGTGAACCTTAGTCTTAATGAGTAC
Organism: Anania fuscalis; assembly: GCA_950371115.1. Classification (NCBI taxonomy): domain Eukaryota; kingdom Metazoa; phylum Arthropoda; class Insecta; order Lepidoptera; family Crambidae; genus Anania; species Anania fuscalis. Next base: position 22,159,138 of record OX493325.1, read on the forward strand.
GGAATAAAAAAAAGATTTCTCTATAATGTATCTCTTTAGTGGTAGCTTATAATAATGCTAAATGAGGATTTCAATTACAATAATAAAACCCTAATAACAGTTGTTTAACACGTTTAACGAGATGGCCTTTTGTTAATGACAGTGCATGACCATTGCTGTACAATAAAAGTGAACACAGGAGGTGCTCGCCTTACTAAACACATGCTGGGTTGCACCACCTCAACTTTAACCAAAACTATAACGTTAACCTGTGTTTTTTTATGAAGTTTGACAGACTTTTTTTTTAATTTGCGATGGGCTTCCTCTTAACCCCAATCTTGCTCTAGAGCATAGATGGGATCTAAGATGGAGTGAGCTTGCCCAGAAGATGCCTATTCACTCTGGACTTAAAGAGAGTCCGGTTATATGCACTCGGAAATACAGACGCAGGCAGGGCATTCCACTCTTTAGCTGTGCGCATTATAAAAGATGATAAGAACCGCTTAGTGCGGATTATGGGTATATCAACTAAGAACGGATGGTAGCCGACCGTGCGGATGGATGTCCGATGGAAGAAAGGTGACGGTGGTATGAGCTCATGCAGCTCATGAGCACACTCTCGGAAGTACAATCTATAGAAGACCGATAGGCAAGCAACCTTGCGGCGGTGAGCCAGGCTGTGCAGCTTGGACGCCACCAGTTTATTATCGCCTATTATTTTGACGTTTGTTAAAGTTAAAGTCATCCATCCATCCATCCATCAGCGGAAAGACGTCCACTGCTGGACATAGGCCTCTCTTAAGGATTTCCGCCGCCATTCAAGGGCCCTTAACGGTCACGGTCACAGCAGGACCATCAGTCCTGCGATTAATGTGCCCCGCCCATTGCCACTTAAGGTTTGCGATTCTGAGAGCTGCGTCGGTGACTTTGCCTCCGGATCGTCTCATTTTTGATTCGATCGCGAATGGAAACTACGAGCATAGCTCTATCCATCGCCCTTTGAGTGACCTTGAGCTTTCTTATGAGGCCCATCGTTAGCGGCCACGCCTCAGATCCGTATGTCATCACTGGCATCACACATTGATTCCATACCTTGGTCTTGAGGCATTGCGGAAGTGTTTGTGAGGAGAAGATATTACGTAGCTCCCCGAACGCTGCCCATCCGAGTTGGATTCGACGATCGACTTCTTTGTGGAAGTTGGACTTACCTAGCTGTTTGTCCAAGGTAAATATAGCGGTCAACGACTTCCAAAGTAGAGCCTGCAACCTTATAAAAAGGAATGGGTGCGACAAAGATAAAGTTAGATAGTGCAAATTGCATTGTAAAAATCAAAATAGGAAGTGTGATACTTATAATAAATTTATAAAGTTTATAGGCTCTTCTGGATACCTATACAGGTCCAAAAAACATATTAAAGTATTGCGTTTGTTCTTTATGAATTGCATGCCGGCTTAAAATGAAAATAATCGGCACAAAATTCGGAATATGTCAAAAACAAAAAAAGGCAATAACTGCGTAAATATACGCCTTATACTCGTACTTATGCCAGAGTTGTTTCATAAGATTATCGTCGTATTTTATACGCTTTGTATCTACTGAGTTAATAGTTTATTATGATTGCAGTATTAATAATTCAAAACGCGACACTCGCCCAGCGGGTTATTGTTTTAATTAACCGACACACTATTACGGCACAATTAAGTTAACAAAATATTTCAAAGTCATACCGATGCTATCGGGGCATCAACCCTCTAAAAACTCTTATCTCTACGCGCTATGAATTTTGTTACCCTGAATATAATTTAATATTCACCCACACCATAGTCCGACGAAAACAGCCAGCTCACCTTTAACTGTGTTATCTTTAGTAATAAATAGTGTCATGTCCTCCACACCGTTTTCGGTGACGGCGACTCCTAAATGTTCAGGTGCAGGGCTAGCATCCGCGCATCGGTTATTTTATCGATAGACAAGACAAATTTTGTCTTCGACGATATTTTTGTCGTTTTCTCTAACTTAACGGACTACAGACGTCTCGAATCATTTTTCATAATATTTTCAGGGTCTCCCGTTCTTCGTAGCCACTTATTTTTACGTTATAACACGGCATTGCCATGATATTTGGCTTTTTTCTTTGCGCACACACATGCGCATCCACACCAGTGCGGACAAATTTATCAGCTAAAAAAAGAGAGTAGAGTTGGAAATGATTAATAAAAATTGCGACCATCTATCAAAATTTAGCAAGATTTGACTTAGTTACTATGCTCATGCTTATAATCAAAATTTATGACCGATAGCTTCTTAGTTTGCCGCTCTTTCTTTCTTGGGCTCTTTGATTATATTAAACTACTTAAAAGTAAAAAAAAGATTTCTGGTCATATTATTATTTAGTCATAGCAAAAATTTTATAAAGTCATTTTCGGTTGGCATGGCTGTTTTTATGTGACTGTGTCTAGATCCTGGTTATACTCGTAATTAATTATATTCTTTATTGCAACTTAATTAAAAAGTGACAAATGGTCCGTTCCCAATGTAAACCGTCCGATAGATATCTCGGGATGAATTAATTTGTTTTAAGTAATTTATTGTCGCTATCTGTTCTCCGTTAGAATCTATTGCCGAGGAAATTGAAATACATCGGAGTATTGTCTATCTGCATAATACCTACAATTTGATATGTGCATAATATCTACTATTTGATATGTGCGGAACTTCTAAACTGTTAAGGCCAAGTGTGATATCAAATTTTTTTCGACAAAAATAATAATTTGGGGGTCAAACCCTCACCCCCTTTGAATAGCGGCCATTTTGGTTTTTTAACACTAGGCAATAACAAAGATTTTATGTGTCGTAGAAACATGAAAGAAATACCACAAGATAGCTAAAATAACAGAGTAACCATAAACTTCATTTCTGGTGTTCAGGGTTTCCTTGGCTAGAAAAAAAAAATCATTAAATTACTTTCGAAAAAAACCTTTTTTTTGCGGTTTTTTTTCGACCCCAAATTACGTTTTTTGTCAATAAAATTAGCTACCGAACTTAGCCTTAACGGGTTAGAAGTACCGCCCATATCACATTGTATACAATGGGTATCATTAGTACCTAGTGTTGTTTTTGCATTTAATTTACATTATTAAAGCATCAAAGTTAAACTTTTATGGCCTTATTACAAAAAAAATAAACTAGGTCTAAACGATGTCTTAAAAATAACCAACCAATTTAGAATTTTGACACATCAGACATGTCTCGTTAATAATGACTTACATTTATAATTTTTTGGCTAATCTTTAGACAGTGTTTAAACCTAGTCTATCTTTTTCGTAAAAATGCCTTTAAGGTTAAATAAATGAGTAAAAAATCACTTATAACTGTAATTATGATTGCAAACGCAAAAATTATGAAATATTTTTAAAGAAACAAAACTTAAAAATTGTACTATTTTGACTAAATTACTGCGGGGTAACCATGAACTCTTAAAACAATCTCAAATCTGTCAAATCTTGTCAAATCTGTCAAATTTCTTAAGTAATAACGTACGAAATTGACAGGGTTCATGGTTACCCCCCTGATACCCTATTGAAATACTTTTTATTATGTAGGACCGAATTAAACATTAACAACGGAATTCGAATTCGTAAAGTGGCTTTGTAATCCACAGCATAAACCATTATACTTAGGTACCAGACAGTCGTCAAACATCATAACTCACATATTGCACATCGCAGTAGAAAAACTAAGTAACTTCCACAAAACTGTTTGCATACTCACGTTTAAAACTTGAAACGCTGAATCTGAAAGCAATCTCTCTATGCAAACAACGTGCAGCCATGTTACCGTGATATTTGTGTACGTGAAACATCTTGCGTGTGCGTGATATGCAATAATACAACTATAATTCGTAGAAATATTTATATAAAACCGGCCAAGTGCGAGTTCGACTTTCGCACCGCGGGTTCCGTACTGAATTGTATGTAAGGGATACCCCACATTAACGTCTTTCGAGCGTCGACGTCGTGGCAGTGTCCAATCAGCGTTAAGCAAATTCCGCTGCGCAAGCGTTGCTAAATCGTTCGTCCATAACGGGATTTGACGTCTCGAAGATTTATACTGCTAACTCAAATATAACCTTTTACGTTTTTTTTTAAGAAACGCTTTTACTCTTTGACCTAGAATCATGCAATTTGGCAAGATATAATTAAAATAATGAAATAATATAATATTCGGTAAACGTAAAATACGGGAACCATTAAGTTGTCAAACTCAGAAAAAGCAGTAAAAATCTTAAGGACTCAATTCTAGAGCAAAAAGCGGTGAATAGAATAGTGTGGAAAGCAACGATTGAACGCTCCGCTGGACGTTCTTAGACGTTCCGATTGAATAGCCATAACCAAAGCCAACGTTAAAATGTTCAATTTACAAACTCAAAATGTCATAGAACAAACATTGACTCAATCAAAAAGGTATTTGAGTAAAACTGTATGCATATTTATAAGTTGAATTTATATCTCGTTAAATCGACTATTACGAATAAAACTGAAATTACGACCGACTGAACTCTATTGACTCGGATGCCGTTTTAATTTTGTACACTTTGTCCTGTGAATACAGAGTACTTTTGTCAACGAAATAAGATCGCACTGGAAATGGCAGAATGATTTTTAGTAGTTTCCACAACATATTTCTTGCGATAATACTGTTTTAGTTGTATTTAAATTATTTTGTACACATTTAATTTAAAGTAGTTACTTTAAATTAAATGTGTACAAAATAATTTATATAGTATAGCTAGCTGAGATATTTTTTTAAATTTGAAAACGCGAAAGTACCTATTAGTAATATCAGTCTAATAGGTACACATTTTAGAATACTATCATGCACGTCACTGTTCTGTTTTGACAGAAATATGATAGCCAATTTTAAATGTGACAGCAGAATATTATTATAAAAAAATGTGCAAAGACCTACAACAAGAGTCATTTTTGGCTAAATGTGTTAACATTGTCTATGACTAGTATCATAAACGTGTACTTAAAATTTGCCTAAATAACCAAAGGCTTCCAGAGGAGATGAATGATTAATTCATTAATACGATTTTTACTGTTACATCTTCTAAAAAAAGAGTACACTAAATAAAGATGAACGCTTTACTAGTTAGTCAAGTCATTCTTTTGTCGCATCTAGTATTTCTGTACATCCCAAATTATAATTCTTAATAAAGAAGCTCTTCAGTAAATTTGATTTACTGATTTACTCTGCCCTTTTCGGGCTATTCTAATGATCTAGAGTTAATTGTATTGTCGGAAAGGACTCCCTTGTTTTGGGAACGTACTTTATTATTAACTAACCTTTAACTGCGGCTCCGGGCGCGTGAATGTTATTTTGTTTAAGTCTATCATTTAAGGATGTATTTACTTATACATATATTCATGAAATTAAAAATTGACTGAAATCGTATATCAGCAGAAAATGTCCTCAATAACCTTAAATAATTAAATTCAGATGTTAATCTTGTCTGCAAGATTTTTTTTCTATGGAAACAAAATTACTCATAAAAACAATAAATTAGGATCCAAATGAGTGTAAAATGTTGTTGTAAAAACAAAAAATGTACAAAAGTATAAAATAAAGAATACCACGGGAAACAAGTAAGTATGTAAACACAAGACAAGTCTGAACATATATGTACTTCGGTCGACAAATTATCAGTTGGAGATGTAAAACGGCCGGCTAAGCTTAAATATCGTGAATGTTTCTATTATGTATTACTGTATTCATGTGTTTGGGGTTGAAAACATTGAATTGAGGCTTCTTTAATTAATACAAATCCTCGACAAAGTTTGGCGTAAGTTACCCCAGATCAAGACTTTGCTTTGAGCGTCGGGCTCGTATGTTTAGTTGTCCAAACTTGCACCTATTCGGAAGCTTTAAGCGAGTGTGCTTGCGACTAGCGACCTACCATCTACATGTATCTCATTTTGGTCTATCTTAAAAAAGTTTCTATGGTAAGACGACCATCTGGTGTATTGGTTTACGCTCTGAAAGGCTACAAAGCCTTGGTGGTTGCGGGTTCAAATCTCGCAAGCAGCCACAACCAATAATCGCTTTTCACGTAAACGTGTAACGCTGTATAAAGTCGTTTGCAGATGACACTCAAGAGAAATAAAAGGGTTTTTAATATGAAGGATATATACCAAAATTAATCATTTCTGACATGACCTGCAGAACTACTGAGTTCAAAATAAAAAATCCAACGATTTTACCTATATAGAACCTATATAAGACGGCCAAGACAAGGGGGTTTAACACACACTTATGTTTTCTCTCTATCCTTTCAGTTACCTATGTTCCAACTCGTGACGAGTTGGGTTGTGTACTTCTGTCACGTCATTTCATACCAGTACCAGTTCCTTATCGCTTCGCAATCCCTCAAAGCGACAGGTGTAAATCGCGTTATACAGTAAATTATAAACAAACCGTTTGTCTTCAGACGGGAACTTCACACGAGACGATGCGATAAATCGGCCCGGTGAAATATGACACCGGGTAATCTCTCATCTTAACGCTTGTTTGGGAACTGTATGCATATTTATAAGTTGAATTTATATCTCGTTAAATCGACTATTACGAATAAAACTGAAATTACGACCGACTGAACTCTATTGACTCGGATGCCGTTTTAATTTTGTACACTTTGTCCTGTGAATACAGAGTACTTTTGTCAACGAAATAAGATCGCACTGGAAATGGCAGAATGATTTTTAGTAGTTTCCACAACATATTTCTTGCGATAATACTGTTTTAGTTGTATTTAAATTATTTTGTACACATTTAATTTAAAGTAGTTACTTTAAATTAAATGTGTACAAAATAATTTATATAGTATAGCTAGCTGAGATATTTTTTTAAATTTGAAAACGCGAAAGTACCTATTAGTAATATCAGTCTAATAGGTACACATTTTAGAATACTATCATGCACGTCACTGTTCTGTTTTGACAGAAATATGATAGCCAATTTTAAATGTGACAGCAGAATATTATTATAAAAAAATGTGCAAAGACCTACAACAAGAGTCATTTTTGGCTAAATGTGTTAACATTGTCTATGACTAGTATCATAAACGTGTACTTAAAATTTGCCTAAATAACCAAAGGCTTCCAGAGGAGATGAATGATTAATTCATTAATACGATTTTTACTGTTACATCTTCTAAAAAAAGAGTACACTAAATAAAGATGAACGCTTTACTAGTTAGTCAAGTCATTCTTTTGTCGCATCTAGTATTTCTGTACATCCCAAATTATAATTCTTAATAAAGAAGCTCTTCAGTAAATTTGATTTACTGATTTACTCTGCCCTTTTCGGGCTATTCTAATGATCTAGAGTTAATTGTATTGTCGGAAAGGACTCCCTTGTTTTGGGAACGTACTTTATTATTAACTAACCTTTAACTGCGGCTCCGGGCGCGTGAATGTTATTTTGTTTAAGTCTATCATTTAAGGATGTATTTACTTATACATATATTCATGAAATTAAAAATTGACTGAAATCGTATATCAGCAGAAAATGTCCTCAATAACCTTAAATAATTAAATTCAGATGTTAATCTTGTCTGCAAGATTTTTTTTCTATGGAAACAAAATTACTCATAAAAACAATAAATTAGGATCCAAATGAGTGTAAAATGTTGTTGTAAAAACAAAAAATGTACAAAAGTATAAAATAAAGAATACCACGGGAAACAAGTAAGTATGTAAACACAAGACAAGTCTGAACATATATGTACTTCGGTCGACAAATTATCAGTTGGAGATGTAAAACGGCCGGCTAAGCTTAAATATCGTGAATGTTTCTATTATGTATTACTGTATTCATGTGTTTGGGGTTGAAAACATTGAATTGAGGCTTCTTTAATTAATACAAATCCTCGACAAAGTTTGGCGTAAGTTACCCCAGATCAAGACTTTGCTTTGAGCGTCGGGCTCGTATGTTTAGTTGTCCAAACTTGCACCTATTCGGAAGCTTTAAGCGAGTGTGCTTGCGACTAGCGACCTACCATCTACATGTATCTCATTTTGGTCTATCTTAAAAAAGTTTCTATGGTAAGACGACCATCTGGTGTATTGGTTTACGCTCTGAAAGGCTACAAAGCCTTGGTGGTTGCGGGTTCAAATCTCGCAAGCAGCCACAACCAATAATCGCTTTTCACGTAAACGTGTAACGCTGTATAAAGTCGTTTGCAGATGACACTCAAGAGAAATAAAAGGGTTTTTAATATGAAGGATATATACCAAAATTAATCATTTCTGACATGACCTGCAGAACTACTGAGTTCAAAATAAAAAATCCAACGATTTTACCTATATAGAACCTATATAAGACGGCCAAGACAAGGGGGTTTAACACACACTTATGTTTTCTCTCTATCCTTTCAGTTACCTATGTTCCAACTCGTGACGAGTTGGGTTGTGTACTTCTGTCACGTCATTTCATACCAGTACCAGTTCCTTATCGCTTCGCAATCCCTCAAAGCGACAGGTGTAAATCGCGTTATACAGTAAATTATAAACAAACCGTTTGTCTTCAGACGGGAACTTCACACGAGACGATGCGATAAATCGGCCCGGTGAAATATGACACCGGGTAATCTCTCATCTTAACGCTTGTTTGGGAACTCGAGCGTGTAATACACAGCCGTATCATGTGTAGATTTTGGGTAAGAATGCTAAAGAGAGAAGTCGTATAAATATTTAGCTGCTGTCTTATTATTATATAATAAGTGTTTGTTTAATCTGAAACAAGCGAATGTAATACTTTTTTAAGTAAAAGGGTTTCGCGGTGGCTCAGATAGGTACATAATAAGCCAATTTTAAATAGCAAAGATCATATTATATACGAACATACAGCTACAACAGAAAGTAAACGAGTTCTTTGATTGATTCAAGGTTATACTCTAGATCATTCCATCTATAACTTTTCGTCAATTAGCATAACATAAAAAAATCTTCCAAGTGTCGTACCGATTATCCTTTTTTTACTATTGTCACATAAATGGTCTTAGTGATGAGATACAGACTACCAAGTTTATATTTTAACAAGAAATTATTTTCGAAGCGTTTCGTGGTCACCCGTGACCTTAACAAGACTTGATAAGAATTTTTTTCAAAGGATCAATGTCGCAAGGAAGTCTTTGTTGTTTAGCAAACTAATTGTATCTGACAAAAGCAAGCAGAACTAGGGAACAACTAAATACATGTACAAACTCGAGCTCTCAAAGGCAGACGGTCTAAGTCTGGCTGACGCGGTGCCTACGAGTAGAACTTGGTCTTTGAATTTAGATTATTAATTGGGATATTATCTGCTGCTAATTAGCTGGAGGCAAATTATCATAGTAGTGAGATTTAGTACTTTATAATATGGTGACAATAGAATATATAGAATCTGGATATACGTATAAGTTTCGACAGTGTTTTGTCTTTCTGCATAGTTACTGTTTGTAAACGACACTGTTAATTTAATTACTGTTTTGTTCCAAAATGAATCAAAGGACAAAAAATTTTACTATGACACCAAAATCAAGGAAAAAGATCACGTTTCCATTGACAATACCTAGTCAGTTACGGCGTACGTAAGGAGCATTAGATTTTTTTCTTTCGTGTTGCGAGGTTAATCCCATAAAAAGCTGTTAAACATAATGGGCAGAAGTTCTTTTAAGTGGTTTTTCTGTTCAACCATCATAGTCATCACAATCAATAGGCCTCTCCCAATACATATCTCTAAATTTTCTTCCATGTAATACCAGTAGTCAACTCTTCGGAAAGCGCCCTACGTCAACTTATCTATAGGTTTCCTTATCAATAAGAAAGGGTTCCGAACCATTATCTATAAAAATGGCAAAAACACGAATGTTGCATGGGAGCCCCCTTAAATTTTTATTTTATTTGTTGTTATAGCGGCGACAGAAATACATCACCTGTGAGAATTTCAACTGTCTTATTATCACGGTTCATGAGATACAGCCTAGTGACAGACGGACAGACAGACAGACGGACGGACAGTGGAGCCTTAGAAATAGGGTCCCGTTTTACCCTTTGGGTACGGAACCCTAAAAAGCCATTCAAAAGCTACGAAACTCGTGATCATGATATTTTACAATCTTCTATCTCCTTTCTTGTCTGCAAGCCTCTGTATAGCCTCTTAAAATCCCCTCTCCTTATACTTAATTCATAAAATATTTCCAGAGGTCATTTTTGCACGCCGCAAGCTCAGACTGGTAATTTTTCGCCGGGTTATTATTTTAGCGAACAATGGTGGATCTGCGCAGGTAATAGGCAGGTTTGCTGCAACTGCTAAATGGTTATCTTGGGCTCTGGGGCCACTGGGGTATGGTCCAAGTTGGGAAATGTACCTATGTTTAAGTTATGCTTTTGAATTATTTTGAGAAATTGATTTACCCCACTTGGTCAGATACAATCAGATTAATGTTTTTGTAGAAATGTTACGGCTCTACGCAGACTACGGCAGACTACGGACCCAAGTAGGCCGAAGCAGGGAGAACATGCACAGAATGGTGCTACAGCCTAGAGAGCGCTTGTCTATGTGGTATTTCCCCCCAGACAGTTGCACATCTCCTGTCATGCCTTGCGTGACGAGAAGATCCTCGCGCATCCTGTGCAGGTGTAGGGACATCCCTACACCTGCACAGGATGCGCGAGGATCTAAATAAGCCCGCCGATAGCGCTATGTCGGTGGCTGAGTTTTGGTCCTCACATATATAAAAGCCTGAGTGAGTCGACACGCAAAGAAGAAGAAGACGGCTCTGAATGAGTACTGGCGCAAAAGTGGTGGCTGATCCATAGTAAATAATCTTCGGGGATATTCCTAGCTGTTTGCTGAATATTTGGTAGACTCAGAGTTTTCTTCGAGTGAGTCGAATTTGGCTCAAAGTTAAGGTATAGTTATGTTTGTTTGTTCTGCAGTTGGACGTTTCATCATCATCATCATTTCAGCTACAGGACGTCCACTGCTGAACATAGTCCTCCCACAGTGACTTCCAGATCGGCCGATTGGAAGCGGCCTGCATCCAGCGTCGTCCTGCAACCTTTACCAGGTCGTCTGCCTACCTTGTGGGTGGACTTCCCACGCTGCGCTTGCCGGTACGTGGCCTTTATTAGTGGACGTTTTTTGGTACAAAATCGTAAGAATTGGTAGAAGTGAAAATAACACTCCCTTTTTACCTTTATGTGGTACCAAGCCCTAAAATTTGGCCCTAAAATTTGAAGTGCCACAAACAGGTCTAGTTGCATCTATTTTATGGTTTTAGTGGTATCTAATTTCAACAGAATCTTCCTCCAAGCTCGCTCTGCGTTTCTGTCTCGTCCCACCGCGTAATTGTTGCGCACCTATGTCCCGGCTACTTTCCGCTCCTATTGTCGGGCGGGTCAGCCGGCAGCGCTGCATAATGCGCTCGGCTCATCGCATTGTGCTCGCTCACGTTGCATAGCAAGAAGTATGCAATACGTTGCGATTTGTCGATGCCCGAGATTCTTGTCTAGGCGAGATTACCGCACGGTACCATTATCTAGGTATATAATATTACCGTGTCTCAGCATTTGATATTCATTAAAACTTGATTACTTCACGCCTTTGTGGTAAATGGGTCTTGACAGACAAACAACAAAGTATTCCCTTTTTACGTTTTTGAGGTACCAAGCCCTAAAATTTGGATTGAGTGAAAGTGCCACAAACAGGTCTAGTTGCACATATTTTATGGTTTTAGTGGTATCTAATTTCAATAGAATCTTCCTCCAAGCTCGCTCTGCGTTTCTGTCTCGTCCCACCGCGTAATTGTTGCGCACCTATGTCCCGGCTACTTTCCGCTCCTATTGTCGGGCGGGCCAGCCGGCAGCGCTGCATAATGCGCTCGGCTCATCGCATTGTGCTCGCTCACGTTGCATCGCGAGAAGTATGCAATACGTTGCGATTTGTCGATGCCCGAGATTCTTGTCTAGGTTACAGGGCCTTTACCTACATTTTATTCAAAATCTATAGCTGTTTATGGCATTTAAAAAAAGGTCAATAACGGATTCTCTAATATTATTATTTGTAACAGTCAAACTAAGGGTCGGGATGATTTAAAACAAAAGTAAAGAAATGTTAGTAATTTAACGTAAATTGTATCAATTTACATTTAAATGTGTTTACCGTAAGCTTGGGTAACGCACACATATTTTACGCGTGTCTATGAATTAATATTTATTTCATAAATCGTATTTTAAAAATATATTTAAAAAATAAATTTGAGTTCGTAAAAAGGAAATGAACTGCTAAAGTTCACATAAGTCGTCCAGGATTGCACCCCACAGCACTAAGTCCCGATTATAAAAATATTTTGTTTATACAGCCAATTTTTTATCACTATCCGAGCAAAGAACTACAATTATTTAAATTATTTGCTTGTAAATGTACACCTTATTTTATTTATTTGGATTTTTATCTGGGTCTTAACCATGAATTCCTTTAGAGCTACCAAGTAAATTTTGCATGTTTTTCTGTGAGTATTTTTTGTTCTTTAAATTATCATTATGGCTTATCCAAGAGAACATCTTATTATAAAGTATGTCTAAGATCTAGCGCTGTAGGTAAATAAAATTATAGACACCCTATACTTAACATTAAAGCGAACAACTTCATTTCCACATTAAATAAATTTAATCCAAGCATTTTCTCCTTCTTCTCTGTCATCGCTACTTTATGACGCAACTTGCATCCAGGAACAGGAAAAATCCTCGATCAAATTGCAGTTCCAATCCCACACAGCCTGCAGACACCTATCATTAGACCCTCACGAGGTCGCACTCTTCCTGGAAACAATGAGTCATGTCATGCGATGAAAGCTATCACCGCGGGCCATTTCGTGTTTACACAAGCGGGCAGAACCTATAACGTTAAGGGCTGTCGTCCACTGGAGCTGTGGTAAGACGAGCATAATAAAATTTTGTGTTGTAAAAAAGTATGCCTATATACGTCCCACTGCAGGGGGCCTCATCTTAACTATGAGGTGGTTTGGGCCATACTCCAACACGCGGGCCCAGTGCGGTGCGGTAAAGGGGTGTTGTAAGGCCAGTGACTAAACCTTACTGTCAGATGTAATCAAGCCGCCAATAAGGCCTCTGAATAGGCTCTACGACTAATATCAAGTGATATCAGCCGGTACCAACTTTTAACGTGCCTTCCAAAGCACGGAGATCGTGATAAATGTCACTAATTGTGGTCGAAATGGTCACCCATCCACTCACAACCACGGCGTTGGTTGCTTGACTTTTGTAATCGATATCAAAGCGCTGCCACCACTGAGCAACGAGCACCTCAACGAATAATAAAATTTCGAGTTGTGAGTCCCGTTTTAACGGTGCGTATTTGACGTTGAATTCATGTTTATACATAAGACTGTGGCTCAGTTGTATCAAAAAAACAAAAAGTCTTCTGATTTACTTTTGCCCAAAACTATCACTTTTTCAAAAGGCAATGATTGCTAAAGATGCTGTCACAGTATACGGAGCAATTTAGAAGAAAATAATAAGCCGATAGAAAGGCATTAAGCCTTTATCACCAATTTTGGTAGAGCGACATAGAGCTTTTCCTGAAATTTAAGTACAAATGCTCAAGAATGTTTAACGACCAACCCTTTTAGGAGATTGACATCAAAGGAATATTCCTTCGTTATGACGATAAATAAATGTTGTGAACAAAACCTATAAAACCCAACGAAGTTATAGTACCTAATTAGCAATTGAATAGCAATATTCTGATGGTCATTATCTTAGCAAGATTGCAATATTTGGTGTCGTGTATAATGCAACATAACTTTGATCCTTAATTGACTCATTTAATCCTTGCGGGATGCGAACTCACATCCGTAAGTTTTTTGAGTCTCGTATCTGATGCAATATGATTTTAGCAAGTTTACAATGTGATTTAAGCAGGTTAGGAAGTAAGTGTCATATAAAATGGAACTGCTTTTTAGGGTTCCGTACCCAAAGGGTAAAACAGGACCCTATTACTTAGTCTCCGCTGTCCGTCTGTCCGTCTGTCCGTCTGTCCGTCTTTCACCAGGCTGTATCTCATGAACCGTGATAGTTAGATAGTTGAAATTTTCACAGATAATGTATTTTTGTTGCCGCTATAACAACAAATACAATACAAAAAACAGAATACAATAAATAATTAAGGGGCTCCCATACAAAAACGTGATTTTTTTGCCGTTTTTATAGATGGTACGGAACCCTTCGTGCGCGAGTCCGACTCGCTCGCACTTGCTCGTCTTTTTCTCATGTCAAATTATTCAAAGATAATCTACGTAAACTGCTCTTAAACGAGTTCGGACAACGATCAACAGTTTGCTTTAGTGGACAGCAGCCCTGTTAACAAATTGTATGCCAACATCGTGGCGGAGTCCTCGAGCGGACTCTGAAGTTGGTGATTACGCTGTTTACTTAGTGGGTTACCGGACTAAAGTAATGCTTGCACACGCTGCCTTAGCTGCAGGCTAAGATTTCGCCTTCATAGTTTTCTTGTGGTCTTATAATGGTTTTAGAATTGTACTTTATTGTTTATGGTAAGCCGGTGATCTAATGTTTTGGAATAGGCAAATAAATATTTTGAAATTTGTTTTTATAAAATTAGATTTTGTATTTTTTAAAGTTTAAATTATTAAAGACAAAGGACACGAGGGAGTCTAAGGTTTTTGAAGACGATGTCGAAGACATAGCGAAATGGAAAAATAATTTAAAAAACCGGCCAGACGCACCATTATCTAAATCATACGGGTCAAACTGAGAACCTCCTTTTTTAAGTCGGTTAATAAATACGAGCAAAAAATCACGTTTGTTGTTTTAGTAATATGTTGTTATAGCGGCAACAGAAATACGTCATCTGTGAAAATTTAAACTGTCTTACTATCACGGTTCATGAGATACAGCCTGGTGACAGACGGACAAACAGACAGACAGACAGACGGCGTAGTAGTGGTCCCGTTTTACCCTTTTGGTACGGAACCCTAAAAATTGTTTATAGTAAAGTTTATGTAATATAATTCCACAACAATTACTGGCTTACATAACCATGATCAAGATAGCTTCCATTTCAATTGGACTTAGACGTGTCTGACCAGACGATTGTGGCCTAATTTAGCGTCTAAATGTGGTTTCTGTGTCTGCTGATATACTATTAACGGCAGACAGAAATTACTTGACGAGACTTGTGGTGCTATAGCAGATATTCTGGACACCACAGCCATATCATTAAAGGGGACTTTTAGTCTAAGCAATATCTTCACTACACCACCGCCATAACACAAAATTGTTATTTGTTACTTGCGACCTTTGTTGTGTTATCGCTGCGACATCTTCACGTTATCGGCTATAATGTAGTAAAAATTATCTGGGCCCTAACCATGAACTGTTAAAACAATCACAAATCTGTCAAACATTATCATTTCTGTCAAATTTTGTATGAAATGACGTACCAAAATTGACAGATTTGACAACTTTGCGATTGTTTTTAGAGTTCATGGTTAGGGGGCTGATCTATGTTTTTAGATCCAAACCTCAAACCTTTTTAGTATGGGTCTAACGCCTACTATAGTTGCCTAGTTAGAACAAAAATTAGAAAATGTACTAAGACTTAAGGCAATGGGCGGGGCACATAGCCCGTAGAACTGACGGCCAATAGGGCAGAAAGGTTCTGGAATGGAGGCCACATACCGGCAAGCGCAGCGTAGGTCTCACACCCACAAGGTGGACAGACGACCTGTTAAAGGTTGCAGGACGACGCTGGATGCAGGCCGCTTCCAACCGGCCGATCTGGAAGTTACTGGGGGAGGCCCATGTTCAGCAGTGGACGTCCTGTGGCTGAAATGATGATGATGATGATTAATACTTGCCGCATCATGAAGTATAAAGGGACACTTACCGATTTGATTTGATGATGGTCACGATTTTTTATATCCCTGGAACTAGTCTTACCTGTAATGAAAAACAATTTGGATATAAGAACTAATTAAAATAACTTAAGTAAACTGGTAACGTTGAAAGAAATATCATCTCACTTTCTTACAAACCTTATTAGGAGGTAATTATTGGTTGATCTACTTCACCAAATGTCATTGTAAAATGCATCGAATATGCTATCTATACAAGATGAAAAAAAATCCTTTTCTTATTTAAAAGGGCTTGATTTTCCCCCTCAAATACTAAAGGTACTGATCCCATGTACAAAAGTCTTTATTTGAGCACAGTAGGTATACTAATATCACTTCAACCGTTATCTGTAAAAAGATGTCATAGTTTTAGATTTTTGATATAATTTTAATTTTATTTAGATCTTCAATGACTAAGCACCACGCAGAATATCAACAATGTCGCGGCATACATAATAAGATACCACAATGAATACCTACAGTTCCGACGGACCCTTTCGGCACAGTTTATGTTTACTGCTTCGCAACAGTTTTTTTTTCAAAAGCGAATCACTTACTTACTTAGCACTTCACAACGAATCGTAAGTAAAACTTCAACTAGAAATGCTTATCTAGCGCTTTAACAGAGCTAAAGAGTACTTTCAAGTTTTAAAAGCGTAGCCGAAATGATAAATTTTATCAAGATCGCTGGGAGACGGCCCGCGAAATTTACAAGGTAGGTATAATATACGCGTAATTTTGTGTGCGCGTCACGTACGTTCTCATGTAAAAACGTAAAATATCGCAGGGGTGTGCACGCGAGTTTTGTGGAGTCGAGGGGTTGGTTGAGAGTACATTCCATATACAGGGGGTAAGGAAAGACTGGGATAGGTAATTAAAGGAGTAGGTTAGGTATATAACCTACCTACCTATACCGAAATAGTTAACTCCAGTAGATTGACTTAGGCTGAGTTGCACCCATTGCCATGACTTATGTATTACTGTTGCACCATCTTACTTTAACTTTAACAAACGTCAAAAATCTCTCAAACTCCATACATAAACACCGGTTATAGTTATGGTTAAAGTTAGGGTGATAAAACTCAGTCATACTGTCAAAAACTTGACCTATTTGAAAGTGTTGCATTATTCAACTGATTTGAATAGTCAATTCTTTTGCATTGCATTTCTGAGCCGGTGAGTGACCTAGCACTTTTGGATAATAATAGTTTTTGACACACTGACCCTATAGTTACCCTATCAGGGTCTTCTTTACTTACAAATAAGTACGTCTAACAAACCAAAATGATATAACCCGGATGTCAAAAGAACAATTTTAAAAGTGCCTGTCATCTGTATGTTGTTACATTTAAATCCAAATTTACTTCTTATGCCCTGTATCCTATTGCAGGGAATCAGCAATAAACTATCTGCCACTCCAAATAATCTGTCTTCAATAATAAGACCAAAATTTAAATCACAATGTGCCATTATTTTTTAAAAAGTATACTTGTGTCTTGTTTCGTTTCACTGAACCGATTAAGTCTTTATTTTTAAGTGTTTACTATAATTATAATAATAAAAATTAAAATATCTCGAGCTCGTAAATCTTAAGTTACATAAGCAGACCTTTAAAAAGGTCAGATCGTTATCTATAATCGATTGGATTAAGTCCCGGTCCGGTCCGACTTTTGACCCGCAAATGTTTTATTGCAAGTGTCATTTAAAATTAATGTCTTGGAATTATCGTTGCTAATTAGTGGACCGGGTTGGGTCAGACATGGAGAATAAATGGTTTTATTCGCACCGGCTTCAAAAATATTAGATTTAGTAAGTTCTTTCACGTAGATTATTTTTCGTATTTTTAAGTTAATTTTTTCACATGACGAATCACTATTTTTACATTTTAGGGGTGAATTTCTCCAAAATTCTCCAAAAATAGGACAACTCTTCGAAATAAACATTAAATCATGAAATCGAATTACATTAATTTCCAGAAAATAAAATACCGTCGAATTTAGAACCTCCTCCTTTTTTGTCGATAAAAAATGGCTTAGCATTTATTATCATAGTTCATTGTTTACTGAATGTAGACCAAAGAATAGGAATCTCTTTGAAACCATTCATCAACTTTTGATAGGTACAACTTTTACTAGGTATGAAAGCAATATCGAAATCGTATAAAAAATTCGGAAGATGATAAAACTACGGACAAAAATATTTACAAGCTTCATACAGTACGTTTTATTCGATGATAAAACTACGACGTACCTTCGTTTTATGAATTTGATGTTGCAGCTAAGTAAGAACTTTATTACTTTGCATCTAAGTACAAGATTTTATTTAAGAAGTGTCTTATTATTTTGTTCCTATGTACAGTTGCAGGTATAATAATTGGACTTTTAAACTTTTTGCAATTAAATTTTAAAATAATAATGAAAAACTAATAATTTTGCTTACAGATTCCGCTCAGTAACGCCGGCATAGGAACCCCCATCACACCAGTGGCGGCATCAGTTTTATTTTGGCTGTAGAACAAGTGTTTTATTGATGAAAATCAGTGGTTTTCATCAATGATACATATTTGTGAGTACCTACTGTGTATCTCATTTCATTTAGTAGGTAGGCTCTGCCTAATTGCCTATATGCACCACACGCCCCTTCGAGGACCAACACAAGCAAATGCAAAGAGCACCGCCCTCCCTCCCTCAAATTGGATGCAATTCATTATGATTTAGTTTTAGATTTCCGCAAAGTAACGCCTGATCAGTGACGAGCATTGGTTTTATTTCGAGGTAGGCAGTAGATACTTATAATGTGTTTTATTGATGAAAATCAGTGGTTTTCATCAATACTCCACATTTGTAAGTACCTACTGCCTACCTCATTTCGATTATCAGGTAGGCACTGCCTAATTGCCTATATGCACCGCACGCCCCTGCGCCTGATTCTGTAAATTTTAATGAAATAATTTACGAAGTGTTTACATTTCACTGTGTATACCCTTTATTATGACTTTGGTTTCTAATCTAAGCAGTAGGTATCATCGGTAAGCATTAAGGTGAAAGTTCCACCGTAACAACCAGCATATTTGCATTGAACACAGTGTTATATTATTCAAAGAAGTTAGCACCGAAGTCGGACGATGCCCTACTTATTTAGTACATTCAGCTTTTAAACACTAGCAAACTGTTCATTGTATGTGTTGCGGGTAAACAAGAACGTTTGGACGGTTACTATATTGACTGAATTTTGATCATAAATACTCTTATGTGGTCTAATAGCACACAAATTTTCCCGAAGGAAGGGCTCAACAAAGTATTTTTTTTTTGTGTCAGGACGGCTGTCGTGATTTTGTAAGAAGACCTATCAAGTTGAAGTTTTTGGAAAAGCAGCTGCCTGCTGTCATAAAATTTTTCGTGTGCCTGCAAGCGAAGGACTCAAACCTGAAAACAATTTATTCATCATCATCATATCAGCCTGTTGCAGTCCACTGCTGGACATAGGCCTCCCCCAAGGAGCGCCACAGCGCACGATCTCCCGCCCTTTGCATCCAGTCGCGAAAACAATTTATTGTAATTATGTAAAAACGAAAAACAAAAAATTCACCGCGATTATTTTAAATTGAATCTTTGTTAGTTTGTGCAAAATTGAGATAATATTTTCTGTATTCATTTTATGTCTGCGCTTGGAAATTGAATATTTATTCTTCATTCCTTTTTGGGTAAACGTATCAGATTTACTTACAGTAGAAGATACGTACTCTAGAAAACTCATACGATTGTTTTTTGTTTTGTACCTGAATTTTATTTTTCACTGTAACATATTATGCATATTCTAAACGTTTCGATCTAGGTTCGTTGCTAAGCCTGACCACTATACCTTGACCTGCGTCTCTGATACGTTATATATAACTTTAAAGGTATTTTAGTGTTTACTTGTTTTGGTTTCCCGATCGTATCGGCAACGAATGTGGGTTTGTTTCCCTGTTTATGCAAAGTGTGAGATTTTACCTAAGTTAGTATTCAATGTTTCTAGCAGGTGCATAATGAAGTTGCTAGTTTTATACAATGTAATTAATGTTTTAACAATCTAATAAATAGTTTTTCTTTTACTTTGGCAGTTTACATATTACAAAGATATAACGTACGTACGTAACACATATAACGTACCTAGTAGATCAGGGAACAGTTATTAATAAACGTAATATAAATAGATAATTATATTTAAAATACTAATTTCTTAGGTGCACATTTTTTTTTCTGATTTTTTCGATATTGGATTTAGGTTGAACTAATGCGATCTGTTTAATTCGACAACGAAACTTTTAGTTAGTTGAAACAAAATCTTAAAACAATTGAATTTGAAGTTAAATTTAAATGCCGATAAGAAATAGCCACGTTAGAAAAGGGGGCTTATAAACAGCGTCGTCAGTTAGACCGAAAATCAGGAGCTCACCAGTCATAAATATTAAAACCATTTACGAAGTCCGTTTTAAAAGACAATGCTTACCAAAGCATTTCAGCCTCTGACACAGTGCACGCAGGTTCAGTTTCTCTTATCCGTTTAACTGGCTTCTATGTAAAAAATATTTAGTTAAAAGTATAAACGACACTAATTATGCTCTGAACCGTTCATGGTACTAGTATATACCATGAACAGTTCAGAACATAATTTATAGGTGCTGTTGTCACATACAGGTCACCATCAGTATAACAAATTTGAGGGAAAGTAATGTAGCCATGGCACTGCTGGCAACACAAAGATAGAAAAATGAATTGACGAGTTTGGTCTAGTGGTTCGTGATCTTTACTACAAAATGTAGCGGATTCAAATCTTGCTAGGGGCAAATGTATGATGAACTAGAATATTGTAATACATAATGTCCGTCCGTTATCTATTTGTATCTACATAGATAATCGGTTTGCTTGTTTAATAATTTTTTTATAATTTTAATATACAGGGTGTACAAAAGAATGGGACACTCCTTAAAACCACATGATCAGCTGGTTATATAAAACAACTTTTCCTATAAGAGCAACTCGATACCATGATTTTATTTTCAGATGCTCCATACATTATCATCCAGGTATGCGAGTAAGTTTGTATGGAGAAGCTAAAATGAAATTGCGTTTTCGATGTTGCTCCCATAGTAAAAGTTGATGTATATGATCGTTTGAAGGAGTGTCCCATTCTCTTGTACACCCTGTTTAGCTTATTGCTGGTTCCTATGACTGCACTGTATTTTATTACTGGAAGTTACTAAGAATTAGCGCGACTGAAGTCGTACAAACAGTCGGTACACAACAGAGCCTGATCATTTACTCACTTCCACTTGAAGTGAAGTGAGCCTGCTGACCTACACACTTCTAGGGTATAATTCTGTTTCGCTATTACGTTTAATATCAGACCACTATCTCTTCATCCTGAGCCATGAAGGAGATTATCTCCTATCTTTAATTACGCTTTAAAGTATTAAAGTAACGCAACGTCTTCAAATGTTCCTGGAATGGTATTATTTCCATTAAAAATTTAACAATAAAAGATACTCGGTCTGCTTCGAGTTTATGAAGGAACAAAGCTGAGATTATGTTTCGTTTATTTTATTCGAGATACTTCGTGTTTTGTCTTCTCGAATTAGCATTTACCCTTACAACTTGAGATACACTTCTGATTTTGACGATAAATTTGTAAGATTAGGGATTTTTTAAGGTTACTAGGGTAGCAGCTAGATACTAATGACTTAGAATAGCTTTCAAGATAATAAATATGGACATATTTCTATAGACCGTGGGTTTGAATACTTTTGGCAGTATTTTTTTCCGAGTAACAGGCTTGGGTAACGGATATGTTTTTTTGATCTTGACTAACATCAAGTGTTTCCCAAATATGTAAGTTTCTCAATGTATATTCTCTGATCGCTGGGCAAGTGGTAACCACAGTATGTTAAGCGCTGGGGCAAATAGTGGGGATCTATTTGCGCATCTTACGAGACGATCATCGTATGAGACGCGTGTGCGCACAGCTATCAACCAATCACGGCCAGCGTTGCAGGCGCGACGCGCGTCTTGCCAATCACATAATCGTAACGCAGTGGTCTTCTGCGCATCATTCGCTCAGCGCTCAATATTGATGCCGCTAGTTGTACTACAGCTAAATAACATTGTATATCATTTTTAAACAACTTCTAACACAAGCCTTTGTAACATCTTTTAACACATCTATATACTTGTTATCTGATAGCGACCGTGTGAAGATGCACAATTAATGCGGTGATTAGTTTTTATAGAGCTTTGTGCTGCATAAGGGAGTTTGCAAAAGGCATTATCACGATATTCGCCGTATAAGGCCGGAGATGTATCCGAGGCGTTAAAGAAAGCAAGTTTTGAATCTGATGTCGTGATCTCGAGGCGGCTTCGAGATGTATTTGCATTCAGTTTTGCGGTTGAAAATTGCAGTTTGTCATGGCAATTTTAGGGAGAGAATAATAGGAGATCCGAAATAAGTAAATTCAATCATTCCATAGAGGAGGTTGATCTTCTAAAATCTCCTGCAGTGGATCAGGAATGCTGACAACATGTATCACAGGGATTTTCACAGAGGCGTATATATAGATCCCTATTTGAACATTAATCCAACGGATAAAATTTACGTTTTGCTCATTTTCTACACAAAAATTGTCACCATGTCAAACTTATTTAATAAATAAAAGTTATCTGACTATTGAAAAATTGGTCCTAAATCAACAAAGTAACATTTTCTACAGTAAAAAGTTTTTTTATAAAAAAATAAACTAGAAAATGATTTAATATTTATGACGTTTGTCTATTGATTTAAAACTTGATTTTTTGCGATATACAACTTTAGGTAATATTAGACACCATTTTATCGTTATGTACTGTACTTTATCTATATACCTCCGCAATTAAATAAGCAGTAAAGCAAACCAAATTGAGATGCTACACAGTCTCGTGTTCGCGAAGGCGCCCGAACCCTAAGGGAGCACTATATCACTGCAGCCCGATCCAACTCATTAGCATTTAAATTAATTTTATTTCATTTTAATATGGCGGCCACGCTTCTACGGCCTTGGGGACAAATTATACGAATGGAATGGATATTGTCGAAAAACTGGTGCAATAATAAATGTTAGGTGGTGACTCTATGATTGGTAATCTTGCCTTACATATAATACATGCTGTAAGTTTCAATCCTTATACGTATTTCTAGATTTTTTGGAATTTCTAACGTTCTACAGATTAATAGGTCATACTTATTTGCTGGACCGTGATGAATATTGTGAAGGTGTCACACTTACCTGGCTGAAAACAACTCTATCTATCTTTCTCTTAGAGCATTCAAAGATCTTTCTAGAACTTACTAGCATTTCGTAAATGATTAACAGAAAACAATGATTTGTCAAGTGACTTTTCTATTAGGCTGAGGTCACACTACCTTACCGTTTACCGCCCGTTGACCGCTCGATTATTGCATTAATAATGGCATTAAATTACTTTAACGCCCAAATTAACGAGTTAAGCGGTGTAGTTACACTAGAGATTACTGAGATATGGCAATGAATATGTCATTTTTCAAGATGGAGGCTGAACTTGCGGCGATTTTGTACTTTATGACTGTCAATTATTATGACATGAATCTTGTACATTATTGCAAAACTAAACCAAGACTTAAGCATTCCTTTAAAAAATCGAGCACCTTTTCATTTGAACAATCCATATCGGCAGTATGTGCTTTTCGGTCCAGCTCATGTCGCACACTGAACAAACTGTAGTGTAACCACTTCACGCAAAAATTACCGCGGTAATCGTCTTTGATGTGCGATAAAGGCCGCCATCGGATCTATTACCTACCGTCATATTGATTGACATTGTAAAATTATGGCCAATATTATTGCCATATCACGGTTGTATAGCCGTAACATTAGACAACTTGCTTTAAACAGCTTCCACGGAAAAAGTAGCTTTCACGGAATCTAGGATATGAAATAAAACACTGAACAGTTGTGTTTTATAATTGTAAAAAACACTTTTAAATAAATTCACTCGATATTGGCAGAAATAACCTCACTAATCTTAGAGGTTTGGTTGCCATGCCATACAACGAAAACAAAACAAAGATTTCCTAACCTATGGCCCATTCCTGAATAACCCATTGAGGTATAATGCACTCAGAAACCGCAGAAATGTACTGACCCATCTACTAACTCCTTAGGTTGGGTTGCACGAACTTACTTTAACTTTAACTGTTCAGTTAAAACACCAGTTAGGTAAAAAATGCGTTGCACCATTTTGACAATGGTCAAATGACGTCATAACTTAACTCTAACCGTAACCGCCCAAGATCGGCCAGTTAGAGTTAAAGTTATTGTCAAGTATCTGTCATGCATGTCGAATATTCTAACCTCCAAAAATGTCGATACGAGAAATATTCGCGGAAACTACTTCTGAAGACGATAGTGATTTGGTGGTCAATATAAGGCACAGAAAAAGAAAAGTATATATCCCAAGAACCGATCGATTTGCCTAATGTGGCGAAGATTCGTTTCTAGCGTCATTTCGAGTCTCAAAAAATTATCATCCGATGAGGAAGATGTTGTGTTTTGTGTTGTGTTTAGAGTGGGCCAGAATGATGATTGCAACAGTTTACTCTAGTAGGCGGAGCCAATAACTTTTGTGTATGCGAGCCGAAGTGATGTTTTTTTTGTTTGATACAAATAAATATAATTTATAATTTACTTGTAGCTTTATTACATAAATTACTTTTACCCCGTGGATTTCATTTCATGGGTTTACTGAGATAAATAGTAATTTCGGATATACTCTACCTGTGCACCAAATTTCATCTTAATTCTTTGAGCCGTTTTGCACCAGGCACAAACAAACAAAATACTTTACATCTAATTAAACTTATATTATAAAGCTGAAGAGTTTGCTGGTAACGGGTTTGCATACCTAATAACAAATATAAGACAATATCACATAGAATGCACTCATCCTATGGTAAGTAGCGAAATTACTTGTGTTACAGAAATCAGAAACAACGACGGTAGGTACTATAACTCCCAGAGCCAAGACAATATAGAGAATTTCGGTTTCTACACGGATCCCGGAGTCCCGGGACCTTAGAGATTGCGACGCCTAGTTTGGCATGCTCACCTCTCTGCTACCGAGGTCGATAGCGATATTCATGAGGAAATGCAATACACCGTGAATTTTTAATTACCCGAGAAAATTAACTAACATACTCAGATATCGATATACATCGAATTTGGCGAATAAAAAAAACGGAACGGCGTACGGCGTTGGCGTACGGAAGGAATAACTATGAATGAAAAAAAATTCATTCATAGTTATTCCTTCCGTACGCCAATATTACGCGATCAAATTAGGTGGATTTTGGTTCCGTTAACGTTGGAACGATAATGATTACTATTTGAATTAGCAGGATTTTTATGGTGCATATTTTTTAAGGAATGTTAAGGATCTTTTAAATAAATTTCTCGTAAAAAAAAATTTTTTATTCGCCAAATCCGATGTATATCGATATCTGAGTATGTTAGTTAATTTTCACGGGTAATTAAAAATTCACGGTGTATATGTATAAGTAGTATCCCGAAAACCCACGGGAGCGAAGCCGCAGGGCACGGCTAGTCTCTACTATTAGTATGGGATAAAAAAATAGAACATAGGTACTCATTAATATTTACTTATTTAATAATTCTATTTCTCAATGTATATTTTCGAATTGTAATTTGTATTTCTCATCATTGTAACGTCATGGACCTCCTGAGCTTGTCTGATTGAATCCCTTATTTTCTGGAGCTCCAGCTCCTGCAGCTGTCTCATTGTGCGTGGAGTGTCTCCGTTAACTTTAACTTTAACTTACGTTAAGTTAACTTTAACTGATACTATGGAGCAACCCAACCTAAGGTTGGGTTGCTCCATAGTATCAGTTAAAGTTAAGGTCAAAGTCAAATTTAACTTTAACTGTAACGCTAACTTTAACTATTTGAGCGACATGGGTTGCACCATCGTATTCGGTAGCACAGTTAAAGTTACCAGGGTTACAAGTCTAATGACGCCTTATTTACACCTAACTCGTTGTAGAAAACTATTTGTGACATGGCAATGTTTCACGTAACGTCAAAAAGCTGATACGGTGTTATCAGTTTATTTGATCAGTGGTGTTATCAGTCATTGAATTGTCAAATCATTCAGCTGTCAAACTACAACAAAGTTTTTCAATTTCTTTAATTTAATTAATAATTTAACCACTGAATTTGCGAAGAGCATCATGAGACTTGTTAAATAAAATCAATTGTATCAAATCGACGCTAGGTACGAAAATTAATGGACACCTTGCTCACAAACATTCTAACAAAGTAAGTATCTATCAGTTGCGTGTTATTTTTTGCACTGTTATTTTATGTATTGTAACTTCAGTTATTTAATTCTTAACGTTTCAGGGAACTTCAGGAAACTGGAGGTGGAGAGATTGCAATCAATTGTTGCTAAACATAAAAACATATTATTCTGCAAAAATACAGACGGTGTTAGCTCGAAACAAAAACACAGTGACAGCTGACAGCAGTGAAGACAGCTGCAGGAGCTGGAGCTCCAGAAAATAAGGGATTCAATCAGACAAGCTCAGGAGGTCCATGACGTTACAATGATGAGAAATACAAATTACAATTCGAAAATATACATTTAGAAATAGAATTATTAAATAAGTAAATATTAATGAGTACCTATGTTCTATTTTTTTATCCCATACTAATAGTAGAGACTAGCCGTGCCCTGCGGCTTCGCTCCCGTGGGTTTTCGGGATACTACTTATACATATATAGCATTTCCTCATGAATATTGCTATCGACCTTGGTAGCAGAGAGGTGAGCATGCCAAACTAGGCGTCGCAATCTCTAAGGTCCCGGGACTCCGGGATCCGTGTAGAAACCGAAATTCTCTATATTGTCTTGGCTCTGAGAGTTATGGTACCTACCGTCGTTGTTTCTGATTTCTGTAACACAAGTAATTTCGCTACTTTCCATAGGATGAGAGCATTCTATGTGATATTGTCTTATATTTATTATTAGGTATGCAAATCCGTCACCAGCAAACTCTTCAGCTTTATACATTGACTTATATATTACTTCGTAAGGACAGGGCGGACCACACGTCTGGGTGTTGGACCTAAAGAGACCCGAAAATGACCCGACCGAGGCCGATGTGACGTAGTCAGTGGTCGGCGGTTATCGTGATCTGACATTTGTATGAAAAAATAAAAATGCCTAAATGTTCACTGAAAGGTTGCATAAATTACGACAGAAAGGTCATTAAAACAAATTCAAATTTTACTTCTCACCAATAATCCGCATATTTAATAAACACTAAACTTATTTACATTACTTTAACAATTTTCCAACTTCTTTGTCAATTTTCCGAAGCAACGCGTATATTTACCGTGCAAAACCGATACAACTTTGTAGCGGCGTGCATTAGTGCTCACAGTGCACTGAGTGCAGTCCAGTACATGCGATGTAATATAAATATTTTATTTTATGATGATTTATTGAATACTTATTTTTAGTTTACGTGATAAAGCACTATGAGTCAAAAATTGAAAACATGTCAAAAATAACAAAAGGCATAAGTAAAAAAAAATGTTTTATTCGAAGGACAGTGAAATGTAAATGTAAATGTAATTATCTGATATAGTTTTTTTAGAAAAGTTTTAAGGTATGATTCCGTATACTTATAAAAATAAATTGTATCCACAAACACCCAATTATCTAGCCCCAAACTAAGCAAATCTTGTGCTATTGCCACTAGATACAGATAATAAACATACTTAAATATATTTATAAACTACTTAAATACATTTATAAACATCCATGACTTAGGTGCAAATGCTCGTGCTCATCACACTAACATTTGCCCCTCGCGGGAGTCGAACCTGCATTGTAGTCCGGAGCGCTAATACACCAGATGGTTGTCGATGTAATCTCATATAAACTCATATAGAAAATATGGGGACCAGCACTACTGCGTGCTGCTGAATTCGAAATCATACCTTTTGTTTCATTTCGAGAGATAGAGAGAGAAATTGTTTTTTGTTTTATAGCTTTAATTATATGTATAGATTAGTCATCATTACAACTTATAAGAAAAGTATAGTTGTATTTAAAAGTAATGTTGATGTTAAAGTATTAACTAATTACTTACATACAATTAAACAGAAACAAAAATATTGATATTCATTATAAAGACACGAAAATTAACGAAGTAAAACAAACGAAGTTTCTAGGTTTAACTATAGAACAAGACGTAAATTGGAAAACGCATATAGATAATGTTTGAACATCAGGCGCAGCGCGAGACTGCGCGCTAGACGCGCGAACGCGACCTTTAAACTGGCTCGAACGTGAACCAGAACTGCACGCGCGCAGATCGCGCGCATTGTACAAGCCTTGCATGAGTTGCGCTTAAGAGGTGCACCAATCTGTTGCAGTAACGGAGCGCATGCCGCGCGCGTGCAGCTCGCGCGCAAATCGCGCGCTGTGCGCGTCCTGTGCATTCACGGCGCGTTAGCCAGATCTGGACCTATCCTTACAGAGTCAATAAGTTTATTTATGCTTTAAAGCAGGTTAGATCTGTAACAAAAACTGCGATTGCTACCTATCATGCATTGTAGGTTCTAAATTACGCTACAGTTTACTGATGTGATACTACTTAATATAAATAGAGCTTTTATTGCCCAAAAAAGATGCATAAGAGCAATATGCGGTGTCCCTCCACGAACATTTTGTCGTCCTCTATTTGCACAGTTGCAATCACTAACATTGACGTCCCTGTATATATTTGAAACATGTGTATATGTAATGCAAATTATGCATATTTTTAATAGGGCATTTGACATTTATCCACGGAACACAAGAAATCAAAATATCCTGTTACTACTAAAACTCCAATATCAATGCAGTATAAAAAAAGCTGTATAACAATGAGTATAAAAAAAAATTCAATAATATACCTAATGAATTCAAAACATTAAAAATTAAATAAGTGGCTAATCCCACATACCATAAAGGAGTTTTTTAAATAATAAATATTAATTTCAACATAATTATGATATAACTGACATCTATGTACCGAATTTAATTTAATGCAATTTTAGATTAATTTTATATTTCATTTTAGTTCAATTTTATATTTAATTTGCATGCCTCGTGTTGGCTAAACATGCTTGGTACGTTCATTTTAAAACACCTATGCATACCGTGTTTAAGCAAATAAAGATTATTTTATTTTACCTTACTCATGTTGACGTATTTAATTGAAAACGCAAAAAGTTATATTTACTCTGATAATACTTTAAATATAACATCTGTGAAATAATAAAAATGTGTGCGTGTACTAGTGTACACACGTAAGAAGTGAAACTTCTTTATTCACTCAGGTACTCTATGCCAATTAATTGATGTTCATTAAATTAGCAGTCGTATTAATTAATAAATACTATTTTAATGAAATCATATACATTGACCGATAGTTACAATC
This sequence comes from Anania fuscalis, assembly GCA_950371115.1. NCBI lineage: Eukaryota > Metazoa > Arthropoda > Insecta > Lepidoptera > Crambidae > Anania > Anania fuscalis. Next base: position 22,188,656 of record OX493325.1, read on the forward strand.
AGAAACTGAGGTTAACCTTAAATATCTTAAATTTAAAAAAATAAATACCACAATTCCACCCAAGTATTAGAAAAAGAGATATAATTACTTACTTTTGTTAAAAATCCACTGGAATTAGAATTAAAATAAAACCTTTGATTTTGTTGATCACTTTAGTACTCTTCGTCTGAACCAACCGTGGTAGGGGCAAGAAAAAGATGGCGCGTAACGGAAAAATGTGACGCGTAACCGAAAAATGTGACGGTAAATTTTTTTCCAACGCCGTTAAAGAAGTTTCACTTCAAAAACTTTTTTCTTAGTTCCTCTTTCGTTATAAGCCGCTCTTACAAGGTTACTTAGGAGTAATTTTGTGGTTACTCTATGATGCTATTTGACAGTTGACATCAAAGTCTAACATATGGGGTTAGTGTGTCATGTATGGAGGAAATGCAAGGCGATTTGTTCTGTCAGCCGTATCTTTACTTTTTACATCAATGGCTTTATAATATTAGTTTAATAAGATGTAAAGTATTTTGTTTGTTTGTGCCTGGTTCATACTAAAACGGCTCAAAGAATTAAGATGAAATTTGGTGCACAAGTAGATTATATCCGAAATTACTATGTATCTCAGTAAACCCATGAAATGAAATCCACGGAGTAAAAGTAATTTATGTAATAAAACTACAAGTAAATTATAAATTATATTTATTTGTATCAAACAAAAAAAACATCACTTCGGCTCGCATACACAAAAGTTATTGGCTCAGCCTACTAGAGTAAACTGTTGCAATCATCATTCTGGCCCACTCTAAACACAACACAAAACACAACATCTTCCTCATCGGATGATAATTTTTTGAGACTCGAAATGTCGCTAGAAACGAATCTTCGCAACATTTGGCAAATCGATCGGTTCTTGGGATATATACTTTTCTTTTTCTGTGCCTTATATTGACCACCAAATTACTATCGTCTTCAGAAGTAGTTTCCGCGAATATTTCTTGTATCGACATTTTTGGAGGTTAGAATATTCGACATGCATGACAGATACTTGACAATAACTTTAACTCTAACTGGCCGATCTTGGGCGGTTACGGTTAGAGTTAAGTTATGACGTCATTTGACCATTGTCAAAATGGTGCAACGCATTTTTTACCTAACTGGTGTTTTAACTGAACAGTTAAAGTTAAAGTAAGTTCGTGCAACCCAACCTTAGTTTTATTTAGAAAGTATTAATACCTTAATACATTAACTAGTTATCAACTTGTCATAGACAGGTGGTTTACAGAAAGCGCTAGAAATTCTGTTTGATAATAAAATTCACTACTGTGATTTCTATTGTAACACCATGTTACGGTAGTAACATGGTGGTTAAAAAAGGATTCTTTTGATTTGTAAAAAGATAATTAAAGGGCTATTTGTTCAAAAAACCTCAAAAGTTTAATTACGCGAGAATGAAGGTGATGTAAACATCTGTTAGTTACATATTTTTGATAAAAAACAGAATAAAAGTGTTTATTCAGATCTCAAACATACAGAAAACGTTATAAAAGAAAATGTGTAGTATCATTGAGATTAGTGTTTGAATTTGTTATGAATGAAAATATTTGAGATAAAATTATAATAACCTAAGTTATGTAAACGAATTTTAATATCGTACGACATTTAATACAATCGTCCTAGACCCAACCTTTCTAAATAAATATCTAACTTACACGTAAATGTTTCTTAGAATAAGAATCGTTATTATTAAATTCTGAATTTTAATATTTGTACGAATTGCTATGTGCTATGCTAATAAGTGATTTCAAGATGTCAAAGATTGTTGAGAGATTATTGAATTACACGGAGACACGGTTTTACGTCCGTGCACGGAGATCAATTGTTTCGATGACATTTTTAGCTAATCTGAATGGAATGGTAAAAATACTCCTTCTGGTATATAGTCGAATAGATACCGGTCTGAGTGAGATGACAATTGTTACAAGGTTTTAACAAATAAATTGTCTGTAAACAAGCTGTTTGATAAATCCACCTTTTATTTAACATTAGTCGTAAAACTTGCCCAATGTATAGGCTGTTTTTTTCCCCAAAATGACCGCTAAATCCCGTTCCAACAACACGATCGCAATATGCAAATGAGCTAGACCGTCTGGTCCGTGTTCTGTCCAATTGAAGACTTGAACCGTTGCCAGGCTGCTGGTAAAAATGGCGCGAAAAAATGAAGGAATTTCGATTTAGAGCGAATTGTGAACGATGGAACATTTTGTAAGGGAATAATCAATTGTTTCATATGACACTATGTGTCGTGTGGTGCCGGCACTTTAAAAGAATTGCATCACTCCTTCTCTTCCTATGGGTGTCGTAAGAGGCGACTACAGGAGAACCGCCATAAGGTAACGGGCAGCAGCGTCTCCTCTCCACCATTGGCCAAACTGCGATCGCCAGCCCGCCTGCCAAGCGTGGCAATTATGGCAAAATTCTCCTTTTGGAGAGGCCTGTGTCCAGCAGTGGACTGTTATAGGCTGGTGATGACATATGACACTTATTATCTCTAAAATAAGCAGATAGAAGATAGATACTCTTTATTGCACACCAAACAAAGAAGTTACAGTTGATATTTACAGAATGTAAAAAATGTACAATTTAGGCGGTCGTATCGCTAAAAAGCGATCTATTCCAGACAACCTTCAGGCAGAGGACAACTATAAAGAAAGCAGTTGTTGTGTTGGGTTGTGTTAAGGGCAGACGTAGCCTGTTGGTATAACCAGTTTTTTAACATTCTGTAAATTTTAAAAACTAAAATCTAAGTTTTTTTTATCAGAGGATAGCAACAGCAACCAGATAATTATAAAAATGTAATTATTTTGCTTACAACTTCCGCTTAGTTACGCCGGCATAGGAACCCCAATTACACCACCTGTAACCCACAATCTGAGGAAAATCACAGGCACATGCAAAGAGCACCGCCCTCCCTCCCTCAAATTGCATGCGAAACAGACGAATGCAAAAGTTAGTACCCAACACCGACATAAAAACCTCGACGCGCGTTTCGCCACTTCACGTGGCATCATCAGAAGAGATGTTGTCGCCTCGGCTGCGCTTCGACGACTAAACTGTGAGACTCTCCTGATGATGCCACGTGAAGTGGCGAAACGCGCGTCGAGGTTTTTATGTCGGTGTTGGGTACTAACTTTTGCATTCGTCTGTTTCGCATGCAATTTGAGGGAGGGAGGGCGGTGCTCTTTGCATGTGCCTGTGATTTTCCTCAGATTGTGGGTTACAGGTGGTGTAATTGGGGTTCCTATGCCGGCGTAACTAAGCGGAAGTTGTAAGCAAAATAATTACATTTTCATAATTATTTAGTTATGGATTTCCGCAAAGTAACGCCTGATTCTATCAATTTTAACAGCAACCAGCCCTAATCCTAGCTAATTATTTAGAACCAATTTTTAAAAGATAGTCTTAATTCTTCAATTTTTTTTGCATCTTGAGCAATCATTCACCGCTTTCGATGGTACCGTTTTTTTTAAACCTCACTCAACTACCTATGAGGTGGTTTGAGCCATACTCCACCAAGCGGGCCCAGTACGGATTGGTGAAGGGGTGTTGTAAGGTCAGGGTCTAAGCCTTACTGTCAGAAATGTACCTAATCAAGCAGCCATAAAGCCTCTGACTAGGCTTTACGACTCTACGAATATCAAGTGATATCAGCCGGGACCAACTTTTAACGTGCTTTCCGAAACACGGTGATGCTCGTGATAAATATCACTAAATATGGTCGGAATGGTCACCCATCCACTCACAAACGCGGCGTTGGTTGCTTAACTTTAGTAATCGATACCAAAGCGCTGCCGCTACTGAGCTACGAGCACCTCACGGCTATAATGACACTTTTGAACGCCCAAATTTGTAACTTAACCACTGCTTCGGAATGATTTGTGGGTTATTGAAGTAAATGTAGCTTTTGGAGTCTTCATGTCTGTCTTCTATGACTAGACTTTTGATTTACATTAGAACATTGTATTTTGAATAGATGCCCGATTTTCGAGAACACTCGTGAAGATTTGTTTGTTATCGAAGACTCAATTGCCGATATTCTGGTACTCGTTTATTGCTGTAATGTAGTATTATTGGGATATTTGCAAAATGGATACGACGACTTTATTTTGCTGTTCTTGTTTTGTAAGTCTGGCCCAGTTGGGATCATTCATATTAATATTACCGGGAACGGTCCGATTTTATATATTTTTGTTTGAAGCAATAGAGAAGTGTAGGTTTTCTATTTGTACTTTTTTCAAATAAATACAATCTTTATATTAGTAAGAGATTATTTAAAAAAAACATTGTTGCTGTTTTGTGCATGACTAAGTAAAATTAAGTATCAGACTTATAGAAGAATGGAATAATTGTCAAAACACGTCCGTTAATGAAAAAAAAAACTATAAAAAACTTTAAAATTAAAATTTTCGATTAATTCTAACGTAAAAAAAGCCATCGCTAGTTCACCAATACTAGTTTCTAAAACTAAATAAATAACCGCACCCAACATACCACACCACACTAATGACGTCACGAGCGTGACGTTACGTCATAACTTAACAAAATATGGCGGCCGTAAGTGCACGTTGTTTTGAATTTTCCCAAAACTTTTCACTAAGTAGGTCACTTCACCACGTTCCTCGGTACAGTCGAGGAGAGAAGTTGCTTGTTAAGTTTCAACTTATAACTGAGGGTCAGAAGTGGTCATTACAATCTTTTTTTCAGAGCACGTAATGAGGACGCAGGTCTAGATGATAATACTTGAAAGACTGATGTAAGTAGTTCGACCCGATGAATGGACTGATTGGAGATTGATGCTGGTAAGATGGGGATGTGGGTGTCTATTTGCAGCAGTAAGTACCGTTATTGGTGATAAGACGTTTTATCATATCATATTTAACACAGAATGTCCTAAAAAGTAGTTATAGGAGCACCTAGGGGTGCATTATCTTTGAAATTTGGGGCACCCTGTTATACGTTTGATGATTATCTTTGGTGTTCCATTTGAGGTATTCAAGTTAATGATTCAATTCATAAAATATGGCTTTCGCTGCCCTTAGCAACGAAAATGAGTCGTCTGTATGACACAGTAGTACGACATCGGCACGTAAAAAAGTTACTAAATAATAGGACTTGAAATTCTGTGATTTACCTACTAAGTTACACAGCTTGCACGCCTTAAGAATTTTTGCAAATTAAATACATAAATTCGAAGGAATTAGATCGTGTCATTCAAAATTGGTTTATCTCACTATGATTCCAACAATCTTATTAAAGTTGTAACCCTTTTGTTATCGACTGTACGAGGTGAGACGATAAATCAAGCGCAGTCTGCGAACATTCGTCGTGTAACTCCCAACTTTGACTTGTTTAGTTTGAAGCTTTTTGTTGGTAACTGTATTATAGCTTATTTTTAACTAGAACTACGTTTCAAGAGAACTATATTTTACCCTGTAACAAGTACAGTTTGTTTAAAATATGACTGTTACCATTACCACAAAGCAAGTCTACCATTTTGTTTATTGTTTTGTTGTGTGAAGAGAAATCCCATGCTTTTTATATTACTATGAACTAGTGTACATTATCTTCCTTTCTTTAGCATACAAAAAGTGACTAATAATAGTATAGCAGACAAACATACGTCCATTTAAAACTTTATATAATGTTAATAGCTATTATTATGATACCTAATAAATAAATTATAAGTTATTTACTTACACGGTATGATGAATTGTATATTGTGTGCACTTTGCAACAGTTCACACTACCACCATTCACGGCTTGTGCGTAGAGTACATTAAATATTGATAATGCAATAATCTTACTATAATAAAAAGCGATAGTGTTTTATTTTAAAACCCAAAGTGACGATGCTGAAATTCGAGATTGGAGAAAAACGATGATTTGGCGCAAAGAGGCTAGATGTAGGTAAAGCAAATCCTTTATCGAAAAAAAGGTGGTCGCGAATAAGTTAAAAATAGCCCATTTTCTAATAATTTGATGAAAATAAAATGGATAGCTACTTAATAAAAAGCAGTCAATACAAATGCCGCATAAAAATATTTCTATTACTTTTTTTACTTTAGATTTACGGACTCAGAAAAAGCATCAGAACCAGACCCTGGATGTTAGAGTCCTAAAAATAGGTCGTATTAAAAAGTTTAAGTATTATACCTAGCTTATATATTCTTAAATATTTTTATAACATGTTCTTAGACATTTAGGACAAACTTGTTTAAAATTCCTAGGTGTTGAAACAAAATGGGTCTCCAGAGTGGTATAGTCCTTAAAGTAGTTTAAATTAGACAATGTCGGCAGCCAGGCTCTCTTGCTAATGTGGAAGTAAGCACCGACCTTCAGAAGCACTTAGATAAACGGTTGTCCTTGACAAACATTAAATATAACAGCCACAACATTTGAAACGTGGCTTCTGTTAGACCCCTGAGTGATGCTAAGATGAAGACCAAAGCATTCATAAAAGGGATGACCTCGGTAACTAAAAGGCGAGCACGCCAGACTTGGCGTTGCTATCTCATATCAAAAATGTTTTCCATATTGTTATTTTCTGATAACCAAAGAAATTTCCAATTTGGCACTTAATGGCAAAACTAGAATTTGCATATAATTGATGAGTAAAATTAACACCTATTATAATAGGCTTGTAAGGTGTATGAAAATGTTGAATGTTTGTTCAATTTTGTCAGCGTCTTTTGCTTGGGTATATATTAAGTACGAAACTTTGTACGGTAATGTTATCTACATGAACGTTATAATCCAAAATAATTTGACCTTAGAGATATGATGTCCTAGTTCTGAATTATTAAATCTATGACTGCATGCCTTAAAAATTAGACACAAAAGAAATAATACAAAATAAAGTAAAGAAAGTATTGAGATAGAGAATAGAACAGAGTTTAATTTTTTTGTCACCGTATAAAACATTTTTCATTTGTCAGTGCCACAATAGGTCACCCGCTCAGCATTAGTCGTGAAATACACCACAGCATTGGTATTCTGCATTAATGAGATTATACATGTTTTTTTTTACCGCTTTGCTTTATCCTAGTGCATCCTGTCTTCTTCTGTCTAAAGTGTAACTCTTATCCTAAGATAGGGAAACCAGTACAATATTTATGAATTATACTTCCGTAACCCTTCGATAGTAAAAATTGTACTATGCTTTAAAAGTAATACGAAACATTTTTATACTAAAGCAATCATTTTTGTAAGAATACCTCAGTCGAGCTTTAGTTTTGTAAAGTGTTACATCATCATCATCATTTCAGCCAGGACGTCTACTGCTGAAGATAATTAGGCCTCCCCCAGTGATTTTCAGGTTGGCCGGCTTGAAGTGGTCTGCATCCAGCGGCTGCCTGCAATCTTTACCAGGTTGTCTGTCATACCAATGATGACATACGGAACAGAAACGTGGCCTCTTACTATGGGCCTAGATATGGAAGGTTTCACTGCGTACTGTGGAAAGGGGTATGCTCTGTGTTTCTTTGCGAGATCGAATCAGAAATGATGAGATCCGTGAAAGAACAAAAGTCGTTGACATAGCCCGACGGATTAGTAAGCTAAAGTGGTAGTGGGCGGCACATACTACGTAGAACTGTAGAACTGATGGCCGATGAGGTAAAAAGGTTTTGAAATGGAAGCCACGTACTGACAAGCGCAGCGTGGGTCGTGGAACGTCCACCCACAAGGTAAAGCGTTTAACAGATAAATATCACAAAGTTTAATTCATATCAATAACCGTATAAGTAGATTGTTCGTACAAGGGCAGATTCGGGAGATGTATTAGCAGCTGAATAACAACCCGTTCGATTCTGGGTACAAACTCGATATAACTCGAAGTAACTCGATTAATTACGCCCGGCATGTTGCGGTCCGTCCGACTTACTGGACTCATACTTGTGCGGGATATATTATTCATAGTTTGCTTTGAATTCAGAGTAAATGAATAGATCTGCACTAGCTATTATACTAATTCTGATACTGTTATACATAGAATTAAGTCATCAGTGTTAAGAGATATTGGAATAATTATAAAAGTTTTCTTCGTGAATTTACCCAACAGAACGATGAATCTGCGGCACATTTGAATGCCAACGAATGCGCTAATTGAGTTAACATATCTCTGAAGCGAATAATATAAAATGATCTATATTTACTAACGAACTTCACTTTCTTAGTGTTGTTTGATCATTTACACAGAAGGGAAAAAGTTATGAAAATAACAGACAAAGTTTTAAAATAACGTTCATAGGCAGGAAAGCCTAGGCAAACGTAGTGTAGGACGCCCCCCAGCTCGATGGACCGATGACCTTAGGAAGATGGCTGGCAGTATTTCTGTATAATTTGTATTAATGTATAAAAACTTAACATGAAACTTAAATTAATTAATACCTTTAGCGTTTAGTTCTCAACATTTTTATTAAAAAGACAAATTTAATTTTTTCCAACAACGATCCCGCCAATCCCGAACCTAAACTAAACGCAAAATTTACCTCTGCAAATTAAAAATTGACGCCCAAAGGCTCTCTCAAAGCGGAATAGATTACAGCGCAAATCCGAGTATTCAATTATCGTATTGTCGGCGTCTGTGTTAACATGCAAATTGGTCCATCCGAAAATTTTGTGAACCCTGTCCCTTTTGGTAATAGGAAATGGGCCTTTTCCTTTCAGGTTGACCAGGATTTGGCAGATCTTTGGTAAACACGTGACCACTGGCATAATAAATAAGGTGTAAGGCGCATGAACCGAGTTTTTTAAATTAATTAATTGATGGGGTCATTCGAATAGTTTTGCCCCGTTCGACCCAATGCCCAATAGAGCAAGCCGCAGCGAGTGACAGCAATGGCATATTAAACCAGGTAAATAGGCATGATTTTTTTGGTAGATTGGTTATTTAAGTTAGACCCATTAAGACGCCATGCTCAATTGAGCAAACTAAATTGACAGAGCTGGTGGCATTTGCAATAGAACTGATAACTGATGGGATAGACGTGTTTTAAAACTGCGATTTGGCAAGCATAATATTGAAATAGTATAAACTTCGTAGTAGTAAAATCAAACAAATCCATTCGAGGTTTTATGATCGCGACTTCAGTGAGTACGTGAATTGTGTTGCTCCTTTCTTGACCCTGGCCTAAATTTATGCTGAAACAGGGAAATTGAGAAAGCCTAATCAATCGCCATTTCTCTGTTTTGAGGCAAAAGTGCCCCATACATAACTATTTCGAACATTATTATTTTTATTGGACATACGACAAATTGGCCTGCATTTTTTTTATTAATTGATACTTTTTAAATCCTTTTTTTGTTGGATGCAAACCAACCCTTTCCTCTGGGTTCACCCCTTTGCTTTGTCTTTAGATTTAGAAATTATTCGGCGTTGTTAAATCGACAGCTCGGACTTCGTGTGTTGAGGCACATTGTAAATATGCGGCCTAATGGGATTTTAGAGTTATGATGAAGCTGCACTGGGGTGAAATGAGTCTATTGTTTGGATTAGATAAGCTGATAATGATTTAAAGGCCTCATAGATAATCCTTTTCTCTAAAACATACCAAGTTTGAATATAAGGTGTCGCGTAGAATAAAATGAAGTTGACTAATTTTAATCATTTAAGGAATTTGAATGATTCGCAGTTTCTAGGTATGAAGGATGTATCATAACAATTTTAATCAACGACAAAGCAATTCTAAATTTTAAAAAATGATAATATTTTGCAAGTGATACATATAAATAATAAATTTAGTTGCTTTGTGCTGACTATTTGCGCTTGGAAATGAGCCACTTTGTTAAATTATGATAATTATTCTGAAATTTTTGCTATAGTCTCAGAAGTTTTATTGATTGATAGAAAATTATTTTAAAGCTTTTGAGTTGCGATATAGTAATCATCATTCCTTGTACTTCATCCTATCATTCTAGTGTAAAGACCAAAGAAAATTTAAAAGTTGACTATGCTAAAGATAAAGCCAACAATATGTTTGTTTTTTTAATTAGTATGCTTGTTTTAGCACACCTCATCTCTAATATTAGTCATAAGTGTTTAATATGCGACCCAACAGGATTGTCGTCATGGTCTCCAAGTAAGAAATTATCTTCCTTTTATTACGAGGTCCCAGATCCAAGTTCGTTTTCTAAATTGACTTGATCCGGGAATTGAACCTGAAACCCTTTTACGATCAAATCAGGCAAATCAGCGTTCCACTGCGCCAACCAGGTTGTCATTGATCTAATTGGTATTAATAATTATCGCTGGGTCCCTGGGGCCCTGGGGCCCTGAGGTCATAAAACTATTTTCCGAGCTATCCATCCGTTTGGTTAATGTTTCAGGTGGTCTGAGGGCTGGTCTGGTAGCTACCTTGGTCAGCGAATAAGCAAAGCTATTCAGCGAGGCAATGCTGCCAGCCTTCTGGGTACCTTTAACTGTTCTGTGGGTATGGGTGATTTTGGGTTTTAATAAACTTTTTTTTATATATACATATTTTAAATTCTATTTTTGTAAATATTATTAAGTTCATATCCTAGTAACAGTATATTAGGTTTAATTTCGATCATAATTTTAATTGTGTATATCAATAAATAAATTCAATCACTATAATTATCTATTTGCATTTTTGTTAGATATCGCAATTAATATACGAATATCGTTGCAAAATCTCGAGAATTTTAGCATGTTTAATTCGTCTGAAAATACCAAAGTTATTCTTATAAAGAGTTCAGAAAAGAAAAGCCATTTATTTGTCTAAACAATATTTGCTTCAAGAGAAACAGAAATTGTCAGTGTAATATATTTGATGTAAACAGCTGGCAGACGAAATACATCAAGTTTATAACATTTTTAGAGGGAATAAAATACGTTATTTGAAAATTAATTTTAAAACTTCAGAATGTGAATAAACGTTGCCGAAATTTTATGTAAATTAACAAAAAATACCTAATATGTTTACCTAATTAAAATTGTTTAAGTTACTTTATCTATTCGAATCACGCAAAAGCAGGCCAGGACAAATAAACTTTCCACTGCTGTGGGTTAGTTAGACCCTATTCAATTAATTACTAAAACTCAATCACAATTTTCATTCATTTTTTATTTTAACAAAGGGGAGGGAAGCAGGTCCACTCAGGTTGGCGTTCAATTTGAAACTAAAGTGACGCATTATTTAAGCCTTGCCGGCTTTGTACGTTTAAATCCAAATTCTATGCTTAACTACTAAGGTTTAAATTTGCTTGTACGGCTCAGTTGTTTCCGAATAGCACCGCGACGCTTGAAGCGTGTTTTTACAGCGTTTTAATTGAGTTTTTAGATTTTTAAGTGGCTACCTTCATCGAGATGTATAGCGTATTTTGAGAATTTCTTTCATTTTTTAATCAGCACGGTATTTGAAAGCTTTCTTTTCGTAGACTGGCACTGAGGAAATTTTAGACTTAATCTTGTTTAAGAACTAAATATTGGCTTTAGATTTTTGTTTCATGTTGAGTTTGTGTATAGATAATTAAAGAAATATGATATTAGCTCTTAGCATATTTATTTATTTTTTAAAAGAAAATTGTAAGTTTAAAGCCGTGTTTTTAAAGGCATAGAGTCAGTTGGAAGTATACGCTTGTACAATTATCACTAAATCACGAATTAGCGTCCTTGTGTTATGATAGGTGTCAAATAGTGTTTTTTATTACCGCCAACAAAGCCGGTCAAAATTGTTCATAAAAAAAATAAACTGTCCTTTACCGGGCATCAAACCCGGGACACATTGCGATCAAGGCAAATCAGGCAGGCTTGTTAGGTTATGATGCTGAATTAGCAGACTTGAATCTTCCTCTCTTAATGTATATTAAAATGTTTGATATACACCAGCAATATAGGTGTCGCTCGTAAATAAACTGGTAAAATTTTTATCACCGTGATTAAAAGAGCTGGCTTAGCATTTTATTATGGCCCAGTTATTTATGCCTCGCCCGCAACGAGAGGGTTAATGGAAAATACACGTGAAAATTTTATTTTTTTCACGTAAAATTTTGGTACAGTCACACTTTTCGTGCTGTAATTGAGATAGACGAAGATTGATATTTACTATTTGCTAATGGATGTGATGCTATTGTATAAAACATAGGAAAATATGAAAAATTCGTACCGTTATCGTAACGTATATTTTTATATTTTTTTCTGTTTGACGTCAATTTGTCATGCATTACCTCTGTTTGCAAAAAAGGTGACACCCTTTTTTAATTTACTCTCTTTTGTTAGTAGGATACTATACCTATCAAGGAATACATAATTTTTTATTAGAATACAGCTACTTTATAACGAATAAAAGATTGAAAAATATGCTTTTATCAGTCACATGTCATAGTGCTTTTAAGGGCATGGTCTATGTTTAGTTCTTTTAATATTTGAGTATAACTAACAGTCAGCAGTCTAGCGTCTTCATTCATAATTCGAATTTATATTCCAAGATCCCAGGGCCCCCAGACAAATATATTTTCTCATAAACATTTGACATAATGCCGGTGGCATTTGACGTATAAAGAGTATAATTAAAATAACAAAAACCTCGGTATGGGTGCTAAAATTAAACAACTTTTTTTATTGGAACAGTATGGAATACTAAAAAAGAAATTTTTACTATTGCGGTTCTAAACAAACGTGCATAGGGACATGTTTAGATTGTTAAGAAAATTACATGTCACCTGCGACATGCAGTTAAGTTGTTAAACGAAATCGCTAAAATGTTGTTGTCAATGAACTTATGACTAGCTATAAATCTTTCTCCAACAAAATTGCGACAATAGGCAGTTAGCACACGTGTCAGTTCTCGTCAAACTTATTGGCAGTTGTCTCGCGCCGAAGTTGATGTTGAGAATAAAATATGACCGCCCGCTGCTCGGAGACCGTGTGACGTCATCCGTCAACAGTGACAGCTTTTCCAGCGGTTACCTTTCGGTGTTCCATTTTTGAAATTGTTTTTTTTTATTACATCATCACTAACCTTACTAGGTGAGATTAAATTACTAACGCTAAGGCCAAAACTAAACATGTTTTTTTAAATATTTATGACAGACTGAGTTGTGCCTAAAACGGGAATCGAAAGAATTAACATTTGGAACATGCCTACAATCGGCCCGCCCCTATCACTCACTTAAACAAACTCCAGTAACTTGTACATTGTAACAAAATAGAAGTTTTATTTGTTCGACCGATCAAACACGAAGTAATGGGTTTCCAGCTCCGATGCCAAATACTGGAGCCAAAATATAAACAAATGATTAAATAGCAATTGTGTTCTTTACTAAATATAAATTATAATAAACATAGCAACAGCAGTAAATACTCTTAAACTAAATCAAGCTCATGGCAATGCGGTCTAGTATGCAAAACTAGCGGTCGCGGGTTCGATTCTCGCAATGTAGCTACAGATGCTTGTGTAATGAGTGTATCTGAGTCATTGATAATTATATTTTTTCGAAAAACTCAAATGTTACATGATAATAAATAAGTTTGATTCAATGATGGAATGTTTTTTTATTACTATTTGTAAAACGAGCAAGTCATTGACACAAGTTAAAGAAAGCATTCTAGTCTATGGTCAGTCTTATCTTTGGCCTGGCCAATTAATCGACGATAATTATTGTTTAGCACAAACTATGCTACCGATAGATCGACTAGCAACACTAATTCTAATCCAAACCCTGACCTACATCCAGACAGGCCAATTGTGCCACATTTGGCCACAATTCCCTCCATTATTAATTAGGGCAGACAACAAAGGTCTGTGGTGACATTAAGTACATGATTCCTGTATGTATTCCAGAAAATCATCTGTCTAGATTGGAACCGACAAATGTTGAAAGTCAGCAACTGTTTTATTTTTTAAGGGTAAGATTTTTCGGAATTCGGAAAAAAACTCATATCAGGTTAAAACAGAAAAACATCGTAAAAGTTTGAATGCAAAGACGTCATCAGAATACGCTGGCTTTGACAGCGAGAAAAAACACTTGAGAAATTTCATCTTGTCACGTGACGTCCTCGGTAGCTTAGTGGTCAAAGCACTCGCCCGGTATGCGATGGGACGTGGGTTCGAGTCCCACCTGAGGTCGATGATTTTTTTCAAGTGTTATTTATCTTCAATTAAAGGTATCTAGGTATCGTTTAAAAAAGAGGGTTTAAAACTTAGCTCGCGTCGCGCACACATGTGTGCGCGGGCCATTGATATATCAATCGTTATCTTATTTTCCGAGCATACAGGTTAAATTAAGGCTTTAATGAAGGGAGAAATTAACAATAATTATATTTATGAAGCCAGTCCTAAATATCAACACGGCAAATGTACACAAAATATGATATCAAAAACCAAAAATTCAATTATAAATACCCCAAAACCTCGCAACTCCCGATGAGGTCCCTTCAAATCTGTCCGTCTGGAGTGTCCATAACTGGTAACCCAATTACGTACCAATGGTCCGATGATTGGCCCGCTGGGAACGTCCGCGTCCAATGCCACAATTCTGTTCTCGACTCGGTCACGCTTCTTGCGAATATAAATCTTATAAGGTCGGCTTAAATTTATCAGCGTCTCATGGGACGGACAGGGACAGAATTCCAAAATTATTGTAAATTGGTCGAGGGATAGTACCTAATTAACAATGGAGGAACATGATTAAGATAGTAGGTAAAACATATAGGTTTACCTGTATTTAAAAATATTCAAAATATACAGGTTGCACAAGAGAATAGGAAACCTTAAAACCACGTGATCAGCTGGTCATATACAACAACTTTTTCTATGGAAGCAACATCGAAATCGTGATTTTATTTTCAGATGCTCCATACAAACTTACCTCGATGATAAGTTATGGAGCATCTGAAAATAAAATCCGAAAAAAGAAAAAGATTAACAGTGATAACAAAAGGACTTAACTTTCTTGTATATTTGATACAAATAAACAGCCAATTGCTTTGAATTTAATTTCAAAGTATCCTTGAGCTCACGTTTTAATATCACACCGGGAATACACTCTCTGGAATAATAATCACAATTTAATTAAAATATCTCGCAAATATGTCTTAGCTTAACTTATGTGCTGTTAATAAATTCCTTATGTTGTTTGGTAGATAAAATATTATCATAAGTCAGATTCGAGTCGGACAATGGCCTCATTTTTTTCAAGTATCAAAATTAAGTTTAGTACAATAATTTGTGAGTGAAATAACGCATAACCTGTTAATGTGCTTATGGAATGCGGGAGCGTGGCAGAACAACGGATACGGATTCTCCGATCACTCCCGGAGGCTTTCAAAAGCCTGAAAAGGCTGCTAACCTTCTGGGATGACCTGGGCTGGTTGGAGTGATGAAAAAGATGCAGCACGCACAATGAATCAATCTCGAGGCTAAGTTCGGAAACAGCCCAGCTAAAATAAACTAAAACTTCTTACTAACTTATTAATTATAATTGTCGTAGCTATATAAAATTTTAAGTTTTCTTGTTGAATTTAAAAAAAAAACACTATAGGTACACTACACGGGTATTTATGCAACACTTTTTATTATTTTCCCGAAGTTTGGGCCTATTGCATAGGCCGTGGTCGCGGGAAGACTGGCGATGTACTTACGGCGCGTCTGCCCAAGCGCGATGAAGAATATGGACCTACCCGCATTGCTTAATTATTAGTGGCGGCGGTTGTTACTTGTTGTTTAGGCCTTAACACGCTCGAATGACCTTGACGCGTCGCGCTCATACAATTTCACGCGTACGGATAACCTCTAAAAATCGGATAAACATGTTTTTTTTATGAAATTAATGCCTTTAACGAGAATTTTCAAATAAAACTATCAATTCAAAGCATGTTTATTTCCAAAATCTTGTTTTGTGTGAAAACAGTAATGAAATAGCTTGTGCCGTTTAAGAGAACATTTGCAATTTTTGAAAAAATAGACCCTTTTTTTGGGCATGTTTTAATCCAAGGGACTTAACGGAAAATCAAAATTAATCAATTCAAGATGTTTATTAAATCCTCTTCTAGCATACCGTATTTTAAATTTTTAGATTCAAGTAACAGATATTCTGACAATTAGATTTTCATATTCGAGATTTTAAGCACTTATGGGTGGTGTTAAGGCCTGAACTGTTTATATACTATAATATAATATTACTTTTCCATAGCAATCGTAACTAATCGATCATTACACTTAGTTTGGAGAAGAAAAATTCATCAAAATTATTTTAATCATCTGGTCTTTCATTTCAATTTAATATCTCAAGGTGACTGACAGTTAGAATATATTGAAAACTTGAATATTTGTGTAAAAAAAGTAATCAACGCTTTATGAAAAGTTTTAAATTAAAGTAAGAGTTATCGAATGGCCAGTCTGACACTTTGGATGATACAAAAATGTATTTGCCATCTGCCTTAGCGCCACTGATTGGAAACCTTCTTACTATAAATACCTACTTACTAAACGATAAGTAAACAGTATTATTTTTACGTCTAACTTTTCAGGCAAAAAATAAGGAGAATACCTACTGCTAAAAGGAATTTTGGTTAAGCCTCTGAAAGAAGCGATTAAAATAATTCTAATTATAAATAACTAGCTGTGCCCGCAGCTATATTTGCGAGGAATACATAATGTTTTGTAAAAAAATAACAATATATAAATGAAATAAAGAACAATATATCGAAAAATATCCCACAGGAATATTTAATAAATAAATATTAGACAACATCTCATACATTGCTCTGATCCTAAGATAAGTAGCTAAAGCACTTGTGTTATAGAAATCAGAAGCAACGACGGTACCACAACACCAAGACCCGAGCGGGAATCGAACCCGGAACCTCAGAGATGGCGACGCCAAGTCCGGCATGCTCGCCTCTCGGTTACGGAGGTCGTCACACGAGAGAAAGCTTGGTGGTTTTACTTATAAAACATTGTTTTGGTAACAAATTTAAGTAGGTATCTTTGTACATTTACATCAAATAAACTGTAGTAACATAATTATTAACCCGAATGCTTGAAAATAATTATGAAGTTTAAAAAACTATTACCCGACTACGTAAAAATGTTTAAAAACGTACGACCGCATTTCAAAGATATATTTTGACAATACAATATGTAATGTGCTTGCCAAGACCTTTCTTTTGATACGAAACTCGTGGTGATTATCACAATTGTATTTTTATCGAAGTTAGAATCAGAGGATTAAATTCCGTTATATAAAATTTAGACAAAATGTAAATAGCCTAGGTATTTTACCCGGGCCATTATTACGAATCTATTGACACCCCGTCCAATAAAATCGGTTCAGTAGTTAAGGCGCTACGGTGGAACATACATACATACTTACATAGGTACATAGACTGCCAAATCATTACCCTTCCTTTTGGCTTCGCCGTAGTCGGGTAAAAAAGATAACAATAGACCCGCGCACACATGTGCGCGACTCGAGCGGGACTATTTAAGCAAATTACTTCTAAATTCATCATCTCTAAAGGATATGCTACATAAACGGCAGTCAGTAGAGTATTAATGAGACATTACTATTAATTTTAGCTAATAGCAAACTGTGTTTACTGTTGCTATAATGATGATCCGAAACCCGATACTTTGCGAAGACGCGCCGCTTTCCATTAGATGTTTATAAATGAAGATATGTAGGTGAACAGATTGTAAAGATATTTCAGCTGCTATTTGCTTTTAATAATGGTTTGTTTAGTTTGCATTATTCACTTTCACTTAAGTTTTGGAGACAACCAAGCGTTGATGTAGAATGACTTTGGAAGTAATGTTAAAATCAAACAATAGTCTGGGTCGTTCCCAAATTGTATATTAATCTTTCTGTTTTGTTTTATCCTTTAACAATGTTTCTATGTTTTTAATTTAACGCACCATTAAAGTAAATATAGTGAATCCCTCAATCAACCAACCACGCAACGTGTTGAACTTCAAGTTAAAATTCGCTCGAGATACTTTTAAAGGTAAGTTAATAAGCTACTAATTGACTGCATTATAAACGCATAAATTCGATTTATAGTTGGATCAAGATAAATTAAGAATATACGAATAATCATGTGCAATGCAAACCAAAGCAACTCTCATTTCGTATAGGTTTGTCTTATGTCAAATGGCAAGACAAGGTCTATCGGAACAGCTAGTATTTAAAAGAAATATTAATGAAGTTCCTAATTAAGAGTCGCATCTTTAAAAAATACTTAAAAATGTTCATGCTATTCAATTAAATACATTAAAAGTTGATTATAAATGGTAAAACAAAACTTTTGTTTGCTTTAAAAGTAATACAAATATGATTAAAAACATTTGACGCAATAAAAACATGAAATAACTTAGATTCATTCAAAATTTACACCCGACGCAAGCTACTATAAAACAGAAACCTAATCCATCCTATAACTATAGCAAATCCTGAAAGCATACGTACTTCGAAACTCCGTTCAAAGTTCGTTCACAAACCACATACACTCGCGAACCGCCCAACGTCCGCCTAGCCGCCCAGCGTGCGCTCAGTAAGGCGGGCAGTGGCCGACTGGCTCTGCATTGCAAAATGCAATTGTTGCATGCACTGAAACTGATTGCGTGTTTACTTTGCTGAAACGGTATGATATCTGTGTTTACTACACCATTTTACACATTTTTTTCATTCGTCGCATGTTGATACATGTGTTCATTTGAAATGAGATTGGATGAATGATTTATTATAAATGTGCTAAATTAAATTTTAGGATTTATTAAAAAAAAAACTTATAGTTACAAAAAAAGTATGATTTAATGCTAATACTAAAGATACTTTTTTTATTATTAAAAACACTATGGGAAAAGACACTCAACTAGAGAAATAGGCGCAGAAAAGTGCAATCTTTACTTGACTTTGTAAATAAGTTTGCTTATGACCACCGAGAATTACCAACACTAAGTAAGTAATATACGTGATGACTGATGATAAAAAAGAAGAATTGATGAAATATTTTCTGTATATTATACGTTAAGTGTCAGTATGCGTGTAGCTAACCTAAATACCTAACATACTGTACGTAAGATACAATCGATAGTCTTAATTGAAGGATGATGTTTCAAATAATTATTAATACCTACATAATTGCAACCTTCCAAACTTTTCACTAATTCTCTAACCACATTATCGTTGTCAGTATTCGATGTAGTACACCAATATCACTGTATTCTCAATTCTAACATTGCTTAGCCAAAACGCCCTCGCAACAATTTCATTAATGTACCAGAAGATAAAGTGCAGGCACAATTCCCCGCTCAAAGCAATCCGGTCGTCGAAATGTTCGGAACAAGCTCAGATATTTCAATTCCAGCTCCATTGGAGCACATGCGGTACCCTAAAAACTACAAATCGGCCAGCAACCATTGTTGGGGGTTCACAAAAGAACAACAAAGCATTCAAGGCTACTTCACATAGGACATAGTCCAGAGGTAACCAGCCAGCTACTTACTTACTTTTCTCCTCCATGTATGTAGTGAAACATTATAGAAAGGCTTTGATTATAAACATGTCTAGACAGACTGTGGTGCTGCAATTGTCACCAAAAGAACAGGCCAGATTTGAGTGAGTAACAACTATGAATACTATGGTAACAATTATAGTTTGCTACGGTAACAAGCGCGCCACTGATCGGGCGAAACAAACTTTGGCGCCAACGGTTGGCTTATATATTTTTTGACATTTATGACACTCGAACAGGGAATCTAGACATGTATATAATCAAAGTAGATAGGCTAGCTGTTGCCCGCGTGGAGACACCCTAATCCGCTAGCGGTACGAAATATACTTTATAACTTATTCTCACACCTACTGAATATACACACAAAATTTCATAGGAATCGGTCAAGCCGTTTCGAAAGTATTTTGTTACAATCCCCGTGACAACAGACAAAGGAACTACAGTTGACATTTACAGAAAAATATACAAATTAAGCGGTCTTATTGGTAAAAGGGATTATTATTTCAAAGATCAAATAAAAATTGACAAGTAATGCTGAAAGCATTTTAATCTGTTAATCATGCTGCGAGACAGAAATTTATTAGGAAATGCAAAGAAATCGTGATTTACAAATTGCATCTATGATTCTTTGGAAAACTTGTTCTCTTGGGTACAACCATCTTTTAAATATCCGCGTTCTACTAAAATCTTCATAAAAGCATTGATATTCAGATATATTTTGTAAACAGGAATTATATGTTTGTATATCATAGTAGATATAACGTAGCACTTTCAGTTGACAAACTATCTAATAACCATTCAATCTGTTAATTTGTGGCTGAGAATGTGTTTAGTTGGTCATAACAAAAAGCTGCTGCTTTCGACATATTTAAAACCGGACAAGTGCGAGTCGGACTAGCGCACGAAGGGTTCCGTACCATTATCTATAAAATGATTTGTTGTATTGGAGCCCCCTTAAATATTTATTGTACTCTGTTTTTTAGTTATTATAGTTATTAGTTGTTATAACGGCAACAGAAATACATCATCTGTGAAAATTTCAACTCTCTCACTATCACGGTTCAATAGATACAGCCTCGTGACAGACAGACAGACGGACAGCGGAGACTTAGTAATAGGGTCCCGTTTTATCCTTTGGGTACGGAAACCTAAAAAAGCTAAGTTCTGAAACCATCTAATAATTTTTCATTACACAAAAATCTTTTGGCTGTTTTTAGACAATCTATGTCATAGGTGGAGGGTCGCCCGCGGAGTTCCATTAGCGCCCTGTCACTGAAGCGAGGAAGAAGAAAGAAAGAAATGGCGCGAATGTTCAGCCGATACATATCGCTGTACCACGCCTTTGGACTGATGACCTAGTTTTTTTGGTTATGGTTTGCTAGATGTAGACAAGATAGATACTCTTTATTGCACACCAAACATAAAAGTTACAGTTAATATTAACAGAAGAACTTAGGATGTCTATCTTTCCAGGAATCTTATCTTTCTTATCTTTCCTTGCTTTAGAACGAATTAAATAATAGGAAATTACTGCTGCGGTTTGTAATGCATGCGTTTTCGGCAGCGTCAGGCCAACGACGACCGTCTGGTGTAGTGGTTCGCGCTCCGGACTACAATGCCTGGCGGTTGCGGGTTCGAATCCCGCGAGGGGCAAATGTTAGTGTGATGAGCACGAGCATTTGCACCTAAGTCATGGATGTTTATAAGCGTATTTAAGTATGTTTATCCATTATCTAGTCGCCATAGCACAAGCTTTGCTTAGTTTGGGGCTAGATAATTGGTGTGATTGTGGAAAAAAAAAACATAGTGCGATCAGCATTGCACCCCTTGATGGACGATGGTGTAAAGGCCGATCAACTCTTCAACAACTTCTACCGTCTTCAACTTTATCTACCGTTTATTGTAGTCATTCGTGATCGACTACAAAAGCCTGGCAGTTGCGGGTTTAATTCTCTCGAGGGGCAAATGTTTGAGCATTTTCTACCTATGTCATGGATGTTTATAAACGGACCTATGTATGTTTATCCGTTATCTAGTCGACATACAGTTCAAGTTTTGCTTAGTTTGGATCTAGGCAACTGGTGTGATTGTGAAAATAATTTATTTTTATTTTTAAATAGCGTGCAAAGCAGGGGGCTGCAATGATTACCAGCTTTAAGGCCGAGAGCGCAGCTAAGGGCATATAGGTATAGCGATGCCAGAAACGCAGTCATTGTGTTACATAAATGCTTGTATCCTGCTTAGCTCACCTAAAAAACGCGTGGAATTTATATAAAGTTAGCTTATTTTACTATAAGGTAATTTCATTTCATTTCATTTATCAATGACGAATTATTTTAATGAATAAACAAACAAACTTTATATTTCTAATGATAGTAGGATTTATATTGCAGCATCAATTAAATTAATTCGTTATCATTTTCTTATTTTGTATCACTTGCAAGATAACAAAACAAAAGATCATGAAATATTATATCTAATTGGGCGATGCGGCGTTTGAAAACAAACGACAATTTAATAACAATTTTCGCACTCCGACAACCATACCAAATTGACACGAAACAAAACTGTCTAATATAAAATCTCGGCTCGAATTTTGCAAAAATCGATGCTTTCTTCGCAAAGCTAAGATATTAAATTCTTGGTTGACGTCGCTTTCATATCTGCGTAGCACTGGCTCTCGTATAGCACGGATGAAACGTCGGTATGCGAAACTTTGGCAGGCCTACATAAAACTTACCTTAAGTTGTTCAGGTGGTGTTGCTGTCGATAGTCACATCTTTTGGCGACAATTTATTAACAGTAATAAAAACTATGTGTCACCAAGGTAACATGAAGATTATAATTAAAGCAATAATTTTACTTACAAACTTACTAGTAGGTAGGTACTATCACAAATTACGTATAGCGACGCGGCGTCTCTATATTTTGTGGTACTATCTATCTATACGAGCTGAATAAATACAATTTCTATTTAATTTACACAACTGGTGCTATTGTTAATGTAAGTAATGTACAGTATTTTACGCTGGCTGAATGATTGATTTTATTACTTAAATACAACAATTTTGTATGTGTATAACAACAATATTATTTAAAAAAAAAAGATTTTCGGTCATTTCTAAAAAAAAAAATTTTTTCGAACTTTATTGGTACCATTGTGTTTTTTTTAGTTTTTTTATTTATATTAAATAAAATTTGTTGTATTGGAGCAGTAATATAAATAATTATATCCAAATTAAATAATAAATATGACCAACCATCTATTGCGTCCCACTACAGCAGCAGGGCAAAGGTATGGAAAATGGTACATAGTAGTTTAGACACTAATGGCCTTACTACAAAAAGATAGACTAGCGTTAAACACTTGTCTAAAATTAATCAACCAATTTGAAATGTTGACACATCTGACATTCGAGACATATTACTAACAAACATTTCAAATTGGGTGACTTATCTGTCAAACAAAAACAAAAAAAAACACTAGTCTATCTTTTTGTAGTAAGGCCGTTAATAATTTCTGCTTAAAAATTATTATACATAGTATGTACATGTTAAGAGTAGCAACCTAGTTTTTTAACGTTTTAATTACTTAAACACAATTTTTTTTTTGCTTTTCGAATGATTTTTATTTTAATAACTTATAAAAAACAACAATTTCATTTCTATAACTAAACTTACCTAAAATAAAAAATAAACTACTCAAAAATAAACGCGTGTCCATGAGGCAAGGAGGCGAGAATGCTTGCAGCGTTTTCTCGCTGAATAGCTATACTTAGCCTTTGAGCGAGGAACGAGCCAGCATTTTTATCACAATAGCTGTAACCTGTTTTGTACACCTTCAAATAAAATAAATAAATATGTGCCATGTTAACTAGCAGTTATTTTGTTAACGGAAAAAATGTATATTCTTTTACAAGTTTGAAATTCAGTGCGCATAACTTTAGCAGACCCACATAAAATAAACGTAAAATCTGGAAGGTGCTCACCGTAAATTGTTATAGGTCTAGCTAGATGATTTGATTGCTTCGACCTAGGTGAACTAGATAGCTTGAATCTTTCTGATTTTATATACCTATGTTTGTTTTATAAATAAATAAATAAATATTGGACAACATCACATACATTGCTCTGATCCTTAGGTAAGTAGAAGCACTTGTGTTATAAAAATTAGAAACAACGACGGTACCACAACACCCAGACCCGAGCCAATATAGAAAAGTTCGTTTTTCTACATTGACCCGACCGGGGATCGAACCCGGAACCTCAGAGATGGCGGCGCCATTTAAAGTCCGGCGTACTCGCCTCTCGGCTACGGAGGTCGTCATAAGTATAAGGTTGACTGTATCGTGGTTTAGTGGTCGTCCTACTTTTATTCTCTTGTGCTTTATTAGATGTGCAATAAAGAGTACATTTGATAAGTACTATTAAACTTCGAATAAATATTATGATTTTTATAACATACTATAAAAACCGGCCAAGTGCGAGTCGGACTCGCGCACGAAGGATTCCGTAGCATTTTCTATAAAACGTAAAAAAAATCACGTTTGTTGTATGGTAGCCCCCTTAAATATTTATTGTATACTATTTTTTGGTACTTGTTGTTATAGCGGCAATAGAAATACATCATCTGTAATATTTTCAACTCTCTAGCTATAAAGGTTCATGAGATACAGCCTGGTGACAGACGGACAGACAGACGGACAGTGGAGCCTTAGTAATAGGGTCCTGTTTTACCCTTTGGGTAAGGAATCCTAAAAAAGAATCGAATTTGGTTCATATCGCTTAAACTTAAGAGACAAGATTGATTTTTCATTAAATAATATATGTAATCCAAAAACGATAACTTCGTTTTGCTAAGAGTGTCGCATAAAGGCTTGTATTAATAAGCCAGGTCGATAAAATAATATTTAGGGTTCCGTTCCTCTGAAAGTAAAAAATAACCTTTA
Source organism: Anania fuscalis (assembly GCA_950371115.1). NCBI lineage: Eukaryota > Metazoa > Arthropoda > Insecta > Lepidoptera > Crambidae > Anania > Anania fuscalis. The sequence goes on from OX493325.1 coordinate 22,213,121, forward strand.
TGGGATCACTTCGTTGTCCGTCTGTCCGTCGGACAAACTCGGGATGAACTGTTAACACCTTCGACACTCAATTCCTGTTATGGAGAAACTGAACATATCTTTGTACGGAACCCTTGGTGCGCTAATCTGACTCGCACTTGGCCGATATTTTTATCCACCCTCAAAGGCAGAGGAGTAGGGAATGATTAGCTGAAATTTCACGCGAGCCAAGCCGTGGGCACTTAACACGTTGAACTGACAACAGAAAGGTTCTGAAATTGAGGCAATGTCCGCCAAAAGCAACGTCAGAAGTTCACCCATAATGTGGACAGACGACCTGGTAAAAAGTTGCAAGAAGTCGCTAGATGCAGGCTGCTTCCAACTGGCCAATTTGGAAGACACTGAGATAGGCCGATATTCAGCAGTAGACGTCATATGGCTGAAATGATGATGAAACCCGCGATCATAGATAGCTTAAACATTAGTAAATACAAAAAAAAAAACTCTTAATTAACTACGTATGCTTGTGTACCACGTCCACAATAACTCAAGTCAAAAATACACCCAAGAGCCAACCCAAGCAAATCTGATTACCTTTTACTACTAGCACTAAAACGCACTAAAATAATTCACTGAAGCAAACGGTCTGTTAGCACAGACGAAATAAATCTTCCCATAAATTATTGAGCACATATTCTATGTTAAAAAGAAGAGTACGATGTGTTTTCTCAGTATAGCTCCCGGTTTGTGGCTAATCTAGCGACTGTCATGCGACAGACGAGACTCATCTGTCTCTTTCTAACTATAGCGCGAACCGTATTGTCTTTGTCGCTCTGTTGTCTACTTGTCTCTAGAGACTCCTGAGTCGCTTTGGGCGTTCACGCTTGTATAATTATGTTCTTCCTGAAATTAGTCATCCCATTTGTTTACGACTTCAAAGGCTACTATTTTAGCTCCATTAAAAATAAATATTTTTTTATCCAAACAAATTGTTGTAGGTTTTGATTGTAATAGATCTTTTTTACTTCACTTTGCGTGATCAAGAAGTTAATAGAACACTTTTTGAGATTTTTATGTTTTGATAGACAAAATGACGACCTCCGTAGCCGAGAGGCGAGCACGCCGGACTTTAAATGGCGCCGCCATCTCTGAGGTTCCGGGTTCGATCCCCGGTCGGGTCAATGTAGAAAACGAACTTTTCTATATTGGCTCGGGTCTGGGTGTTGTGGTACCGTCGTTGTTTCTGATTTCTATAACACAAGTGCTTTGGCTACCTTAGGATCAGAGCAATGTATGTGATGTTGTCCAATATTTAATATTTATTTATTTAATCATTGTTATTATTATTATAGTGATATTAGTACTTAGAGTTACATGTATTTAAACCAAATTTAAATACATGTAACTCTAAATTTACCGAGCCGAACCGCGGGCTGTGCGTCGGTAGTTCCTCATAAATACAAAGTGACTGTCAAAGTTAGTGCGTGTTACCCTCAGCAGTAAATATTAAAGCACTGCGCAGTGTGCGACCACTAAATTACTCTGTAATACGTCACTTACTGTGTTATGAAATCGTGAACAAAACAAAAAAGGTCGTTTCTTACCACTTCAGCAAGTTTATTCATAAAAAGCTGCAAATCAACTAATTAGGTATAACTTTGTTAATTTATAAGTTAAGTATTAAGCAATAATAAGCGGAACTTAAATGTTGCTTAGTTATACAATTCCCTTTTAGGTTAAAATGGTAGCGATCTGGCTGTTTGTGCGTTATGCTTGTCAAAAGTCAAATTTAAAAAAAAAAAATTGACACTTTTGTGTCTAAAGAATCCATAGATATTAAGCGTAACGAATCCTTAATCTATGACAGAATCACAAGTAAATTGTTAGATAGACACCATTTTGTTTATTAACTCTTAAAAAAGAGGCAAATTGGACATTTAGGAGCAGCTAAATCTGTTGATTGATATGTACCTTTATATAGTGTCTATGGATACAACATTTATATATGCAATATTTAAATTATTTGTTACAGTTAATACACGTTTTATGAATATGGCTTTAGAAGTCCGTGTACAATACGCAATTTAATATTAGCACCTAACTGACTGACCATGAAACTTTAAATCAGTATTATGCAATCTTTATTACTTGATTCTCGAAACACTAGGTTAACCCACCATTTGGTTTGACTGGGCACCGAAGCTCGGGAGCTCAGCATTTATTATCGAATAAGATCACTTAAGACAATCACACTAAGCGTTATTGCACCCGGAATAGGATTAGACTGTCACATCCCGACTCTGGCTAAAAATGTGCAGCAGCGAGCGTGTTAAGTAACTCGAATAAGTGTATAAAGGGAGCCAAGTTCTGCGGAACGTGGATGAACTAAACAAATGCGAGGAGCTTTCACTTTTTATAATTTTATTGTTTGTTTACTAAATGTAATTAATTTTGACTAATGTATGCCGTTTTAGAGCTATAGTGACGAAATAAAGACCATAAACAGTTTTTTCAATTCATGCATAAGTATTTTTTTTTTTTATTAAACAGGGTTATTACTTCTTACAACAGTTGCCAAATTTAAAAAAAGGTAAAATTATAAACAATGCAAACAACTTTACTAATGGTCAATATGGTCCCGTGTTTTTTTTTTCTCATACAAGTTAGATTTTTAATCTATTTTCATCTGCTCGCTTTAGTCTTAAAGTGAATCAGAGATTTCATGTCCGTGAACGATGTTTTTGTGTGCGTCGCTCTAGCACGCGTTGTTTGAATATTTAATCAAATAAAAACAAATCTTTAATATTTCAAGAAAAAACTTAATAAAGGCGTGGGGAATCTTCTTTTAAGTTTGTAATAACCTGTAAGTATTAGGAGAATTCTGCTCTTAACGTTACAATACAACGATAAAGTTAGGTAATATAATAACAATAAGTTCTGCATTAGTTCTGAATAAGCTATAATTGTGCCGTGTGGGGACGGCCGTAAAGAATACACTTCCCCACCGCCAACAGGAGGCGTGTCGTAAGAGGCGACTAAATCCTGTAGCACGAGACGGGAAGCAGCGTCTGCGAGCGAAATAATAAAAAAACTGCGCTCGCTAACCCGCCTGCCAAGCGTGGCGAGTATGGCTAAAACGCCCCGATGACAGAAGTCACTGGGGGAACGGCTGAAATGAAGCTATATTTTATTTATCTGAACGGTAAACACGATTTTTGACACATTTTTGTCACTTTTATCCTCTACATAACTTTTATCTTTTGCATAACTTTATCCGTACATTTAAAACAGGCCCTAAGATGGCCCTTTGTGCATTAGTTAGTACTCATTTTTGAAGAACGTTAATGTTTATAACTCTGAATTTGTGTGTGTATACCAATATCACTATTACTTTACCTACCACATAGCAAAAATGCCGCCTCCTCACCTTCGCGCATGCATGTTTTAACTCCAAACCCTAATACTGCGTGTGATTAATCGTTCGCCATAAGACGGGGGTCGACTCGACCGGGCGACAGTTTTACTGCGAACTCTTTTGTTTGCTTCCTACTTATCCCTCCAGTTTCGGATTGGTCTATTGTACCACACAACAACTAAATCAATAATTAATTTACCACTAAAGATGTTATTAAGGCCCAGTTATGTTAATAACTTCCTTTATCTATTCTGATATTTTGACGGCCTCCGTAGCAAAGAGGCGAGTTTACGCCAAACTTGGCGTCGGCATCTCTTAGTCCTGGGTTCGGTTCCCGGTCGGGTCAATGTGGAAAACGAACTTTTCTATATTATCTCGGGTCTGGGTGTTGTGGTACGGGTTTGGGTTTAGTAAGAAAACATTTTTTTCAAAAATTATGAAATCTAATTTCTGACTTCACCATACTGTACTCGTATATGTTAATATGAGCTAGTTTCAGCTTGATATACCATCTGCCTTGCCCTGTATACTAAAACATGCCTGACTTCTGTATGTTACTGAAAACGAGTATACCTAATAATTACACTCTCACGGGATTTTATGCAACTACCTACATACCTAAAACAATTTGTTTTTTGTCCCGACGTTTCGGCTCGATTACACGGGCCGTGGTCGCGGGTTGACTATGTTTATGTTTTAAAATGCAACAAGATAGTTTGAAACGAGTATACCTGTCAAACTATTGTTAGACACCAAATCTTCATGGATTCAGTCAAACAAATCTTGATTACCCAGGGGTCTCATCTATCTATACCAAATCAGCCGTGACAGGGTTAAAATTATGGCTGTTTAATTTAGTTAATTACTCGCCCTTACGAGCGAGTGCATTGAAGGACTAATAGAGATGTTGACACAAGAATGGGGTAGTTAATGTTTAGTTTTTAAGAATAGCCATCTAAAAGTTTGTGAAATAGTCACATTTATAGATCAATCAGACAATAGAACGAAATATAATATTCAATTCAAGACAATTATAATACTCTAGTCTAGAGCAGTGTTTCTTAACCTTTTTCAATGGCGGACCCCTTACGCCAAATACCTACCAATCCGCGGATCTATTAAACCGTTTAGCTGCACAAATAAGCTCTTCTACTATTCCTTTTTCTTTCAGCGGACCTCCTGAGATAGGTCAGCGGACCCCTGGGGGTCCGGGGACCACAGGTTGGGGAACACTGGTCTAGAGGATGGTCTTGAAGTAAGGTTGACTCTTGTGTTACCAGGTACTAGACAATTTATCTTTGACAGGGGAGTTTGCCAGTAGTCCCAGACTTGATTCAATTTAGAAAAGATCGTTTTCTTAACTGACTCGAACCGGTAATCGAAGTATCAAGTCGTCAAGTAGTTTCATGATTGGCTCACGAAAGCGGAATAACGTTACAAAACAAAATAGCAAGTGCGTAAAAAAAAAATCTCATTTTTAACACATTTTTTTCCGTTTTAAAACCAATGAGCCAAATTGGTTTGATTTTGATAGATTTTACACAAAATCTCCTTCATTTTTGCATTAGTATAAGAAGAAAAAAGGAATTCCAGATTAGGTTGATATCAAAATATGGGTGGGTTATACTGGAGGCATTAAACCTTCTAAATTAAAATTTTATTTTAAATATTCTATTTCCATATGACCTGTTTTCATAAAACCCAAAGACGACTCAGGATTTTTACTTTATTCCTATTACAACCTCGAATACAACGTTAATTTCACAGTGACCGAATATAACACGAAATCCTTAACAAGAATATTGGACAGAGGGAAAAAATTAAAATGCCCTAGCAGACTGAAGACGCGATTTTTATTAACGCAAAAAATGCCGAAAAGCGCTCAGCGGAAGCCTGTGGCCCTGTGGGAGGCTTTTATAAGGCGAACGATAAATCAAGGCGGGAAAATATTTAAAAGCTCGCCGCACCAAGATTTCTTGGTCGTGTCTGCTTTTTACCGTTCGATTTTCCCGATATGAAATATTGTGAGGATAAATGAGTTATTAGCAGTCGTAAGAGCGGAGGCGTTACACTGCTTGCATATCGAATGAAAAAAAAAAACCAAAAAAGCAGTCTTACTACACCAACTTGACCCAAAAAGACGTGGTAGCAATGTATTTAATTTTGACAGTTTCACGATGGGATATTGATATCAGACTGCATAGATTCAACAATTTTTTATAGTGGCTAGTTGGGGCATGACAGCAATATAGAAAATGACAAAAAAAGGAGGAAAGCACAGCTAAGCAATATCTGCTACATGTGCTGCCAAAATAAGTAGATAGGGCCAGCGTCATATTTATAAGAAACTTTTTTATTTGTTAATTAGTGTCGTGTGGTGCCGGCACGTTAAAAGAATTGCACCACCCCTTCTCTTCCTATGGGTGCCGTAAGAGGCGACTACAGGAGAACCGCCACAAGAAGACGGGCAGCAGCGTCTCCTCTCCACCATTGGCCAAACTGCGATCGCCAACCCGCCTGCCAAGCGTGGCGATTATGGCAAAATCCTCCTTTTGGAGAGGCCTGTGTCCAGCAGTGGGCTGATATAGGCTGGTGATGTGTGATGTGTGTGATTTATTTATTGTATTCTGTATTTTCTGGAGGCCTCACCCATTCCAAGAACCAGACAATTGATTGAAGTATCCATATCTAAATATTTATAAAAGTTCTAGCTATACAAATATGTGGTGCCTTTTATTTCATAAGTTTCACTTTTATGAAAACATAGGATCAATTCACAATACTAGTAGTCGTCCCAAGTGGAACAAACCAAATTTAGTGGATGGCCACTGTGGAATGAACAAGGTTCGTTTCCCGGCTGAAATACATCCTCCGGCCATTTTATATTGTGTAAATCGCAAGAAATATATGAGGGGAGAATAACATACCTTTTTGCTGTACACACATTTTTACGAACTTATACTGAGTCCTATGGTTCCTGCAATTTTAGGGCGTCATGGAAAATAAGTCATGGGTCCAAAGCCTACACAATTGTATACTTTTGTTCGTAATAACACTTAATATGTGTTTTGTTGCGGTAATATTATGGTTGTGGTCATCACACAAACGTTTGCTAGGTAATCAATTTTTACATGTATGAAAGGGCAACGTTTGAGAACGGTTTGCGTGTTTGCAATTGTCAGGACAGGGATTGTATAGAAGAAACATTTGAAATAATATCACGGAAAACTTTCAAACATGAGAAAAACTGTATGTAAGTATATTTTTCTATGGAAATTTTGCTATTACGTGGGCACAAATGCGTTTGCTAGCTGATTGTCTTAGGATCGCTAGTGATATAATAGTAATGTATTTAATCTACCCCAAACAGCGTAGTGTTAATTAATAATTAAAATCTCTCAAAAGTTCTCTTAATTATAATTTCTCGAAAACTTTGGAAACTGGGCGTAATTACCAGTTTTAGGTGGAAAACAGTTTTCCGAAGTGAACTCCAAGTTTATTTACAAATGGCAACTTGCTTACCACAAACGTAAATGTTGGGAAACTATCCATTGAAATTATTTTGTACAGGTTTGGAGTTATGGGAATTCGAGTTAAGTGCACTTAATTATTTTAAACAGTTATTTTAGGACTTTTTAATTACTTTATACAAATAATAAAAAAACACGTTTAGGATATTAATAACATTTCTAAATAATTATAAAACACAATTTATAAAACTTTAGATATGAAATTACATGCTATTATTTGTTTTTGATTTAAAATAGTTAAATGTCTAGACATTTGTCTATTTTAAAGCAAAAACAAGTAAAAAAACATGATTTCGATGTTGCTTCCATAGGAAAATTTGATTTATATCTCCAGCTGATCACGTGATTTTAAGGAATGCCCTATTATTTTGTACACCCTGTATTATGGCGCCACAACGTATAACACATACTTTAACAGTCCTATTTTTATTTCTACTTAAAACTGGTATCAAATAGAAACAAAATAAGTTAATTCTCATATAAATGCAATACAACTATAGTGATGTGAAAACTCGATTCCGATTCGCTCCTTTGATTCGATTCCATTGCGGGCTTTACTGGCACGTTTTCGGTTTTTAATTAATAATAGAGACAGTTCGCGTTTGTTAGTGACAGTGCCCGCAAAAATTCCCATTCCCGTTAGGGTTGGGAAAAGACGGAATTTATTTGATTTAAGTTTTATTTTACTCCTCTCGCTCGGTTCGCGCACACATGGTCTTGGGCTATTGCTATTCAATGGTAAACTTTTTTCCGAGCATGGAACTTCTTAATTTTTTATTTAACCATTGAAAAAAAATCATCCTAATAACAGCTATCCCACTCATATTAAAAATGCGAAAGTTTGTGAGGATGTTTGGATGTTTGTGACTCAATCAAGCAGGTTTATATAAAATTTTACACACATGTAGAATACTGCCCCCTAACCATGAACTCTAAAAACAATCACAAATCTGTCAAAATCTGTCAATTTCCTACCATGAAGTCGAAAAAACAATCACATTTATTGGATTTTGACAACAAACAATTTTGCCTATCATTCACTCATTTCAGTACAAATGACGTTTATTATGACACTAATGACAGCTAGAAATTGATTTCATATGTCAAAATAATTTGTATGAAAAATTTAATTTTTATTGTTTTCTTAATTTCTAAATGAATGCTGTAAAAATAGTAGCAAGATACAAAAATAGGATTAATTATATGTATATATTTTCATAAAACATTATAATACTTCGCTTGACTCTCCGGAAATCGTAAAAGCAATTATGCTATTTAGCAATTTTGATTTTTCTTTTTTTTTATTCGTACCATGAACTGCTTTAAATGTGTTTGTTTAGTGATGTGAAAGAATGAACGACTTGTCTATATCTTGGTCGTCAGAAGAAAAGGAACGCAATATCCAAAACTACTGTCAACAGATAACTTTGTCTCTTTCTATGGTTGTATCTGCCTAGTCTATGCCTAATGTCATATCCATGAAAAACACGGAGCAGCTGTCCGAAAACAAAATTAAATAAAAAACGAATAGAGAAATATACTCTGAAATGAAAAATTTTAGGCAAGAGGTCATGCAATTATGTTAAGGTTTTATGGTTTTAAAAACTGAGATTGTATGCCAAGTGCTAGAAATTTTTGTATGGCGCAAAATTGAATCCGAACAATGAGCTAATTGAGCTATAAATTTTGACCAACGTTGAGACCTTGTTTCGGAATAGACTAAAAAGTCAACTTCTAATCTATATTTGTGACAGCTTTCAAATTATGACAATACCAAAATTTTGAATCGAAATCAATAACCGTTACATAAATTTATTAAATTACCGGCTTTTTGGAAACCATAGAACTTAGTAGTAATACGTAGTGATTACTCCTCGGTAATACCATAAATATAAGGTACGTTTCACTGTGCAAAATCAGATAGGTACGCATTTTACGAGTAGTACCTATCGTGTGTTTAATTTCTCTAGAGAAAGTGATTATTTAATGTATATTTTATGCGATTTAAGGGAAGAACAGCGTGAGCAAAAAAGAAACGCTTCAATGTTAAGTTATCATTGCAAGGTAGGCAAAAAATTCTTAAATCCATAACGTTTGGATGTTTGTCTTAAAACTGTATAAATTTTATTTTATTTCTAATAGAAAATCATTTATTTGGAACAAGACATAAAGAAGTTGTTTAAACATAGTCAAGTATTGAAATGATATACCTATCCGCTCTCGATGAAATTCGGTGCATAGATAAATCATGACCTTCCTGGCATCACCAATCACCATCATCATTATCACCGTTCGCGTGCCATGTTCCAAGTCTTTTTTCACTAGTTTCTAGTTTGTTTTCTCTTCCATGCATTCTGCATTTACTCATCATTGAGACATAACATCCCTTAGCATTCCTACCTATATTATATTTTTAAACTTTATATTGTACAAACTGATGTAATCTGGTCGGCAGTAAGTCCCAGCGGCTGTCCCAGACAGACGCGGCCTGTTGTGTAGTATGAAAGTCTCAGTACTATTCAAATCCACGCGACTTGCGCGGCCGGAGCGCGGCTAGCCGCGGCCGCAAGCTTCGCCCGCTTCTGCTCAGCCGCCGGTATGTGCGCTCGCGCGGGGTGCGGCCAGTTGCAATTTTTACAACTAGCCGCAGCGGCCAATTTAAAATATAGGTACGTTGGTCGTTCGGTATTTCATTATGAAACACACTCGCATAGTAAGATATAAAGAAATGACTCTCCAGACCGCGGCTGAGACCGCCATTTCCTGCCTACTCGTCATCGCGGATGGACGTCTAAACTAAGTCATTTAGAAGACAAAATTCTCCTTTTGTTGGGCGGAGCTTGCGGCCGCGGCTACGTGAATTTGAATAGTAAATAAGACCTTCATACTACACAACAGGCCGCAGCCGTGGCCGCTACCTCAGGCCGCGTCTGTCTGGGACAGGCTTTATCCCCTATCCCCTAAGAGGAAGTAAATTAATATCTTTATTATCTTAGGACCTTATTGATTATTAACTTTATTTTACTTATATATATAATGACGATTTTTTATTTTGGGTTTAAGGTAACCGGGTACGTGTTTTGTTACAAACCGAAGAGTACGGATCCACAGGCAATCGCTTGACATTTTGTAAATAATTTTCTAAGAACAAATTCATTCAAATATAAAAGATTGGAAGGGTCAATAAGGTAACACTGCCGTGGATAAAAGGGCATAGTAATTCCTTAGGCAACGATGCCGCAAATGTACTGGCGAGAAGGGGCTCGGACATGGTCATGGAGGGGCCACCTTCGATCCTGCCCTTACCATATTCCCAACTGCGCGCCTGGATTAGACACAGTGCTTTATCCCAACATAACGAACGATGGACTCTGAGTACAGCATGCAGACAATCGAAACTGACCCCCTCAGGGGTCACACCCAAATTGACTAGGCGTATACTCAACCTTGATAAATAAAATCTGCGCATAATCGTGGGGACAGTGACCGGTCACTGTCTCCTAAACACACATATTTACACCATAGGCAACACAGACAGCCCTCTCTGCAGGGCTTGTCTAACTACAGATGAAACCGCCACCCACGTAGTCTTGGAATGCGAGGCGGTAGCATCACATAGCAATGAAATCCTTTAAAACCGAAGGTCGCTTCGCGAAGTCTGTGAAAAACCCAGGAAACTTCTGCGCTTCTGGGCGGAGCTAGGCTAGTTGCAACCGAAACCATCACATCCCCCACGTATAAAGGACCGACTTTGAGTTTAAGTGCGGAAAAGGGAGTCCAATCTCATACTCTCATACTCATATGGGAAATAACATATCCTATTACAATAATCCCTATCTGACTTTTATTTCAATAAACCTAAACTAAACTAGGTCAAGATATTTCATTATTTTATTAATTTTACTTACTTTTGTTGGCTTTGGTAAAAGTGGCATCACTATCTGTCTTGCTTACTCATGGCAAACATGTCCACTATCCTTCTCTCTCATTATTTTGCCATAAAATTAAAAACCTACCAAGAGCTTGTGCGAATAAAAAACCGGCCAAGTGCGAGTCAGACTCGCGCACGAAGGGTTCCGTACCATTTTCTATAAAAACGGCAAAAAATCACGTTTGTTGTATGGGAGTCCCCTTAAATATTTATGGTATCCTGTATTTTTTGTTATAGCGGCAACAGAAATACATCATCTGTGAAAATTTCAAGTCTCTAGCTATCACGGTTCATGAGATACAGCCTGATGACAGCCTGGTGACAGACAGACGGAGAGACAGACAGATGGTCAGCGGAGCCTTAGTAATAGGGTCCCGTTTTACCCTTTGGGTACGGAACCCTAAAAACATTTTAACTGAGTAAAATGGGTTAGCAAAAATCGGGTTACTTGAGGTTTTTATTTTTGAGAGGAGGAGTCAAGGCACTCTAGTACATTTTTTTTAAGCAATAAGCTCGGGTCGCTCACTATGTTCGGTCGCTATGCTCAAACATTTTTGAGCATACAGGTTAAAGGAGGGCCTTCCAAAGTCGACAAATTTTGAATTCATAGTTTAACAAATAGTCTTAATTCTCGGAAACTTGGGGCAATTGTGTCATTATTTTTGACTGTGATTCTAGAAATGTTATTTAGGGTTACGGTTCCAAAGTTTAAATGAACAAAAATAATAAAAATTTACCACAATAACCGAAAAATGGTTACAGTTTGACCAAATTTCTAGGTTTTTCTTAAATGCCCATAATTTTCAAACTGCATGGGAAAGATTTTTTTCTGATTTTTCTCATGATGGTAACAATCAATCCTGTCACCCCGTTTCGGCTTGACGTTGAGTTCTGGAATATCCTGTATTAAACGTAAACGTTTTCTTGTAGGTATACGAAAACCAAAACAATGAAACCCTGTTTTAACCTTTAATAAATGACAACATTTAAGTTTGAGTATTATAGGCCTAGACTAGCATACACTAGCTAGAGGGACAAAAGTCCGCGCGCCGCGCGCGAGCTTCGTGTTCACGGCGCATTCGCCAGATCTGGACCATATTGTAGTCTGGTCGCAGCCTTTAACGTTACAACGGAGTATGGTTTGCCACAGTGTACTTGAGTACGTTCTTTACAAGAATTAACTGCACTATATTATAGAAAAATACGGAAAATCAATGAATACTTATTTTATTCCGGCTTTTAGGGTTCCGTAGTCCTGACAAGAAACCCTTATAGTTTCGCCATGTCGGTCTGTGTGTCTGTCTGTCCGTCCTAAATTTTGCTGTTGACTCTAGAGAGGTGTAATATTGTGAAGATTTGTAAATCAATCACGCTGACAAAATGATAGCATAAAATTTTGCAAAATATAGTTTTAGGGTAGCTCCGATACTAGAGGAACTCCGTAACCGAGAGGCGAGCACGCCCGACAATATATGGTGCCGCCATCTCAGAGGTTCCAAGTTCGATTCCCGGTCGGGTCATGTAGAAAAAGAACTTTCTATACTGTCTCGGGTCTGGGTGTTGTGGTACCGTCGTTGTTTCTGATTTCTATAACACAAGTGCTTAATCTACTTACCTTAGGATCTGTCCCTCTAGCATGAGCAACAAAACATGATTTGATATAGCAATTTATCGCATATCTTTGTCAAAATATGAACTTTTATCGAAAAAGCGAGCATAACCGTGACGTCGCCGGCAAGGACATGCTCACTGTTTCAATAAAAGATCAAGTTGGAGGTTACGTTATCCATATATCATATCATATCATATTGTATCGTGTTTTGTTGCTCGTGCTAGAGGGTCAGAGCAAAAATCATGGTTATAGTGCTTTCCATGAATTTTTAAGGAAAATTATAACGGTTAAGATAGACCTGTTAGTTTTACGAGTAATAATCGTTTAATTTTGTCGTCATTCGAAAATTCCTTAAAGGGAAACTTGTAAAGTGACTTAAATGAAGACTTAATGAAATGATTGCTGCAATATATTGTGGGAACTACCACAGGCAACTATGAAACCCTATACTACGCGTGGCACGACGCGCACTTGGCTGGTTTTTAGATTTTTTAGAACATACTTTGAACTATTTATATATGAATGAGAGATAACCGTAGTGTAGGACGCCCCCCAGCCCCATATGGACCAACGACCTTAGGACGATGGTTGGCAGTTGATGAATGACAAATGCGAGTGATCATGCTCTTTAGGGGAGGCTTGTGTCCAGCAGTGGATTGCAATAGGCTGAATAGATAGACAGTATGTATAGACTGGCTGGCCGGACTTCTCATAAAAATCTTTGCCATACAAATGGGCTACCGTCGGCGTGAACCTGCTGGGCTCATCACACCGACTATCGTCCGGTGGCCAGTCATGTAATAGTGTGATGTTGAGGAGATGGTAGAGGGCCCCCTACAATCGAACATGCAACGCGCCAAACTAGTTTACTATTCTTAGTTAAGTTCACTATTCCTATACCGACGAGATCCGCATGGTTCGGGAAACAAAATTGTGACGGACGTATCGCTCTGCTCCTGGTTGCTGAGATGGTAGAGCATGCTTGCTGGCTGGAGAGTGGTGAAGTCAAGATAAACAAGTACCTACATTCGAAGCAGCAATCGCTTGAGCAGCTTTGCTGCGTAAGATGAAGCACCCCGCTTCCTATGCCTCTAAAAAGTGGCCGTTGCGGATAATTCATTGAATACCTAGTTTAGTAAATGCCACCTTTTTTTCAATAGCAAGTGAAGTACTAATAGACAAAGTGAGTAGCTGTGGATTAGTATAGTTTCAGAGTACCTTGTGTACCAGGTTGTATTATTAAAATAATTTAATGGGTATACATTTATTAGCACTATTTATTCTTAACGATAACAATACGAAAACATAACGATTACACAATATTTTTAGAAACACTGATAATAAACACTTGTGAGGCTCTGTCTTCATCTAATTCTGATTTCAACGACTTAGTATCTTGGATGCCTAATCATGACACTGCTAGCTTTCTTCTGCTCCGATACCAGGGGTACCTTATCAAGACGCTGTTAGCTTTTTTCCCCTCTGGTATATATACGGTACATAAGGTAATTTAAAGTTTCTCGAAATGAATGAAGAAACCCATTAAAATGATAATTTATTGTGTTATGTTGTCCATGCAAACATCGTTATACAATTGAACTATTATAAGTGTTACCTATAAATAAAGTAAAATCATAAATTAACAGAACACATTCTTGAAATGTGTTTTCGAGTCTAGAAAAAAATAATTGTAAAATAAATTGTAAATAAGTGTTTACATCAAAGACTGACTTTAACTTTTTTCTAATTTTATCCGAAGAGAATGGAACCACTACACACTGATCTAATAATACTACTACATTTGAATTTTATCATTCATGACGTATGACTCTTGGTCCGAAATGATTTTTAAAAATCAAGAGCTCAGTCATAGCTCATTAAGAAAGGCTGATATTTACGCTAAAAATAGGTACAATCTCTACAAAAATAACTCCAAGTACAAGCAAAATTCATTTTTTTTTTATATTTTCAAGTAATTAGCAAGCAAACACAGGTATTTATTGTGTTCAATAATATTTCGTTCATTTAATTTATCTAATTCGGACCGCGTGCATCATTTTTTGACATTATTTCAACGCATAGACAATTTTTTAAAGTTCACTCGTTCTTTCACAACACTAAACAAGATCGTTTTAGGTAGTTCATGGTACCAAATCACGTGACCAAAATTTTGTGCTCATATCAAAGTGCTACCAAACAATCTCGGTCGTGAAAAAGTTCATGGTTAGGGCCCTGATCTAGATTAACATAAAACATCCTTTTTTGTATCGACTAAATATTCCTGTACCTTGGTCTTGGGGCATTGCGGTAGTGTTTGTGAGGAGAGGATATTACGTAGCTTCCCGAACGCTGCCCATCCGATTTGGATTCGACGATCGACCTCTTTCTGGAAGTTGGACTTACCTCGCTGGACTGTTTGCCCAAGGTAAATATAGCGGTCAACGACTTTCAGAGTAGAGCCTGCAACCATAAGAGGAGTAGGTGCAACATGGGAGTTAGACATGATTTTCGCCTTTTCCATGTTCTGTTTAAGACCCACTCGTTGGGAGACTCTATTGAAGGCCCTTGAATGGCGGCCGCGGGCCGGAAGAAGAAGAAGCCGGTGTTGGTAGGCCCCCCACAAGGTGAACCGACGATCTGGTGAAGGTCGTAGGAAGCCGCTGGATGCGGGTGGCACAGGACCGATCTTTGTGGAAATCCTTGGGGGAGGCCTATGTCCAGCAGTGGACGTCTTTCGGCTGATGGATGGATGGATGGAAATATTCCTGTGGGATATTCTGTGTTAAACTAAACATCCTGTAGGTCACGCTAACGAAGTTGCAGGCACAGCTTGTTTATAATACTTACATTGTTTTTTTTTTTAATAAAAATTAAAATTTAAATAGTCATCCCAATCACTCAGCTCTAAACTAAGCAGCTTTTGAAATTTAGCGACTAGATAGCGGGAAGATATTATTATTCTGCATTAATGACATCCATGAAATTATTCTTTCTCTTGGAAATTAACACGAAATATTATTACTGAGTGAAAACTGTTAACCCTATCACAGCCACGTTGGGCGCTTTTAAACGTTATGAGTAATTCAATTTGCTACCGCAACCGTTTTTTTGATGCACCCAATCGAATTATTGATAGTTCCAGGGTTTGAGTGGTCGCAGCGACCAATTGAATTAAGGACAAACGGTCGCGATCGTTCCAACCTTGTTTTTGCGATACCATTGCATTTGCTAATGGACGACTGTGTGGGCTTTTGTCACTCGCTGATGCATTTACTTTTAAATGGCGGCTTTTTTTTGGTGTAATTAAAGCCGATAGTAACTGTGTGAAATTAATTTTCATATGTTTTGTATAGTAGTGATATGGTTTTAATATTTAATTGGAATATAACCAACAACGCGCAAGTTTTAAATTTATACGCAAAGTTATTATCAAAACTGTTATTGTTAATACAACTAGCAAATTTAATAAAAGAATAGACTTTCAATATGTTAAAAAGACTGATGTAGAGGAATGACCCTACCAAAAGGACTAAAGTCTTAACGATTCGATGCAATCAGGCGCTGCAGACGTAACTCAATAGACTCACCCACCGAAACACATAAGCATATTCCCAATCAAACCGCACAGAGGAATCGAGATATATATTCTCGATTCTTAATAAAATGCGTTGGTGAATTTTTGTCCACATCACTAGCAGTTAAGTGCCACCAAACGTTGGTACAAATTTTAACTTTAGACAGTGAAAATAAGGTTACATTTACGTTAACAAGAACTGAAGTTCGACTCTTGTGGTTAGCATGTTAAAATATTGGATCGTGGCGTATTTGAAGCTAGTACGGAACACTGAAGTATAAATAACGTTGCACAATAAACTTGGGCTAAATCAAGGAGCATTGTTGAAGGGGTCTTGTTAGCCCGGCCGTGTACGCCTGATTTTTTATTTGATATCTCAATAAACCCTCGTGTTTGAGGGTTTGAAACCGGTTTGAAGCGGCTTTCAAATGTTTTTTTAGCGGTGGAATTATTTTTTTTCAAGGACTGTTTGATTTATAAATATATTTCGTTTTGTTTGGTTGAGCAATAAAGTTTATTGGTCGTGGCTTTTTAAGGAGTCCTGTAAATTCTTTGAGGTGTTCCCTTGACAGTCATTGTTGTTTTGATAAATAAGGGATAGTTTTAATTAATGGCAATATATACATTTTATGATCGTTTGAAATGCTTTTTGACTTACAAACTAAATTCTGCATTTATAAATTTTATACCTACTAGAAAACAAAATAAACCATTTTTCCGGTAAATCATTAAATTATTGGTAAAAATGAAATCAACTCTTTTTCAAAATACGTATGTTCGAAATCAAATCACATGGCAAATAAATGACATTATGCATATTACATCCAATCGGTTTGCACTCATTTATTAACACCTCGTGCGTAAAAAAAACCTTTGTGTTTTCCGCTACTTTTTGATCAACCGAAATTGGTATCTGATACCGATATGTAAGTTTCAAAATCCGTTGGGGACGATATAAAAGTCGTGATTGTAACAATTGGAAACCGCTGCAAAAGGATTAAACGTTTGATTGAACGCTGTCAAAGTGTGTTAAAATTACAAAAGGAATAGGCCCGCGGCTGAATGGTATTTTAATTATTCAGGACTTAATAAAAAAAATGTTAACGCACTGTTGCCGCTTTTTACTATTTTTTGAGGATACCTTTCTTATATTATATAGGCCTCCCTAATTAAAAACTATTACCATAACACAATTTCAAATATGCAATTGTTTTATTTCCAAAAGCTTAAAGTTATTAGTTTTGATTGGATGAGGAATAATCGATTATTTACATTATCAAACGTAAAATATGTTTGAGTAAGAAATAAAATTACAACCAGAAATCATTTTATTAAAATGTACCCAAATACTTCATTTGGAAAAGGGTGAAGTAGCGTTTCCATAACCCCATTTTGATTTTAACTGGGGTTATTTTAATAATTTCTTTGTAAATAGTGTTTATAAGCGTACGAGAGTTAATAACCTCTTTCATCGGTATTTGAAGTTTAGTTCCAATGAAAGTTCATGTAAACAAAATTAAAACTCTTGCCTTATAAACATAAAGTAATTTCTCAACTTCATTAAAAAGAGAATAATGATTTTAAGATTTGTGTTTGTAAATTGCCGTTGCTGAGAACTGTCACGTTATTCTAAGTGATATGGGGTTAAGTCACTATTGTAAATAAGGCGCATAGGTATTACACCTATAAATGGTGGAACTTTAGAAGGTCATAAACACACCTGCCGCAAACTGACTGGAAAACCTAGGTACCAATATTTAATTCACACGTTATGGTGAATGCCATCTGCAACGATAGTAAACGCTATTACAAGACGTCATTAAACAATGTTATAATTGCCAAAATACACCCAACTTTAACTGGTTTGAACCGGATTTCTCGTACACCGACCTCCCTCAACCCTGAATCCAACCCTTCACATGCCATCAAGATAAGTCTTGCACGATTCGCACCCGCACTGAACAGTACTGTCATATAACTTGAGCACAGATTACACCCGCGTCACGGGCCGTATCATAAATCATAACTCACTCCACGAATTATTTAAATGCCATAATGAGTCACGAGTAAAAGTTAAGGGGGCACCCGGTATTTATCACGGCCGGGATTACGCAAGGGTTAACAAATGCGCGCGGCCATTTTGTTTTTATCGTTCCAGATTCAAAATTATGAATGGCGATTTATCAGCCAGTGTTTTTCGATTTGTTTTTTGGAGATGTGTGTGGTCGGTGACGTCATTAGTGAATTTGCCTAGTCACTGATCGGTGAGAAGATTTCAAAGGATAGATGAGACGCAAACAAAAATAAATACGCTTGTCATTTGCACCGCGGGTGAACAATCAGTGAACAATTTAAAAAAGGTTATTTGTCAATAGAATTGTACCTTATGTGTATTTTTAAAAGTTTGCTGACATTGCTAGTTAACCATGCTTCTAATATCTTTACTGAACATATTCCTTATTATTTGTGTGTTCGTAGAATAAAATAAACCTCACACAATCCAAGAATTTAAACTCAATTGGGAAAGCGTTATTGATACAATTATTTCTCTTAGATTATACAAGTTAGCATTCTTACCAATTTTTTGGTTTGAACTACGTAATTATTAATTTGAAAAATAAAGTTTTCTTGTTGGTACTTGTGATAAATTTATGGATAAATGGAATCCAAATAGAATCAACGAGAGGCCTTAATATCTCAAACATTAAACCTATTTGAATTTTTACTTTGGATTTCGGAATCTAAATACAATTTTAATTTCGCAGATATTTTTAGCACACTAATAGGACTTACGGCAAAATAATTGGGGTCATTCGTTGCGATCCGCCAATGCGGGCCGGATGCGGGTTCTAATCGACGTGGCCTCTGCCAAAAGCACCATTGTGATTAAGAGTACGGGTATTTTAAACTAATTTTATTGACTCCATGGTCACTTTTACCTACTTACTCGTTTTATCATAAAAATTACTAGCATGGTCTAATTTTACCTGACCAAAGCCTCATTCTTATTGAAAGTTTTAGCTTAATTTACCTTATTCTGTTTAAATGTTTAAACTGACCACAATTTTTTTATCCATACCACCACAAAAAATAAATTACATAGGTATTTTTCCTACTCGTTTATCATCTAATACCTGCTAGTAAGCTACAATTATGATAAATTATCGAGGACAACTTTGCAAAATAAAAACTTCGAAAAATAAAATGCTCCAATTATGTAGTATGCATCCTAAGGAATGGATCTACCAGTTATTGATGATTACCTTAATAACATAATCGAAATAGCTCGTGTTACGGTTAAATACAGAATAGTTACCTTAAGGTAACTTTACACAAACCACATGTTTTATGCTATTAGGCTTTCCGAGTATAAAAAATGTGGTATTAGTCATAGATAACTAACATCAACAATGTTTTAAGTCAAAAACAACCATATACAAATTTCTGGAACATTAAAAGTTCCTAGTTAGGTCTATTTTAGGGAACTAGTTTATCGTTCAAAGTACTAAGAACTAGTTTATCGTAGGTACAACAAATAGTAACTGTTAGTATTGAGACAACACCAAAATCGCAAAAAATACAAATTTGCTCTACACTCTACAAGTAACCGGCTAATTTAGCAAGAATCATTTTACGAGTATTGCAGTGATTTAACTTAAGTTTGAGTAACTTAAATTAACTTAAAGATAATACATTTGTTTAAGCCTCAAAGTTAATAGTACTAACTTTACTACGTTTGTTTTGTAAGTTGTGCTAATAAGAAAAAAACTATACAAATCAAACCTCAAACAAAAGAAAACCAAACAGCATTAATAAACATCACAAGTTAAGCAAACGAAAATGAAAAATGACTTAAAATAAAAGATTACGATCTTTAATAAAATATTACTATGGAAAGACCCTAACATTTTTTGTTTCGCTCAAAGGCAACCGCTTAGGGCGTGTGCCCGGCGGCAGTGGGCTTCTAAGAATAGCCCCCTTAATAATTATGTTCACGCATGGGACATACTAACTTCGGAACAACTATTTATACTTGTGTTCAATTTGTTTTACGACGTTAACTGCTTTAAACTTAGAGGTAGGTTAAGTTATTTGACTCTGTAATGCATTTAGTTTTTCTGGAGCAACATGTTAATATTGAGTAACATTTAGCGAAAGACTTTCTTTGTTTTCGATGTTGCTCAGCAAATTAGAACTGCGAAAGGGAAACGCTATAGCACCCAAAGGCGTTGTCGCACGACTTATTAAAATGTAGGTATATGTCTTTTCTTCTTCGTCGTTCCCTCAGTGCTGAGGATCGCGTCTTCAGTTCTATGGACCGCATCATATAGGTTTCCTCCGACAGCCCTCTTTATCGCGTCTGTCCATCTAGTTGGCGCCCTGCCCCGAGCACGTCTAACCCTCCATCTGCCCCAGCATTAGATGCTTCTCCAGACGATGCCTAGATGAGCGCATTATACAGGGTGTAAAAAAAGGCTTAACGAAGCTTTAAACCACGAATTCTATACATAAAACCAAGTAGAATGCAAAAAAAATAATTGCTGGGAAATGACTTTAATTTTTGGGTATCAAAAAACATAACTTATTTCTAACCCGCAATGTATAGCGCGCACGCCACAGACTATGCCTGTGTGTGTAAGCGGTCGGCGGGCGAGCGGGTGGCGCGAGAGCACTGCGCACGATTCATTGCCGGCTGTGCCCTTTAAAGGCCTTTTATGAAAGAAGGACTGAAAATTTTTATCATGTTTCCTTGTAACAAAGTTTAGTATTATCAAACAGAAGTCAATTTTGTAAAAATCTTTGAAAAAAATTTTTAACTTTGACTGTCAATAACTCTGTAACCCGTCATTTCCCAGGTATAGTGTAAAAGAAAAAAATGATCGTAATAGTACGTAGAATATGTGGTATTCGGCTTGGTGAAGCCTTTTTTTACACCCGATATATCCGAAGAAGTTGAGAGCTCGTTCCTGTATATATGTAGGTATATGTAGTCTGCTTAATGTATGATTCTCCACTATACAAATGTCATCGTGCACTTGCAAACGATTGCTCTTTTTAAAGTAAATTGCGAATACCAATTACAATTTCTAAGAGCAATTTAATCAGCATTTTACAATTTGTTCTAGGGCATTTTACAATTTGTTCGCGAACGCTTAACAGTATCTATAAGGTGTTTCAAAAATTGTTTCATTCATAGCAGCCGCGGCAGATATTTTTGAAACACCTTATATACGTGTTTTACCTGACTGCCAAACGAGGGTTATGTTTTTGAAGTAATACCTCTATGCGACCTGAAAAGGGTTAGGGTCCTATGAAGCAGCCATGATTAGAAGGATCAAGATTGTTATTTTTTCATTTAACGCGTCAAATATATTATATCTTGAATTACATAAATGTAAAGAGTTTACTGATTGGTGTCATCGTTTCTTGAAATCACACAACCTGTATCACACGCTCGCCTTTTGACAACGACGAAAAAGTTTCGACAAGGACGTCATAAATTAAGTAACCATAAAAGTAGAAATTATAACCCTGTATCTCACGCTCGTCTTTTGTCTCGACGTCTCTAGACGTCATATCTATTCTGAAAAAAAAACTTTTCTGGCAGCTTCGGAGTCCTGTGGGAGCTACCATGGCCTTGGCAGCAAGACGATACCCCTTAGGGTCATATTCGACCCGCCGGCCCCCTGTCGAGTCGTTCTGAGACCTACGTGAGGGTTGAATCAAGCTACATAATGTAATACAGGAAGCCTAGTGTCATAGGCTTTCGTTGTAGGTATATAGGAACCCAAATTAATGTGTAGGGTAAATACCTACTACGGTAAGAACTAAGGCAGTTCTATATTATTATTTTTTAATTTAATTTGGGTCTTTATTAGTGACATTTACTTTTATCTGAGATTAATTTATTAATGAAATTAAACTAAAACAAAAGAATTAAATAATACTTAAAATTAAACTAACTTATCCTGAACCTAAATACCTACTCAAAAAAAAAACCGTGTACGTGAGGCAAGGAAGCAAGGATACTGACAGCGTTTCCTCTCTGAATGGCTAAACTAAGCCGTTGTCTTTATTGAATTGTTAAATTAAACACCTAGAATAGAATAGAATAGAATGTATTTATTTGTCTTAAGGCAGATTACAGATAAGTAAAACATAATATGCAAACTTAATGCTATAAGACAAATAAATGGTCTATGGCTCAGTGGATGCAGGAAACCCGCAAACTCTGTTATTCTGCCATAGCCTCTTTTATGGTACCTAAGTTATAAAAATTGATAAAAATATTACATGACCTAGCTTGTTGTCGTCCATTCTGCTAGTATGAACAGACTTTTCCCCATAACTTCTATAGCGATTTTTGATACAGTTTGTTTACAAATTAAAATACTAATTTACGAGAAAGTTTTGACAAGAACGTTATAAATTAAGTAACCATAAAATTAGAATTTTTAACCTTGTATTTTCTAACAATTTATGATTAATCCTATTATCCTTAAAAATTTAAACTATCCACTTCCAAGGAAAAGAGTTATCCATAAATAAATCATCAGGGAATTCCTAACAGACAACTTGAGTGTGGTTTATTAGTGCACAGCTAGTTTAACGGGCGATCAATTTTGTTTACAGCTTAATGATAGTACAATGGTGCTATAATAGTTACACATTGGTGTTATAACAATATGGGGGTAATTACTACAATCACCTTTTGTAGAGGAATGGATTTTTATAGATCCGTTTGCTATTTGAAAGTAATGTAAAGATTTTTATTCCCAATTGCATGTTATGTGTTTTATTACAGTGTAATTTATTTAAAATAAAAGAAGTAAGTCTCCAGGATATGCTTGTCCGTTTCTTTATACGACATTACTAAATAAAATGGTTTGTACAGTCAACAGTACGTCGACCTACCTCAAAAGTCAAAAATTCTCCAATAGATTTTCAACTTTAAGCCTGACATATAGAGTTCATTTTCAAATGAGAAAATTTGACATTTTTTGGTAGGTCGATGTGCTGTTGTCCGTACATGCAAATCGATTTGAAATTGAGTGAGGAGATAAAGTTATTCTTTTGATTTCGATGTTGTCCCATACAAAGTACTAAAAAGACCTTAATTAGGTTACACCTTGTATAAGGTGTAATCCTCTTTTTTAATTTCTATACTATTACACCATTATTTTTGAGTACGAAACCATTAAGTACTATTTAACATATAATATGAGTAGAATTTCACCGACGGGCAATAAGAAATGTAAGTGAATCTAGGCAGTAAAAACGGGAAAACGGTGGAAAATATGAAATCCCTAAACAGAGAGCACAGATTAAACATCTGTCACTTTTCGCATACGAGCGAGGAGGTATAGGACACTCACACACTAAGCAACTTTAATATTGTCTGCATTCCTACTGCCCTTACAATAGAGTCGCTATTACAATTTAATCTCCAGCTCAGCTAATCGAGACAAAAAATAGTTTTTATTTTTACGCGGCCTTATGCGACCATTAAAAAGCTCAGTCACACACACACATCAGTCAGGACCATATTAGTTCAAATATTAATAATACTAGCCAAAATATAGTATGACCAAAGGTTATGCAAGATTCTTTGGTTTTATTCACTGGTAAAAACTTGAGTTGACACAGTCCATTGAAAATAAATCAGAAGAACAGGTTATAATGTACTCTCAAACAACTAATTAATTATTGTGTAGTTTTTAGGGAGAAAACGACCTAAATGACAGCTTCAATTGTCTTTAATGATAGACTTTTTAATGCAGGCCATCAGATTGATAACAACTATGATTGTTTTTTCATCTTGCGGTGTTGGTGTTAACTATTTATATAATTTTACTGGAATTTTTGACCCCCTCAGTAAAGAAACCAACGCTTTTCACCAAAGGTATTTAAATTTTATTTATTCTGGTGGTAGGGCACATGAAGGAATCAATCGAGCTTTCTCAATCTCGCTTTACAACGTTTTTTTCTATGCAGAGACTTAAGTACTCAACTTCCACATTAGCCCTGACGATTCCACTACTCACCGCTCCAGTGTAAAACAAGGACGATATTTCGTGTAGTTACTCAATGTACGAAGGTCCTTACCAGCTTCGCAAGTGAGCGCGCGTCTGACGGACGTTTTAATTTCGCATTCTTCCGAGCGCCGTGTGTTGCCAAGAAAAAACCTGCGTTTGACGCTCCTAGTTGTTTTGCATAAATATCTCTTTGCTGTTTTACGGCGGAGAGCTGGCAACAATTAGAGATATTATGGTATACATAATTACTGTCTGTTTTTGGGGTTCCGTACCCAAAGGGTAAAACGGGAGCCTTTTACTAAGGCTCCGCTGTCCGTCTGTCTGTCTGTCTGTCTCTCACCAGGCTGTATCTCATGAACCGTGATAGTCAGACAGTTGAAATTTTCACTGAAGATGTATTTCTGTTGCCGTTATAACATGACATACTAAAAAATAGAATAAAATAAACATTTAAACATTTAACATTAACCATACAATAAACGATAATGAACTTTAAAACAAGTACTAAGCAATTTTGAAGTGCTTTATTTTGGAAAGTCAGCCTTCGGAGCCTAACATATTCTGTTTGGTCACTTATTACCCTCGGGTAATAAGTGACCAAACAGAATATGTTTTTTGCAATAACATTCTATAAAGTTGTTGTCCAAATTTTTAAAAATTCATACATACGAAAATTTTTCAGTTGCTGGAAAATTATCGAGACCGAATTTTTAAGCGTTTATTTACCATTCTTAGTTTCTTTATTAACCATCTCAGGCGAACTAAATATAGTGTTACTTATGTCACTACCAATGCGATACCAATCCATTCAGATAAACCAATATTGGAAATGCAAAATCAGTTTACGGTCCATTATAAACTTAAACCGGCCAATCACTTCGGTTGTTTAATCTATACTCCAGGTGCGTCCACGCAGATGGTCGATGATTTAAAACCACAAATTGGCCCATTTATTTCCGCTTCGGAATAACACAAAAGGCGAATTTATGGAATTATTAACAAACAATTTGTGCTAGTGTCGCTTGTTTATCGTTAAAAGTAGCAGTATCGATAGTGTCGATAGCAGCTCTATATGGACAAACGATGTGCCCTTATAACATTTTTTTTTAATTTGAGTTAAGTTAGTAGTAGTAAGAGCGTCCTGTCCCCTAAGAAGGAAAAGTTCCGACCCGAGAAGCAGTGAAAAAAGAATAAGATGAGTTAGTGATTTCGTTAGTCATTTTGTATTATTATCTCCTTCTAGGATTATTTTTAGAAGCAGGACTAGAGTTGCTGGGTTTCATTGTGGCTCAAGTGCGGCATATTTACGAAGCAGCAGCTCCATTACTACAATTATCGAAGCGCCTTAGAAAAAAATAAATTAAAAAATGACAACATCTGTCGGTATATACTTAGATGTCTCACGATAAAATCGAAATTTAAGCGGCCAATTAACATATCGGCTTAGTCAGCCAAAACGAAAATTCTAATCGTATTATCTAAGTTAATATCAAAATATTTCTAAATTTTCGGCGAATGAATTTCTTATACTTGTAACATTATCTGGAAGTAAAATTAAATAATGTCGATAATTTCACACCACTAAGTATTTTTAAAACCAAATTCCGTTTATTTACCTTACTTTTGTACATTAACGATTTATCAGTTTTGTTAACCACTCGAGTGGTTGGAATGTGTTGGCACGTGAACGTCGGAATCTAAAATGACGCGAAACAGCATTCAATATTAACGTGGAGATTTCATTTAAATGGTATTCAAAGTAGGGTTAACAAACATTTTGGGATTTGCATTATTGTTGTTTTTATATTTAAAACTTATACGGACAGTGTGGAGAGAGTGGATTTGAGGCTTAAATATTATCTGAGTCAACTAGTAAGTTAAGCAATAAACTAGCTATTGATGCGATGATAGTCTTATAACAAACGGATTCATAAATCATCTGCATCATTATTTCAGCCACAGGTCGTCCACTGATGAACAAAGGCCTCCCCCAGTCAGTGACTTCCAGATTGACCGGTTGATTGACAGGGTTGCGTTCGGGAAACTACACAACATCTTCACGTCCAAAACACCTTTGTTTCCAAAGACTATAACCAGTGTGGTGTGAGTTACCAGTAATGACATATAGAACAGAAACGTGGCCTCTCACGATGAGCCTTATAAGGAAGCTCAACGTTGCACAGCACGCTATGGAGATAGTTATGCTCAGTATTCCTTTGCGAGATCGAATCAGAAATGAGGAGATAAATTATTGCTAATAATTTAACTGGACTGAAATAATATTGGTACAATGAACTAAATACTAACTTACATCTAGTCTCATGCCTCAATAAGTTCCTATGCAGCTATCTAGCTTATTTTTTTAGAGATTTTGGTCCCGTGGTTATAGCAATGCACCTTAAAAGGAACCTATCTTATGAATTAGGGCCATCAGCTTCTAAGTTGTGGGATAAAGGCGAAACAAAAGAAAATACTTTTACTGGTTTATCGTGAAACAAAACGACAAAAGACGAGACGAGAAGACGAACGTATGAAAAACCCTAAAGAAATTAAAACCACACGGTCAAAAGAGCCGCAAATTAAATGAAAGGGAGCTAAAAACGTTTACGTTTGTCAGTCTTTTATTAATTTAATTACGCACGTCTTAGAGGGACAGTTTTTGTTGAAGATGCAGAGACAAAGAGGAGAGGAACGGCCAATTGTAAAAGTATTGCAGCCAACAAAAGTATTACGGAGTAAGCGGTTTCTATTACGAAGGAAATTCTCATTTAATTTGAACTCATTGTGCTGTTATAAATATAAAACCTATAATATGTTGACGGTAGTATACTACTCAGCTATACATATAGCTACAACATTGATCAGAATACGCTGGCTTTGACAGCGAAAAAACACTTGAGGAATTTCATCTTGTCACGTGACGTCCTCGGTAGCTTAGTGGTCCAAGCACTCGCCCGGTATGCGATGGGACGTGGGTTCGAGTTCCACCTGAGGTCGATGATTTTTTTTAAGTGTTATTTATCTTCAATTAAACCTTGCATGGAATTGCTAAAAACAAAAATTTACAAATATAAAACCGTTCCTTGTATTAATCAAGTAAACTTCCTCACTATCACAAATTTTAACTACCTTGTCAGTTTGTCTTTACACCTGGTACGGAAAAATCATGGGACCGATGAATTGTTTTAATTATATAAATTAACATTTTACAAATACTATCTTTCTATTTAGCCTATTGCAGTCCACTGCTGGACGTAAGCCTTCCCCAAAGTGCGCCAAAGAGCATGATCTTCCGATTTTATCATCCATCCACTGCCAGCCATCTTCCTAAGGTCGTCTGACCATTGGGCTGGGGGGCGTCCTACACTACGTTTGCTAAGGCGTGGTCTCCACTCGAGAACTCGTTTACTCCACCTTTCATCGGTTCTGCTACAGATGTGGCCAGCCTACTAACAAATACAAATACTAATCGTCAATTATTAACTCCAGATAAAGTTAGAATGTACAAATTACATTTCAATTATTTCCCGTAACTTCAATAAATGGGAGGGAAAACTTAAATTTTTACGTCTGTAACTTCAAAACCTTTGAAGTGCTGAAGCATTTTATGAGCACGAGACTTCGCCTCTGCACTTAGACTAAGTAAAAAACTTAAGAAGCGACTTAAATATAGTTAAAACGTGTGAGGAATACAGACCCGTTCGCTAAGGTGTCGCAGCACTTAATATCACTATGATAAAATTGAATTACATCGCGTCTGTACGTTGGTACCGACAGCAGATAATGAATTTTTACTTTATAATTTAAAAAATAAACGATTTAATCCTTACTTAAGTTAAAATATCCAATCAACTTAAAAAAACTTATATTACTCCTCAGTAAATGGTTCACGCCGTTCCGTTCACGTGTTCTAGGGCGGTTTTCTTCTTATATTTTTTCTTCAAGTGGTAGGTACTGCACATGAACTGCATTCGTGTCGCATTCTCCAGAGCTGTTTGTACACCATTGTAGCATATTTACAGTATTTTATTTAATTAAATGAGTTTTGAGACCGAGGGAGTGAAATAAAATAGCGACGTTGCCAATTTACAAAGCGCAAATAAGCTAGTTACTTTTCCGCAATTACGCTTCTTTACTATGCTTTTTTGTATGTATATTATAATTTTTAATTAAATAATGTTATAAACTTTTAATGTGTTGAGAAAGTCCTCTTATACTTTGCAAACTATATTTCAAATTATTTGGCTTATTGAGCCCTGGTTTAAACCAATGTTCAAGTTTATAATGGCCTATAAATTTTTGAATTTCAACTCCTCGACACTGCAAACAAAGTCACATTTGTTATTTAGTTTTATTTATGTCTTTGTTGAAAAAAATAATACGTACAATATTTAAAAACGAAACAAAAAGACACCATTCCAGGTTCTATCGCTTTACACAGATAATACTATCATATTCACACATGTTTTGTTTATAGTTATAGGTCTGTCTGCCAAAAGGTTTACTTAATGCACATGTTTTAAAAGAAAATGTCCACCCAAAATCCCTTTGCATTATAGTACGAAACTCATGTTTCTCCCAAAATTGATCTGTCAGAAGCAATAATAAATGCGCTCGATTTAAAATAGCGAAACAAGAATGATAATCCGATATTTGCTTATTGCAGAAAATCCAATACTGTCTACAAAACAAGACGCTAAACAAAATGCTGGGCGAAGCTGAAAAATGTTAACGTGGAAAAGTTAAATTCAAAGGTCCACCTGAGCTGTTTTGCTGACGATACAACAAAACGGTCAGCTTTCGATTCAGTGCAAGTCTTTTAGCAGTATTTTAAATTAAGTTGAAAAATTGATTTATCTGACAGTCTAGGTGAGATCTTTTAGAAGTATCAAATAAAGAAAGGCTTTTTCGTATTTACTTGTATATACGAGAAACGTTTACAGATAGATTTGCTTTCGCAATACTAAGATAAGTGATTATAAGGTGAGTAAGTGTGGGATTACTAATTACGTTTTTTTTTCTTACTTATCTTTATCTCGATATAATCAAACATTTTTAGATATCATTTTTTATAATACAAAACTTAGCTACACTTAAACTAAATCTCAAATTTTAAGTACGATAAGTACCTACTTATTACAAATTTTAAGTACGATAAGTACCTACTCAAAATTTGAGATTTAGTTTAAGTTTAGCTTAGTTTTGTATTATGAAAAATGATATCTAAAAATGTTTGATTTAGTTTTTTTATTGCATGATTTTAAATTGATTCCTAAAAGTAGTTTATGATAATAAGTTACAGATTTCTGCAAACTTTCTTTGGGTTTTTCATGTTTGAATGATACAGCTATTAGGCTTACTTTATTAGATACGTTTTTAACTATCTGATGCCGTAAAAATTTACCCATTTTTTTTTCAAATACCGCTTTTGCCTTAGTACTTATATGTAAACTAATAGGTGTTTATTCCTTAAGGACTGATACGGATAGTCTATCCAGTAGTGTAATTAAACTGGCTCTCAGCCTCCGAACTGGAACCCGACATGGATATTGGTGCTCGTGGCCGAAATAGGTCAGGCCTTGTTCAAATGTCAGTTACAGAATGTATCTCATAGGAAAAAGCAATGAAAAAATTGAAGACGAAAATTCAGATTTTTCATCGTTCCTATTTCTTTTTTCGTTTCAACGGATGTTGTTTTATTGCTTTCAAATGCTATACACATATTAACAACACACAAACTGACTTATGAGTATTATATACGGTGTTAGGTAATTGATATATCAAAAAGAAAAAGCGTATGTTGACATTTGCAAATAATACTACGGTGAAGTCAGAAATTTGATAATTCATTATTAATTTATTTTTTTAAGAGATATTAGCCAGAAAGAGGCATAGAGAAAGAGAGAGAGAGAGAGAGAGATAAAGAGAGAAAGAGAGACCTATTTAACTTTTGCAGGCTGCACTGACTGTTTATCCCTCTTAAAACTTGGGCACGCATTATTACTAAATACGCTGAAAAGACTTTATTTATTTGTGTCATAAAACGAAATTTATGCCGATAATACCCGTTCACAAAATAACAAAACAATGCTTAAATTGAAGGGGCTTTCAGATAATCCCGCAAATACAGCAATTATAATGTTGACGCAACGAAAATACCTAATAATGGGTATAAAACATAATCTGAAATTTAAATTGGGTTGGGGCTTGCAAGTGGTGCCAACACCCTCGATTTACAATTGGTCAGCCCAAGTTATAGCAACCCTTTAATTTATTTTGATTTATACAGTAAAAATATGCGTCAGGTACCATGACTCAAAGCAAGGAATGTTAACCAATTTGACTAGTTAACATTTGTTTCTTGGAGCAATGTTATAAAAACAGCCACATAAGAGATGTTTCGAGGTGCTTACATGAGCCCTTTTAATGACGAGATGCTTAGAAGCAACGTAGGGAGAAAAGAAAAGCATAAGCTATACGTACCACATAAAAAACTTTAAAAAAATATCAATGTTTACTGCAATGCAATAAAATGTTGTAGAGCTTTCCGCTACAGTTAAAGCAATGACGATAAACCAATTCAAATGTAAACTTAAAAAAATGATGAGGGGAGTAAGGGGGAGAACGGCTTTAAGATCTGCGCCGACCTCAACTGTCAACCTCACCTGCACGCGTCGGTGGTTCGTACGAATAGCTGACGGCGGCGGCCACCATGGCCGGCGCGGTGCTCCCTGCTAGACAACAAACGAGGCTCTGGCGACCGAGCAATGGCGGTATAACCATATTACCGGTCGGGAAACCGATCGAAGAGGCAACAGCGACCTTGGAGCCTAAATAGCTCCTAAAATGTCTGGGGCAGAAGGCAACGGGAAACCACTGCTTCTATTTTCCCTAGAGTGTCAGCATGAAAGGAAGAACAGTAAATAGTATGTCTGGTGATCCGGCTGACGCCCGGCGCCTACTTTCCGGGAAAGTTGGTGTGAAATGTGCTACCGGCCATGCGAGTGTGACTCGTCAGGCGCCGCATGGAAATTCAGCTACTGATGATGAATCTATCACGTTTAAGTCGATCCGCCATCCTCACCGCATCGGAACTTGGAATGTGCGTGGCCTCAACCAACCTGGCAAACTACAAATTGTGGAAAACGAGATGCAAAGGAAGAACGTTCACCTGCTAGGGCTTAGCGAAACACATTGGAAAGGTCAGGGTCACTTCACATCTGACTTTGGAAATACAGTGTATTTTTCGGGCCCAGAAGACGATAGCAGCAGAGGGGTGGCCTTTATCGTACCGCGGTCGCTAAACAAGTGCGTTGTGGGATATAATCCAGTGAACGATCGGATAATATCACTAAAGATAAACACCGTACCATGCAGACTGAACATCGTACAAGTATATGCACCCACAGCACAGTCAACTGAGGAAGCAGTGGAGAACTTTTACGACAACCTGACCTCAACACTTAAGGGTCTTCCAAAACGAGAAGTTACGATCATCCTGGGAGACTTCAATGCCAAAGTTGGGGATACCACGAACGATGACCACCTTCGTCGTATTGCGGGAGAATACGGAATCGGACAGCGAAACGAGAGGGGCGAGCGTCTGATACAATTCTGCTATAAAGCAAGTCTCACTATTACCAACACCTGTTTCAAGCATCATATCCGTAGGCTTTACACCTGGATATCACCCGGCGACAGATGTAGGAATCAAATTGATTACATATTGATAGGGACGCGATGGAGAAGCTCAGTGACAAACGCCATAACATTCCCGGGTGCTGACTGTGGCTCCGACCACCAACTTCTTGTAGCAACAGTGCAATTGCGGCTTAAAAGGATACAGAAACACAAGGCAGCTCTGAATATGCAAGCCGTAAACATCAGCGGCTTCAGAGTCAGTTTTGAAAAGAAAATAGGGGAGTTTCCACAGCACATGAAAGATAGCGACAGTAAATGGGAGTACTTTAAAGGGATAATAGAGGACACAGCTAAAGAACATAAACTAGCTAAACCAGCCATGAAAGATTTCATCACACCTGAGACCTCCCAAATCATCCTTGAGAGGCGTAAATTGAAAGAGAATGGCGTATGTTCAACTGAAGACCACCAACGTTATTCCGAACTGAGCCGCAAAGTCCAACTATGCTGCCGGAAGGATTATGATAGCCACATTAACGAAATCTGTCTCGAACTGGAACAACACGCACTCAAAAACGAATCCCGTTATCTTTTTCAAAAAGTAAAAGAATTGTCTGGAACACGTAAGCCGAGAACATGTGTCATCGGAGATAAAGACGGGCGTCTGCTTACAAATGTTACTGAAGTGTTAGAACGCTGGAAAAACTACTGTGCGGAGCTTTATGACACAGGTGAGCCTACGAACGCTGATATTACATGGGCGGCAGAAGAACCCGATATCCTTACGTCAGAGGTTGAGCATGCCATCAAAGCTCTGAAGTCAAATAAAACACCGGGTAATGACGCGATTACAGCCGAAATATTAAAAAACCTAGGTCAGCAAGGCACGAAGGCTATCACTGATATCTGCAATACCATTTGGAGCACTGGAAAATGGCCAAAAGACTGGACAGAGTCAGTGTTCATAACGCTGCATAAGAAGGGCTCCTTAAAAGACTGTGGTAATTACAGGACAATTGCGTTGATATCTCATGCAAGTAAAATCCTTCTTCATGTGATTAATCGACGTCTTAGCTACTTTCTGAGCCGACAGATACCCGAAGAGCAGGCAGGTTTCGTCAAAGGCAGAGGAACGCGGGAACAAATACTAAATGTCCGTCAAATCATTGAGAAGAGCAGAGAATTTAACAGCCCCGTCATATTATGCTTTATTGATTACACAAAAGCCTTTGACTGTGTACAATGGGATAAACTGTGGAATGTGATGCTTGAAATGGGAGCTCCTGAACACCTCGTTGCTTTGATCCAAAGTCTGTACACTGAAAATCGCTCTTTCATCAGAATAGGAAATGAATGCTCCAATATGTTCCAGACTAAAAAAGGAGTGAGACAGGGCTGTATATTGTCTCCAGCACTTTTCAACATATATGGAGAGCACATTATTCGTAGGACTACGGAAAACTGGGAGAAGGGTTTCCCTGTGGGTGGTAAGAGACTTTCAAATCTCCGATATGCCGACGACACCATTCTTTTGGCAACATCCATGGAGGATATGAACGAGTTGTTCCAAAGACTCGAGCTTGAAAGTGGAAACATTGGTCTAGCAGTGAACAGAGCAAAGACGAAGCTCATGATAGTTGATCGAGCCGCAAAGTTAACAAATGTCACCTGCAACATTCCTGGCATCAACAAAGTCGATCACTACATATACTTGGGCTCCCAAATCAACAGTGATGGCAGCTGTGTCCACGAGATTAAGAGGAGAATCGGTATGGCAAAAGATGCAATGTCCCGTCTAAACAAAATCTGGAAGAAAAGAGGAATTGGTATCAAAACCAAGGTCAGACTGATACGAGCCTTGGTATTCCCTATCTTTCTTTATGGAGTAGAAACGTGGACAATCCTGGCTCGAGAAAGGCAAAGGATTGATGCATTCGAAATGTGGTGCTGGAGACGAATGCTGAGAATACCTTGGACTGCAAAACGCACCAATGCATCAATTCTAACCCAGCTCCAAATAAAAACTCGCTTGTCCACCGTGTGCCGACAACGTATTCTCTCATACTTTGGCCACACCATGCGCAGAGGCGACAAAAATCTTGAAAAATTGATCATGGTTGGGAACATTGAAGGCAAAAGATCGCGCGGTCGTTCGCCAACAAGATGGGCCGATCAAATAAAAGACTCGTCATCTGGATTTTACTCGGTTGTAAGAGACGCGCTGGACAGAAACCGGTGGAGGCAGATCATCCGCTCCAGATGCAACCCTGATGCTGACCACGATCCTCAGACATGAGGGACCGACCCGAGAGAGAGAAAAAAATGATAATTGAAAGAATGATTGACGGAGTGTCATACACTTCAATATGTTAAATTTAAGATAACATGTTTGACAATTGATTGTTAATTTGACCTGTAATAATTATTTTGTTAATATTTTTATGTCATTATTGGCAGAATATTTTGAACCTGTTCATATATAAGAACTTATGCTACTACTTTCTGCTATATACCTATTTTTTTTTCATTTCAAACATAACATAAAAATATTCCAATAATCACACAAAAGTGACTAACTAAGCTATGGCGACTAGATAAAGGATTTACTGCTCCTATCAATAAGTCGACTGATTTCGACTCTCACTCTATGGCAAGATACATTTTGTACAAGCCTATAACTAATAGACGTAAAATTATGATTCCGAGAATGGCCGATAGAGCATCGTCTGCTTTGTCAAAGATCAAAGAAAGCGACTAAAGTCACTTAGCCGCATTCTTTCGTATCAGGGCAGTATTGGTCACTTCGTTAATTGTTAATACCACTGGGCACTGCCTACCTACACGGTACCCTACAAATCAATACAATAGCAATTACGAGTGGTGTAATTGGCACTGGTATTATTCGCTAAATCCCCTTCCCCGAAATTGGCGATCAGCGACGATTCATTCTCAATGTAGCTCACATTAAATTTGTTTTAAATTAATACAGAAATTTTAATTTGGATCCCTATTATCGCGTAATATGAAATGTGGATTTGTACCGCGATTGGAAATTGCAATTGTTAAATTGTGTTAAATTTAAAATCCAGTGTGGTTATTTTTTCGGGATTATCATTGACTATGATATTTTTTTATTGGTCAAACATTTGTCGCAAGAATGCTAAACGATATAGTTATTTGTGCTAGATATCCATTGCAATCATCCGTCCGTGGGAACTCTCGAAATTTTTGACAAACCTGCGACAAGTGATCCAGTTAGGGTCTAATTCTGGGTAGAAGGTCCATAGTCGAATTGAACTCGGCTGAAAACTACACAACATCGTTTCCTCCAAAATACCTCCGTGCCTACAGACGAAAGTCTACAACCAGTGCATGTTACCAGTGATGACATATGGAAGAAACTTGGCCTCTCACTACGGGTATTAAAAGAAGGCTCAAGGTTGCATAGCGTGATATAGAAAGAGCTATGCTTGGTGGTTCTTTGCGAGGTCGAATCAGAAATGAGGAGATCCGTAAATGAAAAAAAGCCGCTGACATAAGCCGATGGTTAGCTAAAGTGGTAGAGCACACATCACATAGAATTAACGGTCGATGGGTCAGAAAGGTTATAGAATAAAGGCATAGATAGATAACCTGGCAAAGAAAGCCGCTAGATGAAGGCCGCTTCTAACTAATCTGGAATGCTCATGTTCATCAAATAAACATTTTCCCCTAGTGGGAGTCGAACCCGCAACCGCCTGGCTTTATAGTCCGGAGCGCAAACCACTACACTACACGATCGGCTAACGTTAACTAGCTCTATTTAGGTTTATGTAAGTTATGTGGGGCTAACCCTCGCACGCAAATAGGACGTGCCCCAAGGGAGTCATCGGTTACACTGGTGGTGGGGTTTTAATGAGAAATGTATGTCATAAGCGGGTATAGACTAGTATTTGACAAGAATTTGAATAAAATAATAACATAAAAGAGAAAGATAATGCTATTAATTTAATCGAGACTAAAAAGCACACTAAATAAGCCAGTAGATAAAAAATACTGCTACGGCCTAATTGTAAAAATATTGACAAGATTTAAACTATGACTAAAGAGAAGCTAAGCCACAATATCTACCTAATGTTACCATGGTTGAGACATGTATTGACAACAAATTGTAAAATCTAAGGATTAAACCTTGGTTGTTCAACTGTGAATTTATCGGAGTAACTAATAACCATGATCTCAGATGATGCAAGCCTAGTTTTGCTATCATCATCATCAGTCTATGGAAGTTCATAGGCCTCTCCCATAGATCGCCACAGTAAGCGGCTCTAGGTCGTTTGCATTCAGTAGCCTTGATCATTTGGTAAGTCCACCGGGTATAATACCTGCCCACGCTGCGTCTTTCAGTTCAAATATTATTGATATCTGAAAAGATATCACCCTTGGAAAGTATATCAATTAGACACATTGCGTACTTGCCGGGTACTGGGTACCGATTTTGAGCTCTGAGATAAAGAGTGGGGATCGCTTTGTGCATTATCTGAGACGATCATCGTACAAAGACGCGTTTGCGCGAAGCTAACAACCAATCACTCACTCTATCCAATCACGTAATATTAATGTTCTTCTGCGCATCTTTCGCCCAGCGCTCAACATCGGCGCCGCTAGTAGTACTCGTATTATGTGCGCAGGTTTTCTTACGATATGTTATTCATCAAATTATGATACAAGACTATGCTACAATACTTAGCTACAATACTTCATTTAGTATATTAAAATTATGGCTGAGTAACAGAAAATAAAAACCATCACGCAAAGTCTAGCCAAAACAAATGAATGCCCAAATAAAGTGACTACACTTCGCGCCAATTTATTTTTCTCGTGCGAAATCGCTTTTGCGCGTTTTAAATTTTAATCTGCTCGCGACAAATTTGCTCGCCACTGTATCGGAATAGCCCAATACGAGTGCTTTATTTGTCCACGCATACGGAACAAATGGAATAAAATTGGGGAAGAACGATTTTTGTGTCCGCAAACGGTTCTGTATGACAGACAATAGTGTACTGAAGCAGTGGTACCTACGGTAAAAAGTTAAAATTTGATTCTGTTTAATAGCTGATTTCATATTTCATGTTGTTCATACATCATATTTGATAATGTGATGACCTATACCAGCTGATCAGTGAAATCGTAAGGAAACGTGTATATTTTCGCGATGCAAAGTAAAAACCCCGTTCACAAAGTATTTACTTTTTGTGTTGTAATAAAATTATATAATAAATAATTACTTGTATACCTATAAATTTTATTTCCAATGAAATTTGTTTTGAATCAATCAATCACAACGGATCTCCAAATCGCAGTGGAGGCGCGCCAACTAAAAAATTAATTGCGCCAGAGTGGTAGAGGCGGAACGAATAGCGTTGTTCACTGCTTGCTTATAGCGATCCACTTGGATTAAAACAACTAGTGAATAAAGGAATAAATGGATAAACGATGCATTGAGCTAGCAAGAAAAGATTTATTATATTATTATAATGTAGAAAATAGCGTCCCTAATATTATCATGAAAAAATATTTTTCTACTCCATACATTATCATGACAGAGCGTATGGAGGAATAACCTGATTTAAATTTTGACTTTTATAGAAAAAGTTACTAGTAAAATTTTAGTTAGGCTCGAGAAAACCATTAAAAATTGAAAAAATAATGATTAAATACGTAAGACAGCACAGTTATAACACAGAATATAATCTATAATAGCGTACATCAATACTTCCACTTAAAATTTTGTTTTTATAGCAATTAAATGCTAGAATAATTCAAGATGATATAATACTTGAAATTTAAGTACTTTCATCATCTTACTAGATAGAAAACAAACACCCATGTTATCCTTGATACACAAAAAACACCTACAAATTATCTTTGTGGACAATTTACTTCTAATAAATTTCCACGGTTCAACACGACCTGCTAACACTAAGTACTAACATCAAAGTAATATTCCTTTACATTGTATTAACTCATTCTGAACAATAAAAGAAAGGGAACCCTATAACAGTGCTGAAGTATTGATGCCTTGTTTTAATACGTAGGCATCAACACTTCAGCGGGAGCGGGGTAACCATGAAATCTTAAAACAATCTCAAAGCTGTCAAATCTGTCAATTTGGGTACGTCATTACATACTAAACGACGGATTTAAATGAAACTACTTTTACGGATTATTTCGCGATTTATTAACATTTTATTTAACCTGACGTTTCGAACACTTTACAGCGTTCGTGGTCACAGGTAGACTAAGGTGTTATTCGTCTTTACAATATTTTGAAAAAATATAAACTACCGTCACTCAGTTAATATTAATTTGTGTTCCTATCTACGCAAAAAGTGCTAACTGTATCTAGAGGTCTTGCAGTGCGGGGCCTAGCATGGGATTTCGTTAAAACAGGATCCCATGCTGGTGGTATTTTCCAACCATCTTCTCTGTTGAAATTCGGGTGTCTTCTTATTTGAATTGCCTCCCGTAACATGCGAGGAACAAATCGTCGTTCTCTTGCAAGGACTTTAGGCTGGTCAAATCGTATGAAATGGTTGGGTGTATCTAAGGCATGTTCACACACTGCAGACTTAGTATTCCGTCTATGTTTGATGTATGTTTGATATATGTTCTTTTACCCGCACGCCTATACTTCGTTTTGTTTGACCGATATAGGAGAGCCCACAGTCACATTCCAGTCTGTACACCCCCGCATCTTGAAGAGGTATGTTGCACTTGACAGGTGGTAAAAATTGGTTAATCTTTTTCGGCGGCTTGAAGTAGGTTTTGATTGAAGCGCGCTTCAAAATGTTTCCAATCTTGTCAGTGACACCCTTCATATAAGGTAGTACAGCAGGTTGGCGTTCGACGGTGGAATGCTTGACCCGGGGTCTGGAACGACGTGGTACCGGCAACTGGTTTTCCCGTAGTACCTTCCTGACATGCTGGAGCTCGCCAGCCAGGTGTTGGTCGTCACAGATACCCCTTGCTCTCTGAAACAATGATTTGCCTACGGTAGCCAACTGTCGAGGATGATGGTGAGAGGCACCATTGAGGTATTTATCTGTATGGGTGGCTTTACGAAAAACTGTATGACTAAGAGTATGATCCGGATTCCTAGTAAGTAAAATATCTAAGAAAGCTAGTTTATTGTTTGCCTCAAATTCCATAGTAAATTTGATTTTTGGGTGGATTGAATTTAAATGTTCTAGAAAAGCAGAGACTTGATTGGTGGGTAAAATTGTAAAAGTATCATCTACGTACCGTTTATAGAACCTGGGTGTTATAGGTGATGTGCCTAGAGCTCTGGCCTCGAAGTCCTCCATGAAAATGTCTGCAACAACAGGTGATACTGGAGAGCCCATAGCTACACCATCTACTTGTACATAGAATTCATTGTCCCACAGTAAATATCCCGATGTTAGGCAATGTTCCAATAGTTCTGCATATTCTATAGGCATATCAAGTTCAACTAACTTCCTTTTAATAATTTCAATGCAGTCCTGTACTGGTAAACTTGTAAATAGGGACTGTACATCAAAACTGACCATAGTTTCACTATCCGCTAGGTGTAGGTGTTTAACCTCGCTGATAAAATGGTAGGAATCCTTCACATGTGCTGTAGTTGTTCCTCTTAACCGAGATAGTGATCTAGCTACGTGCTGAGCCAGTCTGTAGGTTGGTGTATCAATCTGACTCACAATAGGACGTAGCGGGACATTTGGTTTGTGTATTTTTGGCAACCCATATAATTTTGGTGGTTTTGCGCACGAAGGTATTAGGTATTGAGCATCTAGACTTAAACTTTCACTATGTTTTCGCACTAAGTCACTGGTTTTCTTTAAAACTTTGTTGGTTTGATCTATTTTAACCCGTTTGTAAGTGGTTTCGTCCGCCAGTAACTGTGACATTTTTTGCTTATAGTCCGATGTGTCCATTACAACCGTTGCGTTTCCTTTGTCCGCACGAAGGATAGTTAACGGATTTGATAATGTTTGAGAGATTTGAGATTGTTTTAAGAGTTCGTGGTTACCGCCCAGCACTGTCATCATCTTATTAGGTAAAAAACAAACACCCATGTCATCTTTGATACACAAACACCTACAAGTTATCTTTGTAGACAATTTACTTCTAATACATATCCAGTTGAGCAACACTTGCTAACACTTAGCAGGGCGGTAACCACGAACTCTTAAAAACAATCTCAAATCTGTCAAACATTATCATTTCTGTCAAATTTTATATGAAAAGACGTACCAAAATTGACAGATTTGACAACTTTGAAATTGTTTAAGAGTTCATGGTTACCCCGCAATACTAAGATCAATGTTACATCCCTGTACATTTTATATAAACTCATTCTGAACAATAAAAGACAGGGAACCCCATAACAGTGCTGAAGTATTGATGCCTTG
This sequence comes from Anania fuscalis, assembly GCA_950371115.1. Classification (NCBI taxonomy): domain Eukaryota; kingdom Metazoa; phylum Arthropoda; class Insecta; order Lepidoptera; family Crambidae; genus Anania; species Anania fuscalis. Next base: position 22,253,274 of record OX493325.1, read on the forward strand.
TTTTAATACGTAGCCAACACTTCGGCACTGTCACCATCTTATTAGGTAATAAACACCCATGTCATCTTTGATACACATCAAACATCTACAAATTATCTTTGTGGACGATTTAGTTTAATACATGTCCAGTTCAGCAACACATGCTAACAGTTAGCAGTACTAACATCAAAGTTACTTCCCTTTACATTGTATATTAACTCATTCTGAACAACAAAAGTCAGGGAACCCTATAACAGTGCTGAAGTATTGATGCCTTGTTTTAATACGTAGGCATCAACACTTCAGCGGGGTAACCATGAACTCTTAAAACAATCTCAAAGCTGTCAAATCTGTCAATTTGGGTACGTCATTACATACAAAACTTGACGGATTTGATAATGTTTGAGAGATTTGAGATTGTTTTAAGAGTTCGTGGTTACCGCCCAGCACAGTCATCATCTTATTAGGTAAAAAAAAAACACCCATGTCATCTTTGATACACAAACACCTACAAATTATCTTTGTAGACAATTTACTTTTAATGCATGTCCAGTTCAGCAACACATGCTAACACTTAGCAGTACTAACATCAAAGTTACATCCTTTTACATTGTATATTAACTCATTCTGAACTCTAAACGACAAGGAACCCTATAACAGTGCTGAAGTATTGATGCCTTGTTTTAATACGTAGGCATCAACACTTTAGCGGGGTAACCATGAACTCTTAAAACAATCTCAATGCTGTCAAATCTGTCAATTTTGGTACGTCATTACATACAAAATTTGACGGATTTGATAATGTTTGAGAGATTTGAGATTGTTGTAAGAGTTCGTGGTTACCGCCCAGCACTGTCATCATCTTATTAGGTAAAAAACAAACACCTATGTCATCTTTGATACACAAACCCCTACAAATTATCTTTGTGAACAATTTTCTTTTAATACGTCATGTCCTGTTCAGCAACACATGCTAACACTTAGCAGGGCGGTAACCACGAACTCTTAAAACAATCTCAAATCTGTCAAACATTATCATTTCTGTCAAATTTTGTATGAAAAGACGTACCAAAATTGACAGATTGACAACTTTGAAATTGTTTTAAGAGTTCATGGTTACCCCGCAATACTAAGATCAAAGTTACATCCCTGTACATTGTATATAAACTCATTCTGAACAATAAAAGACAGGGAACCCCATAACAGTGCTGAAGTATTGATGCCTTGTTTTAATACGTAGGCAACACTTCGGCACTGTCACCATCTTATTAGGTAATAAACACCCATGTCATCTTTGATACACATCAAACATCTACAAATTATCTTTGTGGACGATTTAGTTTAATACATGTCCAGTTCAGCAACACATGCTAACAGTTAGCAGTACTAACATCAAAGTTACATCCCTTTACATTGTATATTAACTCATTCTGAACAACAAAAGTCAGGGAACCCTATAACAGTGCTGAAGTATTGATGCCTTGTTTTAATACGTAGGCATCAACACTTCAGCTGGGTAACCATGAACTCTTAAAACAATCTCAATGCTGTCAAATCTGTCAATTTTGGTACGTCATTACATACAAAATTTGACGGATTTGATAATGTTTGAGTGATTTGAGATTGTTTTAAGAGTTCGTGGTTACCGCCCAGCACTGAGACACACACATAAGATGATGCTTATTAGGTAAAAAATAAACACCCATGTCATCTTTTATACACAAACACCTACAAATTATCTTTGTAGACAATTTACTTTTAATGCATGTCCAGTTCAGCAACACATGCTAACACTTAGCAGTACTAACATCAAAGTTACATCCCTTTACATTGTATAAACTCATTCTAAACACTACGGAGTAATGGCTCCTGGAAGCCATAAAGCAGTAATGGATGCCTAACACTTCTATATTTTCGGCACTCGCCATCTTCGGCCATTTTAGTACACATTGTAGTTTGTGTACAAGAATTCCATTTGTGAACGATGTTGGATTTTAAAAAGTTGTTTAATGGACTTGATCTTTTTGAGAGTGTATTTTTCACAATATTGTTATTCGTGCAAGTTGGTATAAGTAAATTTAACGTACGTGGGAATGTGTCGAATATATTTTTTAAGTTGCCGAATTGTTTCCGAAATCTCGACAAGTTACTGAAAATTGAGAAAGATAGTAATACAATATATATAAAAATATCCCACAGGAATATTTAACCGGGGTAAAAAGTATCCTATATTTTAATTCAGATCATATTCTATATGTGTGGAAATTTTTATACACATCCGTTAAGTAGTTTTTGCGTAAAAGAGTATCAAACATCCAGACATACAAACTTTCTCGTTTATAATAAGTATTAGCAATGATTTTTGGTATACTATACATTATGGACCTGGCCCAGGCTCCAAACATTTTGGGACATCTCCTTTGCTTTATTGTCTGGTAACTCGTGTCACAAGGATTCGTTCTCATTTCTCTCTCGTAGAAAAATTGGAAGTTTGCAGGAAACTCCTCCGATTAGACCGATTCGTCGACCTAATACCAAAAAATGATTTCGACTTTTCATTTACACGTTATGTCTTGCATTGAAATAATACAGAAACATTGTATTTTAACCGACTTCAAAGAGAAGAGGTCCTATGTTCTAGTGTTTATTATTTTTTGTATCAACCACAGGCTCAAAAAAAAAACTGCATAATTATATGTTCGTAAATGTTATTTTTCACTTTGTAGTTTATTTTTGAAGTGAATTTATAGTTTTTTACAAATTTTATATGTAAGTAATAAAGGCACTAAAACCTATTTTTATTTTGATTTTATAAATTACTTACTTCGGTGTCTCAACTGTATTTAAAACACAAACAGAACCGCAGACAACAGCTAGTTATAATCCGACACTCATACCGAAATCAAATTAATATCGTATATATTTTTTTAATAAGATGAGAACAAATTATTATTGACTGTCAATATAAATATAATGATCTATAACAAATCAGAAAGAGCATAATTACATAGAGTTGTTAAAGATATAAGTATTAGATTTTTATTAAAAATACAGTAAAATGTATTTTATATGTGTGCCGGGCGATACCACAGGCATTTTTTTTGTCTGGAGGTTCGTAACAAAAGTATATTAGTATATAATTCATTATAACGAGACTATGACAGCAAATTTGGTGTGTTTTCGGCACATATTTATCTAGAATACAGCTTCCAGCAGTAGATTGAAATAGATAATATTTTAAACTTTCGCATTGCATTATAACTAAAACTTATAATTACGGGTCTGAACGCGACGTACTATAGTATGTAGTAGTATTGATACTAGTTACATTCCTCGACGTTTCGACCGTGATGCTACGTGATGAACGTAGCAGAAGAACCGGCCACAGACGAAGACGCCGCGCACCAGTCCCCTCGTGACCATGACCGTAGCATCACGGTCGAAACGTCGAGGAATGTAAGTAGTATCAATACTACTACATCTATAGTACGTCGCGTTTAGACCCGTTATTATAAGTTTTAGATTGAAATAGGTCTATTATGATACAGTACCTACGCGGTATCGATGTTGAGCTCTAGGACAGAGTGAGTATCGCTTTGCGCATCTAAAGAGACGATCATCGTATCAGTGACGCGTGTGCGCGGAGCTAGCAACCAATCACGGGGGTGCAGGTGCGTCACACGAGCCAAACACGTTATCGTCATAGTCTTTTGCGCAACTTTCACCCAGCGCTAAACGTTCATGCAGCTAGTTGTAATGCTGATAAACTTTAATGATAGAGTCTAAGCAGATTCAATAGCAAACTATAAATACTCCTATACACACGGTTCAACAACACCTTAATCTCAGAGGGGAATAGAGAATCAAAATTGCAATAACTTTGCGAAATTCTAAAAAAAGTAATAACTTCCTCCGTAGAAATGACGACTTCCGTAGCCGAGAGGCGAGCACGCCGGACTTTTAATAGCGCCGCCATCTCTGAGGTCCCGAGTTCGATCCCCGGTCGGGTCAATGTAGAAAACTAACTTTTCTATATTGGCTCGGGTCTGGGTGTTGTGGTACCGTCGTTGTTTCTGATTTCTATAACACAAGTGCTTTAGCTACTTACCTTAGGATCAGAGCAATGTATGTGATGTTGTCCAATAATTATATTTTTATTTTTATTAACTTCTACGTATCGTAGAAAGGTTTTTCTTTTCAATAGTATCGTTTTACCAATAAATATGTTTATAACATCTCTATACAATTACCGAACAATTGGTCACGCAGCAACACTGGCCCGCTCCCGTCTCCCTAATTTATCCACAGATATGCATCAGGAGAGCGGGAGTCGTAAATAAGCCGGAATAGACACCGGGATACTTTCGATTTTTTCCGGGATTTCGGAGGCACGGGATTGGGTATAGAGTTAGGAATGGGTAGAATGGAATTAGGTATTTAAGGCCTTACTACAAAAAAATAGACTAGGTTAAAACACTTGTCTAAAGATTAGTCAACCAATTAAACATTTCAATTTGTTTGGCTATTTTTTAGACATGGTTTAACCCTAGTCTATCTTTTTTGTAGTAAGACCATCATATTTTTAATAGTAAGATTTTTTATATTGCCTACAAACTAATAGGCTTTTTGTTGATGGTAAAACACGAAAAAAAATCTATTAACATCAAAATCTGTACTTATCTTACATGGCTTTTTAAATGTTTTCAAGTCCTTAAAAAATGGTACTTATTGTATTATTTTTTATTTGTATTGTTTTTATTAAAATCTAATAAATTATGACATTACGGTACAACACCACCTAGATCCGAGACAGTGGAAAGTTTTGTTTTTCAAGACAACACTTATTTTACTAGGTATTCTATAAGACGTTTGCATTGTGGACGCTAGCTAGAGCTACAATTAAAATTTTTTGTACATCGCAAAAACTGTAATTTTACTTCCGACTAGTTTGGAAATTATTTAACAACCTTCACTGCACAAGTCCTAAGAATCCGAAAATTACTAAAAAAAATTCAGATGCCGCGTCTAAAAGTTCCTGAGCCTGCAACTATTTGCTTGTTGCGTACACATGTTTTAGCCGATTTAACACGGTTCTTGTTTGTGATTTATAGCACTGCACGGATTAACTTCCACTCTTTCACCTTTCGAAGGATTTTGTAAGGAATGGTTCTGAGTTATTGTTTTATTTCTACTGCGTTGTTGGGGTGACAGATGGTGTTACTTGAAATTGATTTTTATTGAGATTGTTTCTGATTATATTCAATTCATTAAGTTAATATTCTAGGATTTTTATAGGTATAGTAAGTGTCAAAAGTATTTTTGGCATTTCCACCTTATAATTTGTTTAGGAGTCACCGTTTGTCAAAAGTGTATTCACACTTAGTAAAAAACTTTAATAAGTAGGCTTACCTAGTTACTGTTAAAAGGAGCTTCTAAACGAAACGGTATAACAATTAATTAAAATGTAGTGACTAATTAAATTTATTAGGTACAGAAAAAGCACAACTACAGCTGACAGCTATACTTAACACACCATCCGTCTTTTTGATTATTACAATCTCTGATTAATATTAAATAAAAATAACTGTATCACAAATCGGAAGATGAAACTAATTAATGAATCCATATAATTAATGTCACATTTGAATCAAATTTTAATCAAACTACACCCATATCAATATTAATTAACACTCAAAAATGTTTTCACAAAACCGGATTACAGACATCAAAATGCATTAGCGCCCCATTTTAATCAGTTTGATGTTATAAAACTCAGTGTTAATAAAATAAAATTATAACGAAAATAGGTATCCAATATTCGATCCTATGACAGTAGACATAGAGATGAAAATTGGATACATATTAGAATCTAACAGCACAGCACAGCAGTCATATACAGAGTTCAAGATAATAATTGTTTTTTTATATTGGACAACATCACATACATTGCTCTGATCTTGGTAAGTAGCTAAATAAATTGTGTTTTAAAAATTAAAAAAGTGGCGGTACTGCAAATAACATAGTATATAAACCCGAGACAAAATAGAGAGAAGTTACGTTTTCTACATTAGCCCGACGGGTAATCGAACCCGGGCCCTCAGTTAAAGCGACGCCAAGTCCAGCTAAGGAGGTTTTCACAATTTCGCTATTATTCAATTAGTGACGTAACTCAAACACTAAGCAATGTATTAAATGATTGATATGTAAAAACTCTACCTCCTTACATAAGTATGCCAATTTCTTAGTATAAGACCGTAAAGGTGAAGTAGGACGCCCCCCAGCTCGATGGACCGACGACCTTAAGAAGATGGCTGGAAGTAACTTGATGAAAAAAGCGGGAGATAACGCTCTTTGGCGCTCTTTGGGGGAGGCTTCAATCCAGCAGTGGACTGCAACAGGCTGAGATGATGAAGACCGTGACAATCGATGTTGTCACGGTCAATGTATATGGCGTCGCCTTCTCTGAGGTTCCGGGTTCGATCCCCGGTCGGATCAATGTGGAAAACGAACTTTTCTATGTTGTCTCGCGTCTGGGTGTTGTGGTACCTTCGTTGTTTCTGATTTCGATAACACAAGTGCTTTAGCTACTAACCTTAGGATCAGAGCAATGTATATGATGTTGCAAAATATTTTTTTATATTATTAAATATATTATTGCTTATATATTAATTACTTGGAAAGTTGGATAGTGCGGCATATAGCTTACGCTGTGATAGTATCCTTACTATTCTAAGGTATAATAATAGTATGGGCAGAGATTAATTAAAGCAGAGGACATACTATCTGCCGACAGTCACGCCTGTTCCTGCCGTTGACGGTTCTATGATATATTTGACAGTTTGGAAAGTAGGGTAGGTACACACATTTGATATTTGAAAACCCAAACAAAATTTGAATCCATACCTGATATATTTTTATGTAAGTAAGTTTAATTACTCAGCCTAGCAAAATGAGTTATCAGTCTTTTTTACTCGTTCTCTAAAAACACATATAAAAAACAAGACATCCAATAAGTAAATAATTCTAAAAATCGGTATGATAATTTGAAAAAGTCGAAAGACAATTTTTAAAAAGTACGTGTACGTATTATTTCTTTTTTTATTTAATTATGGCACGATCACGCATAGAGTTAACGTCGTTTTTAACGGATTTCTTGCCAATAACGCTCACGTTCAGTAAAGGTGTCTAAAAACAGTGTGCACGATGCTTTAATTAGTCAAAAAAGGGATGGCTTGGATATTTGTCGCCTTCTAATTTGGACTAGCGGTGACAGCTACCTGGTTTTGGAACAACACGAAAACTATGAACTTCTTCCTATGAATCTTTTTTCTCAATCAAAATTTATTTAAACCGTGTTTTTTAAGATCTACTGACAGTAATTAAAACGAATACAGGTTTGTGATAAAATCTTTTAGATAGACAGAAAACTTGACTGATACACATACATATTTTGGTGGATGTCTTTTGTTTTTCCTGACTTTTTATCCCGTTCTAGTCTGGGTGGGTACACTTGACTATAATGCTAGATGTAACAAGTGACTTACATTTCAAGCAACTGCTATCACACCTTAAAGCTTTGACTGGAAAATAAAATCATGTTAGTCCACTCTGCATAACTAGTTTATTTAAATGTACAGTTTTTCTTACATCTTTTTTCCTTCATCGTCAAGCAATTGGTATAAATACGTACATCGATTTTTACAGTTACATACGGGCAATATTTATTTATTATATAAGGAAATTCTTATTGCCCTTGAAATTAAGTTACTGGTAGTTTATGTGGTCTCTCAACTGTTTTTATTAGACGCCTAATTAAACCCACGTGCGGACAGACAGACATGTTAAGGTGGTTATGATTTATAACAATCATAAAATATGGTCCGTTTATATCTGAAATGATAATTACGGTTATGCTTATTTGTCATTGGTGCGTAGGAAATTTTGTATGATATTAATTGAAATATAGAACTTCAAAAAATTAAGAATATGTCTAATGAATGGTCAGGGATGTTATTAATCAGTGTTTCTAACTATGTTACTTGTGTTTGAATAATACGTATAAATAATAAATATTTATCGTAAAGATGGATACTGACTGGCGTTACGAGGTGTAATGTAACATGTAGAAGCAGCATTCGTAAAGTCAGCAAGATGAAACAACGGAGCAAAGAGCGGGATTCACACAGGATTCAGCAACCGGCATATCGTAACATGCTTGCTGCGATTGTAACATTACACCCATTTCCGCAGACCAGTGACCACATTAACATTCTACGCGTGTACTATTAATCATTCCTATATTTAGATAATCTTAACTACTCGAGCGCCCCCAAAAATATTTTTTACCGTCACGCGTATTATGAAATGAAACAATTGTTGCACGGGCTCAACTGATCAATAAAACAACCAGTCTACTTACATGTTAACAAAGAAATCAGATTAAATAACAACCTCAAGACACCTAATAAAATATAATATTTCCTAATAAAAACGCAAAAATAATACAACAATGTACAATTTCTACGGCAAACGACACCGTCATTCCTTTCCACGGAAACTGTTTACTCAAAGATCCTTCGTAAAAATAACAAAAGGACAAATTATTTCAAATAAAAAGTAATGGAGCCGCGCGCTTAAAATTTTAGGCCAATTTATATACCATGGAGCTACGTGTCCGGCCTAAAAGGAATTTTATTAAGTGTCATTAGCCCATATTTTTACCTTGAATAACAGGGGTCCCAGCGGTGAGCCCTGCAGGACACCCGCTGGACGGTGAGGTTTTTTACATACACTTGTATCCTAAATGGCGTTGTTATAAACCAGCTGTGAATAAAATTGGTTTCGTGTTGAGAAAATAATGAATTTGTAAGCGTTGTTTTTGTTGAACAACGTTTTTTTTTGTCTGACTGAATCGAAAGCTTGGCCTAAGTTTAATTAAATGTTGTTATACGTTTTGATTGAGAAGTTTAATGCTTCTATTTGTTTTATTATCTTTGTGTATTCTTTGTAGTAATAATAATTAGTCAATACAAAATGGCTTATTTATATTATTTGTGTCTACTGTAATTAATTGTAATGGTTATTTATCATAATAATGGTGAGCACTAACGGTATTTATTTATTATTTAACAAAATACTTATGGTGTAAAATGTCATTAATATCAAATACGTATTATATAAATATTTTCATAGAATTATCTTTCTGCATAGTATAACGTAGAATGAAGAAGTCACATATTCGGGTCTTATAATCTGTCCGAAAAATCATAGTCGACACCCAAATGTGGTCACGTATGACGAGCCCATAACTCAAAGCGACACGTCCAGAGACGTAACACTAGACCTTCATGATGTTGTCTCTGCTTATCTCCAGTTTGATCCGGATTGGGCTGGATTTTGTTACCAGAGAGTTAGTACGTGGGATGACAAGGTTAGATTAGCAAGAAGTACTTTGTAAACACCTTTAAAAAACCTAAAAACGTTTACTAAATGTGCTGGATAATTGGTGTGATTATTAGAATTAAATAAAGTATTAATTGGTATTTTTTTTACCTATGTTGTTAATTAGACAATGATACGATTTTGTATCTGGTAGATTATAAAGTTTACAATTCAGTGAACCGAGTTTGATCTCCAGATCCTTTTCAACTCCTGTTTTGGGTAAAATTTACTTTAAACGCTAAACGTAATATTTCAAATTATTTTAATTTCAGTAGCCCTTATCATCTTCGTCTGATTTATTGCCATCTTTTCTTTGACACTTTAATACAAACCCAGTTTCCAATATGCAATTCTTGTGCTTCATTATTATGCACCCTCGTATAGTTATTATCAATATCAAATATTTTCGCAGCAAACATTCTCCCGTGTTTGCCGGTATATCGGTACTAGCTAACAATAATATCGAAAATATGCATAATGATTTATGATATGAGGGTAAAGTCGTAAAGTGGTAAGATAGGAGTGTTAGGTGGAAATCCACATGACTTGTTATGGTTTGTTGGTTCGAAATACCGGGGTTTATCATAAGATACCTTATATCCCATAGAAACACTGAACGTCATGAGAGTGACAAATTCAATTTTTCACGTGATATTAACACGGCTTTTGTTGTTTTTGGTAAGAGTTCAGCGTATGGTGGAAAAAGCGTAACTTGTAGCTATGCGAACAAAGATATTTATACTCGTACGCATTAACATGACGAGTTTATTACTCTTCAGATATAAGTACACAAACTCTTTCACACCTTGAAATAAATGAAACATTCTTGTAATAACACTAGTCTAACCCTAGACTTGATAATACATCATCATGCCTATGTAGTCTATGTATGAAAGTTAGTATTAAGTTTATGTATTTTTATGTAGTTTATGATTTTATTAGTATTTTTTTTAAAAATTTGTGTTTCTTTATCGCACTGCCCACAAAACATCTGAGCCAGAGCCAGGCAACATCCAACCCAAATGGTCGACTGGTAGAGAATGCCTCATGGCATTAAGTCCACCTATTGTTTTTTTTATCTGTGCAATAAAGTTTAAATAAATAAAAAAATACTTAAATACATTAAACGTCCTGCATATCACAAAACACTTTCTCCTTGCGAGACTCAAATTCACAACCGCCTGGCTGTGTAGTCCGAGAACTAAACTAGGTAGATGGGTCGTCAAATAACAAACTGTGTAAGCATAAAAGTTATAACTAAGGACTCGGATTTTCCATTTGAGGTTCTGACCCCTAAAAACGCAACCTAGAGTAACTTCAAAAGTTAATTAATAACTATTTAATAAAGTGTTATTTGAAAAGTTCGGCGTGTGCTGTCTGGAGCATCGACCACGATTGCAATTTGCAACTTTTAATTACTTACATTTCGAGTTCAGACCATTCCCAAATAAAGCCGAATTCGAGCAAGAAATGTTAGTTGAGAAAACCATTTTTTTAGTTTGTTTATTTTATATTACATGCCTTTATTGAATTTATTTCTGATTTGAAGGTGTGCAGCAGAGTTTAATGAACTTGATTATTTGAGAGTACTTTAATTAGTATAATTAGGGAGTCATACCAATTTTAAACACATTTATTTTTATTGAGTTGTCGTTAGATATAATAAGGACTAGAAATAGTGAACCCATTAAGTACTTGGTCTTTCATTTTGCATATCAAAATTTATGTTTGTTTAGTTTGAAGAAGCATCAGAAAATACAGTGTTTTAATAAAATGAGGCTTTACTTTGCGAAAATAATTACATTTTCATAATAACAGTGTATGTGTTGATTTTTCTCTTCTCATCTCACATTCTCAGTTTAGAGGTGTAACCATGTAAACATTGTATACCTGATCAGTGTTGCTTATACGACACACTAAAACTTATTGCTTTTTAGATCTTTTGATTAGGCTTCCAAATCAAAAACTAAGCACACAGACAAAAGGACCTCAGTTCAAATACTAAAGCAGATTTCAAAATCAAGAAACAGTAAGTATTTAGATTTTCTCTTAACACTTCATTTAGAGCTTTACCTTAATCGGAGTCACACTGAATTATCTTAATCGGGCAGCCACCGATCATGCTACTTATTGTCCACAGGTCCAAAGGTCCACCGATTTCTCGCCATTCCAGGGTTAACTTAGGGTTAACCGAAACGCGACGTGGGAACTGTAGACCCGGACTCATTCTCACGGCTTATTCATTTGCATTTGCTGGTTAAACAATAATATCGCGAATCGCGGTGTGTTTAAAGATATCTGGATTAATTTGATGGTATCTTGGTTCTTCTTGCGATTTTATATTATGAGGAGCCATTGTGTTACTTCATCATCCTATTTGTTATGTTTAGAACCTATTTTACATGACTGCCCTAACAAGTATAGGTTATATTTATATTGATTTTTAAAAAATAACCTTAATTTACATATATATAACAAATATTGTATTTAGATAGGTAATTTATTTAGTATAGCCTTTTAATCTTTAATAAGATGGTTCTAATTTATAAGCTAACTTCGTTATAGGATAATCTAATGCTCAATTGCAGCAACTTTTTCTTTGGGACCAACATCGAAGAGATTAGGAGAAATCGTTTTCAAACCAAACTGACGTCCAAATTATATGACCAAAAATGCTAATAAGAAGGTATATTAAATACCTTCGAAAGGCTTTACACTTCTGGAATAAAAATAAAATTTCAGGAAATTAAGATGAAAAGGCACACGTCCAAACATTTAACAAATTGAAATACAGAACGCATACTTGGATTATAATAATTTACGTACAAAATGCGAAATGCCAATAACCAGACGAGCTAACGACAGGCAAAAGTAGCCTCTAAATCAAATGGTGTTCGAACGAAAATCGGTGAATAGATTTGTATATTTCAAAGTTTGTACCGCGGCTTCATATTCTGTATTTGTCTCACACATCTCCTGGCAGTCGAAGTAAGTACCGGCAATTTAACCTAGTATTTTATTTCCATTCTTTCCTTTCCTGCGTGCAAGCCATTCTGAGCTTTGTTTCCATCGCGTTTTCTTTTTTATTGTTCGAACGTGGGAGGTCGAGAGATGTCGTTTTTGCGTGCACGCACGGTATAGTTCTGACTGTTTAACCGTTCGCTCGGAAGTCTCGTTCAAATAATTTCGTAAGAAGTTTGAAGAAGGGCTTTTCTCGCCCTGAGGGTGGAAACTTATCGAGTACCGTGGAAGTAGAGTTAGGGGAGTGCCGGTGTAAGCCACATTTTTGTGACAGTCTGGCCACGACTGTTCTTCCGTGAAACACATTTGGGAGGTTAAAGGCGGGAAAAGTTGCTTTAATAATTTGTTTTTTTTTTCTCTTTCATCGTATTTACAGTTACAGATAATTTGTACTTGGTACGAGTATTTATTTAATGTTATAAATACCTACTACATTATTATAATAATACACTGTTGAAGAAGGATCGATCGACAAGTTGTAGTATCTAGAAACTATTCTTTCACCTTGCAGCAAATATTATTACTTACCAAAGAAATTCTAATAATTTAAAGTTCTTCCACTTTTTTTATTTAAAGTGTTTTAATTTTATGCTCAAAATATTTGATCAAAGCATACTTACGAGGTATTACTTGTACTTGTATTACAGTTTAGAGTTTGAAGTAAAAAAAAAACCGGCCAAGGGCGAGTCGGACTCGCGCACGAAGGGTTCTGTACCGTTATCTAATTGCGGTTTACGATTTATGACGTATTAAAAAAAACTACTTAGATCCTAGATCTCGTTCAAACCAATTTTCTGTGGAAGTTTATTTTTTTTTAGTTTTATCATTCTCAGAAACCTCAATATCATTTTTGAAGATCTATTTAAGATACCCTATAAGTATGGGTTTGATAAAAAAAAAAAAACAGTTTCAGTTCTAAGTATGGGACGCCCAAAATTTTTTTTTCTATTTTTGTGTGAAAATCATAATGCGGTTCACAGAATATATCTACTTACCAAGTTTCAACAGTATAGTTCTTGTAGTTTCAGAAAAAAGTGGCTGTGACATACGGACGGACAAACAGACAGACACGACGAATCCATAAGGGTTCCGTTTTTTGCCATTTGTCTACGGAACCCTTAAAATGTTCTTCCGTACTGAGTCACGTTTATGCTAGGGGGACATAACGCAGAATGCATATTGCCCAATATCAACAATTTTGATTTATGATTTAGGTTTAGGTTTAGGTTTAAAGATCTTTATTCTCATACGAAATTTACACTTCAATTATAATGAGATACAAAATTTTACACATTAAAAAAAACAAATTATTAGCCGGTACTTGACTCTAAATGTAATTTAAGCTTATTTTTAAAAGTATTTATGCTTTCACACTCTTTGATGGCATTTGGTAGACCATTGAATAGCTGTGCTCCCTCAAATACCACTGTCCTTTTTCCATAGTTTGTTCTAGGTGCCCTTAATTGTACTTTATTTTTGAATCGAAGATTGTGGGGGTTATTTTTTATACTCAAGTTTACACTACTCTTGATAGACTTTAAAAGAATTTTTTTTACAAGAATGCATGTGTTGTATTTGTACAGCTGGGAAAGATTAAATATTTTAGTTTTTTTATATATTTGAGTAGAAGATGCGTGAAAGGGAAAGTGGAATAAAGTTTTAATAACTTTGTTCTGAGATCTTTGCAATGGCTTAAGGTTTGTAGGTGCTGCTGAGCCCCAAATCTCGATAAGGTAGTTTAAGTGTGATTTTGCCAAAGCGTTGTACAGGATGAACTTAACCCTTCGTGGTATACAGTGCGCTATCTTACGAAGAGCTCCTGTCAAGGATGTTAATTTCCCTTTCACGTGATAAATATGTGGTGTCCATGTTAATTTATCATCAATGTACAGACCTAGGTATTTCTCCTGACTGGATCTTTTAATAACTTCATTATTTATCACAAGTGGAACAAAATCAGGTATCACTTTATTTTTTGCTGCAAAAATCATGTATGATGATTTGGATATATTTATAGTAAGCAAATTATGAAGAAGCCATTCACTTAACAGATCCAAATCTCTTTGAGCTCTTGCAGCAATTTCCTGAACAGATTGGCCAAAATAAAATATGCATGTATCGTCAGCGTACAGGGTTAGGTTGCCAGTTAATCCAATTTTATTAATATTGTTTACATATATTAAAAACAATAGTGGCCCAAGTATGGAACCTTGAGGTACACCGAACGTGATTTTCTGAAAGCTACTAACAAAATCGTTAATTTTCACAACCTGGCACCTATTATGGAGATACGATTGAAACATTTCTAGGGCTGTGCCTTCAATTCCGATATTATGTAGTTTCTTAATTAGCTTATCGTGACTTACCGTATCGAAAGCTTTTTTCAAATCAATGAAAATACCCAATGCTATATTTTTTTCATCGATATTAGTTTTAATTCTAGTTATTAAATCAACTGCAGCAGTCAGGGTACTTGACTTTGAACAAAACCCGTATTGCTCTTCAATCAAAAACCGTTTCTCTGATAAGTACTTGATGAGTCGATTATACAATAGTCTTTCAAATATCTTTGATAGAACGGATAACACAGATATTGGTCTGTAGTTACTAGGATCAGTTTTAGAACCTGATTTATGTACCGGGCTTACTTTGGCGACTTTAAGAGAGTCAGGAAAAACACCAAGCCTGAAACATTTGTTTATTGAATGGACTAACGGTTCGACAATAAGGTTTTTGAGGCATTTAACCGCCTTGGTTGAAATTCCATCTAATCCAGTACTAACATTGACGTTTAGATTATCTATAATTTTAATTACTTCTTCTAAAGTACATGGTTTTAGATCCTTTAATAATATGTCATGTAAGTGATTGTTTTCATACATAAAGATGTTACCTGTGTCATTATGATACTTCAGGGGTATTTTATTAGACAAGCTGGCACCAACAGAAGAGAAAAACTGATTAAATAAATCACATACCTCCGTGCCGTTAGTAACTAACTTGGAATCGGACAGCAGCTTTGGAGGAGCAGGGCTTTCTTTTATTTTATTTGCAGCTAATGTGTTAATGACCTCCCACATTTTTCTTGGTTGGTTATGAGTGTCTCGGAATAAGTCATGGTAATAATTTTCTTTGCATGTCTTGATCATAACACGGACTTTATCTTGTTCTTTCAAAAATAATCTCTTCAGTTCTTCATCGTTTTTATTTCTCTTCATTTCTTTCCACAGACAGTTTCTCGTATTTATTGCATCGATAATGTTTTTATTAATCCAATCTTTCTGTGGAGGGTTAAGTGTTTTTCTTTTATGTATTTTACTTTTTTTTATGTTTTGCAAAATGCAATTTTCCAGGCTGGAGTAATCGTCTTCTACCTCCTCAATTGCCACTGATACATTTTTATATAATTTATCGTAGTCTAATGCTGCATAGCTAATTTTCGAGTTTAGTCGTGGGGCTTCTTTACCAACTTCTAGATACAGATGCTTGTGATCAGATAGGGATGATTCTATTATTGTTAGACTAAATTTATGGTTGTTTATATTTGTGCTGATGTGGTCTATTATTGTTTTTGTTTTGTATGTCTCTCGCGTAGAATAATCAGGGTTTATTTTATTCAGGATTTCATATCCAGCTTCTTCCACCTCACTAACGTAATCCGTTACATATTTATCTTTTCTGAGCAAATCGATGTTGAAGTCTCCAAAAACTAAAGATCTTTTTCTCTGCTCCAGTTGTGATGAATATATATCCAGAAAGCTGTCCATATTAGAATCTCCATCCGGTTTGTATATAACGCCAATATTTAATGATAGTTTTTCCATATTTACCCATAAATAGTGGTTTCCGTTTTCGATAAGATCTTCGGTTATTTCAAAATGTATACTATTATGTACGTAAATGGAAACACCGCCACCTTTTTGATTATGTCTGTAGTTATATGCATGCTTATACTCTGGAATTTGATACATCTTAACATCTTCCTCAGATACAAACCAAGTTTCTGTAAATATTAACAGGTGGGTTATCTTAGGTATGGCTCTCAAAATACATTTAATTTCATCGAACTTATTTTTATTGCGAATACTTTGTAAATTTGCGTAAAAAAATCGGAGGGACGATGCAGTCAGCGGTATATCCTCATATTTTTCTACTAGGTGGTGACTTATTCTTTCTGTACGGTTTTTATTTAGTGGAGAAAACAATTTTAGTTTTTTTGGTTTGTTTCGCTTGCAATGATGATGTTGGGTATTCCTTTATTATATTTAATTATCAGCCCCTTTTCGCCATTGTCAAGGCGTTTTTTCAACTCCTCTCTAACTGATTGGAGGTACTGTTTCTGCGTTGGGGTTTGATCAGAGTAGATTTTGACTTTTTCTGGACATTTTCCTCTATTTTGTAGCAAACGTTTTGGTATGTCATTTTTATTAAAGCAGATCTTCAACGGACGGTCTTTGCCCGGCACATACTTGCCCAATCGCAGTGATTTTACTGGTTTAAGACAATCTTTAGGACAATCTTCGAGTATTGATACACCCAGTTTCATAAACTCTTCTGTATCGTGGATTTGTCGAATCTTAAAGCTCTTCTCGTTTTTCTCGGGTATTCCTACCACAATGATATTATTTTCGCGGTCAGAGCGGTCCTTTAGTTCTTGAATAATGTTTCGAACTGAGAAGGTTTACTGGTTACAGGTTCGAAATCACCTTTTGTTCTTAATTTGTTTATTTCTTTTTCCATATGACAAATTTTTTCTTGAGTGATGACGTCATTCAGTTTGATATTCTTTATTTCATCATGAACTTGTTCCAGTTGCTGTGTAAAGTTATCTGCTACTGACTTAATAGCCCTAATTTCTTCTTTTATTTCTTTCATTTCTTCTCTTATAATCATTAGATTTTCATTCTGTGTTTTTGCGATTTCCTTAAAATATAGCATCATGTCAGTTCGAAGACTCGCGAAATCTTTCTTATATTCCTCCTGCTCACATCTTTCCTTTCGCTTCCTAGTGTTAACATAAGCAATCAAGTCATCTTCGCAAGTTGTTAAATTGGGTACTGACCCGCTACCGCTTCCGCTTCCGCCTGTCAATGCAGTCTGAGGCGGTGTTCTCTGCAAGCTCATTGTTCGCGCTCGTGTTCGTTCGGCGTAATTCGGTTCGGCTCGGGAGCAGCGGTGATCGCAGCGCAATGCACACTTCTAGTTAGCTTATGTGAGGTAGGTCAGGGTTGCAGTCGATAATTTGCTTACTTGTATTGTATTTTCTTTTGTATCTCCAGAATGCAGCAATGTATCACAAAACCGAAAACAGTTCCATAAAGTTCACAAATTCCCACGCAAACTGATAGCAGAACCACCGAAATTAAAGCACTTTTACTATTTTTTAAGGCTGATAATATGCGCACACAGTAGTGAAGTCGACTCGTCTTATACCTCAGACTTTTAAAATTATCATTATATCATATATCATTCAAAATTATCATCCCGATTATTTCTTCCCCCACCTTGTCGACGTGGCAATTGAATTTTATTATCATTAATAACATTAAATGACATTTTCGAAGACGGGAACTACGATGATTGATAGTAAAAGATTAAATAATATTCCCAGTTGGAGACGGGAGAATAATAACAGATTAAATGATCTAAGGATTTAATTCAAATATTGTCTTTTTAGTGTTCATTATTAAAAGGTCCACCATTAAACTAAGACTTCGTAGTTATGTTATGACAAAGTTTTCAGTTTGTTAAAAACATAAATTATATACATAATAAGAAATTTTCAATTTAAGAAATAAATAAAAAAATAGTTCTTAATCAGTCATAAAAAGTAAGTATATACTTGATAAGATCTCATCAAGTGAAGTTAAAATAAATAATAAAAACCGGCCAAGTGCGAGTCAGACTCGCGCACGAAGGGTTCCATACCATTAAAAAACGGCAAAAAATACGTTTGTTGTATGGGAGCCCCCTTAAATAATTATTGTATTCTGTCTTTTAGTATTTGTTGTTATAGCGGCAACAGAAATATATCATCTGTGAAAATTTCAACTCTCTAACTGTCACGGTTCATGAGATACAGCCTGGTGACAGACGGACAGACAGACTGACGGACAGACAGACGGACAGACAGACGGACAGATAGACGGACAGACAGACGGACAGACAGACGGACAGCGGAGCCTCAGTAATAGGGACCCGTTTTACCCTTTGGGTACGGAACCCTAATAAAAATCGGCGATTATTTGTGATATCTCGTAGGTAAGAGAAACGGTAGCAGAACCAAAGAATAGTTAGTAGGGGAGAGATAAAGGCTCTTGTCCTTATTTCTTTTAATAATAATTGCTTTATTTCTTGCTCTGCTAGCTATTTGCTTAAAAATGCAATTGAATCATATTTCAAACAGCAATAGTATTGCAGTGCTTACGAGAAAATCATCTATTTAGGGCGAGAAAATCATCATCATTAAAACTAACAGCCAGGTCCTTTGTTCGAGTTGCTTGCAGCCTGTAGCTTTAGTTCACTATATTATAGTAATTATATGATCCTGTAGAGTATTAAAATATCGGCAAAAAAACTCTCGCGATATTTTTAAATGCCACCAGACTACGAGTATTATGCAAACGCGCCACTTTAATAACTAAAACTATAAATCATTCGAATTAATCATTCGTTATAACCGAGTTATCGATAAATGCTGCCCTATTATTCACCGCTCGAGAACTTGCTAATAGCCACTTACAGCCTGCAATAATTAATTAAAATGTAAATATAATTTACAGGCTGAGTAGCTATCACATCAGCTATTCAGCATAGTATATTGATATGCGTGCGTGCCTACTCGGGTTTATTTGATAATATTCAAGTTAACAGACAAAAATAAACTTTTTATAACTATTGTAATTTTTATTGCTACGCGAGATGATGAATATGGTTTCACGAGATGTTTTAGCTTCTTAAGCTTAAATACCGGCCAAGTGCGAGTCGGAGCCGCTCACGAAGGGTTCCGTACCATTATCTATAAAACCAGCCAAGTGCGAGTCGGACTCGCGCACGAAGGGTTCCGTGCCATTATCTATAAAACCGGCTAAGTGCGAGTCGGACTCGCGCACGAAGGGTTCCGTACCATTTTCTATAAAACCGGCAAAAAAACAGTTGTACGGGAGCCCCATTAAATATTTATTGTATTCTATTTTTTAGTATTTGTCGTTATAACAGCAACAGAAATACATCATTTGTGAAAATTTCAACTCTCTATCACGGTTCATGAGATACAGCCTGGTGACAGACGGACAGACAGACAGACTGATGGACAGCGGAGCCTTAGTAATAGGGTCCCGTTTTACCCTTTGGGTACGGAACCTTAAAAAGCAGAATACACAATAAATATCGTATCACAACCTAAACAGTTATAATAAATAGATGTGAGCAATTGTTTTGCCTTACTTTAACGACAATCTTATTTTTTCTTTGCCTACTAAACATATTACATTCTCAACGGTAGTTAGCCGATTACACAGCGCTTATGCTACTCGAAACGATGGAATTAAAAGAATTCAGCTACTCATGCAGTCAATTAAAGGACCATGGTAGAAATATGGGCCCTATCGGTAGATGTATCGCAAGATAGAACAGGGGATCTTAACAACTTTACTATAGAAAATACGTAGAT
Source organism: Anania fuscalis (assembly GCA_950371115.1). NCBI lineage: Eukaryota > Metazoa > Arthropoda > Insecta > Lepidoptera > Crambidae > Anania > Anania fuscalis. The sequence continues at coordinate 22,273,387 of OX493325.1, forward strand.
CAATAACAGCTAGATATGGCAATTTAATTAAGCAGTTGCAGTAGAGCTTGTTTTTGTAATACTGTTAAAGTAGGTTTAACGGTTCTCTGTAAGTTAAAAGTAATAAACTACAGTTTTTTTAAGATAAAGATTATTTTCTCAAAGTTACGGAAGTAGCAAAATAAGCGTTCTTATCTTTTAGCGAAAATATTTCAATCATCATTCATATTACATGGTTTAAAATTTTAATCCGATAGCTCTTAACTTTCTTTCAACAACTGTCATTTTTAAGGAGTTAATCTTAGTTGAATAAAGTTGTAAATTAGTTTTCCCCAAACGCCATCTAGCAGAACTATATCTATGGTTAGGGTTACCGCAGCACGGACCCCAAATGAAAACGTAATGATGAGGCAAAAACGTTTTATCGGAACCGTCTTGGGCAGCCCTAGTTTTTTCGACCCAAACATTACGGACCTTTTGTGCTTTTTATAAAGATAACAGTTGGCCGCTGATTAATCAAAAATCATTATTATCATAACGTTTGAAAAAATGGTGTTCGTTCTAAAATATGATTTAGTTGTTTGTTTTGATGATTTGAGTAATGGGATAATAAGGGGATAATCGAAATTTAAAACACTATTTAAAAATTATATCAAAGACGCATTTGCAAGCAAAGAATGGTTGCTTTGCATTAACTATAGATTTGACAGTTCAAAATGTTGTAGTCTATCTCTTTTCATTGATAAAACATTGAGTAAGAGCTAGGTTAACCTACGTGCCTAAATCAAGTTAAAAAAATAATGGATTAATGGATGGAGTCAGGTCTAAAACTAAGAAATATAAAAAAAATAAAACTTATTTTTTACAGTGAGGTTTGTTGCAAATATTGATAATGTAGGTAATCTAGTTGATTTTCTGCTTTAGCTTAAAATTGACCATCTAACAATCTTGGCTTTAAATCGATTTAATCCACGCTTTTTAGAATGATAACAAAGGATCTTTCACAAGTGATGTCCTGATTTTTAATGTCCAATATCGTCCTAAGCTGACATCGAAAGAGGCCGAATAATCATTTAGCGATGACTGGCCACTTCGGTCGTTTTGAACGCTGCGTCACCTGTCATATCAAAAAAATATACCTTCAACGACCCTGTGATATATTTCTTTTTTATTGTGGCCAGTATTTATTATATCGGCCACCCGAAGAATAAAGAATAAGCTTAATCGACCGCTATCTAGGATATCAATACTCATTGTTGCGACGTCATTCATATTGTGATTCGATATTCAAATAGTGTGGTGGTGCAAAAGGCTGGATATTTAGATTACAGCCGACTTTTTACTGGAAAAAGGTTAGTAGGTATGTAGGAACTATTTGTAGGTACCTACCTACAAATAGGTAGTTATCTAAGTATTAGAAAGTGTTGCATTTTTGCGGTAAAATTCTTTTTTGTTTTTCACAAACAATTTTTACTAATTTATTTATCACACTCAATTTCACATGCTACCTACATTGAATTAAAATAAGTGAAATGTCATTTGATTAAATTATCACGTGGCGTATTAAGGCGTCACGTTCCCCGTTTCATTTATTTTGTCGGAGTTATGGCATAAACAAAAGGGATACAGTAGGTTTAGTAAGTTCATTTTAATCCCACTTTATGTTAGAAGCACGTCATTTTTAGAAACTGTCGCTTAAATAATGTAAGAGGCTACTACAGGAAAACCGCCATAAGAAGACGAACAGCAGCATCTCCTCTCCACCATTGGCCAAACTGCGATCGCCAACCCGCCTGCCAAGCATGGTGTTCATGGCAAAATCCTTTTTTTGGAGAGGCCTGTGTCCAGCAGTGGACTGATATAGGCTGATAATGATGGTGATGAAGCTCAAATGAGAGGAAGCCTAGCCAGCTTGTTGGCATTGAACAGAGTTAAAGACAATTTTTTTTAAATTATTAAACTAAAAAATATCGATAAACATACATAAAACGTAAATATTATTCTGGATATTATAAACTTGGATTTATGTTGAAGATAAGAAAAAATAAAAAACATAAAAATACATCCAACCGAACCTAGAGCTCTTCCTTTTTTGACGTCGGTAAAAAATACCATCTTGTAATACCTAAGCAATTCGGAATACCGGGGTCGTCCGTCACTCAGCACATCCAAATGGGATAAACTGAGAGAAATTCGTTTCTTAAAATAAGTCTGGAAATCGAGCACCTGCGCTTGCGCTTCGAAACCCTCAGTGCGTGTTTGCAACTCACACTTGACGGTTTTTTATTAATATTGTTAGTTATTAGGTGTGTAATAGTAGTATTGGATAAGCATTGATTACTCTTCACCTAGAAAAGTTACTACTTCATTGGTGTGGTGAGTAAGACTACTGTCATTTGCTTCCATTATGGTTATGGGCGTATTAAAATTTGCCAGACGCTGTGTCGTTAATGGGATTATGTAATTCTATTATGACAGTCGCTCGTCATCGTCTGTGCGGGATGGGGTGGCGTTTTTACTGCATCAGAGTTGTTTATGTCAATGTTGGCGTTATACAGGGTGGAGACGTAAAAAGTATTTCATCAAAAATATACAACATGATTTTTAGTATATACGAAACCTGAAAACTGTTTGTTTAGAATCTGTAATAGTATTGATTGCAATATTTGTTTAAATAATATTATATTTTGACCGAATAACAAAAGTGCCGCGCGCGGTAAAGATGTCTACACTTGCGCGTGGACAACGGGGCAACACAAAAAGCTTATAACTTCGTGAGTTTTTAAGGTATCGTAATTCTTATTTTACTGATTCTGAAAATGAAAATATGTGACCCGTGTTTCGGATTTCGTATAAACAAATATGATGTTGTATTAGGTCCTATTTAATAAGTAAACTTCCCTTTAGGTGTTGATTCTGTTGCCAAAATACTTTAAGTAATTTTATTATGTAACCTGTAAAAATAATATTAATACTTCTCCATACAACTGATGTCAGCAGGTAAGCTATGTGCTAGTTGACAGTTTTGTATGGGAAAGCTTTTTTAGTTCAGTAAAATAAAAAGTTTTTGAGCTGTAGAATCAAACCGCTATAAATAAGATAGGTACGTATAAAAACAACGCCAATATCATTTTACCGTGAAATCTGGTAATATTTCATGTAGAGTTAAGTAAATGTTGTGTAGGTATAGAAAGAACTTTTATAAGAACTTTGTCATAAACTATTTCTTATTTACCTACCAACATCAAAATATTAGACAAGAATATCACGATTTTACATTTTCTTATTAAAATACGTTACTTCAAGTACAAATCAAACTTTCCGTTTAATTACATTGAACTTTATCCGATTAAGATTTTAATATGCTCTTTCAAGTAATATTTATTAATAGGTTTTACCTAATATAGTTAGAATTCCTAAATAATAGAATATATCATAGAAAATTGAGTAATTTCTCCCCTCCAGTCTAAGTTAGCAAAACATAGAGAGGGCAATTCTATTCGTAGGAATGGAAACGAAAAAGTTTCAGGCAATTCCAGTTAGGGAATCAATGAAATCTGGGGCCGAGGGCTGCAGGTGAATCATACAAGTCATTGGAGCAGACGCCTGGTGTAGTGATGTAAACAATATTTTATATCGATTTGATCTCGATATCGATTTTTTTAATCTTGTGATCTACATAGTTCGAAGGTTTTAGTACTTAAAGTATAACAGTATTAGAACTAGGTACTTTACTTACAGTTATACAACTATTTTCACAGATTGTTATTAACTTTATCTTATACTTAGGTAATTATCGGGCTAAGATAATAAAAGTCTAGTTGCATAACTTTTTCTAAATCTAGTAATGTATATTACTCTAAATCAAAAGATCACAATGAACTCAAAGTAGAAGACATTGAGCTGTATAATATGTAGTTATTTACCTCAAATCCTTAATTCAAGAGTGCCGAACTTAAAGTATATGTTTTATTAAATAAACAAAATTTCATTTCTTTATAATCTAACAGTTTTTAATGACAGAAGATAAAATTGCAACTTAAATTACGTTATTAATTAACTTTATAATATTTATTCTACCTTGCTAATGTTAACTCTTTCCATTTCCACTATTAAACAAAATAGATAAAACGATACGGTAACAAGGTGGTTAATCTAACCTTTACATGAAAATAACTTTACTTACACCAAGGTTTACCTATGGATTATACAATTGAAATATTGCCAGATTTAACTTCTCGATAATATTGATTACAAATTGGTTAGCCAACCTTTAGTCATGTTTTAAATCAAGTCTATATTTTTTTTAATAGGGGTAAGGTTAAACGTAATCGAGTCGATGTTCTATTTACCACACGGACATCACTACTCTTCCTCAAACTGTTTTATTATCGCTGCGCTGGGACCAATCCAAGTTTTGATCGCTGTAGATCCACCTACGTGGAGTAGGTGATTTAGGAAATGATTTAGTACCTTTCATTTTAGTACTACCACTCGTATTTCAGGGGTTTTTTTGCTCGCAACATTTTTCATACCGCGTGTTCATTAGTTGGATGGTTGTGGATGGAATATCTGCGCGACATGGGTTTCTATTTTATAAAGTCGGGAATTTGATTTAGAATAAATAGGAATATTTAGTACTTCCTAAAAACTGCGTAATTATTGCTATTGTGTAATAACTTTTTAGAGTACTGTTACCCTAAGATGCTAATGGAGCCCTCTTACTAATTTACTCGGTCATCTTACAGTTAAACCGAATATGTAGCCGGTTAAAAAAATGTTTAAAGTCAATGAAACGGGAATTAACGCGATCATAAGTTAGGTACAAAATGTCGTCAAAACGAAACGAAACGTCAGGCAAAAGAAGTGTCATTTTGTACTTAAATTATGATCGCGTTAATTCTCGTTTCATTGTGTTTTAAGTTATGCAACGCGAAAGTTTAAATAGTGATTATTAAAAAATGTTGTTATTATCAACCATTAATTTATTAAATACCTGATAAGTATTGTTGTGTTTTTTTTAGGAATTAGTAAAACTATATATTGTACAGTAATTTGTTTTAAAGCCAAAAAGATAGCTCTTTATGTTTTAGCTGATACATTTTGAAACCAATATACTAATAAAATATTATAAGTATGTTAATATAAATTATACAATTCGAAAAATTTTAAAAATAACATTACATAAAACGTTACTTTACGAACACTATACTATACACTAATTTAAAATAAGTTTTAATATAATACGTTTACGGTTTAGGAATTTAAAAATTTACATATTTTTTAATTTTTCAAAAATAAAAGACATTTAATATCTCTATATTCAATATAATATTATTCGGAATAAGGATTTTCGTTAAGTATGTAAGTGACTTCTTACTGACAATAATTATACAGTATTGTAGGTACCTATTTGTCAGTAAGAAATATGTCTGTGATATGCCAGATGCAAGTTTCCTTTTATAAATTCGCTCAAACGGAAATCAAACCAGAGCCTTTGCAAATCCCACTTCGCCAATCAGGTCACTAAAGAGCCGATTGCACCACAAACCCTAGTAGATATCTCAGAAATATTACAAAAAGAAATCGCAGGCAAACTTTGTAAACGCAAACATTGATTCAAAAGACTTTTTCTCTAAAAACCTAAGAGAATCGTTAGGACAATGTCAGTGATCGGAATTCCCTTGTTCGGGACTCTTATTGGGAAAGTTTCCAGTTCTGACCGGTTCTCGCTGGATACAGATAAAAACGACCCGATAGGAAAACTTAGTTTGGGATTTCTTTGAATTTGATTTTAATATCCTTTAAAAGGTAAGGATTAAAATTGCGATAAAAATATATTTTGATTACAAAGTAACATATTGTCATTGCCATCATTACATGGTTATCAAAAAGGTAATTAATATACCGATTAGATACAAAAATAGCTAATTTTTCAGAGATTCAAAGTATCAAATAAAATCAATTCTGATCTAAGTCGAGTTAGATCCCTTTTCACTGAAGGTACAGATTTAAGACTTTTAGTAGGTGGAGTTTGTAATTTCTGGCATACCAAAAAGTCCAAGTTTCATTGTTCTATAAATTCCATGATGCTAGCACATTCTGTAACACCTTTTTATGTATAACTAGCAGCCCGTCCCGGCTTCGCACGGGGTAGACAATTATCGCTAATAGTTTCGGCAGCGCATTCGACGAAAGACATTTTAAGACTCATTTTTCTACACCTTCCGTTACATTGTTCAAATTTTACCAAGGATCCCTAATTTTTTTCAAAATGAAATGTAGCCTATGTCAAATTGGAAGAATGTAGCATTCTATTGGTGAAAGAATTTTTTAAATCGGCCCTGTACTTTTTGAGCCTATTCATTACAAACATACATAAATAGGTACAAATCTTTCCTCTTTATAATATTAGTATAGATATAGATAAACAAAACTAACTAACGTCTGACTTTCTAGAGTTAATCCCTTTCCATTTGTAATTGTTGAGAAACGCCCGTACTCTAGTGAAAATTACTAAGCAAAAAAGAACGTACCAAATGCATGCAGTGGAAAAAATAATGAAATCCTATGAAAAACTGTCGTCAGATTGTGCACTTTTTGTATGAAGCTTGTTGTACGTTGTGACACAATACAAACTTATATAGTAGGCTTACTCTTAACACAACGCGGGCATGCTACAGCTTGTCCCAATCTTAGGAATCGTTTGAGGCAGAAACTTGTCAATGATCAATACGCACTTTTTGGCTTTTCATTTCTATTTGACCTCGTGTCTTCTGAAAAAGGTTTTTTTGTTTTAGGCCACGAACGCTGTTCGTAAGTTTGGAGGATTTATTTATTAAGAAAACTAAGTTTCAATACGACATTTTCATTTTATCTCTTATTTCCCATACCACATAATATATTATAGTTACATAAATACACATTTTGTCAGATATAATACTAGATATTTTACTTATTTATATTATTATTTCAGCATTTGAAGAATCAGAACTTTTTATTGCCTCGACCAGTGGGAAAAGAAATATTTCTTTGGCAAACCGAAACAAAATTTAGATTTGAATAATTAATACTTTTGCATTAATTGACAAATTAGAACTAAAATATGCGGTCAAAAAATGCTAGATCGATTAGAACTTTCTTGTATTTGACGAGTTGGGTACCCTCTTAAATCGTTTGGAGTTGCTTAAAGCCCTTAGCGTTGATTACGATGTTACCGTCCTTCTAAAGGCACCTTACCAATGGCAAACCTAATAGAGATGGCATTGACTGTAAGGGTATGTGATTTTACAAATATTTGTACAAAGTATGCTATGATGAATATTTTCGCACCATAAAATAAATACTTCTCAAACCAATTAGTTGACAGTAGAACTGACAAACTACATACAGGGTGTAAAAAAAGGCTTAACGAAGCCTTAAACCACGAGTTCTATACATAAAACCAAGTAGAATGCAAAAAAAATAATTGCTGGGAAATGACTTATTTTTGGGTATCAAAAAAAAACTTATATCTAACCCGCAATGTATAGCGCGCACGCCACAGACTATGCCTGTGTGTGTAAGCGGATCATGTTTTTTTTTTTAAAGTTTAGTATTAACAAACAGAAGTCAATTTTGTAAAAATCTTAAAAAAAAAAATTAACTTGACTGTCAATAACTCGGTAACCCGTCATTTCCCAGGTATAGTGTAAAAGAAAAAAATGATCGTAATAATACGTAGAATATGCGATATTCGGCTTCGTTAAGCCTTTTTTCACACCCGATATAAGGTCCCACCTGAGGTCGATGATTTTTTTCCAAGTGTTATTTATCTTCAAACTACATATAACCGAACACTAACAATATATTGATTCTACTGATATCACTTTTTATTATGGTTGTACTGTTTTTAATCTGCGCGCTTCACAACTGCCTCAGCTCGGGCAGTAGAAATTATACTGTAGCTCCAGGCTGTTTAATCTGTTCCTTGTACAGACAAATAAACTACCAGCAAAGTCATTTAGCAAAAAACTTTGAAATCAGTTTAATGGGACGTTTTATGAACTAATATTAGTGAGATGCAAATATTAGCTAAGCTAGTTCTAGTTTTAAATCTGATTTGAAAATGGAAATATGATTTCGTTAAAATTGCGGGCAGACTTTTCCTCTTAGCATTTTGTTCGTGGTCATGATCCCATTAGTTCAATCCAATTCAGTTATTAGTAATGAAATGTGGCTTTTCAGGAAATAAGAAAAGAAACCGTTAATGTTAAGGGTGATCTCTTTGATTCACAAATTCACAATACAAAAATGGGGAACCAGACCAGTTTGACCTTTGACAACATAATCTTCAGAGGAAGAGATAATTTTTTTTTTCTCTGACTCAAGCAATTAAGTTGCCCTTTATAAAATGAGCCAGCCAGAAAGCGAATCTATAAAAAAAAAATATTAGACCATGCTAATGCATGGTCTCGAAATATGAGAATATGAGCAATAAGAAATCGGGAAAGACTATTTTGTACTGAAACAACTTAAAATACAAAATCTGATTTTGTTAAAATCTTAGCTAGTTTTTTATCGCAGCGCTTTATCTCTTACCTACCGTGACCGTTGACCTAGATGTGCCAAAACTATAATATCCAATAATATGTGCTAATCCTCATGACTGGTGGTCGTGACGATCAATCAGCGATCTCCAGGCCGTTCTGCACTCTACTATGCGTATTGATTCTTACACCCTGTACCTACATTTCAATTTATTATACTCTGTTATTTGTCTTTTTCAAAATGATAATTTGATTTATGATTTTTTATGAATTAAATACAAATATACGCCAGAAAACATACTAATAATAAGTAATGTTCTTATTGAACTTCAAGGAATAGGGACTATTGTGAATAAAAGAGAATTTATATATTGCAGACGCCACCTTTATTTTAGCCACTTGGGAAGCCATTACAGGCATTACATGAAATCGGAGACGGACAGTAATACCATATAAAAATAAATGTTGCCCTATAAAATATTTGTTGTTTTATTTTTAACAGTTCTCAAAGTAAAATTAATTTGGTGAATTTTGCCTGGAGTGGCTTCTAGCATAACCACATCTAAGCCAACTCAGGAATTGATTAATATTTGGCATCATGGCAACACTACGTGACGTCACGCTTCGTTTTGCGAGTTAGGATTCGAAAAAACAGCCAATTTTGCTGCAGCCGCCGGACGGAACGCTGGGTTTCCCAGCACGGACTAGGTACTTGCTGCTTACGTTTGTGTTAAAATAAGAAAAAAGTTTAATTCGAGTGATTTTTTAAAGTTTTTTTTAATGTATATATTTTTATTCTCAAATATATTTTGTGGTTTTTGTAGTTACGCTTTTATTCTACCCTACGTCCGAAAAATAGTTTACAATAAATCGTCTCAAACTAGGTAACGACCTATTGCTATCGGGTTGTCAATTAATCCTAACCTAGAATTCTGACTAGCCCGTGGTATGGTTAAGTTAATGCAGTCTATTGTCCAAGCTATCGCTATGTTTTGGTCATCAAAATCGAGAACATTGCTTCTAAAGCCTAGCGGAGTCCCTATTCTGATGGAATAAGTGATAAATATGCGCCTGGCTACACACCAACTGTTTCGGTATCAAAGTCATGAATTGGCATTCCATTGTTACGAGGTTTCAGACATTTTTTTTCTAGAAGCGTCTTCCACCACATCCGGGACCATGAGTTAGCCATAGAATAGTTAATTTTCATAATTGGACCTAGTTCTGCAGAAAGCAGCCAAGTGGCACTTTTTCGAAAATTGAATTATTAACACAGCCGTACTAAATTCGACATGCCGGATTTTTCGCAAAGACAGCCATGTCGATATCTCTTCTTACGGCGGAGATATGAGCCGTGTAATGCAGCCATTCAACAAAAAATATTTTGTAAAAAACAGTCATCATGGTGTAAAATGCAGCCAATTTTGACACAAACTGCCTAACCGATATTGCATAAGTCAGCCTGCTATATGGCTGTTTCGTACAAATTTCAAAATGTTAGGAGGTATCGGGGATCGAGTTTCGTAAAAAACAGCCAGTGTACGTTGGCTGTTTTCTGTAAATTATATATTTGTTACGAGTCCATACTTGGCTTTTTCCAATGTCAGCCAGGCTACTTTTATCATTTTTTATTTATTTATATAAAGAACACAAACAGAGTACAAGCATACAAAGAAGTTAGGGCACATGTTAAATTAATTGAAGTCTAGATCGTTTTCCAATAAAAGTGTTCCTAGCATGTTTGAAAAGAAATACCTACTTATATAAGAGTAGACAATTTAAGTTGAAACGATTGGTGCATCACAAAACCTACACAGAACTATTGGTGAGCAGTGAGTTTCAGTGCATTAGATAAAAATAATTTCCAAGAGATACAAAGACATGCTAAAATTACAAAGATATTTTCATTAAAGTTCCTAAACAAAACAATGAAGAGACTATGAGTAACCAGCTGAACATCACCTAAGTACTAAAGACAGCTTTCGGACTGGCAGCAAAGATATCGATATCATATGTTTTAAATCATTATATTAAAGGCCATTTTAAAGAGTTTCTGCATCATCGCGACTACTGATAGAAGAATACATTTTAAGAACATCAGCATACAATACACTGGGATTCTTGATATTGTCAATCAGGACATTAATAAAAACATTAAAGAACAAAGGGCCTCAATGAGATCCCTGGGGCACGCCGGAGGTAACGTATGCTGGTCCCGAGATGTCTCCTCTTAGGGCAACTAGCTGGCTTCTACGAGTCAAGTATGATTCAATCCAACGATGTATGAATGGGACTCCAGTTTCAGGCATACTAGGTCATGATTTACTTTGTCGAAAGCTTTTGAGAAGTCTGTGTAAATAGAGTCCACCTGAATATTCCTAGCAAAAGCCTCACACAGGTAGTTTTTATACTCTAACAGATTAGTTATTGTAGCTTTATTTCTAACAAATCCATGTTGGCGGTCGAAGGGAAGTGGAAGAATGTGCCCGTAAATGCTATCATAGGCTATGGATTCGAAAACTTTTGGACAGCAAGATAAGATGCTGATAGGTCTGTAATTTTTACATAATGATTTATCGCCGTTTTTAAATATGGGAACGATATAGGCAAGCTTCCAACAGTCCGGAAAAATCCCAGAACTTAATGATTGATTAAACAATACAGACAATGGAAAAGACAATTCGACAGCACAAACTTGAAAAATAAGGGGAGGGATCCCATTAGAGCCGGCACCCTTGTTTGCATCCAAGTTATTCAACTTTTTGCTTACTTCTTTTTCTGATATCACAATATGAGAAAGACAATCAGTTGAGGTAGGTATTCCTGCATACTGGAGGCTGGTTATTAGAGCTTACAGGATCCTCAAAAAGAGGAGAAGTACTGGGAGAATAGCTCGCACACACCTTTAAGGTCAGATGCCTCGTTGCTGCCGTATTTCATGACTGTAGGAATCGTATTCCTTGACATCCGTTTACTATTTACGTATGACCAGAAATATTTTATGTTTGTTGTTGTTCCATTCTCAACTGAGCTCAAGTATTTTCTATAGCACTGATCAATCAAATTTTTACAGCTAGTACGAAGCATAGAGAAAACATCGTAGTCACAAGGATTGTGATATATTTTGTAGAGTTTAAGATATTTATGTTTTTCAGCTAGACACCTTAAAGAGTTACTAAACCAGTGAGGATACCTTTTAACATTCTTAGATGAGATCGTAGTATTTTTTGTAATTATTTATTTATTTAATTAAGACGCTTGCAAGGCTTAGGTTTTATGGGTTTAGGATAAGTTTGTAGCGTGACAACTATTGCAGGGTGGAGGGGGCGTCCACCAGCACACCGTTAAGGGTACTCAGTGCGAGGTCGAGCTGTCTGTTATTTCCATTAGGTACCGCATTAAATTGATTCAGGCCACACAGTGCCATCGTATCCAAAAATAGGACATAACGTTTGTCCGTTTCCGAAAAAGGAATTAAACAAGATGAATCAGGAGATTTAGACCACTGTATTTTAGGCGTGTTGAAGTCGCCGATACAAAAGAACTCGTCATCATCGTTGTGTTCAAGAATAATGTTTATAATAATATTTAGTTATAGGTTATCTTTCGTTATATATGAGGGAATGTAGCATAAAAGTATATTTATACTGCCTTTTCCATCGATTTTGGAAAACGTAATCCAAATGTCTTCAAGATCAGTCTCCCAGGATAATCTTCGGGTTACATTGTAATCTTTATTAATAGCTAAAGCAACCCCACCACCGTCCTTTTTAACATTGGTTTTAGTAAATCTATCTCGTCTAAAAACATTATATCTTGAATCAAAAATTTCACTATTTGATATATTATCATTATGATATTTTTTATTTTCTTGTCTGTCTTTTATGTACTATTATTTCATTTTTAATTAATGCAGAACACAGCCAATTTATGTGGCTGGTTTATTCTTTATTGTAATTTCAATGAAATAAGCTATTTTGCTTAAAACTGCCACGTCAAAAACGCTATTATTGGTATTATGCTAAACGATACGAAATACTGGATAGGATATAAAAAATTGCAACACTTTTCCTAATAATTCTCAAATATAAAATATACAGAAAAGTCATAAATAACTGAAGAGCAACATTTGACAGAAAAACGCTCATAACTCCTTTCGTACTTTTCCTCATATGGCTGCTTTCTGCAGAACTAGGTCCAATTATTCTGGAAAATCCTTGTGTTCTTGGCAAACCTTTGCATCAATTACACCAGCATCGAAAGATAAAAAAAAACACCTCAAAACCTGATATGAGCTGGTCGGTGATTAAATATGGGGAAGTAAATTTGCAATTTTGAAATTGATATTATAGACAAAATTGCTGACAAGTTTTTGTTGAAGTTCATCTAGAGAATCTTCATTAACGACCCCCCGCCTCATAATGTTGGCGCAAAGGTATGTCAAGATTTACCAGTTTACATTTCAGTCAGCTTATCTACTATCGTTCATTTGCTATATTTGAGCATTCAAGAACGAAGATAGCTAATGAGTTAGGATATTATATTTGAGTCAAGTACAGAATAAGGCCGTATGGTTAGTCCGGGCGCATGTCGGCTGTCTGCCGGGGGCTGCTTTTATTGACAATAGCGCACCTCGTTGCTGCGGCCCCACAACATAAAAGGCTATTTTACCCGACTACGGCGAAGCCAAAAGGAAGGGTGATGATTTTGGCAGTCTATGTAGGTATTTTTGTTTGTATGTTCCACCGTAGCGCCTAAGCTACTGAACCGATTTTAATAAACGTGGTGTCAATTGATTCGTTATAATGGCCCGGATAACATAGGTAGGTAATACATATTTTATCAAAAATTGTATGACAAAATTTAAACTTCAGATTCTAACCTCGAAAAAAATAAAGCTCTGATAATCACCATGAGTGTTTGGCCTTAGCGAGCACATTACAAATATCTATATATACAAAATACCTATATCTTTAAAATGCGGGTGTAGGTTTTTCAACTTTTTTACGTAGTCGGGTTACAGTTTTTTAAACTTTATTTTAACTCAATGTTATAGATAAAATACAATATTTATTTCACAACTCGTAACGTGAAAAATACAGGAATTGCCAGAAACGAACTTTTTTATACATAAAGACAGGCAGAGGGTAGTGAAATCTAATTGAGAGGAGGACGTGGTGATGAGTTCAACATAAAATGACGCAATAGTACATTATGATACAAGTGTGCTACGTTTGTCATTATACACGAGGCATTATTATAAGCGCGAGCCGCAGGCGAGCGCGGTAAGGAAGCCGAGTGTGATAATGATCAATGCACACGAGTTGCATACGACGTTTTTCAACACAATTGCGAGGAAAAAACAAACTAAAATCTAAAATACCTTCTCCGAATATGACTTGGCGTTTTTGCAGTTTTTCTATGCATTTTGGCGGCAACAGGCTATTATCATTCGCGTTTCGTGACTCGATAAGTATTTCCGACGGGGTTGAATAACATTTTACTCGTCTTTACTATTTTATTTCATTTCTATTTTACCACACAGCAACAACTTTACCAAATATTAAAAATTGCACGTAAGTTTTGTTTTTTTCGCGCGCCGCAATTAAAATGCGCGCGCAGGTTTAATAATGACACAGGAAAAACTGGCTGTTCAGCCGAGTACCAGCAATTTAAAAAATAGAATAAACTATAAATTTTTGTTTCTAAAAATGATAGTTAAGTTAATTTGTGTTTATTAATATACAATTTGATAAAATGAAATATTTATTTGTTATCTTTACCCTAAAATAATTTAATATTGGTAGAATATTCAATGTTCTTAGACACAAAATTTTGCTGGATTTTTTAAAAAAAGTTTACATTACCGCACTAGTGCGATAATATTATTACAGCACAAGTGCGTAATATGATGAGTTATGAAACTAAAAACGGTGTTATAAGAGTCAATTTACGAGCAACTGTGTTGAAAAATTATTTACTTAATTATATCACAGCAGACATAATTATTTAACTTTGCAAATTATTAAATAGTTTGTACTATTTTTATTTGCAATGCCGTTGATTTTCATATAAAATAGCATGGAATTTACTAATATCTTGACCACTCCATCTTAATTCCATTATATGAAACGCTACATCATAACGGCACCTAACTTATTTTCAAAGCTATTGATTACAAAAAAACTTAAATTTTAGCGGTTTATAATTATTTATATTAATAATATCAATTTTACCCTTCCCACTGCCTCGCGTCAACTCTCGCAATGAATGTACATATTTGGAATAATTTTTAAATGATTATCATATTAATAATACATAGAAAAAATTTTTGTTTGAAAATGCTTGTTTCAGTCAACAGATAGAAAAAGAAAATGTGAAGAAAGAAAAAAGTTATAAGCCAATAATTAAATATATAAACTCCCAAATCTTAACCCTTAAATGGTCATTTATCATAATAATACATTCATAACAATTAAGGTAAATATTATTTCAAATGTGCTCGTTTTAAAAATCATTTTTTAAAGTGAATATCTGTCTGAATATTTTCCACAGTATTTATTTATGACAAGCTAAATCCGTTTAATCCCTGTTGAAAGCTGGCTTTGGCCTTTAATGTCACAATGCTGTTTATGGTGTGAGTTTGTGATTATATTGTTTCTTCATTTAATTAATATTATGTTTATGCGTTTCCGTCTAAATCTAAATAAAAGACTCAAGTATCATAGGGAATGTTATTTTTCTCGATTTTGATACAAGTTTTAAAGTAAAAGATAGCACTTGTAGGAGGCTGTAAATGAATCAGACGCCGACTTCTTTTGAGGAAAACTAAAAAATAAATATAGAAAAATCGTGGATCCCATCTATGCTCTAGAGCAAGATTGGGGTCAAGAGTAAGCCCATCTCAAATAAAAAAAAAACTTAAACTGTATTAATTTATTATATAATGAATATTAACCATCATTTTTACTCCGTGGGGTAACACCAAAAACAAAAAAAAAGGAAGAAAAAAACGAAAGCACGCATTGTTGCCAATTTGACTATCTCTGAGTTTCTGAGTTCGATTCCCGGTCGGTTCAATGTGAAAATCTAGTCTTTCTATATTTTCTCGGGTCTGGCTGTTGTAGAAACATGCAGCCTGTTGACAACGCTCGCCAAATATTTTGTTTGCACACTAAATCGAGGCTTCGCATCTTTCTTTAAAAAAACATATTTTGTTGAGCTGCCAACAGTATTTGGAAGGTAACTTGTGATTTCTTAAAAGAAGTAAACTTAAACTAATAAAATTGGACCATAAAATAATAAAAAAAATAATGACCAACTGCAAAGCTTACCAATGAATCAGCGATGGTGGGTGTTACTAATAAATCAACAGTGATTTGCAAATCGTGAGCCATGAGTAATCATTATTAGAATGATGATGATTTAATACTCTGCTAAATAATAAATGTGAGCGATAAATTCTGATGACTTCTGAGAATATTCATCTTTTTTGTTTCTCATTCTAAGATGTTTTATATTACAACTTTTTTCTGCGGAAAGATAAATCGAAATAATGAAATCATTACTACATAGAAAAAAAAACCTTCTCAGTTAGGTAGGTATGTCATTTAAGTTAAATTATTTTCAAAATAACGTTTTTTTTTACAGAGATTAATATAGTTTACGAATAATATTATATAAACCGACGCTATTAATATTTATCAATTACTTTAAATATCAATAATATTTTAGTTATGATGACTCACGATTATTAAAACTGTTATTTTCGGCTGATATTTTGACAAATTTACCATAGTGTTTATATCCTTATAATGCTAGTACACACCTTAATGGTTTTTATAGGGTCACAAATCATTATCTTACATTCTGAGTAAATTACTATTAAGACTATCCTGCAAATTAATGCAAACAGCTGTAGAGGGTTATGACGTCATCAAACGCGGCGCCAGAGCACAAACGAAACTAAACCAGTATTTTCGCCGGGCCCGTCATCGCCTCCGTGGCGCAATTGGCTAGCGCGTTCGGCTGTTAACCGAAAGGTTGGTGGTTCGAGCCCACCCGGGGGCGGAACCTTTTTATTTTTACTTGTGAAAAAAATAGTTTTCGTATTATAAAAATATTTTGACAAGCTGCTGAACTATTTTTTTTTAATTTCATAAAATAATAGAAACTACAGGACCTATTTTTTTTCAAGTAAGCAGCATAATGCTGCGATATTAGGGTTCCGTAGCCAAATGGCAAAAAACGGAACCCTTATGGATTCGTCATGTCTGTCGGAAACGGAACGGAACAACGGAACCCTTATGGATTCGTATTCTGTGAACCGCATTAATATTTTTACACAAAAAATAAAACAATAAATTTTACGGGTTCCCCGTAGTTAGAACTGAAACTCAAAATTTTTTTTTTTATCAAACCCATGCGCGAGGCGTATCTGTGGGTAGGTATTCAAATATGATATTGAGGTTCCTAATATCTTTTTTTTTTGCGCGAGAGACACTTCCAAAGTGGTAAAATGTGTGTCCCCGTGCCCCCCTGTAACTTCTAAAATAAGAGAATGATTAAACTAAAAAATATATATCATGTACATTACCATGTGCAAACTTCTACCGAAAAAAGGTTTTTATTAACTGAGATCTAGTAAGTAGTTTTTTTTAATACGTCATAAATCGTAAACCGCAATTACATTGGTACGGAACCCTTCGTGCATGAGTCCGGCTCGCACTTGGCCGGTTTTTTTAAGAAGCTTCTAACTTGTAGATCTATGTTGACTCTGCATGCGTGTTTTGTTTTCCATAACAGCCAAAACCTATGCACTTATATTGCAAAACTACATACTACCGTTTGAATGTTTTTTGATTTGCTCTAACCCTGTATATACAGGCTGTGAAAAAAATTAAGGCTAAATTTTTAGGGTTATTTAGAATCAAATCTTGTTTTCCAAATTAACTTTTTTACGAGATTCGATTCAGTAACTACTTTTGGCTACAGTACTTTTTACGTGTTTATGTTAACCGCGCTTACTAACTTTTAGACTCAGCATTTTTTGCTAAGTCCTATGTAAGTCACGCGCAGAGTCCAGAAACAGTAAAAAAGTACATTTTCCAGTACATTTTTCCAACACGTAATAAGCGCGTTGCTTGGAACGGGTACGTTTCCTGGCCGACCGTAACTAGGTGAGGTCGCAAACATTTTCAATAGTTCATTAAAGCTTTCACTGTGAGTTCTCGCGCCGAGAATTTTCCCGGGAATTATTGTAACTCGGATAAAATGTTACCCACCTCGGGTGAAGACGATTGGGAGTGTACGTGCGTGACAGACACGGTATGGGCTCTAAATATAACCCTTGAGTCAAGTACGTAAATAATAATGTAATCATCAATGATTTGAAAAGCATTTTATCGTCGCATTTGAACCATTATTTTAAATTTGTCATTAATCATCTATGTGTTCTTAAACATTTTAAGCCAATGTTCTTTATCACAACTGCAATCAAAAATTCAGCAAATTAATCTACAATAATATTATGTACAACCAACTAAGAAGATGCATACAATGCAAGTTATGTTGCAATTGGTGTAGTACCTTAAATAAAACGGTTTCCCAGGTATGATTCCCGTTTCAGGACAATGTGGTATTTTATCTGTAACGGCTCGAGCTAGGTTATGCTGTTACCTGACGCATTTTATTTTTTACTTTAACTTGCTTAATTTTTTAGACCAAACCTAATATTCTTACTTACTAAACAAGCTGTCTCAATTTCTAAAGACACATATAATTCTTCGCCTGTCCTCAAAGACAAATGCGCACAGGTTTTCCGTAGCTGTCATTAGGTCTGCAAGAAACTCGTATAACTACAATACAAGACTTCATCGGTGTATGGCCGGGATTTTAATCTGCAAGACGTTTGTACGATTTCGGACCGAGAGATGAGTGGCAAGCGATTTAATCCGATATAATATCTTCATCTCAGCCTATTGCAGTCCACTGCTGGACGTAGGCCTCCCCCAAAGAGCGCCAAAGAGCACGATCTCCCGCTTTTTTCATCCATCCACTGCCAGCCATCTTCCTAAGGTCATCGGTCCATCGAGCTGGGGGTCGTCCTACACTACGTTTGCCTAGGCGTGGTCTCCACTCGAGAACCCGTTTACTCCACCTTTCATCGGTTCTGCGACAGATGTGGCCAGCCCACTGCCACTTAAGCTTGCTACATTTTTGGACTATGTCCGTTACTTTAGTCCTCTGCCTGATGATCTCATTTCGGATTTTGTCCTTTAACGAAATCCCAAGCATCGACACAATGCCTGAAGAGCAAGGTATTCGATCAGTGCGTCCTACCGGTGATGACCTACGGAGCCGAAACGTGGAATATGACAGTAAAGCTGGCCCACCGACTACATGTCACTCAGCGAGCTATGGAAAGGTCGATGCTTGGGATTTCGTTAAAGGATATAATATCTTAGTAAAAGATAATTTGTACTACTCAAATACAAGTTCTACATATTGGACAAAGTTGAGTTGTGAAAGTTGTTGAATCACAGCTTAGAATCATTTTTAAAAGGTGTTTTATTATTTAATAACTTCTTTTAATGAACCGATTGTTGTCGTAGCGCGATAATCGTCTATAATGCAATGGTTTCGATTACTTACTTCAAAATCATAATTTATGTGCATATTCATTTATATTTTGGAGTAGAAGATAATACGTTTCTACTGCTCAAAAAACAAAAAAAAAATAGAACCAATACAGAACTGTCAAACTAAAGTTCTATGTTTTTTCATACAACACTTTTGGCGCTCTTTGTGGGATGCTTACGTAATCATCACAGGCTCACATGCTGATGCTGATACAACAGTTGGCCGGCGGTCTATCGCCGCTATACGTACTTTGTGGTATGGGAAACTGAAAAAAGAAACGAATTCGAGAAGTCGAGTAATAGAAAAAGTTGAAGTCGAACAAAATATTCAGCCTCTGAAAGAAACTAACAAAATAGGACCAAGTTATCTCTGCGTTATATCTATTTAGATTCTAGCCCCTGAAAAGTACATGATCAGTCTTCGCTCGCCTCTTTTCCTTTGTACCACACACGGACCTATGGCAAGTAGACGATAAATCTTCCCATTGTCACGGACAGATGGCGCCGTGTCCAGGTTTTTACCGCCATAACTTGCTAACAAAGAGCCCTCTTTTTGTACACCTGTCTCGTTCTTGAAGTTATAATTTAGCTGTTCGCAACTATTGTAGTAGTACATAGTTTGTCGCACACAAATAACAGATGAGACAACTCTGTAATGGTAACTATGAGTTGATACTGAGCTCTCTATCTGAAGGGCCAAGGGGGGACTTTCCTACGATAGAAGATGGTGGGCTGGTATGCATTCACACCATTCACAGATCAGTCTGTTATGACTGTAACTCTGAAGACGTACTTTTGAACTACAAAATCTCAAGAATGTGCACGGAATCCGTAAGTTTCAGATGACGAATGTAGATTGAAAAAGAATAAGTTTTTGATTTGCGGTAAGTGTGGTATTCTGATGAATAAAAAATATGTTTTCTGGGGGCTATGACAGGGCAACAACTAGTCGGCTTCATAACATTTTAAACTAATTGATACATTTAAAACTATAACACTATACTTACACAGAACGGGTATTAATCCTACACATACGTCTTTTTGGAATGTTTGGGAAAAAAATAAATTAAAAGAGGTATGTTTTGCATTAATACCCGTTCCGTGTATAGTGTTATAGTCGGCTTCATCTCTCGGCCGGGTGCCACCATTGTCCGATCGTCGATCGCGGCCACTAGTAACTGCAAGGTGCTAACAGGATTATTTAGACTAAGTGCCTTTCCCACTTGCTCATCTGCCTTGATCTATGAGCCTCTGAAAGCCTTTAGCTAACATCATAGGTTCTTTAATTAAGAAAATTATGTTCTCATTATCAACTGTTTCTTCTCGAATCCACTTTAGAAAGCTCGAGTACGAATATACCTGCAATTTTAGTAGACCTAATACTTATATACCAAACGAAATAGTGTTAAACCTAAAAATGAAAAAACAAAACTTTCAAATTAAAATTCATAATAAATAAAGTCCGTTTACACCAAACGTGGCAATAATCAAATTGGCCCACATGCAA
Organism: Anania fuscalis; assembly: GCA_950371115.1. Taxonomy (NCBI): domain Eukaryota; kingdom Metazoa; phylum Arthropoda; class Insecta; order Lepidoptera; family Crambidae; genus Anania; species Anania fuscalis. Next base: position 22,294,041 of record OX493325.1, read on the forward strand.
TCTGTACCAATCAATGCGGAATCGAATTATTTGTAAGCGTATGAAATTTTAATAAAAGCTGAAACTGTTTGTTATTTTTACGCCATACTCATAACTAAATTTGATGAACTTTTTGTGTCATGCTACTCGTATATGATGTAGGATTGGAAGGAGTATTGTAAGTGTCTAAACCTTTATGTCAGATGTAATTAAGCTGCCTCAAAACCTATAACTAAGCTTTCCGACTAGGATAAGGTGATATTAGCCGGGACCAACAATTAACGTGCCTTCCGAACATGGAACAAACTAAAGAGTAGTACAACTAGTGGCACGGAAGTTAAGCGCTAGGCGAAAGATACACAGAAGACCATTACGATTATGTGATTGGCTAGTCGCGCGCCGCACCTGCACCGTAGGCCGTGATTGGTTGTTAGCTCTATGGGCACGCGTCTCTGATACGATGATCATCTCGTAAGATGCACAAGGTGATCCCCATTCTTTGCCCCAGAGCTCAACATCGTTGCCGCGTACTGTAAAGTAATTAATTTGTTTGCAATTATTTCATCTGCGCTTGTACTGTTTTAGTATAAACGAGAGTTATAAGGACTTAATTGAAAATAAATAACACTTGAAAAAAATCATCGACCTCAGGTGGGACACGAACTCACGTCCCATCGCATACCGGGCGAGTGCTTTGACCACTAAGCTACCGAGGACGTCACGTGACAAGATGAAATTCCTCAAGTGTTTTTTCTCGCTGACAAAGCCAGCGTATTCTGATCAAAGCACTCGCCCGGTATGCGATGGGACGTGGGTTCGAGTCCCACCTGAGGTCGATGATTTTTTTCAAGTGTTATTTATCTTCAATTAAACCTTGCATGGAATTTCTAAAAACAAAAAATTACATTATAAGGACTTGTCATACTATAATAAACTTTGCATAAACCATGTTAACCGAAATATTTCGACGATTCTAATCCGACCGCAATCGTGCCATGTAAAGGGTCTTCAGTGAAACTGTACGTTATTTAAAGGACGCGTAGCGTAGCAGCGGGCTGTCCTTTTATGCGCGGTCCTTTATTAATGTGTGTTTTTAAAGAATTTATGTCCGACATCTGCCGATGTGAACCGCGATAAAGCTTGCTGAGGACGTAAATTTTAACTATTACTTAGCCTGAATTAAGTGATTTCTAAAAATATAAATATTCGAAGCGTAATAGTTTGTTTTGATCGTCTAACCGTAGTGCAATGGCTTCGTGATTTATGTTACAATGTAATTATCGTATGAAAATATTACATCCTATTTTTTTTTTCAAATTACTAATGGTGACAATGATTTCGAAGTTTAAACCTTAATTAGACTCCTCCGATAAAACTATTTATTGTTCCTTCACGAGACTGCGTAATTTACAATCTTAAAGAATCCTATGACGTTTTTCGATGGAATTTCATAAGATCAATTTCTATTTTTGGAACCCTAAAAATTATCCAGTCTGACAAGGAACCCTTATAAATAGTCTCATCATATCTGTCTGTCTGTCCGTCCGAGGTTTTTTTTGGAGACTGTTGACACTAGAGAGCTGAAATTTTGTAAAGGTATGTATGTATATCAATCACGCTGACAAAGTGGTGGAATATTTTTTTTATAAATTAAATCTTTTTATGGTAGCTCCCATACATGTTACGAAGGGATGAATTTTTTGCATCTTCTACCCCGGTATCGTTGAATAGGTGCTTTAAAATCACTTTTGGGTTGCTACGACTATTTTTTGATATATAGCTCCGTTTGCAAAATATTAAACTTTAAAGTGCTAATTTTTGTGCGAGTAGGGCTTTTAAATTATATAAACTATACCATTGGCTTGAAAAATCTGGAAAAAATAGAGGAAAACATTTAAAGTGACTTATACAAAGTAATTGTTTAAATATATTGTTGTATCGCGTGGCACGACACGCGGCGTTTGGCCGGTTTTTTTCTCTCTTACGATTGAGCAAGTTTAAATAAAAGGGAACTTGCATCAGCTTTTCTAGCAAAAATAGTCTAAACGTACATAATTAAAAAAATAAAAAAAAAAATAAAAAAGCATTTATTATCTTCCTAATGGTATACAAATAATTAACAATCTTACATACTATGACACAATACTACATTAATGGAAAATAAAGGGCAGAGGTTCAGCTCATGCTGCTTCGAGACTAGGTCGCGGGCAGCGCTGATTTTCAACCCCCCCCTGCTCTCGACAGATGATATTTGGAGCCATTTGTGATGGTGCTGGCTGACTAAACTGACTGAATAAACGCTATCCCGTCGTTCGCGCGTGCGTGTGTGTGTGTGTGTGCGTGTGTGTGTGTGCATTAGTGTGAATTTTTTTCTTGAATGGTTATTATATTTAATATAAGTGGCTACTCACTGGTAAAGAACTGGTCCAGGGCTATATGTTTAACGAAGGTATGCTTCAAATCTTCCGCAGCTTGTTGTCTTTTTATTAATGCTGCCTTGTACTTTACTTTAAAGTTCTTATCAGATATTTTAGTTCTCAGTGGAGGTGGTAGATCATTCCAAATTTTGGCCGCCTTAAACTTGAAGCATCCTCTGAATCGCACGGATTTATGTTTGGGTATACAGAGTAGATTTTGTTGCACCGAGCGTAGGTTACGCTGACTAAGGTTTTTCTTCCATGAAAGCTTTTCAAAAAGGTAATCCGGTCTTTTTGACCAAATCACTCTTCTTGCAAGACAGGCATAGTGAAGTTCCCTTCTAGCATTCATATTTAGAATTCCTTTTCGGTTCATAAATGGAGTCACAAAATCTCGCCTGGGGATCCTGAAGCAGAACCTCATGCAAGCATTTTGCACTCGCTGAATTGCTCTTACCATATTAGAGTTCAATCTTGGGCCATAGACGGAGTCGCAGTAATCAAAAGGTGACAACACAAGTGAATCCACCAGTCGTATTCTAAGCTCTTCTTTAATATATGGTCTTAACTTATACAAAATCTTAAGTTTAAAAAATGCATTTTTAACTTTTTCATTGATGTGGTTCTCATACTTTTGTTCTCCGTCCAGGATTAGACCCAGATTCCGGGCGTGTGGTACTGGGTCGATAGTTCTACCGTCGATCTTTACCAACTCGTTACTTTTCATTACTTTCTCGATTTGATTTTTAGTGCCTATTACTAGCATTTTAGATTTGACTGGATTTAGGAGCAAAGAATTTCTCTCTGACCACAGGGCTACATTCTGGAGGTCTTGGTTGATTTTCCGTATAGATTCATCGACATCTTTACTATTAAATGAGTGATAGATTTGAGTGTCATCTGCGTAAAGATGGTACTTGCAGGTTTCAATATGCTTTGGCAGATCTGATGTAAAGATTGAGAATAATATTGGACTCAAAATAGAGCCCTGGGGCACGCCTCTAGTGAGATTTCCTATTTTTGACTGTTTTTTTTGGCCGTCTGCACCATCCATTACCACAATCTGCTTCCTCTCCGTCAAAAACGTTTCAAACCACAGGCATGTGTCATACGAGAATCCATAGTGTGATAGTTTGGTTAATAATATTTTCGGATCCAAGCAGTCAAAAGCACGCGAATAATCCAGAAGTATCATGATGCTACTCATTCCTATATCTGAGGCCTCAGTGAGGTCATCCGTTACATGTACTAATGCAGTTTCTGTACCGTGACCTCTACGGAAGCCCGACTGAAATTTTGGTATTATATTTTTTGTTTGTACATAACTCTCAACTTGTTTTAACACAACCTTTTCCAAAACTTTAGACATAACTGGTAGAATAGACACTGGTCGAAGGTCTTGAAGATGTTCTACGGAGCTTTTTTTCGGTATTGGTCTGACCATAGCTGTTTTCCATGGCGCCGGGAAGGTATTTGTTGTAATGGATTTGTTAATTATCGCTACAATAATAGGTAGTGTGGAGTCCAAAGTAAGTTTAAGCATTTCTATGTTTAATGAATCATGTCCAGCTGCATTGGTTTTAATGTTATGTATAATTTTTCTTACTTCCTCTTCCGTTGCAGGTTTCAGTCTGAACTCATATTCGGAATAACTAACTCTTTCTGGTGCTGTTATTAAGTTTCTTAAGATAATTAAGTTTCTTTTAAAACGCGTGCGTGTTCTTATAACAACTAACAGCTTTACAGGGTGGTAGAAGGGTCTTTCAAACGCAGTAGACTGTTTAATGTTTAACGCAATGCAATTTGCTGATTTTAATCTTTTAGCGCAAGCGTTTATTTTTCAGAGTAATGAAACGTCCACTGCGTTGAATGGAAACTACGCACGTCGTAGACTAAATAAATAAATGTGCTATTTACAATTCAACAAAACGTACCAGAAAAAAATGACTTGCATTTTAAATTTTAAATTTTGGAGCACGTAAATAAAACGATGTTACAACCAATTTTATTTTTTATGCTTGTTTGTACAGAGAACATACACATATGAAAACGGAGTAGCATGATTCAGAATGAACTGCAAAATATAAATGAAGCTAACAATATAACACGCGTAGAGCATTTTCTATCATAAAATTGTTCATTTATCCCTTCCAGTAAACTGATGCCTGTTCGCCTATTTAAACAATAGGAAAAAAACCTATCACCCCCTCCCAACTATTACGTTACTACGTGTAGAAAATCAGAATATCTTCCTAATTTTCCTTTTTCCTTTGGAACTTTTTCCCTGCCATTACGCGTTGTAACTTGTTTCGTGTTTAAAGGTGATATAGGGGTTCACGCGACGTACGTAAGCTGTTTATGGGCGGAAAGTATTACTCATTTGTGACCTTGGGTGCTTGGGTTGCGTTATAAAACGCGTTTAGGGTTATTTATGTTTTAAATAAGTAATACAACATGATGCTATATGCGAAACAAGTATCACATGTTTGGTAGTCACAAGTATAATATAATGACGCTTCGTTGATAACTCACTTCGCAAGTGATTAGGTGATGCTTACAGAATGAAAAGTCAATGTCATTTTGAATCGGATACGATGTGATATTGATTGGCGATGTATTATGCAAGTTGTTTTAATTTTATACAATAGACATCTAGCACGTAACTAGAATTCGAGAAATCTATTAATAATTTATTAATAGTTTGACCTGCAGTAAAATAAAAATATACCCTTACAAAAACAATAAATATACTTTTAGGAGACGTTTAAAATTTGTGAAATAAAGTTTTCAATGAATATCTATCTGTGCTATTATCGTCATTATATCAGCCGCAGGACGTCTACTGCTGAACATAGGCCTCCCCCAGTGACTTCCAGTTCGGCTGGTTGGAAGCGACAGGCATCCAGCAGCTTCCTGCAACCCTTACCAGGGCGGTAACCACGAACTCTTAAAACAATCTCAAATCTGTCAAACATTATCATTTCTGTCAAATTTTGTATGAAATGACGTACCAAAATTGACAGATTTGACAACTTTGAGATTGTTTTAAGAGTTCGTGGTAACCGCCCTGGTAGTTTTCATAAAGTTAGTTTAGCTTGGCTGTTTCCGTATTTAACCTTTGGATTGAGTCATCGTTCGTTCTGCATCTTTATCCTACTCTAACAAGACCAGGGCCCTAACCATGAACTGTTAAAACAATCACAAATCTGTCAAACATTATCATTTCTGTCAAATTTTGTATGAAATGACGTACCAAAATTGACAGATTTGACAACTTTGAGATTGTTTTAAGAGTTCATGGTTATGGCCTAGGTCATCCCAGAAGATGAGCAGCCAACACCAATAAACTTACAAAGTTTGTTCTTTTCTAGTCTAATAAATAAATAAATATTAGACAACATCACATACATTGCTCTGATCCTAAGGTAAGTAGCTAAAGCACGCGTGTTATAGAAATCAGAAACAAAGACGGTACCACAACACCCAGACCCGAGCCAATATAGAAAAGTTCGTTTTCTACATTGACCCGACCCGGGGATCGAACCCGGAACCTCAGAGATGGCGGCGCCATTTAGAGTCTGGCGTGCTCGCCTCTCGTCTACGAAGGTCGTCAATGATAATGATAAAAATAATGAGTCTGCTAGAACTGCATCCTTTGTTTGCCGGCATTCTTCACTATTTTTCTTTTCTATTTCATAAGTAATAAGAAAAAAAAAGTTGTTTGGAGAGTATCTAAGAACCATTGGATTTTTTTTAACAAAAATTGGTGTATCTTAAAATGTTTAGATTAGAACATCTCGCCGTCTTTCTTACTTCAAACAAATTGACTGATGAAAGACACCAGGTTTAAGTTAAATCTCGGTTCGAAAACTATACCTGTTGTGCATTTCGTCTAAGACTCACCTGTCAAAGCAAAAGATAATCAAAACTAATATTCACAACTCAACAGTTTTAGGGCTGTTCAAAATTTCCGCGTTTCTTCCATCAAAAGTGACTGCAAATCCCATACCAGTACACAAATAATCTAAAAAGGCAGCAAGCAAGTGCGAAGAAATATACCTCTTATTAAAAGATAATATTTAATTTTAGAATAGTTACTACACGGAGTAACTCCGTGATCATGGCGCTTGCAACAGTGCCGAAATATCGGGAACTCAAAAATAAGGTACATGGTAGCAATCCCGTAACAAACTATTCTAATGTTAGTGACCATGAAAGTTTAAAAGAATATATAATATTTAATGTCTATTGGGAAATAGATATTATTTGCCGACGTTATCCCAAATTCAAAAAGGCAATACGAACGCACAACACAAGTACACTCAGCTCCGCCAAAATCCAAACCGACAGTCCTTTTAAAACCCATTATCATTCAGAACGGAGCCACTCTATACGAAACTTCATAGCGGGTAAGGTTGGAGCCATAGTGATGGCGAGTAGAAGACCCAATTTTATCAATCTCTGACATTAACAAATCATTGATTTGTTTATTTGACGGACTGTAAGTGGTGCATGAAATCCTTAAATATTGAACTAGTTGCAGTTTTGGCTTCAGTATCGATTATAGAGTGCCCCCCCCCCAAACAATTTTTAAAATATCTTTCATGTACAAAATTTTATCCGTTATAGTATAGATAAGCTTCATCGCCCTAGCGGAGTAGTACCAGAATACTGTTTGGTATTAATGTTACTGGGATCAGTTCCCCACTATATTTTGACTTCGCTCAAATTACGTGGTCAAGGTAGCGTAAAAAGGATGCAAAATGCTTAGAACCGTAAATGACGTGAAGAATATGAGAGACGAGAGATTTGCACCCATGATCCTGCAATGGGTGGGCACAGGTTAAAGAGGGAAAATAAAAACATGTTTGCTCATTTTTAAACTTTTTGTTGCGCTCGCATGCCTCATGCGCTTTTACGTGCGAGCGTTCTTTAAACTCTTTTTTTTAAAGTAATGAGTCAACTCTGTTTCATAGATTACCCTTTATAACGACTCACTCTATTTATTTAAGAAAAGAATATATAGTTACTAGAAACTCCTATAAAGTTACTAGTTACTAACAAAATTAACCGACTTTGTTTAAATTCAATTTCACAAGTTATTACGACAGAAGAACTGCGTTCCGAGACAATGTACATTTTCGTACATGTTATTTTGGGTGTTTTATCAACGTTGTTAACTCATTTATAAGCTTATACAATTTTTATCGCTTACACTTACATGCCACAACGAATTAATGGCAAAGAGCAATTCGATAATGCTCGAATGATTTTTAATATTCGAACAATTCTCGGCTCCGATGCATTGTCCATTCACTGAGACCAATTTTTGGTTAACCAATTCACCAAATGAAAACCGACCCTGATAACTACACGATAAGATAAAAATCTCTTTGGGATCCGTTAAAAAAATCGTTTGATTCAGGCAACATGTGTGTTGGAAATAATTACGGAGCACTGTACGTAAATTTTATGGTTGAATGGCTTTTATGGAAGATTATAATATTGGATTTAGTGAACCATATTTTGCTGATTTACAAAAAAGCAAGCTAATACAAATTTTAGTTTAATGCTTAATGTTATTTATTAACACCGGGTTCCCATATTGTACTATGTGTAAGTGTACATCAGCAACTGATCGTATTGGTGTCAAAAGTAACGAGCCGCTATAGTCGTTTCTATAAAATTTGACGAAGCGTCATTTTTTGGACATTCCAAAATTTATAAAATCTGTTGTATTTTATAAACACACTTACATAATATCACATAGTTTAAAGTACAGAATACACAGTTATTTTTTCCGTACGGTAAAAAAAGTCATCCAGTATAAACAATTATTGTTGTGCATTAGTCTCGCAAAAACTTAGGAATGGCTAGACCAACTTGTTTTTAGGGTTCCGTAGCCAAATGGCAAAAACGGAACCCTTATGGATTCGTCATGTCTGTCTGTTTGTCCGTCCGTATGTCACAGCCACTTTTTTCCGAAACTATAAGAACTATACTGTTGAAACTTGGTAATTAGATGAACCGCATTAAGATTTTCACACAAAAATAGAAAAAAAAAAACAATAATTTTTGGGGGTTTTCCCATATTTAGAACTGAAACTAAAAAAAATATTATTATACAACCCATACGTGTGGCGGTAGGATTTATGGATAGGTCTTCAAAAATGTTATTGAGGATTTGAATTATTATTTTTTGATCTGAATAGCTTGCGCGAGGGACACTTCCAAAGTGCTAAAATGTGTGCCCCCCCCCCCCTGTAACTTCTAAAATAAAAGAATAAGAAAACTAAAAAAAATATATTATGTACATTACCATGCAAACTTCAACCGAAAATTGGTTTGAACGAAATCTAGTAAGTAGGTTTTTTTTAATACGTCATAAATAAACTGCAATTAAATAATGGTACGGAACCCTTCGTGCGCGAGTCCGACTCGCACTTAGCCGGTTTTTTATACTGGGCTGCAGTATACTGCAGACTATAGTCTAGCCTAGCTAGTTTAGGAAAAAAAAATGTTAAAACCCTAAAGACCAGTCAAGAACTCGACACACACATAATAAAATTAAGCAAATCTTGAATTAGGACAATGTGCCTATTGCAGGTGGTGTGATGTGATCGCACAAACCACCTCATAGTTAAGATGAGGCTAGTACCATGTAGTGCGCATCTCTCTCGGAAGCCTTCAGGAGCCTGAAAGGTCTACTGACCTTTTGGGATGACTTGAGCTGGTTGGAGTAGGGGAAGGACACAGCACGCACAATGGCCCAATCAAGAGGCTAAGTGCGGATACCTCCCAGCTAAACTTACTAACTAATGTAGTGCGTAGTAATTAGTAGTAGTATTTAGTAGTAGTATTTAGTAGTAGTAGCAGTAATTAGTAGTAGTATTAGTAAAAAAAAGTAATTCATAATTTTACCTACCAACCACTTAAGTATTACTTACCGAACCTTGCTATATTGTGGTCGAGTTGACTTTTCGAATTTATGAAGCAATTAAGTAGTTTAGGAACCAAGTCTGTCTCTCCAAGAGAAATCTTGGCAACAAGAAATTTTATTCGTTTTAAAAAATGACATCATTTATCATGCAAACAACGAAAGGCGAAACTTCACTCTCCAGATAACTAGGGCCACGACAAAATGAGCTATACAGCCTAGATTCCTTTGCTTCCAATGATATAATTAAATATTTCCGCATCCAATACTTTCTGAGTTTACGCGACAAAGCCGATATTTCAGAGATCCGTAGTTTAAAAAAAAATAATCCAACAATCAGAATTATTCCTCTAAAGATAGCAAAAATCTGGCTAGATTCTAAACGATCGTCTGGTCTGGCGGTGCGTTCCCCGGACTATACATTACCAACAGTTGCAGGTTCGAATGAGCCCAAACATGTGCAGCAGCCAAAATTTTATAGATATGTCATTAGATTCGTCTCAGTTGTGGGAGAGACATAGGCTATGTTATTACCCGGAATTCCTATTGGTACATGAATCAAACGGGAAAAACCGATATCAGATACTACTTACTCGAGTTAAAACCTTTTTTTTTCAATGACAGACAGATTCAGTTACAAATAAGGCTTTATAGTTCATTGAAAAGTAGGAGTAAAACACTACAAACTAAAGAGTCAAAAATAAAATAATTAAAAAAAAACCCGACTACGTAAAAAGTGAACATAAAAGATGAAAACAAGATTTGAAGAATCAATTTGCAGTCAGAGACATCAAATCCATTAACAGCATAATGATGATTGACTTGGTATGCACTTGCATTGTAATTTAAATTCTAATCAAGTTACATGGATTTGATGCCTCAGACTGCAAATTGATTCTTCAAATCTTGTTTTCATCTTTTATGTTCACTTTTTTAACAGTCGGGTTTTTTGATTTTTTAAATTAATTTACAAAAACAAAAGTTCAAGAATCACTAATTGAATGAAAAAAAATATTTTTGAGTAGGTGATAATAAATGTTTGCGTGATGGTAGAGAACCCTAAGACCGCAATTCCGACTCGCACTTGTCTGGTTTTAAAAGTCATGTCCAATAGTTGTTCGACTTTGTAAGGAATTTGTTTGTAAGCCTTCAGTTCGTTTGCAACCTGCAACTGGTGTTTTCACTTTGTGCCTTTAAAAGAAACTAAATTAAAAGTAATTGTTAAAAAACTTTTGAGGATAAAATCCTTACGAGTAAAGAACTGAAGGTCGTAATAAAACTCGTGTACTAACACGTAACACCAACCCATTTAGGCAGATCTTTTTAGTTTCATAGACAAAAAACGATATCCTGAAACTACACCTTCATTTTACAAATAGTAGTGATACTTTTATAATGCGGATTCAGAAATTAAAAATAAATCTCTTCGTGGGTTCGAGTCCCACCTGAGGTCGATGATTTTTTTCAAGTGTTATTTATCTTCAATTAAACCTTGCATAGAATTGCTAAAAATAAAAATTTACAAATAAATCTCTTCTAATTGCTACATTTATTTCTATATAAACATAATTAAACAGATTCAAACAAGATTTATTAGCAAACTCTAATCCAACCTCCGAACTGCCATTTTTATTTAGCGATCGCGAAAAATCCGACGCGAAAAGTGTCTGGCGAATATTTTTAAGTCACCTTTAAATATTTCCTTTTAAAAATGCTCGTAATAATTCAGCGGGAGCTCTCTCAAAGGGTGAACGTAACAAAATCTTGTTTAACTTAATGAATAAACTTAAGAGCGGTGCCTAAATTAGATACTTGCTTGGCACCTGGCTTCGCCTGGGGAATTAAGGTTACAGGAGTGGAGCCCCGATTTTAGTGACGTTTTAGGAATGAAACCGGTCACTTTGCTAAACTGTTGCTCATTTGATGCCGAGAACTCTAGTGATTGTGCTAACAGTGGCTCTCTTTGACGCGTTAATTAGGATAGCACTAATTGGTATTTTCCTGATTAGAAAAGGAAAATTCTCATCAACCGAAAACATGTTTAAGACAAAATTTTAACTTATTTTTAAACGGTCTAAGTTAAAGTTTACTATTCGTTTTAAAGTAAATGTTTTATATTAATGTTTTAATTAAAATTGACATAATAATAAGTTTTTTTTCTTAGTGACTCTTCATTATAAGGACACTTCGGCATAAAACGTTATGACTTCTAAATTAAGTTTCAATTAACAAGTTGATATTCTATAGCCATACTACCGATTCATAACAAAAGTTTTTCTATTGTTTCTAGTTTGTAGGTCGTATATGATGTAACCCATCCCAAAACACATGACACAAGACACATGGGACATGTAAAAGTGCCTTTTAAGGCCAATTTACATAAATAAATGATTTTGATTTTTTAACACGATAGAAAAGTTGTACGTAGTCTCAGTCAATATTTATTTTATTAAATTAATTACTTCTGTACTGTTCTTTTTTATGCTTTATTTCATAAACAAAATTATTTTCATCCATCCATCCATCCATCAGCCGACAGACGTCCACTGCTGGACGTAGGCCTCCCACAAGGATTTCCACAAAGATCGGTCTTGTGCCACCCGCAAAAAAAAATTATAAAATTATTTTACTTCGCAACGAATGTATTTCAGTCTCCATTGTAGTGACACATTAAAAGGCTTTATAATATTCCTAACTCTCAAGCCATAACACGAATGAGCCCGGCCTCAGGACAAATAAGTCTCCATTAAACTTTGGTGGCATTATCCGAGTTTTAAGGCTGCCGCAGACGACCAAATTGGCAGAAAGCAGGAGGCCTATACGAAAGTGTTCCGGACGTATTAAATCAAATTAAAAGAACCATTCACTTGTATCAAAACTTTGACAATTTATAAACTATTGAAAACAGTCGGGTTTTTTACACGGCTAGTTTGAGTTTGTCATATTTTGTCAAAGAATTGAAACAAGTGACCGGTTATTTTAATTTGTTAGGTTTATACGTCCGAACGAACGATATAATATTTTGGTAATAGGCCTTCAGGTGCAGTCATAGATATAATATGCGACTTTGCATACGTGCTACGAAACTTTTTTTTTAGCAAATATGGTAAGTTATTAACACAATGAAGGCGAAATAAGAATAAACAAACTCAATAAAACAATAACAAGATAAATAACACTAGTAGAGAAAATTAAAATACAGTTTGAAGATAAAAAGCCGTTTAAGAATTACCGAATGAAAGAAATGGAATGAACATTTCTGTTAATAAACTTCGCTACGAGTTATGGAGACTACTGAGTGACAGACATCTTGTTTTTTTTCTTAAATTTTATACATAATTTGTATGGAATTTAGTTTTTTATTTTGAAAATAAAGTTCCACAAACCTATAAAAAAACGTTCGTGTACAGTCAGCGTCAAATTTATTTCAGTAAAGCGTTTTACTAACACTTTTGCCTTGTTTAAAATGTCATCGATTTTCAACAGATAATAATGTTTCACCCTGACTTCAGAAAGCGAGATTATGTTATGAAAAGTACAATAATATTGTAGGCAGAGGACTAAAATAACGGGCATAGTGCAAAAATATAGCAAGCTTAAGTAGCAGTGAGCTAGCCACATTTGTCGCAGAACCGATAAAAGGTGGAGTAAACGGTTTCACGAGTGGAGACCACGACTTCACAAACGAATGTAAGATGCCCCCCAGCTCGATGGACTGGCGACTTTAGGAAAATGGCTGGCAGTGGATGGATAAAAAAGCGGGAGACCGTGCTCTTTGGCGCTCTTTGGGGGAGGCTTACGTCCAGCAGTGGACTGCTATAGGATGAGATGATGATGATGGTGAAGTACAATAATTATAAAACTAATCAAAGATCGGTCACTAAAAAGCGATCGCCTGCGTTGCCCCTTACCCAACTTTCAAAGCGATTTTATGAACTCAGCGTGTGACACGAGGGGAACAGTTTTTAATACTGTGTATGTTACAAAGTAATCTCACAAGGCTAAGTTTACTTGTTTAGCTTTTTTAGGGACTAAAAGTGGGAGAGTAGGGGGAAAGCCTTGAATGTCAAAGGTTAAATTATAAAGCCCTTTTGCTAGCAGGTAGTAACAGCTTGTTAATTCTTTATTTATTTTTTAAACATACGGTAAATACCAAGGTTAGACTTAAGTGCTAGGGTTGCTACTAAGAACTTTAATTAAAGTTTGATTTAATATTAAAAATTATTTTTAGCACTCTTAGTACATATGTTGGTGAATTATAAAGGGTGTTATGTGAATGGTATATCAAGCCGAAACAGCTTATGCTAACATATGCATAAAAATAGTATGGTGAAGTCAATGTTAGCATCGTTTTAATTTCCTAAATTTTCATACAAAACTAAAAATGGAATACCATTTGTATTTTTTTTAATATGGTTATCTATCTAATGTTTGACTTCACCATCATCATCATCATCATATCAGCCTGTTGCAGTCCACTGCTGGACATAGGCCTCCCCCAAGGAGCGCCACAGCGCACGATCTCCCGCCCTTTGCATCCAGTCGCTGCCAGCTGCCTTCTTCAGGTCATCGGTCCATCTAGCCGGGGGGCGTCCTACACTACGTTTGCCTAAGCGTGGTCTCCATTCGAGAACCTTCCTGCTCCACCTCTCGTCGGTTCTGCGACAGACATGGCCAGCCTACTGCCACTTCAGCTTGCTACATTTTTGGACAATATCAGTCACCTTAGTCTTATGTCGTATGACCTCGTTCCGGATCTTAACCCTTTATGAGATCCCCAACATAGACCTTTCCATAGCACGCTGAGTGACGTGTAGTGACTTCACCATAGTATCTAAGTGCATATGCTAAAATGGGCTATTTTCAGCTTACCTTAGAGGTTGCTTGTGCAGGTTCACTAATCAGCTAAATCGGTGAAATCGGTGCGACTGAAACCTGTCTAAAGACTCAAATGCAGTTTACTAGACTGCGCTACGATGTAGCATTTTATATGCGCAGTTCATTGCAAGTTATTTTAGTTGCGTTGTAGTTCCGTGCTATGATACTCAAGACTCAAATGCATCTTGCTCCTTCCATTATCAATATTTCAGCCATAGGACGTCCACTGCTGAGCCAAAGCCTTCCATAATAACCGGTTTGAAGCGGCTTACATCCAGCGGGCTTCCTGCAACCTTTACCAGGATATCTGTGCACCTTGTGTGTGGACGTCCTACGCTGTGGTAGCCGGTACTTGGACTCCAGTGTAGAACCTTTCTACCCCATCGACCGTCAGTTCTACGTGCTATATGACCCGCTCACTGCCACTTTAAGTGTCAGCCACTTTGTCCATTTACGGTTCTCCTCATTTCTGACTTTGTAATTACAAACTCAGTAAACAATATAATGCAGCTTTGCTCAGTACAGCACATGTACTGTCTGACATTTATTACCCCTTTTTGACTGTAATAAATAAATAAGCTGACAGTTTAAATCTCCACCCTTTTTCAGACGATAAAAGTAAGATTTTTCATTTACTGCTTACATTCTAAATGAAGACATCTCTGTGTAGACAGTGTATCATAAAAACGCAAATAAACTAAACATTTTCTCGTTTTTTGCTCGGAACTTTGAATAAGAAATATGAAATAAGTTTGAGCATAAAACATAACTTTGTTGAAAGCTGTCGGCCGGTAGAAGAATGAGCACAATACTACTATTTGGTGTACTTAAATATTGTTTTGTATCGCATGAAAACCCTTATCATAATTAGCACTGATGGGTAAAAGTCACTCTCGAGGCCATCCGTCACTCTTCCATCACCTCCTCCAACTATTTAAAATTTTGATCCAGCAGCTATCAACCATTTTGCGTTGATTGTTACCACGGTAATGCAAATTGTACATTGTGGTGTACAATCAAACCCAAAAAAAATCACAAATGACCTATTCTAAGTACCTGTGTTTTAAGTAATAAAATCTTGTTTCTCTTTTGAATTATGTCTACTAGCTTAACTTAAAAGACCGCAGCCTGTAATTTTACTGATGATGCAATTTCTAGACGCATGTTTCATAATCATCTGAGCCACAGGACGTCCACTGCTGAACATAGGCCTCCCCCAGTGACTTCCAGATCGGCCGGTCGGAGGCGACCTGCATCCAGCGGCTTTCAGCGACATTTATCAAGTCGTCTGTCCACCTTGAGGGTCATACAATAAGTGTTTAATATATTGTATCGTTGGTGTCCCTATTACCTATTAATTATATAAATATCCGGCCAGACAAAATTGGTTTAGTAAAGCAAAGGCTTATGTCATTTTTTATGAAAAGAAAGAGTAAAGAATTTACTCGTCTTATACCTATTTATAACATTATTATGAATAAATCGAACTGCTTTCATTGTAAGAATACAATGGCCGTATATCAGATTTGTGAATAAATACCATTAAAGAAGTCACAACATCTTAGTAATATTGCTTCATCAATATGAATATTCTAAAACTTCAAATAATAAATGAGTCAGCGTCAGAGTCATAAATAATTACACCATGTTAACAGTTGCGTAGTAATTCAAAAAGTTGTAATTTGAAATAATGTGTAATAAATGAATTTACTTCACATCTGAGTAAAATCTGTTTGGTAAAAGATCTTCTTTAAGATCATTAGGGTTTTCAGGTACTGAGTTACAGGAGCGTTCTTAAAAATATTAATAAGGGACTTAACGATTTTTTATCGACAATGAACATCACTATATATTCTTTTCAAACTTCAGATCGCAACCCGACTTCTAGAAACGGTCTGCAATTTTAAACAAAGTTCTTAAATTGAACGTTACGTTCTTTAATTGAAATAGTTCCATTTTCAAGTCTCACTGTTTTTAAAGAGTCTTTTTGTAATTCGAATGAGTTTCCGATAGACTTTTCAGTTAGAGGCAGTTATAACGTAGTGTATTACTTGTTCAGTTGAGGCAGTCTTGGGATAAGGCTATACTACCGTGTACTTGGTTTAGTGCTAAGATTAATCGATGCTATAATTAAATTTAATTTAACGGTAGATAGCTATCGACCTGGGTTACAAGGGGAAAATATATATTTGGACTTGTCATTTAAACTTGATTTTAGATTTCAGTTCTCTATAAACGTATCAAATGCAAATAAATACTTTTACTTTGCACAAGTTGCAAGAAACTACGCCTGAATAATATTATTATGTTATATGAATGCGATAAATATTTTGAGCCGTTTAATTACTTAGTCAACTCTGACGTTATGTTACATACTTCATGAAATAAATTGAAGTTCGTTATTTAACTGTGTAAAGCAAAAAAAGTAGTTAAATAAAGATTAAAATTGTATGGTATCCACAATGCACTCCATGATTTTGAATATAGGCTTTCATCATCAAAATCTATAAATATTATCTTGATACCTCAACATTGTGAGTGCTGCGATTGAAGACTCATGGATTCAAAGGATGAAAGCCTACATTCAAACTATTGCCATAACAGGTATGTCTTGAGGGACTCCATATTCTGGTGAATTTCAGGAAAGCTCCCTGTAAAGGTTAGCATATATCGTAAGCCAACAGGTTTAAAATAGGGTAGGGCTATTAGGTGCCTGATGAAGTCAATTTCATCAGCCAATTAGCATGCTTGATTCCTGCTGGGTGCAAAATCTTAATGGAATACTTCATGTCTGTTTTCTAAAATTGTTTGAAATAGGGGTTCTACAACTTTAGATGGACGATGTATTGACACTGAATAGTACTAACTCTACACAGTGCACAGAAAATTACCTTAGTTAGGTCTGAATATGAGACTCCAAGCCAAACCATAAATTATTAAGGACACTGTCCACACTGGATCCTCGGAATACTCACTTTTTTACCGTTGTGGCCATTGATTTCTTTTGTTTTATAGGGCGGAGTGCGTACGTTTTGTATTCTAAATAAATTCAAAATCATGATGATGATGATGTGACTTAAGTAAATTCTTAAATTATAAAATTCTTAAGTAAATTTCTCTAAATAAATTCAAACTTAAGTCACGGTAATATATTATAATATTATTACCGTGCTTTAGGATAAGTCCTGCATTAGTTCTGAATAAGCTATTTTTTACGTATCTGAAGCATAAACACGATTTTTGACACGATTTTCAAGCACTTTTGTCGTCTACATATTTTTTAATCCTTTACATAACTTTATCCCTACATTGTGAAACAGGCGCTAAGTGGCCAGTGTTTGAAGTTTAAATTAAATAAGGATGTGACAGACTTATAGCCCGTCTGTATCTTATTTATGTGCCACCCTTAAACATTTTAAAAAGGCATTCTGTAACTGTGAAACTACCCAAACACGAGTAATTAAGAAGACTTGATTTTGTTATGACACTAGCGCTGACTATAGTGTAGTTCTGTGACCTTGTAACCCCATCCCTCTTCTAATTACGTACTGTCTAAGAACGCCCTAAAACAACAAATGGAGTTCCTTCCCATTTGCCGTACTAAATCGAATTCGTCACATGCCAATCTGAGTTTATTCACAAGTCCATTCTTAAAGGGTTAGTCTTTCGGGTCTCTTCTAAATAATTCTTGAAGCGGGTTCGTCTTCTTCATACATCTTTAATGTGGCGTTATTTATGTTCTTGAGCGGTGTACCGGCTTTATTCTCTAGGAAAGAAAAATGAAACAAGTTTTCGCATAAATAAAAGTTTTACCTTCGGCGTGATGACGCGCGTTTACGGTTTCGTCTTGGGTTGCGGCCATTGTTTTTTTTACAAGTTATGACGGTGATGTATGGAGGCTTATTTCTACAGTGTATTCTTTGCAGTCTTTAGAGATAAACTCCTTAAAATACGAAGAATTATTAAAACCCAGTTTAAAGCTAGAAAGTAAAAAATATGAATGGCCATGAGGTTAAGAAAGATTAATACGAGGTTAAAATTTAACAAATGAAAGATTGTATAAGCTTGTACCTATCTAGGCGTCATTTTACGTTGTTTTATTGAGTAATAAGTAAAAAACAAAAGAAATGTGTCCTCAAATAAACGGAATGGTTTTTATTATATCAAAAAAGACACGTAATTTGTCCAAGTAAAACCTCCCCGTATCGCGTTACACAAAAATGTCATCAACAATATTTAGACCCAAAGACATAAAAGCTTGGAGCACAAATCAAATCGTACTTATTTAGCGACAACATTTCTGTTCTCGACGTAAAACAAAACAAAACGCGAGCAACACCCGTTGAAGACAAATGAAATTCGAGTTAAGCCTTGCTCGGTACCGTTCGCCATTCTTCGGGAATCTTCGCACAACTTTTCGCTCTTTTCGCGCAACAACGTCACAATACCAAAAAAATTACAAAGCAAAACCGTCACAATTCCGAAAATGTTTAAGTTCAAAATCGAATGGTGTATTAAATAGTGTTGTGCCATGTAGCCAAAAAAAGATTTTTATTGCCGGCATGGTTCCAAGGAAACTTTGTTTCCTGCATTATGAATAAGAAGCCGCGATGTGTCGTTGTTGCTGGCAACAATTTGTTCTTGTCACGCGTTGATTCGGGCCCGTTGAAGGCTGAGTGGCGTGCAAGTTAATTAGATTCACCCGGTTATGTATGGGAGTTTGATTTTTGTCGCGGGTGGCGAATTCGTTGTAGCATGTAGAGCTATTTTTAGATTATATTCGGGATTGCGATGGTCTCTGCAAGATACAGTCAGATGATAAATTAGGTTTGAATTTTACAACATTAATTATAAGTTGCCTAAAATTACTTAGTTTTTGAACATTGATTCATCTCAGTTGCATTTATTTAAAAAAAAAATACAAAACACAGTGATAACATTAGACATCAGCGGGGTAACCATGAACTCTTAAAACAATCTCAAAGTTGTCAAATCTGTCAATTTTGGTACGTCATTTCATACAAAATTTGACAGAAATGATAATGTTTGACAGATTTAAAATTGTTATAAGAGTTCGTGGTTACCGCCTAGTAGATTAAAGTGTATCTCAAAACAGGTTTTATTTCTCTCAGTTATTGCATTTTTAAATAAGAAGATCTCAAAATGAAATAAACAAAAAGAGATGGATGGATTGTGTGTGAGGGATGACATGACTGACAAGGAGTTGGATAACTCGACGACAAGTACCGGATTGTATGGAAAATGAAATTTCTACATACAAAGTAATCTTAAGCAGTCTTCAATATAAATTATTATGTTACTTAACGAAAAGCGTTGCAGTCGATAAAAAAAACATACCCTTAAGTCACTTCTCGTCTGATGAGGTTGTATGTGTTTAATTTGAAATCATCTTGGTGGCGATGACTTCATAAGTAATGAGGTACTCATAATTTCCGGTTAATTAAAGGTTTCCAAAATAGATAACATTATTTTTTTTTTTCGCAAACAAATAACACACTTTTCTCTTGTAAATATCTCCTCGAGCGCTGTAATCCAGCGACGTCATTCAACGAGTGACCTCAGCCACTAATTTAAAAGTTTGTTCATTAGAAATTTCTTGGAGAGATACTGGCAGTCTTATAATTTCGTTTCAGATTAATTTTCGACCGGTACGTGAAAAATGTTTGTTGCGTTTCTTTTTGGTTCGGATTAGCAGGCGTTTTGATTACTTGAGCAATAGTAGCTGTGATAATTTCTAGATAAACGGACTAAAAATATTTTCTTAAAAGTTTATTTTAATGTTTTTTGTTTACCAATGTCAAAAATTATGAGTTTTTGATTCCACCGTACCTTTTTTATGTTTGTAACGAGGATATCCAAGGGTATTTACCTAGCCGTGTAGCATGTAACGTATCTGATACTGTATTAAGTGAGTACGTGGACACGAGTCTGCTGCGAGCTGCTGGCGCGTAGAGCGCAGTAAGCTCGCAGTGACCCGCCCAGATACAGTATCAGATACGTTACCTGCTACACGGCTAGGTAAGTACCCTGTTTTCGTCAAATTTAAACGAATATTGATGTTTTTATTTTCATTGTATTTAAGTATAAATAGTAAACAACCGGTTGCATCCTCTATTTTTGCATACTTTGGGGTACTTATTATACCAAAAATAATTTTAGGTATACTAACATTTTTTTTTCGTTAGCTTTTCTAATGTTTTTATTTATTCTGCTATTCGGGGTTGAGACAAATCCAACAAATTATAAACCATGAAAATCAGTCCAGCCGTTCTCGAGTTACAAGAGTTGTAACAAACTCGACTTGGTTATATATATTATAGATTTAACTTTACATTTTTTTATTTCTTCGTTTCAGTTAACCCGTTATTGGCTCAATGCAACAAGTAAATGGTGTGTGAGGCGGCAGGTGGCGCTAGCAGCTGGATAGCCAATCACACGCCCGTTGGGCTCCGCTGGAAAATCGACGAGCGAGACGCTTAGATGAGTAAAACATTCCCAGGAAATATATGAATGTGGTGATTTTCTTTGTATTTTTCGAACTTTTGGATATTGTTTTATTAAACTCTTGTTTCACAATAGATGAAATATTACATGAGGTAGTAGATCGGCTTTAATAGATTATTATACTCTGTCGGGTACGGCAATTAGAAGAGAGAAGGTATAATCAAACCAATTAAGATCATATCGCGTATGGTTACTATATAAAATTAGAACAGGCGGTGTATATTGTGTATAATGTATTTAGAAAGCCAGCTTAGTACTACTTAGAGATGTTAATAAATAAATATTTCATCATTCATCATCATCATCAGCCCACACTAGTCCCCTGCTGGACATAGGCCTCTCCAATTGCACGCCACTCTGCATGATCCACGGCTACTCTCATCCAGCTCCTGCCAGCAACCTTGCGAAGATCGTCACTTCATCTAGTCTGAGGGCGTCCCACACTACGCTTGCCGACACGCGGTCTCCACTCAAGAACTCGTTTACCCCAGCGGTTATCGGTTCTGCGACAAATATGGCCGGCCCACTGCCACTTCAGCTTGCTTATTCGATGGGCTATGTCGATGACTTTAGTTTTCTGTCGGATTACCTCATTTCGGATCCGATCCCTCAGAGAAACTCCGAGCATAGCCCTTTCCATAGCTCGCTGAGCGACTTTAAATCTGTGGACCAGCCCTATAAATAAATATTTAACAAGTCCCATATATGGAAACGTTCAATCCAAACACTGTTTTTTACCTATGTTTATGCAAATAAATGATTTTGATTTGATTATAAATTTTCAAATATAGGTTTTATGGAAATCTTGCAATTATTTAGAATTAGATGTTAATACTTCAAAAATTTATTTGCAACACAACGCTATGCGCCATAGTCAAAAGCCGTTCTTTTATAATTATACTATTGAAAAAATCACACGATGTATCCAGTCTCAAACGAAAGCAAAACTTGTACTATGGCAACTATGATTATTGATTATAATATTAAAACACATTTTTTAAACATCCATGACTTGATTATGCTCGTGCTTATCACACAAACATTGTTCTCATACGGGGCTTGATGAACCAACAACCGCTGTTTTAGTAGTCCGGGTCACAGAAGACACAGTAAGACTCGCTACGTTTCGCCTGTGGTCCAGGGCGGTGACCACGAACTCATAAAACAATCTGAAATCTGTCAAATTTTGTATGTAATGACGTACCAAAATTGACAGATTTGACAGCTTTGAGATTGTTTTAAGAGTTCATAGTTACCCCGCAGGGCGGTAAGCACGAACCCTTAAAACAATCTCAAATCTGTCAAACATTATCAAATCTGTCAAAATTTGTGTGTAATGACGTACCAAAATTGACAGATTTGACAGCTTTGAGATTGTTTTAAGAATTCATGGTTACCCCGCAGGTCATGCTATTCTAGCCTATTAGACGGTCAACATCATCATCATCATTTCAGCCACAGGACGTCCACTGCTGAACATAGGCCTCCTCCAGTGACTTCCAGATCGGCCGATTGGAAGCGGCCTGCATTCAGCGTCGTCCTGCAACCTTTACCAGGTCGTCTGCCCACCTCGTGGGTGGACGTCCCACGCTGCGCTTGCCGGTACGTGGCCTCCATTCCAGGACC
Source organism: Anania fuscalis (assembly GCA_950371115.1). Taxonomy (NCBI): domain Eukaryota; kingdom Metazoa; phylum Arthropoda; class Insecta; order Lepidoptera; family Crambidae; genus Anania; species Anania fuscalis. The sequence continues at coordinate 22,316,403 of OX493325.1, forward strand.
TTTCTGCCCCATTAGACGGTCGTCTTAAGTTAATCTTAAGAATCTACATTTGCTAAACTTACTTAACCAAATCAGCATCAATAAAGCATACCTACGTAACGCAAAGAACACAAACGAATCAACTCTGAGCGAGTTAATAAAGATTCCGTATATAAGGGCTCATTCACACGGGATCAGTCATTGAAGTCGACGGCCTCCATAGCCGAGAGGCGAGTATGCCGGACTTGGCGTTGCCATCTTTGAGCTCCTGGGTTCTATTCCCGGTCGAGACAATGTATAAAACGAACTTATCTATAAAATCTCGGGTGTTGTGATTCCGTCGTTGTTTCTGATTTCTGTAACACAAGTGCTTTGGCTACTTACCATAGGATCAGAGCAATGTATCCAATATTCATTTATTTTTGACGATTCTTCAAAAAACACGGTACGTCATAATAACAGATGCACGTTAAAATTGCATACAGAATCATGTTTATTCACAAAATATTACGAATTGCTTTTTTTCTAGAAAGTCTTGGGTGAACAACCGATCAGGATAAATGTAAAAAAGTTCAAGTGCAGGATTTTTTGACGAAAGTGATTTTAAAAGACTACGTCGGTGCTGCCACCTAGTGGGCGTCATTTCAGAAGAACCGTCATTGATTGGTGGTGACAACTAGCCTATTGCTTTTAAAAAAATAATGAGTAATTTGAAGATAAATAACACTTGAAAAAAATCATCGACCTCAGGTGGGACTCGAACCAACCCACACCAAAAGAATATATATATTTTCAATGAGTAATTTGTTACGTTAGCTGCCAGTATGGGACAGAAAGGTTGTGGAATAGAACTCAAACCGGCAAGCGCAGCGTAGGACGTCCACCCACAAGGCGGACAGACGACCTGGTAAAGGTTGCAGGAAGCTGTTGGATGCAGGGAAGTCACTGGGGGAGACCTATGCTCAGCAGTGGACGTCCTGTAGCTGACATGATGACGGTTATGATGACCACCGTGAAAAATAAAAACGAATTGATGGTTCGTCAGAAAACCACGAATCGTTATTGTGAATGAGCACTTACAGTTTCGCCGCTTTAATTACGGGAGACAACTCGGAACGGTGTGTCAACAAAGTTGCTATTCGCGCCGAGTCGCACAACTTCGCACCGACTCGCGCGTTTGGTTTTCTGATGGAATTTGCTTGTACGTAAGATTTAATTTCGGATGCTGTACTATCTGTATCTTACGAGTGTAGTGTCGTTTTAATCTATACTAATATTATAAAGAGGAAAGATTTGTCCCTATTTTTGTATGTTTGTAATGAATAGGCTCAAAAAGTACTGGGCCGATTTAAAAAAAATATTTCACCAATAGAATGCTACATTCTTCCAATTTGACATAGGCTACATTTCATTGTGAAAAAAATTAGGGATCCTTGATAAAATTTGAACAATGTAACCGAAGGTGTAGAAAAATGAGTCTTAAAATGTCTTTCGTCGAATGCGCTGCCGAAACTATTAGCGATAATTGTCTACCCCGTGCGAAGCCGGGACGGGCTGCTATAGATTTTAAACCTAATATTTTTGTAGAATCAAATCGGAAACCTAGGCTCAGGATGTCAGCTTGTCCGTCCGTCTGACCGCATGTGACAGACAAATTTGTTAAACGCAAATAACTTTAAAACAATTAGAATATCACTCTGTTTTACAATAATATTTCAGCGTAAGCGCGCGAAAAGCAGCAAGTCAAGTGACAGATCGTAGTGACGTGCACTAGTCATCGATTAAGTAGTGAGGTGTAGATTCGATTCTATCACCCTGAGTCGCAGATCGCTGAACTGATTTGGCTAAAGCATTAAGCTTTCGCATTCGCTGAAAGCTTAATGCTTTAGCCAAAAATGCCTATTAGCCGTAATAACATAAGAATCTTCTGTTATCTTCAGAGAATGTATTCCTGTTTGGTTTAGAATTTGTCATCATTATAATAATATAGAAATGTTTAACATTGTGCAACTCCTCTCAGAGGTAATATTAAAAATTGTGATTGATTATATTTAATTTGATATTACCTCTGATCATGTAAATATACATATAAACTCTTAACAGCACACGTTTTGACGACCTCCGTAGCCGAGAGGCGAGCACGCCGAACTATATAGGCGTCGTTATCTCTGAAGTTTCGGGTTCGATTCCCGGTCGGGTCAGTGTAGGAATTGAAATTTTCTATATTGTCTCGGGTGTGGTGCCCTCGTTGTTTCTGATGTTTAAACACAAGTGCTTTAGCTTCTTAGTTTAGGATCAGAACAATGTATGAGATGTTGTCCAATTTAAAAAAAAAAACTTGAATTTTATATTGAAGGTACGTGCTTATTTGCGTTTAGTGGGCTCACTACTCCTGTCTGCGGCTTCACTGGCCTAGTGGCCAACCATATTTCACGAAGTTTGAGTGACGTTGACGACGATGCGATCAGCTCCCGGCCAAACTGCGATGATGGATAACTTGGAACTTGAAGAGTTTGCCAGTTTAGATTAGTTTTATAGGGTAGAACTTCCTTGAGAAGTGTAGATTATAATAAAAGTAAAAAAATATTTAAAGTAAATTTAATTTTCAGTTACTCCGTGATCATGGCGCTTGCAACAGTGCCGAAAAATCGGGACCTCAAAAATAAGGTACATGGTAGCAATCTCGTTAAAAAAACTATTCTAATGTTAGTGACCATGACAGTTTAAAACAATATAAATTTAATTTCTCTCATAAGTATATTTTTTGTGAATTTATTCCGAAGTTTTATTAGTTATTCTAGTATTTGGAGTGAAAATAAATCCGACAAAACAAAGATCATAAAAGCCAGCCCAGCCATTCTTGAGTTATTTAATGTAGCAAACTTAATTTTGTTTTGTACATAGAAAATATGTATTTTACTACCACTCTTTTTAGTTTTTAAGAATACGTAGGAAAGCTTTCAAACTAAATATGCCAACATACTATAATTATACAACCTTTACTCAGAAACCTCATCTTTCATAATACCGAAGACAATTATCTCTTGGAAGCTAGCTTTTATAATATCCATTTTCATCCGTATAACAATTCTCACATGCTTGCAAATTCACTTATCATCTACCCTTAAGTCTGGACTGGAAATGAAAACGACCCTTTTACGTAAAGCAACTATGAAAGACAGTCGAAACTGCAATCGGAAAAAGCATAGAACGCAAAATCGGATCTTAATTCTTGCATGCTAGACAAATTAAAGCAAAGATGCCAATGAAATGGCTCCACTGACCTGTAATAAATGTGACTAGGTAGGTGACTGATATTGTCCAAAAATGTAGCTAGCTGAAGTGGCAGTGGGCTGTCCATGTCTGTCGCAGAACCGACGAGAGGTGGAGCAGGAAGGTTCTCGAATGGAGACCACGCTTAGGCAAACGTAGTGTAGGACGCCCCCCGGCTAGATTGACCGATGACCTGAAGAAGGCAGCTGGCAGCGACTGGATGCAAAGGGCGGGAGATCGTGCGCTGTGGCGCTCCTTGGGGGAGGCCTATGTGCAGCAGTAGACTGCAACAGGCTGATATGATGACCTGTAATAAATATGGACCGACTCTCATAGAAATAACACATTTTTGTGCTTATTTGAAGCTCCACAAGCAAATCATCATTATCAGGTCAGGATCATAAAATAATCCTTTTTTTTTACTGACCTAAACCAGGAATCAAACCTGGGACTCTTGACGTTCAAGGAAAATTTTTCGTCGCCACTAACACCCATCAGATCGACATAATATCATTGCGGGTAGCAATAAACATATCAAGTTCGCAGGCCTCTCCTAACACAGGTTTTTGCTAAACTTAAAAGCGAGATTCCCACCCAGTGTAATTTAACCAATGTATGAAAATAAAGAAATTTTGAATTTGAAAGTTTTTTTTTTCTTAAGCTAGACATACTTCTACATTTCTCGTTCACCTGCTCGGTACACAAAGACGCCATAAAGGCGGAGAATGTAAAAGCTTTCACTTGTTCCTGTATCGGATGAACTTAGCAAGTTAAAGCGGGAATGTAAAACAGACTAACTTCACGAATAGGCTTGTCTGTTGCGAGGTTTGCTGCCGTGTCGAGAGTGGAACTGATAAGATTTGTAAGGTAGCTATATTCTGTTGGGTAGATACCCATAAAAGCCAGCACACACAACATATCCCTATCCCTAGTGTATAGATCCCTAGATAGAAATGTGCTTGGCACTTCTTATGGAGATAAGATTCTCGTAAAACAGCCAAAGCGACATAGCTCCTCGGATTGCAACTAAAGTGACAATGGACGGACAGGCCACATTGCCCGCAGAGCTGACAACAGTTGGGAAAGAAAATATTTCAAATAGCGACCATGAACAGCAAGATGCAGCATAGGCATGCCTTTCGACCGGAAAACTGACAACGTAGTCAGGGTTACAGAGAGCCATGTAGCATAACGTCATGATTTCAGATGCAAGATGTCCACTGCTGAACATAAGCCTCCAGAAAGGCCGGTTGGAAGTGACCTGCATCCAGCGGCTTCCTGCAACCTTTACCAGGTCGTCTGTCCACCTTGTGGATGGATGTAGGTCCATTATTCTAGAAATTTTCTGCTCCATCGTTTTCGTGCATTTAGGTTTTCGTGCATATTTCCGAGTTTTTTGACTGTTCATCAGTAACATACTGAACCAAAATCTCTAAGTATTAAATGACTAAATAACTTCCACACGTAATGAGCGCACATTAAGCGTGCGCGTTCGTTAGCAAGACACAACTTTGAGTCTCTGAGTCGAGGTTCTAATTCAGTTAACCGGAAGTTGCGCGCGCGACCGGAACTGACGCCTTCGTTATTTATTCGCTAAGTTGCCGCCACTGTGTTACTGTGTCGCTTCTAATTTTATTTGCGTCCTTAATTGAGTTGCGTGATTTAATTTTCTTTAAGATTGTAGATGTGATGGTTTAATTAGAGTGAAGAAAAGTCTGAGTACCTAAAACAAATAACAGGTAGATTATAACCTATGTATTTTGAAGTTAGTTACGGAACCAGCAAGCAACGTAACTATTTCATAATTTTTTTAAACATAAAGCAAATTAATTTAATCATGACAAATGTAATAATGATGATTCATGTACTTAAATCTAATTATTGACTGAAATGAATGATAATGAATTTAATAGTGATAATAATGAACAATTTTTAATTGTAATAATAGCACATTTTAAATACAGTAATTATTTGCATGTTATGAATCTGCATAGCTAAATAGGCTTATGAACCTTACTGTTAATTCTAAATTCTAATTCTAAAATTCTAATTCTAAATTCTAATTCTAAATTATTTATTTGTTTAATTATAATTTCATGTGTTAAATGACCTAATATGTTAGCGCAAGTTATCTATATACTTCATTCAGAGCGCATTGTTATTGACCAGTACACCTTTCCTTAGAAACTTATACGTACCTTGTTTTACCTTGTATTACAAGACCTATTAAGACAAAAGCAACTCTTTTAGATTATTAAACGTATACTCTACAAATCACAAAGAATCCTCATACGTTCTCCGCTCACACCTCCAGAAATTAAAACGAGCAATAAACAAAATCTGAAGATATACCCCTGGTCGGGAACCAGGGTTATATCTTCAGATTTTATTTATTGCAATAGATTTTCTGCTCTAAAAGGATAGTGTTAAACAAAACGCTAGACGGTTGCAAGAGACAACCGGATATAAAGGAAACCCGATGCTACAAAGGCACCCTTCGTTTCAAATATTTAATTATACGAGAAACGGCCCCAAGCAGTTCGTTAGAGAGAGCAAATCAAGTTCATTGCAGTTTGGTACAGTGCAAATACGCGAGGAGTATCTCCATAAACTGCCAATGACATCTTGTTCAATTCATGTTAAGTGGCATAAAAAAGTTAAGGATATGAAAGATTTTATTGACCATACATAACTTTTAAACTCATCATCATCATCTCAGCCTATTGCAATCCACTGCTGGACGTAAGCCGTCTACTTCTGCTACAAAGAGCGCCAAAGAGCACGATCTCCTGCTTTTTTCATTCATCCACTGCCAGCCATCTTCCTAAGGTCGTCGGTCCATCGAGCTGGGGGGCGTCTACACTACGTTTGCCTAGGCGTGGTCTCCACTCAAGAACCCGTTTACTCCACCTTTCATCGGTTCTGCGACAAATATGACCAGCCCACTGCCACTTAAGCTTGCTACATTTTTAACTACCTGTACAACTTTTAAGCTGATTTTTACTTTTAAACTGATTCTTTTGAATTTATTATCTACTTACTATAAACTGAGATTTTACATCATAATTATATTTCATTCAACAAAATATATGGGATAGCAGATTATGTTTCGCTATTTCAGGATTGTTTTGGAAGTAATTCTATTCCTATTTATTCATTAAAATTACTTTTTGAATAAAGGTAACCCATTTTTAATCACTTAAGTCATTTGTATAGAAAATTTAAACATGTTTCACACATACTTAAAGTGTAATATTTTTAAACTTACATTTTTAGTGGTCACTGAATTCACTGGAATTGGAGCATTTAATTCATGGTTTGCGATTTTTAATTTTAATAGAAATAACCTTGATAAACAGTACCGTGTTAACATTACAATACAACATTTACTAATCGTTCTTACATTATTAGACTTTAGAAAATAATACCCTCCGTAGGGTAACTTAGCCCGTTTTCGGACAATTAAGCGGATTCCTGACTTTGACATTACACCTAGGAATGATCTATTAATCAAAGTCTGGTCAACATTTTTTTTTTAACAAAACAGGTATTGCTCTCTCATTAATTGAAGTCATTTGCATGAAAATAGCACTGAAAAAATTACAAAAAATGTTAATGTTCGTAATTAGCGATTTCGTCTGTTTTCGGACACTTACATTAGTTGTCGGCCGCCAGTGTGTTAGTTTTTGGACGCTAATTTTGAACATCGAAAATGGCTTTTGTAAGGTTGTAAAAAGGACTATAATTGAATACCAACCACAGTATTCATCTTAGCTTTCTTTCACCATTGTTAGATGAATAAATTAGAATTTAACGAACTTTTGCTGGCTGTCAGGATTAAACTGTAGATATTTAAAATAGTTTTAAATATTTGTAGTGTGAATTGACTTGAAAAATAAATTAATTAATAAAAAATATTGTAATCTTTATTTAGTTGAGTACGAACTGAGTGATATTAAAAGTATTCATAAAAAGCTATAAAAAGTCGCTTATTATAAAAAGTTTAATCTTTTATAAATAAAAAAAATTCTATCACTGTCTGTAAAACTGTAGTTATACTTAATAATTGACAAAGCCTTTGAAACACAGCCGAAATTTGTAAGCTGGTCGAATATAATTTAAAATCTAAAATATATTATCCCAAACTTAAATATTTGTTTTGATGTATTTTATATAAAATATACTTTGAAAAGTAGCTTTCAATATAAAAAAATCAAATAAAAGCATGGGTACCTTTTCAATGCTCGATATTGGCCGAAAACTAAATAGCTACTTGTCATTTCTCGGACATCGATTTAAGGTACGTCGAAAACCAACTTCAAAAAAATTAGTTTTCGGCCTTCAAATACCTAATAAGTTAATGGGGTTTTTCTGCAAGTTTTTTGTCAAAATTTGCGTCCGACTGTTAACCTCTCGCTGTAGAAATGAATAGAGTTTAAGAAAAAATAGTGTCTCTTTAATGGTGTCCCGGCCGGCCGAGAACTAGATTACTCACTAATTTGTACGTTGGTTAGCCGGCCACTAGATTTAGTTAACACAAACTATAAATATCACTTAGTTGGACCAATATATCATTTACTGAACCTATCCACAATGTCCTAAAACATTTTCAAAACATTATATACAATAGTAAGTACTTTTACTTACCTTGCAAGTAACTCCTGCGCACTATTTTTTTGGTATGTCTAGGCACACCAACGTTCTACTTTACTCTTTAGAAGCCCACTGACCAGTCGTATGAACTATTAATATCATACAAATTTAAAAATGTATGAGGTACATTCTACAAAATCAAGTAAACATTGGTTTTTGAACGAGTAAGGTCATATTTTCTTATTATTGCGACAAAACTGGAAAGTGTCCGAAAACAGGGGGTGTCCGGCAAACGGGCTAAACTACCCTATTGTCTTTTCTCTTGAGATTTAGAAATGTTACTAAAGAATACTGTGCATGCAAGATACTGACTTCAACTTATACTATGCCTGAAAACTGTTCGTGCTCCAGTAATATTATCAACAAATGTTATAAGACGTTTTGGATTGGCTTAGAGCTACTTGTTTGATGCATTTGCTGTCCATAGGGGTTCGTTTAACTTCTTAACCTTGTTTCACTTTTCTGTTGTTTGGAATTTATGTTTGGCCATTGGGGGATTATGAGCATATTTCTTAGGTGTTTGAGGTATACATAGTTATGACGTCACTCCTTCGTAAACAAAACTTCAAACGACAAACCGTTTAATGATTATTTTTTTACATTTGAAAATAAATATAAAAAATATACATTTGAAAGTAGTTTTGTTAATATATTTTCGACTTTATTCTGAACCACTCTCTTAAATTTGAGTGTACTTTTTTAACATTACAGTCACTGCTTAATATAATAATGAAGAAGAGTCGTTTTTTAAATTGTATGTAGGTAGTTGTAAAATCCATTTTTACTAAATTGTTTATCATCATAAATGAAAATAAAATAAAAAATACGATATGAAAAAAATCTTTGTTACCAAAACCGTTTTAGTGAAATAAAACCTTTTAATCGTCCGTTCTTAAAGGATTAACCGCGATGGCGACAGCGACAAGCGACAATGAAAACATGGCGGGCGTCGCGTCGCTCATTCATCCGATTAGAGTTGCCGATATTAATTCTCGATTGGCTCAGGGAGGAGCAACATTTTGTGAGAGTTTATTTAGTTTTATGTTGTTTCTAAAATATAAAAAATCTAATTTGTTTTAAAGCAAGTTATATTAATATTTGTGAATAGTGACGGCTAGCCATTTAAAGAGATGATAAATGCCAATATCCAATTATTTCAATAACCTTTGGATATTGTGTCACAATTTAACTAAATATACGAAGTTAGATTTAACCCTTTGATAATATAAAATAGAAGGGAAAAAAAAGAAAATAAGTCGTCAAAATTCTTTAAAAAAGTTAATCCGTCGAAAGTCCTTTCACATCACACAAATCACAGAAACCATTCGATTACATTCATAAAGCGACCAAATATAATTATTTTCTTTCTCTTCTGTAGTCATCTAAAACCTCTTACACTGCCTTTTAAAAAGTAAAACTTAAATCAGCATAATGCTAAATTAAGGAGTCTAGCAAACAATTGCAATCGCAACACAAATCGTTTGCGCGAATAAAACAGCGCAAACATGTCGGATTGCGCTCGCGTTTATCCGATTAGCGCTCAAACAATGAGCGGGCGATATTAATTCACAATTGGCTCAGGGGATGCAAACATTTCATATTTACATTTCTATTTTAAAGAGCAAACGGCTAAAATTCTGAATATAAAGCAAAGAGAGTTTTTTATCATTCATAAATCTTAACTAACAATCAGCATAATATTAAGTAGATATTAAGTGATCAACTTCCAAGGTGCACAGTCCAAAAAATCTTTTTTTTTTTTATATATTGATGTTTTTTTTTTTCAAAGATAAAAAAAATATGGAATATTTTAGTCAAGTTGTGCCTGGACTGAATAATATTTCAAACTTTGCATTTTTTAAACTAACACTATTGTCATACACTATTTAAAAAGAGGTATGTGTTGCATTAATACCCATGTTGTATATAGTGTCACTTGGACTGAATTTTCAAAAAGTTCTATTTTATCAAAAGTTGGTGATTGACCGGCAGATCACGGCTTGAAAATTATTTCAATTTCGTGCACGGCCCAATTTGTTGGCTACCTCTGGCGCGAGTCGCTTCCTGGTTGACCCAATCGGCAATTTCCTCCATCGCGTTGACAACAACAATTTGCTATTCGTTTATGCGCACCTGAATGGAATGAGGGTTTAAGCTTTTAAAGGTGAGGTTGTATATAAAGGCTCTTTACAATCAATGGTTTGTTCACAAGTTGGACAGATGACCTGGTAAAGGTTGCAGGACTTGCTGGATGAAGGCCGCGCGCAACCGGCTAATCTGGACGTCACTGGGGGAGGCCTATGTTCAGCAGTGGACGTCCTGTGGCTGAAATGATGATGATGATGATACCTGATTGCCGTTATATAGCTCGGTAATTTTCCTTTAACGCGAAGAGTCGTCCCATATTCGATTCGATTTGGTCAATCTAGAAAATGGAATGATTGGCGCTGCTTGGTATGCTGAGTACTACGTATACTGGTAAATTCGATCGACTGGTACCTCGTAACATAAGGATCCTTACCTTACCTTAAACTTAAAGTATGCCTATATACGTCCCACTGAAAGGCACAGGCCAGACCTCAACATGAGGTGGTTTGGGCCATACTCCACCACGCGGGACCGTTGCGGATTGGTGGAGGGGTGTTGTAAGGCCAGTGACTAAACCTTACTGTCAGATGTTATCAAGCCGCCTTTAGGCCTTTGAACTAACCTTATCTTGGACTATTTTCGTACTAAACTAATCCACAGCCAGCGGAGCACAAATCGACCGAAGATGCACTTGTGGATACTCTCTGATCAACGGAATGACAGTCAACAATGTTCAGGGAACATTGTGTCAAATGCTTCGTAACCCGTTCGCTGCCGATCGTCCCTATCACGCGGATACTTCATTAACCCTCTCTCACTACATTTGAGTTCGGTTAATCGTTCGGAACACTGAGTTATAGACGGTGTGAGCTATAGAGCGGGCCAAGTGAAAAACTTGGAGATAGATCGACTAAATGACCTTAATAAAACTATGATATTTTCCATGTTAAATTAGTAAAATTAGATCCGTGGTTCCCAGAAAAAAATATCATAGTTCCCTATCCAAAGGTTCATCATTATCCTGCCTATGTCAGTTCAGTCCACTGCTATATACTAATCCTTTCCTATCTCTGCTAGTAATTTTGTATATTTCAACCAAGATTAGAAACGGGACAGAATACTGTTACTTATGGTAATAAAGCAAAACGTAAAAGTGTTTTTAATTGCTTATTTGAAAAACTAAATGATTACTTACTCTCCTATGGATCTTTTGGTCCGAAATAAAGGAATTATTATTATATTATTTGATTTTGCTGGAAGGAGAATTTTCGTTTACGGAAGCAGAAATAAGTTTTCAAGTGAAAATGTTTTAAGTGCGTAAGTAAGTATTTTCTCTCCCTAATTCTCTATCCAAGAATATAACTCTCCAGCTCTATCATGAACGTCAGATCAAAGGTACTTTTTTGGTTATTTTTCTCGTCAAACTCAATGCAGAAAACAAAGAAACAAGTAGTTTATACTGCTGATTCTTTACAGAATACACAAATCATGGTCAACCTTCTGAACATTTTTCTCCATATTAAAAAACCGCTTCCCGCTTTGCTTTACAACCTTCAGAATTAGGGTCATCCAATGACGCGGCACCAATTTTATGGCATGCTGATGTAGAGTGCGTGTTTGTGACTCTAATAACTCTATCCATAAAACAAGGGGTTTTTCGCTGAGTTTGCCGGATTGCGTTTAATTGTAGTATACGCCTCATTTGATCAGTGACTGGGAATAGAGTAGAATAGAATTCAAGGTGTGAAAAGCTGACGTGTAACTCAAAGTTGAACCTAGGGAAGTATCGCAAAGTTTAGGTGGTATCAATAGGCTAGTTGACACCACCAATCAATTGCCATACTTTGTATGAGCTGTCAAAACGCACCTCTTCCTTATAATTTGTATGGCGATATCGGATTATGACGTCACTGTCTACCTAACATAACTGCCTTACTTTTTATCGATTTTGAAGCAATCGAAAATCAGTTTTTCCAATAAATGATATTGTACCGGGCTATAAAATAGAGTGTTATTTTTTATAAATGATACCTTAGAACTATTTTAGAATGGTGTCATCAACATCCCTATTGCAGAACTTCGCAATAGAGACTTTTTAAAAGTATTATAAAATATTAAATAAACCTAGTATGGTAAACGGTTGTAGACCGTAGTATACCGCAACATTGATCAGAAAAACGCTGGCTTCGACAGCGAGAAATGCTTGAAAGATTTCGTCAGGTCAGCTTACGTCTAGGTAGCTTAGGTGAAAAAAGCACTCGCCCAGTATGCGATGGCCGTGGGTTCGGATCCCAAGTGAGGCGGTTTTTTATCTGAGTGCGATATAACTCTATTAATGAGTTGTTTTGCACTTTTCAAAAAGGCATTGGACAAAAATTTGACCCTTAAATAACTAGTTACTTACGCCAGCTTTATGTTTCATATTTTTTTCTCAGTACAATTTTTACTTTACAAATAACTTTCCAAGGAAGGTAGTTATCCAATCACGTTCAGATTGTCTGTCTTAACCCAGTTTAGCTTTGAAACAATTTACAACTAAGATTAAAGCGTTTAATACAATATCACAAATTATAAACAAAGCGAGCGCAATTTATTTCTATTAGAGCTACATTTTGTAAAAACGCTTCTCGGAGCTTCGATTAATCAATTATACTTCGGAAGTTTAGCCGACGAAGCCAGTATAAAATGAAACCCGGCATCCGTTTTTACTGAAGAATTTTAAGGCAAAAATGTAGGAAACGATGACTGAGAGAGGTCAGAATAAAATGGGCCGGTTAATGCTAGGACTTTTGATTGTTCTAACTGAACGGTGACTAGATTTATCCAGATAGATGGTATAATGGATGTCTATTTTGAGGGTATTGTTCATTTGGTTTTTAGACTGAAGAATTGAACTGCATACACAAAACAGTATATAAAATCTTTAAAAGCGCGAGAGCAGTAGGTTTTTCAAAGTAAAAAATATAACGTCAAAAATAGAACCTCCTTATTTTTGAAGTCGTTTAATAAAAGTAGTAAAATGACCCAAAACACAGAAGCTAATTAATAAAAATGTATATACATTTATCTTAAAATATAGGCCCGTCTAAGTTGCCCCCCTGGCATGACCAGCAAAACACGATATGGTATGAAAGAGCGATTTATCGACCAAACTGTCAAAATAATATGAAATTTTATCTAAAAAAGCGAGCATGACCATGACGTCACCGGCACGGACATGCTCGCTGTTTCGTTAACAGTTCAAGATGGCGACTACGTATATTCAATTTTGAAAGTGGATGTCGATAAATCGCTATCGTATACATTATTATCGCTATCGTATATCGTGTTTTGTTGATCATGCTAGGGGCAGGACTAGATATTGTATAAAAGTAGATTCTTGCAGCAGAATTTAAAATCATTAATTTACATTATATCACTATTGATAGAATGTAAATTAATTATTTTGAATTCGAATTATTTGAATGATTCCATCGCTGCAGTTCCGAAGGATTCCGTCGTTGAAGATTAATAGTAATTTGCAACGACGGAATCCTTCGGAACTGCAGCGACGGTCGCCAATCAAACTCGATATGAATATTTAAATTTTAATTTATCAGAGCGTGTAATGATTGTCCAACGATTTCATTAAGCAAATTGATTTAAAAATTATGAACGGTTAAAACTTGATGGAACTCGGGATTCTGTCGTTAATGTTGCCGACCGATAAGTGCGTTTAATTAATTATGAGACCAATCATCATTATCTTTCAGGTTTTGTTAAATATTTCGGTAAGTTTTTCTCTCGATATATAAATTGGCTTTTGTTTTAATTAAATACTTTTTTCGCGAGCAGAACCTTAAAACACTGTGTTCCGGACGATTAGTTTTCTCAGATTTAATTCTTTATGTTTGTTTCTTTTTTATGTTTTATTGTTTTTTGTATAGTTTAATTTATAGCATTAAGTTTGATTATTGTTTTGTAAATTATGTTGATTATTGTAAATAGATATAAGTTTGATTGAATAAAGATGGCAACAGATAGGAAAGAGACACAGTCCACAGCCAGCAGTCAGATAGAAAACAAGAAGAATAGGAGCAATAATAGGAAGAAATAGCAGCAGTCCTGACTCTCTACAGAGGTTGCCAGCTTCATAATATCCGGGTTTTTTATTTCAATTCTAAAGCTGAAGCGACCCCCCGCACCCCGCAGTAACGTGGCTACAGGAACACAAGACTTTAAGGCGCAATCCAGAAATAGGTGCAAAAGGGACGTTGAGCCGCAACCGTCGCGTCCCGCACATTCATGGTCCGATTCGAGCCGGATTACGCCGAAGTTATAGAAGATTGAAAATAGCAACATGCCCGTTACAAGATCGAAGAGTGGAGGTTCCAGAGCCGGCGCGACCACAACAGAAGAAAGTACTTCGTCGGGAACGGAGTACACCGCGTCTACGGCCCCGGACACGTCGAGGACTAGTCACAGAACAGAAGACTCCGCGGCGCAACACCCTGCGTCAGCGGACATAGAAGAGCGCCTTCAGGCGCCCCAGCAGCCCACGATGGAGCAACGGCCGCTGTCTGAACAGCCAAGAAGAGCTGATCAGCGGCCACCGCCGGCGTCGGGCCCACCGCTGCCATCTGAACAGAGGCCGGTGGAATTGCAGAAACCAACGCATCCGAAGATAGTACCTGCCAGATCCAAAGCGTCCACCGCAGCATCAGGACGCACCGCCAGGCTCCTGAAAGCAAAAGAAGAGCTACTCCGACTACAAGTTAAGCTTGCCGCCGCAAAGGTGGCAACCATAGAAGCCGAAACAAACTCTGATGAAGACCTGGACACAGTCATGGAAGAAACGGATCACCATGGAAGAGTGAACACCTGGCTCAACACCAGCGTACAGCTGCCGTTAGCCATCGCCAACGAGCCACACTTCCAACCAAAAGTCCCTGCCGCTACCTCAGAAGCAAATAGAAGATAGAAGGCCTCAAGCCACAGAAGCTTCTCCGGTACCGGCGGGAGACGACGTGACCGCACCAGCACCGAACCAGTCCATCGACCTGTCTGAGCTAGCCCAAGCCATCGCTCAGGCGGCTCGATCCAGTCATCACCACACATCGAGGATGTTCAGCGAGCTACCATACTTCGGAGGAGCACATCAAGACTGGCTTTCCTTTAAGGCCGCCTACTCCGAGTCACAAAGCGGGTTCAACGACCTTGAAAACTTGACCCGCCTACGCAAGTGCCTCAAGGGGAAAGCGAAAGAAGCCGTCGAGAGTTTGCTGATCTACAGTTGGAATCCAAGAGACGTCATGAAGATCCTGGAGGCAAGATTTGGAAGACCAGATGCGATTGCCATAGCTGAAATAGAGAAGATTAGAAGCCTGCCCCGCCTAACAGACGCCCCACGTGACCTATGCATCTTCGCCAGCAAGGTCGCCAACATCGTAGCTACCCTGAAGTCCATCGGGAAGCAACAGTACCTGCTCAATCTAGAGATAGCGAAGCTCACCATAGACAAGCTGCCGCCTACCCTCAAGTATCGGTGGTACGACTTCGCAGCCGAGCAGTCAACAGAAGAAGCGGACATAGCAAAACTGGCGCGCTTCCTGAACAGAGAGGCCGAGGTATGCGGCCCATACGCGCAGCCAGAAGGGGTTCAAGAGGTCACCACGAATAGAAGACAGAAGACCTTCAACACCCAGAAGTCCGAACAGAGCGAAGAAGGGCAAAGGCAGGACACAAGAGGAACCTGCCTAGTGTGCAACAAGGCAGGACATAGCACAGCGGAATGCGAAGATCTTAAGAAAGCTGACTCTTCGACCCGATGGGATATAGCAAAGTCGAAGAGGCTCTGCTTCCGCTGCCTTCGGTTCCGAAACAGAATGCACCGATGCCGAGGAAACCAATGTGGGATCGACGCCTGCAACAGCTAGCATCACCGAATGCTGCACTTCAGTCAAGAGAAGAAGAACGAGGTCGTCGGCTCCACATGGACAGGGCAAGGAACACAAGCATTCCTGAAAATAGTTCCGGTGCAGATCTACGGTCCGAAGAAGAAGATCAACACGTACGCACTACTGGACGACGGGTCGACCATCACCCTGATCGACGAAGACCTGGCTCAGCAAGCCGGCCTGCGAGGACCCAGGGAGCCTCTACACATCGAGGCAATAGGAGAAGCCAAGGTAGAGACCTCCTCATCCAGAGGGCTGAACATCGTCCTCGGCGGATCGGGCCAGAAGAAGCACAGAATACAGGCGCGCTCGATCAGAAGTCTGAAGTTATCACCGCAGACCATTAAGAATGAAGACATAGACGGATGCGGCCATCTTCACGACATAGCAGAGACCATCGTGCATCGGGGAGCAAGACCTCAAATGCTGATAGGCCAAGACAATTGGCAACTGCTCCTCACCGAAGAACAGAGAATAGGAAAGAAGCATCAACCAATCGCGTCAAGAACTCCACTCGGCTGGGTACTACATGGAGCATGCAGCCGAGCTATAGGACACCGAGTGCACTTCGTGCAACAGTCTGAAGACGTCGACCAACTCAACTCGGAGCTGAAGAACTTCTTCTCGTTAGAGGCCCTCACAATAGCACCGAAACAGCCTCGAAACGACCCCGAAGCCCGAGCCTCGAAGATCCTCGAAGAGAAGACAACCAAGTTGGAAGACGGAAGATTCCAAACTGCACTCCTGTGGAAAAAAGAAGACGTAAAGATGCCTGACAATAGAGAATATGCCCTGAAGAGACTGGAAGCAACAGAAAGAAAAATAGAGAAGAATCCAGAACTGAAGGCGAAGGTGATAGAACAGATGGAAGCTGAAATAGCAAAAGGGTACGCCGAGCCTGCAGATAGAAAACAGAACAGAACATGGTACCTACCGTGTTTCCCGGTATTCAACCCACAGAAGCCGGGAAAAATACGGATGGTGCACGACGCAGCGGCAGCGACCAGAGGGATGTCTCTCAACGACGCGCTTCTCACCGGACCCGACCTTCTACAATCTCTTCCCGGCGTGCTGATGAAGATGAGACAGCACAAGATAGCGCTCTCGGCAGACATAGCTGAGATGTTCCTACAGATCAAGATCGACCCGGAGGATAGAGATGCGATCCGATACCTCTGGCGGAATGGAGATAGAACAACACCACCAAAGGAGTACAGAATGACGTCGCTAATATTCGGCGCGACGTCCTCTCCGGCAACAGCGATCTACGTCAAGAATAGAAACGCTGAAGACCACGCAAAGCAGTATCCAGCAGCATCTTCGGCCATCAAGACGAATCACTACATGGACGACTACATACAGAGCTTTGAAGACGAAGACTCAGCCATCGAGACAGCGAAGCAAGTTCGGCACATCCACAGTCAGGCGCACTTCCACCTAAGAAAATGGGCGTCCAATTCGGCGAGAGTCCTACACGAACTCGACGAAGAAACAGAGAAGGCAGAACTCTCGATCGGGCCGAAGACAGAAAAGGTCCTCGGGATGATCTGGCAGACTTCCACGGACACGCTGAAGTACAACTTGGACCTCACCAGACTGCCAGATGGTATCCTGCAACAGAAGCCAACCAAGAGGCAGGCCCTGCAGATCGTAATGTCACTCTTCGATCTGCTGGGGCTCGTCTCTCCTGTGACAGTGAAGGCCAAGCAGATACTTTAGGAGATCTGGAAAAGAAGCACAGGGTGGGACAGCTACTTAGAAGAAGACCTGGCAGCGCAATGGGCAAAGTGGATACAGCAGTTAGAAGCCCTCAAGAACATCGCAATACCAAGGTGCTACCCGAACTATAGCAGAGGCAAGAGTCTACAGCTCCACGTATTCGTCGACGCAAGCGAAGCCGCCTACGCCGCAGCCCTCTACTGGAGAGTCGAAGAGGAGAACGGGGAAGTGCACACCTCCCTGGTTCTAGCCAAGAGTCGAGTTGCACCACTGACGACCACCTCGATTCCCCGCCTCGAGCTGCAGGCAGCGGTCATGGGCGCACGAATGGCAAGCTGCGTCATAGAAGAACACGACAGGAAGCCGGAGTCACGGACCTTTTGGACAGATAGTAAGACGGTCCTGACCTGGCTCAGAACAGGCGCGCGGTCTTACAAGCCTTTCGTCGCGCACAGAATAGCAGAGTTAGAAGAGAACACAAAGACAGAAGAATGGCGCTGGGTTCCTACGAAGATCAACGTAGCAGACGACGGAACCAGGGACGTGCCCAAGGACTTCAACAAAGATCATCGTTGGTTCAGCGGTCCCAGCTTCCTAAAAGAAGAACCAGCAGCCTGGCCGATAGAGACAGTGACACCAAGAGAAGCCTCGGGAGAAGAGAGAACACTGAAGATAGAAGAAAAGAAACCCTCGCTTCTGTCAGCGATCCCTGATTTCAACAAGTTCTCCAGATGGGAACGGTTCGTGAGGACGACAGCCAGAGTTCTGCAATACATAGAACTATGCAGACCAAAGAACAATAGAGCAGCATATGCAAGAACGAAGGCAAACAGAGTGGCCGATCCTACCTGGGGAAAACAGGAAAAGAAGAAGACGGGGCGCTGCAAGGAAATAGTGAAAATAGAAGACAGATTCAGAGGAATACCAACAGAACTCCTTCTACGAGCCGAAGACATCATCGTCCGAGCGAGCCAAGAGGAAAGCTTCGCGGACGAGATCGAGTGCCTGTCACAGAGTCGACGCGTCAACAGCAACAGCAAGCTGAAGAAGATAGCCACAGAAATAGTCAACGGAGTCATCACAGTGAAGTCCAGAATAGAAGCAGCAACGGGCGTCCCAGAAGACGTAAAGCGGCCCTCCATCCTAGATGGCCGCTACCACATCGCTCGGCTATACATCGAGCACATTCATCGCGTCGGTCATCACCAAGGAGTGGAAGCGACCGATTAATCAGTGTCGCCAGCGTTTCCACATCCTGGGACTCAGAACGACGGCGCGCTACATCATCCACCGATGTGTGCCCTGCCGAAGAAGAAGATGGGCGCCCCCTGAGCCTCCGACCGGCAACCATCCCGCTGGTCGGCTCGCTCATCACCAACGGGCCTTCACCTGCACAGGACTGGACTACTTCGGACCGTTGCTCACTACGATGGTACGAGCAACCAAGAAGACCTACGTAGCCCTGTTCACATGCCTAACCACGAGGGCAGTGCACTTAGAGATGACAGCATCACTCACCACAGACTCCGCAATCATGGCTCTAAGAAGATTCATCGCTCGGCGCGGCTGCCCCAAGACGATCTGGTCCGACAACGGGACCAACTTGCACGACGCCGAGAAAGAACTTCGGCAAGCAATCGACGCAGCGACAGAAACAGAAGCATCAAGAAGAAGAATCACGTGGCGCTTCATCCCTCCCGGTGCCCCATTCATGGGTGGAGCGTGGGAGCGCCTCGTGAGAACAGTGAAGACCGCACTAGCAGCCGTCATGGATAGCAGGCCCACGTCGGAAGAAACGCTCGCCACCCTACTCGCCGAGGTCGAAATGACCGTCAACAGTCGCCCGCTCACTCACGTCTCGGTCGACCCTGAAGACCCGGAGACGCTGACCCCCAACCACTTCCTTCTGTTGGGGCCAGCCTACGAACCACCGATGGGCGAAGCAACACCGCAAGATCTCCAGGGAAAACAAAGTTGGCGGACGGCGCAAAGGTTGGCCGACATGTTCTGGGCGAGATGGGTGAGAGAGTACTTACCCGAGCTCCAGTACCGGCGGGAGCCCCACGGCAGAGGACCACCGCTACAGCTGGGAGACGTCGTGCTAATAGCAGATAACACGCTGCCTCGCAACACCTGGCCGCTGGGGAGAATAATAGCAACGTACCCCGGCCGTGATGACATCGTGCGAGCAGTCGACGTACAGTCCAAAGGCGGCGTTCTCCGAAGACCGACCAAGAAGCTGGTGGTGCTACAGACAGCGGAGCCAGAGACAACCGTCCTACCCCCAAAGTAATGCGTCGCGAGCCCAGGACTTCGTCGCGACGCACGGCGGGAGAATGTTCCGGACGATTAGTTTTCTCAGATTTAATTCTTTATGTTTGTTTCTTTTTTATGTTTTATTGTTTTTTGTATAGTTTAATTTATAGCATTAAGTTTGATTATTGTTTTGTAAATTATGTTGATTATTGTAAATAGATATAAGTTTGATTGAATAAAGATGGCAACAGATAGGAAAGAGACACAGTCCACAGCCAGCAGTCAGATAGAAAACAAGAAGAATAGGAGCAATAATAGGAAGAAATAGCAGCAGTCCTGACTCTCTACAGAGGTTGCCAGCTTCATAATATCCGGGTTTTTTATTTCAATTCTAAAGCTGAAGCGACCCCCCGCACCCCGCAGTAACGTGGCTACAGGAACACAAGACTTCAAGGCGCAATCCAGAAATAGGTGCAAAAGGGACGTTGAGCCGCAACCGTCGCGTCCCGCACACACTGCACAAAATTCTCTACTATTTTGTTCTATTAGTTTCGTTTTTCTAGGTACCTACCTATTGCTATTGGAGATATTATGCCACCAATTTAAAAATGTTATAAACACCTTTTAAGAGAATAACATCGTAATTTGCAAAAAAACTTCCCACACCAACTGTTTGCTTAGTATGGTATTTTTTCGAATTTCGAAATTGGTCTTACAGAAAAAAAAACTACCAAAACTGTGACACCATATATTTTAGCATAAGTGTAGCTTGATTTATCTGTTGTCGATTTGCCGACTATAGTTTCTGAACCCGGCAAACCGTTAAGACGTTTTATTATTTTACCCCACAAACGCAAATCTACTTTCTAAATTTAATATTCAAGTTGAATGCACTCTCAAATAGCGCTTGTTAATGCAGCGAGCTAAATAATCTACTTAAGTCTAAAGATCGAAAGACAAGAAACACTAAAGACTTCATGCAAAATCTAGCTTTGAAAATTAGTATTCACTAATCGTTACAAAGAGCATCGGGTAGAACTTGGGATCTTAAATCACAATGCTTAATAGCAGACGAATAGACCGGGAGCGAGTGAACTGAATTATCATCTCGAAATCTCAGGTAGGTTTTTAGGTAGTCTGCTGAATGCCTCACTTACTGCCACATTAAAAAACGTCAATTAACAATGAATTGTGGATTAACAGTTTTGTTTATTCAATAATGGTCTCTTTTATTTCGAATTTTATATTAGAGGTTTTATTAAGTGAATTTCAAAAATGATGTCTCTGAGTACGATGATTAATGCTAATGTCATACCTTAAAATTAGGATTGTAGCAGCCCACAGTTCTGACTGAAATAAATAAAAATACAATCAAAAGTAATAATAATTCAAGAAACAAACTTTTGCGTTACGTTTTTTTTTTCAGATAAAGAAATAAAAAGAGACGTGGAAGGTAGCTGCATCTAAGTACAATAGGTGCCAATTAACTTTTACAAGCCAATCAAAGAAATATATTATTTAGCATCACTGCAATTGTAGCCTACCAATTAATCAACAGCTAATAATTTCAAATACTTCCTTGAAACTATTTGCTCTTGCTGCTCCTAAATGAATTTGGTGGAGGAGGATATGATGAAAAAACGGTCAATTGCGAGTCGAACTCGCCCAAGAACGGTTCCGTTCTATTATCTATAAAAATGACACAAAAATCACGATTGTTGTCCATACAACAAACGTGATTTTTGTCACCACCTTAAATATTTTTTATTCCGTTCTTTAGTTGTTAAAGTGGCAACAGAATACATCATCTGTGAAAATTTAAACTGTCTGACTATCACGGTTCATGAGATACAGCCTGGTGACAGACGGACAGACAGATGGACAGCGGAGTCCTAGTAATAGGGTCCCTTTTTATACCTTACCCTAAAAACAATGTCGAAAATAATCAAACTCGATGGAGTAACGTTTCGGGCCCCTACCGCCCGGACTAAATCTATTAACACCAGAACAGTCCAGGCAAATGAAGCTTTCTACAAAGCTCGGTAGGAATCAGGTTTTATTTCCGCTTTCAGGCTTTGTTTTTATTATTGAAGGAGAGTTATATTCGTTTTGTTTGCGAAACAATTTATGATCGTGGGAAGTTTGCGAAGCAGCTAAGTTTGACTTGCGCACCGGATAAGTTTAGTACGAAATTAAGACCTCATTTGGTCTCTGTTATTGTCTTACAAACTGACAGGAATAGAATGATGTTTGTTAGCAAATCTACAGTTTAAGTACTAATCGAGATGTACCTCTTCTCCTCAGTGCCACGCTGCATGCCTTGCAGAGCCCGGGTAAAGGTAAATCCGTTAGTCTTTTTAGATATTGCTTCACAATATAGAGATTAGACCGCTGGTTAATTTCTTCAAATCTTTTTTAATTAGTTTAAAACTCAATGAAACGAGAATTAACGCAATCATAATTTAGGTACAAAATGTTACCTCTTTTGCCTAACGTTTCGATCGGGTTACACCGACCGTAGTCACAGACTGACTGGAACAGCGATGTCTTCACTCCGTATGAGAGGCAGATTCTTCATCTACCCTCATAATATTATTTTCACGCCAAGCACACTACTATGACACTACACTCACTGTGTCCCTATTCTTCCTTTTTCATTAGATTCCCTCACTTAGAACCATTGAGGTATAATGTACTATTATACCTAAATGCTTAGAACACTGGCCAGCGCTACTTTGGCTACCGAATTTTCACTCTTCTCTGGTTCGCGAGGTTTCTTTACGACTCCATTAAAGATGTGTATGACAGACGTCACACGAGTGAAGTGCGCTCGCAAAACGCAGACAGCTTCTGATCGGAGGGAATTGTCTCTGGTTTCCATAGATAATTTGAATTAAGAAAAGACAAATCCGTTCCAAATTGTCTTACATTAAAATTAACAAAATAATCTATTTCGGTTCGAAATAATGGTTAATACCGTGTTAGTGGATAGTTCGGGATTATATTCGCTAATCCTGAGATGCGCAAGTGGGCCTTATATATGTCTCACCTGAGGTCGATGATTTTTTTCAAGTGTTATTTATCTTCAATGGGCCTTATATAATTACGATACTCGCATTATTTGTTTTTAGAGGAGTATTAGGCGATTGGTTAAACATAATTGTAGAGACGATTTTTGTGTTTCTATACTTAATTGTGACTGATTATTTTGCACTATCCTTAATAATTATACCCATATAATTGTCTGATGCGATCATTCTAATTTTAATCAATGTTTTTTTTATTAATATAGATGCATGCTTTATTAATATGAAACGGACATTGTAGTAATTATACAATTATACAAAATTGTGGTAGAAAAGAATAGCCAAACAATTTGTATGTATAATGTATGTCAATAAACAAAGCTAGCAAAAAAAAATTGCTATTAGTTGTTTAAAAAAACGTGCTAATGGTAGGTATTAAGGCTAGTTAGTCCGTCATTTTAAAAATTAGAAGCCTTTTTTTATTTATTTTTTATTTCATACATACATATTAATGACAGGAGGTTCCTAATGCGATATTGTATCTTAATTATAAGTAAGTACTCTAATTTAAATAATATTATAACTCAAAAATTTTAATACAACTAGTTGGAATATACCTATACACTCATAACGAAACTACTCATTTATTTTTTTATTTTTTTAGCCACTATCAACTTCCATTTAGAAGTTGCAATGACATGGACTCCCCGAGAGAGTGTAGGGAGTTAACAACTCACAACTATGTTCCGATACTCTTACATGCTCCAGTTAGTCGAGTCGGGGAACTTACTTTCCAGTTTTAAACTGTAAATCAGTAATTACAGGTTCCGTTACTTAACTGGTAGTTCTATTTTACGAAATAACTAGTTAAACATTCTTATCTTTATCGAAGTACGTGTTAATAACGTAAAGTTTAACCTGAAAAACACACATTTTGTTAATGCCTGATTCTTGGACACAAATACACCTACAACAGTAATCATGTTTTTTTTTTTATTTCTGTAAGTGTCCTGAGTTATGCACTTTTACACGTCTCCAACTTGTTAAATGGGACCAGCATAGAAATTTAAAACAAGTCAAGTTCCTGGTAAAAAGGGATTTAACTAACAGATAGACAGACAACGAAGTGAACACTGAACTGTTCATTTTTACCATTTGAGGTACGGAACCTTAAAACATGGTTAGTATAAAACCGCTCCACGTAGCAACTTTGAAATGTGTCAGTCGTTCCCAGAGGCGCTGAATCGCATAACTACTGCAGATATGAATAGAACTAACTCACCAGCATTCCAGATGCCATTTTAACCCTTTTGATTGACCGCCTTCTATCGGTCACAATGAAAAACTACGTTTGACGCGGCCGCTATCGTTAACCCTAGAACGCCGCGGGTCATTTAGGCAGATAACGCACAGATTTATGTGAAGTGATTTTTAACCCGTTACTGCGGGCGGGCGGCTGATATATTGTGTTTTGCGACCCAAATTTGTATGACGCACTGGTTTTATCTGGTTTTTTGTATAACTGAAGGGCGATTAGTCAAACCTTTGATCGATTGGTCCGATCGTTCGCGCTACAGGTGAATGTTTACAAATGGGCGCTGGGAAAAGTATTAGAAAGCTATTTTGATACTGCTGATTTTTCTACGATAAATATTTCAGACACAAACATTTTATTATAAAGAAAAACACGGAACAAAATGAACAGTAAAAATATATATTGAAAAAGTATTAGAGGTATGCATTATCCTTATACTAAGTTCGACATTGTCGGTGAACTGTAGCATGTTACAACCGACAAACCGGCCGAAGGCGCTTAAATTTGTATAGATTACTATGGAGTCACGTGATCTTGTGTCGTATTGCACTTACTCACATTTATTTAGTGTCGTAGGAAACAAGTCTAGAGCAAATTTTCGGAAGAGCCCCCTGCATCCCTCACACACACATAGAAAAACTTCGTAGTAAGACGACACGCCTGAGGCCTTAACCTACCCATACAGTCAGTTGCGCAACTTGCGCAGTGTCACAGTGGAGTGCGGTTGTGTTATTTTTGGTTGTTTGCTGAACCAGTGCACGTAGTTAAGGCCGGGGTATTCGGCGGTTTACTCTAATTGCGGGGTTGGGTAACTCCGCCCACCGCGGGCCGCGGGCCGCGGGCAGGAAGGCCGCGGGGCCGGGTGCGCGCGGCGCGTAAGCAACTGAGCGCCAAATTTGAAATAGGCTTTGAAATTTCCTATCATTAAGCTTAAAGAGCTCAGACTATAGCTCAGAAGTGTATTTTTATTTTAATATTATGTCATCGTAACCTTTATATTTTCTAAGCTAAAATTATAAATTATCACCTGATCCACTCACGGCAATTATGACAAAATTTCAATATTTTAAAAGTTTATCGTAATATTAAAGCTAGGTTATACCTATTATTGTTTCATTTTGATATATTTATATTGTTTTGTGATATGTTCAATACTGATACGGTGTAATTTTTTTTACGTGGGCGTGGAAGGTCGAATCCAAAACTATGAGAAATTAAGAAAAACACTCAAAAGTTGTCTCGGGCCCGATTTTGATGAAAACTAAAACTGCATTATTAGATGTTTGAAAAATAAACTTATTCCTATCTGGCAATCGAACTGAAATCGAAAAAGCCGGTCAAGAGCGAGTCGGACTCCCGCACTAAGGGTACGTAACGTACGTAAAAAAATCACGTTTGTTGTATGGGAGCCCCCTTAAATATTTAAAGTATTCTGTATAGTATTTGTTGTTATAGCGACAACAAAAATACATCATCTCTGGAAATTTCAACTATCTAAGTATCACGGTTCATGAGATACAGCCTGGTGACAGACGGACAGATGGACAGCGGAGCCTCAGTACCTAATAGGGTCCCATTTTACCCTTTGGGTACGGAATTCTAAAAAGTAAAACAACCGGTATTATTACACCATTCGATAGTGTCGATAAGAACAAATTCTGGGAAGTAGTGACATACGGGAAACTTAGGGAAAACCTAATTTTTAACAAAATTACGTGGTGGGTCGTTCTTCGCACTCATTTGGTCAATGATTTGCACGGGTGCGTAGGGTTTGTTCCCCGGAATTCTTGGTACTGAAATAACCGGAAATTCCCGGGAAAATTCATTGATTGGAATACCGGCAAAAATTAGCTAATAGGAATTATTTCCCAGGAATTTCGATACTACAATTGGATGCCTCCTACGTAAACTATCATAATGTTTTAAAATCCAACTTTACAGGAGCACCATCTAAATATATTATTGGGTGCAGTTCTTCTGTCTTTTGCCTAGGAGTACAAATTTTTACTGTCTATAGTCGAAGTATAGCTTGTTATCACAATATATTATACAGCATGTTTTTGTTAATATATTACAGTTTCAGAGATATTGTTGTTACGGTACTTTACGGCGGATAAAACTAATCTCAAAAATGGTAACTCAATAATACGATTATTTAAGTTGTATAGTAGTAGGTAGCAAGTAAACTATTAAATTAGTATAATACCAATTAGTATTTAAATAAGTATAAGGGTAGAGGTAAAATTAGTATTTAACCAAAATTGCGAGGTCTTTAATATATTCATAAAAGACTATAATAGCGGTTGCTTATTTCGGATAATACATCTTATATTTTTCAGCGCCAGTTATTGTGAAATTGTTCGTATTCCTAAAGAATGGTGCATTTTTTAGGATTTTAAAGTAGCCTATGTTCATCAGAAATAATGTAGGGATCTAATGGTGAAATAATGAAATTGGCTCAGTAGTTTTGGAGCCTAATCAGTCCATATAAACAAACAATGAAACCTATCCTCTTTATAATATTAGAATAAATCAACAAATTATACTATGAAAGGTTCTTACTTTGTAGAAAGTGATTCACATAATGATTTTATCCTTAATTACGTTTCGATCGGGTTACACCGACCGTGGTCATAGGTTGACTGGTAAGCCAAAAAAAAAAGCACAGGCTGAGTCAGCTTGTGACCACACCACCACTGTGTAACCCGGTCAAAACGTCAGGCAAAGGAGGTTATATTTTGTTCCTAAATTATAATCGCGTTAATTCCCGTTTCATTTATTTTAGATTTTATCTCTTTTTTTGGTAATTTGTACGTTAAATCATTAAAACAATATAAATCATCCTATCAATTGTTTCTTATTAATAACAAAACAAATATAATTTTTAGCATATATATTTTACGGGTCGCCAGAGGCCAGTCAGATTCCATCGATCCGCTTACACACACAGGCATAGTCTGTGGCGTGCGCGCTATACATTGCGGGTTAGAAATAAGTTTTTTTTTTGATACCCAAAAATAAAAGTCATTTCCCAGCAATTATTTAATTTGCATTCTACTTGGTTTTATGTATAGAATTCGCCCGAAATTAGTCAAGTCAGCGTTCTTAAAATGTCTGGTTAACGGCGGCGAATATAGAAATCAGTATAAAGTGCAGATAAAAACTGAATTACTTAAAAAAGCTGAGTGATACAGAGATATGTATTTTTTAAAAGTAACATTCAATAATTAAAGATTTTAGACAATATTATTTTTATCTGAATATCATGTCCGTGTCTTCTTTGAGCTTCGGCCTGAGCTTCAAACAATTTGGACAGTGTCATTTAAGTACTTATAAATATGATAATAGTTGTAAGTTCAGACGCGTCAGAATGGCGGGTATATGTCCTCAAACGATAATGCCAATTTATACAATAAACAAAATACATCGCTTCTGTAGCAAAGTTCCCCAAAGTAGTTGTTGTATATGGTCATATTTGAGATTTGTTTCCAATTGGAGCAAAAAATAAAGTAAGGATCAGTAGTAGGATAAGTAGTAGAATGTAGGCTGTGCAGTACCGGTGCTGAAACTGATTTTTGAATCCTCGGTACAGTAGTCAGCGAGTACCGGGAAATACCGAGAATACGTTCGATACTTAACGTTCGATACCGGATAAAAAACTAAGATAATAATACTGTGTTAATTAGTCGTGCTCGTGTTTAATAGCTCAGTGTAAATTACAGATTCTTTTACTGAGTATTTATTTACAAAATATAGCCATTTTTGTGTAATCTTTTTAATCACTTTAAAAATTTAAATGACACCTTTGACGAAGGGGAAAGGGCGTTCTTCTGTTTGTAGGGACTTCCGAGCAGCGAGAACCATAGGTTACTTGAAGCCATGTATTTTCCCGGGAATTCCCAATTATTTCAGTACCGAGAATTCCCGGGAAAACTCTAGTCATGCAAATTTTACTTCAGACCAAAAGTCAAGGGATCCATTAGCGTTAGTTTAATAATTATAGCTAAATCTATATGTATACAACGGCAACAATGCAGTATAGCTATAAAGCTATGCCATTCGATTCGTGTAAATTTTGTTTGTAAATATTATTTAAGTTTTAAAAATATTAAAATAAAAAAATATGTAAGAAACCTGTATGACTTATTGAGATCCCTCATTTGAGACCAATGGCATTAAGTCCGCCTACTTCACATTTTGTACTTAAGAATAAAATAAATAAACGCGTAGAACTTGTTGAGTCTCATTTCAGACCAAACACGAGGGGTCTATTATCGTTGGTTTACAAATCAAAGTCAATAAACTAATTATTAACCTAAGAATCGTAGAACTAGTCGATACCTCTAATTTGAGACTAAACACGGTCTATAGGGGTTTATAATCGGTTGTTTACTAGTTATAGGAATTACGAATTATTATAAAATATATATATAATATACTTTTACATTTTAAATTGTAAATTATGTATGTACTATCACCGTATTACTTACAACAAATTTACAGAGTATTTCTTGTACATGTACATTTTGTATTTTCATTACACACACAGGTATGCCTGGCTCCACACAAAAAATCTAAATATTTTATAAGAATTAAATTTCGTAGCTATCGCGATGGTGTGCGGGGGGGCGGGGGGAGTCCGAGCGCAACACAACACAAGTCCTACCTCGGTTACGTCCTACTGGACACTGGCGGGGCGGCTTGCACGCCTTTTGTGCATGGTTTTCGAGGTTTTTTAATCTTTGGTACTTAATAACATAACAAAATTGTTTTTTTTTTACACCGAGACACTAGCAAATTTGGATTTTTAGTAAACTGCTTAATTTTTACATACTTGTATCATATAATTTTTTTTCAGAAAATCGATCCAAATATCATAAAACGACCTATTTTTAAGATTTTTTTCTATCGAGCCAAGTTATAATTATCGTGTTTTGGTTTCACCGAGACATTAGATAAAAGATCAAATATTTTAATAGTATTTTTATTTTTCTTATAAGTTCCTTAGTTTTGTAAATAAATCCGTCGGAAGATGACTAAAAGTAAAATACTCCCGCCTTAATATTATCGGAAGGTGTAGAAGGTTCTTATTATATTTTTAGTTTATATTGTTTCTGCATGTCTGGTGATGTATTCATCATTTATTTTGGTATGTGAAACGGGCAAAAAAAAATGATAGCCTTGAAATATTCCCTATGCCAAAAAAAACTAGGCACATTCCTTCAGAAAGTGAAAATGACAGCAGTAGCGCGAGCACGAATAATTTGCGTCAAAGTATTCGTATCGTTAACGTAAACCATTTGTATGAGAATCTGACAGCGCCTCTACTGGACGTAAAGCAAACTAAATTTGGCAGCACGAATGAATTTCGTATCGTAAAGTAAGGTTACGGTAATCGTAACGTTAATGTCAACTAACTTTGCGAGCACAAACCTTTTTTTGACGTATAGTATCGTGACTGACGATAGCTGGCTATCGTGAACTTACGAATGTTTTGTCACCTAAAATTTGTCGGTGAGAAAATTTGCGTCGGAACTAAGTTTTTATAAAATATTTTCAGTGTGTTGTTATAAAGTAGTCCGTTCGGAAATCAAAACATCTTGGCGGATAACATTTTCTTTAAAATTGTAATGAAATACCAATAATTGCATTAACTCATCTTATATAAAAATAAATATAATGAATACCATTTTATTTTTTATTGCCTTCTTTATGATTTAACACCAATAACATAATTTATTTTACTAATTTTTATTTATTATCTCGCTTCATGTTGTTTCCGAACATGTCGTTCGTTCAATATTCCTGAGTTTGCTCAATCCCTATTTACGTTAGGATGACGTCACTTGCGTTGGCCTATCGAGCTTACGATACGACGACGAAAGTGCTTCGTGCTGGCTACTAACGTTTTACTGCGTAATCGCGTAGTAGACTCGATACGTTTACGTTACGAATACTTCAAATATTCGTGCTCGCGCTACAGTACTACGGAGGAAAACGATGGTAAAGACAAAGAAATACTGGAAAGTCCTGCTAAAGTGCTACATCCTCGCTGCCACTCAGAGGAGTGCCTTAGGCCTTCTAGTGATGCCGCCAGGTCTTCACGTATCCGACACGCCACAGAGGAGCGCCGCAGCCATCCTACTGATCCCACCAGGTATTCTCTGTCACGACAGGTAGCAGAGGAGTGCTGCAGCCCTTCTATTAATGCCACCAGGGGTTCAGTTTTACTCCACAACTCAGAGGAGCGCTGTAGCCCTCCTACTGATGCCGCCGGGTCTTCACGTTCACGTCACGTCTCAGAGGAGCGCCGCAGCTTTCCTGCTGATGCGACCTGGTTTTCACGTTTACATCACGCCCTAGAGGAGCGCGACAGCTCTCCAACTGATGCCGCCAGGTCTTCACGTTTACATCACGCCTCAAAACAGCGCCACAGCCTTTCTATTGATGCCACCAGGTCTTCGTGTTTACGCCACGCCTCAGAGGAGCGCCGAAGCTCACCTACTGATGTCAACAAGTCTTCTCGTTCACGACAGACCTCTAAGGAACACCGCAGCTCATCCTGATAATACTGAGTCTCGTCATCAACCCCGCGCTTCAGAACGGCGCTGTAGGCCACGCCGTAGTACAGCTGACCATCCAATACCAAGCACACCAGCTTCAGAAAGTGAGTGTTGGGAGGACACTACTAATATACCAAAGTTAAATTTTGATGAGTCGACAATCGGTCCGCGTATTAATATCAACGATAATACGTTAGTGCAAGAAATATTTGATCTCGTTTTTACACCGCAGATCATATCGCAGGTATCTAGATCCATTTGATAAGACAGTTTGGCTAAAGGCGGTACCACCAGTCGGCGGGCCGTCATATCACAAGTATCTTGATCCAGTTAATACGACAGTCCGGCTATAGGCGGGGTATGAGTTTGTATGAATACTTTATGTGTCATATCCTAAAAATTAAAATCATCTTTGTGTCAGTGAACGTGTATAAAAAAAACTTTAATAAATCAAAATAAAAAAATCACGTAGACAAGAAGTTAGTTTGAGAAAATCGTTTTTCTTTTGTTTTCGATGTTTGTCCGATAGTAAACGTTGTGTATTATAGCAGCTGTGTCCTAAGGTCTTGCGTAGTTACACATTGTGTAGCAAATTCGCCAACAATGGAAAGAATAAACCGTAAACGAGTAGGTAGTTACCAATTTTACCTCAAATTTGTGAACCGCATGAATAGCTTAAGAACTGTACGACAATAAAGCTGCTAGCCTATGCAGTAGGTTCACATGTTATCAATCTACTAAAACGAAATTCACCACTGATTGGTTCACTGGTTATTTTAGCGCTTGATATAGACTCACATTCTGCCCAGTTATAACAAAGTCTCTTAGGGAGAATCGTTAAAAACAGACCACAAAATTGAAAAAATATTTCATTTGGTCATAAATATTATTGAAATATAATGGGGCAGAAAGGTTCTGGAATAGAGGCCACGTACCGGCAAGCGCAGCATGGGACGTCCACCCACAAGGTGTGCAGACGACCTGGTAAAGGATGCAGGTCGCTTGCAACCGGCCGATCTATAAGTCACTGGAGGAGGCCTATGTTCAGCATAGTATGGACGTGCTGTGGCAGAAATGATGATAACCCATCAAATCTAGCTTTCCTTAAATTCCTTAGTTGACTTGACATGCGCTTACTAAATCACATGAGTTTTTTGTTCCTAGTCTTCCAAATATAATTGGTCGAAACGAAAATTTTTGCCTATTAAATAGGCTAAAATTCTTTCTCTTTGAACAAACATAGACTTTATCTTATAGCGTGATGCTACTGTTATACCTCCCTGTTGCGACTCCCTCCTGCTTATGCTACAAACTTTGCGCTCCTACCGTATTGTACCTTTGTCGTTGATTCACAAAAGAATGAAAAATGTTTGAGGAACAACATGCATTGAAAATTGGTAAACGAGGCTACATGTTAACAATGTTCCGTACAATGAACATAGGTAGGCACCGTACATACGACTATTCGTAGCCTAGTTTAAAGGTTAATGCGTAAATAAGTTTCAGAAATGAGAAAAATTTGATACTAAAACCTAAAACTCACTAGTAAATTGTAATTGACGACCTCCGTAGCCGAGAGGTGAGCACGCCAGACTTTAAATGGCGCCGCCATCTCTGAGGTTCCGGGTTCGATCCCCGGTCGGGTCAATGTAGAAAACGAACTTTTCTATATTGGCTCGGGTCTGGGTGTTGTGGTACCGTCGTTGTTTCTGATTTCTATAACACAAGTGCTTTAACAACTTACCTTAGGACCAGAGCAATGTATGTGATGTTGTCCTATGTTGTCCTATTTTTTTTTAAAGTGAAATAAACAGAGCTTTAAGTTGCACAGAAGACAAAATTTTCTCCATCCATAAACTAATATTATAAATAAGAAAGTATCTCTTTCTGTCTGTCTGTCTGGTCCGCTTTCACGCCGAAACTATTGAACAAATTATTGTGAAATTTAGTACAGAGATAGGCTAGAGCTTGAGAAAGAACATAGGCTACCCTTTATTGTGAAAAAAAGGCTTTGAGGGGTGGATATAGGAGCGCAATGTTGCTGAATTACGAGACAAAAAATATCCCGTAGTCCACGCGAATGAAGTCGTGGACACAGCTAGTTACCGAAGTTTGCTTAATAAATCTATAAATATATTCCGACGACGAACTTAGATATTTTAAATTAAATAATAAAATCATTGTTTCCACAATCACTCCAATTAGTTAGCTCCATAAGAGAAGTTTGTATGCTATGGTGACTAGATAACGAATAAACATACTTAATACATATCTCCGGAGCTCTGTAACCTCCAATTTTAAGCAAATAAACAATTTGATTTGATTTAAATACAGCTTGCACGACAGAACCCACATTTCAATCTAAAAAAAAAACGATCACTTACGAGTATTTGCCATTTAACCATAGCACCTACTTGAAAACACAACAACTTAAGTAATCTCACATTCAAAAGAATCTTCTTCGTGTTTTTCACAAAAAAAAAAGTTCCAGACGATTTAAATAATCCACAGTAAAGCAAAAACACAGAAGCTCATGTTCCACCAGCCCTAATAGTTTTATCTGCCTGCCATAAAGTTGTTCGCCCCATGGGACTGATACGACTGAGTGACGTCACGCACGCAACATCGCACTTTTACAACGATTTTACGAGATGCTTTCTACAAACGTTTACGATAGTAGAAACGCCAGCTTTAGGTTTCGTTGAGGTTGAGGTTTCTCTAAAATAGCAACTGTTTAAGTTCTTGTTAAGAAAATATTTAATTTAATTTAACTTATAATTTAACACTCGTTTAAATAACTATTTTAACAACTGAAGTAAATGTATCAGCAATCTTCCATGCTTTTGTTAAAAATTATTAACTAACTAACTGTAAGTATGGCTTGAATTTCGGATTATTTTATTTTTGATGAACAACTAAGCTAGAAATATAAAATGTGGTGTCATCTTAATAGGTTAAATTAAGTATTTGTTCACAACACCCAAAGCTATAAATGATCAAAATCGTAAATAATAGACAAAAGAGACAGCATATTTTTAAGTACACAAACAAACCTACTGCCGTGGTTTCTCGTCTCGTTTGTTCTGTAGCCATAGATAACCGCAGACTAACGCCATTACAAATTGCTTTGTGAATGTATCTAGGTTTTCTAGCAGAGACAGATTACTTTTCTTAAACTTTCCTTCCTTTTAACGATGATAATCCGTGAAAAATTGTCGACAGCAAACAAGTGACAGTAGAAAGAGAATAGACAATACAAACCTCCCCTAGGGCTGTCGTAATGTGCCCCTACCGTGACTCACGCTGGGAATTCTAATCAGCTGTGCGTGTGTATGTTTTTATTGTTCCGTGTCAAAAATGTTTCCGACAACCCTATTTTGCTAACGCATACGTCGCTGCATGCATTTTTTGTAATGAACATGCATCAATAAAGAGATATTGTTTTTGTAAGGCCAGCCGATTATTGGGAAATCGTGGTGTTTTTATTATGCCATAGAAAATTATGAAAGGGTTCCGTTCCATTATCTAATTGCGGTTTACGATTTATGGCGAATTAAAAAAAAAACTAATTACTAGATTTCGTTCAAACCAATTTTCGTTGGAAGTTTGTATGGTATATTTTGTCATATATTTTTTTTAGTTTTTATCATTTTCTTATTTTAGAAGTTACAGGGGAGGGGGCACACATTTTACCACTTTGGATGTGTCTCTGGCGCAACTATTCAGTTTAGAAAAAAAAAATAGAAACCTCAATATCATTTTTAAGACCTATATATAGATAACCCACACTTATGGGTTTGATGAAAAAAAAAATTGAGTTATAGTTCTAAGGGGGAACCCCCAAAATTTATTGTTTTTTTTTCTATTTTTGTGTGAAAATCTTAATGCGGTTCACATAATACATCTACTTACCAAGTTATAACAGTATAGTTCTTATAGTTTCGGAAAAAAGTGGCTATGACATACGGACAGACAGCCAGACAAACTGACAGACATGACGAATCCATAAGGGTTCCGTTTTTTGCCATTTGGCGACGAAACCCTAAAAAGACCTGATACCCATTTATATGCCAGCACAAATGAAGTCAAATCGTCCCTCTCCCCTATAAACTTACATCAATTACTTTCTAAAAATCTTCTCAAACTTTACAACATCTACGCCAATCCCTAATCCAATCCAATACATGCAATTTCTTAAAGACCAAAAAACAGGTCCATCAAATTTAAAAAGCTTCTCCTCACAAAAAACGTAAAAGGAAAGACGTTTACGCATTTTTAATTCGCGCTCCATCCATTTTCGTAAATCGAACACGTCATCAATTAAATTACCCTATTGTGACGAACGTATACATTATAGCCGAAGATCCCCTTTTCGTCGCGCAATCAAATACCGACTGTACGTCTTACTGATAAAGTTCATTTTCTAATGCCACGTTTTTTGTAGGGAGACGGGGGAAAGTTGGCACAGTACAAGAGTTCCCCCAAATTTTCTTGCTGTTTATGGTGTCCCAAGGGACTGCGGGAGTGCATCGTCTATTCTGCATGGTCTTGTTTGTTTTACTACGGAGGATCATCATTTCCCCCGAAGCGAACGAGCTTAAGTGGGATTATGAGTGTTACTAGTAATACTGTTGTGTAGTGTTGAAGTTGTGTCTTGAAGAGAACTTTTGAGTTTGTAAAGGGAGATATAGCTATTTAAAGTTCTTGTAGTGGTATATCTAAACTGTAATCAGTGGCGGGCATTGGTTTTATTTTGAGGTAGGCGGTAGATAATTACTATAGTGAAAATCAGTGGTTTTCATCAATAACACACATTTGTGAGTACCAACAGCCTAATTCAATTCATTTATCAGGTAGGCACTGCCTAATTGCCTATATGCAGTGCACACCCCTGACTGTAATGAGGGTATGAGCCTTAAAAAAGATGACGAAGACAACTTACAAAGACAATAATTTGCTCTCTTAAAATTATTACAGCAAGTTATGAAAAAATAACAATATAATGTTAACAATAATTCTCTAGATTACCAAAAAAACTACGTATTATGTAAATCAAAAGGTACCTACGTGATCATTTCTTTTTGGAAATGACAGTGAAGCAAAATGCGACAACCTTTTTTAATAAATTGTCAAAGAAATGTATTGAAATATCATACCCTCCTAAGCAAACCGATACAGCTGATTGATTTTGTTGTTTATCAGTTAATATGCACCATTATTTTTATAGGATTTAAAATTGCCCCTGAAAAGAATCAAACCTACGACCCTTTTGCGCTCAAAGTAACTCGGCGCGGCACTACGCCAAATAGGCCGTCAATCGTTTAGATTGACGATTTACCATTCTCGAAGTATACGCGAAACGGGTGTGACTGAGTCCCCAATCTTGTCAGTGATAGATATGTGTCGAACGGTAGAATTATGTCGCTCGCCTTTCGGCCGGCCCATCTTGACGCTTCAGTCTTTGATGGTTCACTCAATAGTAAGTGGTCGTAAGACTTGAAAAGGGGGAGGTTTGACTAAAGCACTATTTTATTTTTTGAGTTAGCCTGTTCTATATTAAAAAAAGGATTTTATTTTATTATTTGTACTAGACTTCTCAAGTTCAACAAATTAAACAAGGTTTCAAAGTTAATATAGTTTTTTTTCACCTGAATGGCTCTAGAATGTTTAACGAAAACTAGTAAAAGGTATTACAAATACATACTACTTACAGCTTTTCTAATATGCTCGAATCCACTTGTTTTCTACAGACAAGAAGATGGATCTTGAAAAAGATATCCATCAATCAAGCCACAAATACTCGAGCCAGGAATTATATATTTTTTTCATGTTGAAAATTTCCTATTTAACGTAATCTGTTTTAGAGAAATCCTGCTGTTTTTTATATGCGATTTAACCATCGCAGTTTTACCGAACGAAACATGGAAACAATAAAAAGGTTAACTCACCATTCCATCACATGGTGTATCTCCTAAACATCCCATTCGAGTCCCATCTTGACCCCTCCAAATGACTTCTCCGGTGACGTAACAATAAATTGCACCAGACTTGCGACAAATAGAAAATAATCTCGACTTTTTTGTCCATATGGCGGAGTTTATCTTAATAAGTACTTTACCCTCGCCATTCGATGAATGGGGTCCATGGATATCTCAATTTTTTTTCATTTTTCCCTTCCCTTTCGATCAAACCCTAATTTATAAATTTGTTGATTAATGTGCGTGCAGTTTCATACTCCCACTATACTTTGGTGTTTCGTGATAACATAATCATTAGTATTTTTGAAACTGGATAAGTATCCGAATAACGCTTTCATTTAAGCCTATTGCAGTCCACTGCTGGACGTAAGCCTCCCCCAAAGAGCGCCAAAGAGCCTTTATTTTATCCATCCACTGCCAGCCATCTTCCTAAGGTCGTCGGTCCATCGAGCTGGCGGGCATCCTACACCATGTTTGCCTAGGCGTGGTCTCCACTCGAGAATGTCATCGGTTCTGCGACAAATGTGGCCAGCCCACTGCCACTTAAGCTTGCTACA
Source organism: Anania fuscalis (assembly GCA_950371115.1). Taxonomy (NCBI): domain Eukaryota; kingdom Metazoa; phylum Arthropoda; class Insecta; order Lepidoptera; family Crambidae; genus Anania; species Anania fuscalis. The sequence goes on from OX493325.1 coordinate 22,353,746, forward strand.
TTTATGGACTATGTCCGTTACTTTAGTCCTCTGCCTGATGATCTCGTTTCGGATTTTATCCCATAACGAAATTCCACCGACCTTTCCATAGCTCGCTGAGTGACATGAGGTCGGTGAGGAACCTTATTCCTAGGCTTTTACTCGATAAAATAAGGACAAATTTTTAGCAAAAGCTAGCTAACTCTACAATATAGTTAGCATTTTAGAAAGAGCAAATTAACGCAAATAAATTGGTTGATTTTGGAGGCGACCGTCTTTCTTACTTTTAGTTACTTAGCATTCACAAATTAAATCAACAAACTTCGAAAGGATGGCTTTCTTTGAAAAACACTAAGGTATTTAAACAAATTTTCTTTTGCTGTAAATATGAATTGTATTTCTCGAGCATGATTGTTAGAGATTTATATTAAAATTTAATGTAGGCCAAAAACCTGTCGTCTCTTGGGTGGCAGTGACCGGCAATAGAACAGTTGGCCGGAATAATATAATTATGTTATTATTATTGAATGAATGAAATTGACGACGCCTTTGTTCGTACTAATATAATGAGTTTTGAAGAAAGAGCAGCGACCTACCTACCGTTGCAGGAATTTAGATTTGTCATTTGTGGATAAGTGATTTATCCTAAAATGTATTTTTCTGAATTTTGAATAATTTTAAACCCTAATTATAATAAACCAACAGAAATATCATAGCTTCTCGCCATCATGTCCTCATAAAAACAACCAAAGACATTACGTGTTGCCATCACGCACGCATAGTGCCTTTAATATTGAAATAGCAAATTCTCAAAGGGTGCACGTTGCTTGAAAACTTTAGCAGTTACTAACGAAGCTGTGAATAGGCCTCTGACCCTCGTTAAATATTTGAACAAAATTAACACCTTAACGACCGCATACAATTTTTTCGCTTGAAACTATCCTGTATGGACGACAAATGTGTAACATACAGCCAAATTTGATAACGGGTGTTAGGGTTACGTATATGAGCGGCGGGTGCTTTTGTATTGCTTACACAATGGCACTTGCTTAGTCTAGAAGCGCCTTTAAATCTTAGTAACAACAATATATATAAACGAAAACGAATGTGTGTCCTTGCATTACTAAACCATTAAACAGATTGTAATGAAACTTTGCTAAGGTGTTCTAAGGACGCCCAAAAGGGTTTCTGAATTAAAGAGTAATATAGCGAACGAAGTCGTAGGCAATAGTTAGTATTTAAGTAGGTATATTTAAATAAAATAATGAAGAGTAAGATCAAGATGTCTCATTGGGTTTATTGCTTAACATCGTTAAAAAGAGGTATCTAACATCATTTTTTGTTTATCCGAAAGCCAAACCACAAGTCACATATTTTCATTTTCAGAATCAGTATAAAAAAATGATATCAATACCTCAAAAACTCACGAGGTTACGTATACGAATATACTAAAAATAATGTTGTATAATTATTTTTCATTGATGGCGATAACTGTTGATTGGCATGAATTTCAGTGTCTCCTATAAAAATTGAACAACTTCATTTAAAAGAGCAACATTGAAACGTCAACAAAAATATACTAAACCACCAACAAACATTAGTTTCAGTTTGCAAGTTTTTTTTTAAATATTCTTTACAACTGTTAAAATTAAACGCTGTTTAAAAAAAAAAGTATTATTTAAGTTCAGAAGAAAACATTGCAATGCTCTGTGCTAGATAACTGTCCTAGATTGCCTGATGTCCTTTCAGGAGCTGCCAGGTCCAGCACACCCTATATCCTTGCCCCTCGGTTATTCCCCGAGGTAATTCGGATGCAGAGTGCGATGAAGAAGTTTCGTGCCGCGCTTGCGAGGGAGGGGGGATGTTGCGAGTCCTTAACAGCCGCCGGAGGGCCAGTCAGACTGTATCGCGCAACTAATCCAGCGTTAAGGATTTATAGCCCGTTAATATGAACTGCTTGACGTGAAATGTCGCTTGTCTTGGGTATACCTACCCTACATGCGCCAAGATCTGATTTATAGCAACACAAATGACATTTTGTGTAATTTGTATCAACACATACAACAAATAATCAATAGTCTGCTCTCGTGGTGGGCTTCTGTAAAAAGCCTTAATCATGATTATAGGTTAAGAAAGGTAATCCCTAATTTTATTTGTATAAATAGCTATTACAGTTTATTGTATGTGTGACTGACAAAGGTGACTGAGTTTGTTGCGCCGTTTCCTCTCCTAGTTGATATGTAGTCCCGAAGCGGTGGTAGGGCTAAGTTATATTTTGGGACGTGTATAAGTACCCGTAAAAGGGCCTATATACCAATTAAAGAATTTGAATTTGTGACTCGTTTTAACGAATTATTCGTCATTTATTTTAGAGCCATGTCAAACTCTAATTTCGAGTGATGTTAACAAAATGTTGTTTAAATTTAAGTTACAGAAATAAATTTTACATTAAATAACCTATAAAAAATTGGCGAGCTTGCACCCAAATGAACTTTAAATTATGTGTATGACAATGATAGCATTAATTAAAACAAATCTAAAGTGGGTTCACAATAAAAAAGCGCGTAAATTACAAAAAAAAAACTCTTTACATCAACATCACATTCTACCCTTCTCCGTACAACAATGCTCTGTTGTCCCCTATTCCATTTTAATGCGCCAATTTTATAAAAACAGTGACATTAATTTGGCGCTTTCCAAAGGGCCCTTTTTAACGATTTCTGGGGCCATTTAACTAAAGGGTGGAGGGGTCGGGTTAACTAATCAAGTGTAAACGGCTAATGTTTATATTTGACGGTCCAATAAAGGCTAGATGAGATCAGTTAGATTACTATTTCGTGTTTGGAGAGACTCATAAATATTTCAGACACTCCATGTGGCAAATGGGTTAATTTTAGGTTATCAATTATTCAATTCTGCCACAGTTTTGAGAATTGGTTATATTGGTAGTGAAATATTTATTTTTTTATTACAGGAAAACCAGGGTTTATCCTACAATATTAAAATACATCAGAATAGCATCTATTAAAGTCTTCACAAGTAGTGAAAATCTAGAAATTAACAAAACATAGCTAATACTTAGAAAATTAATCAACACTCAAAGCCTCAGAAAATCAAATCGAATTCGAAGTGAAAACTTATTTCTGGGTAGCTTTTAAAGATAAAAATCCGCAAACGATATGCAAACCCTGACCACAACCTATGCACAATCTAAGTATAATTTCAGCGATTCTTCTTCTTCTTCTTCTCAGCCTTTTTCTACCATCTTCTTGGTGTAGACCTCCTTTCTTTCATGCCAGTCTCTTATATCTTGAGCCACCTGTATCCACATCGATCCGGCTTCTCTCTTGATGTCATCACTCCATCGCATTTGGGGTCTTCCTACCGGGCGATTCTCTCTCCATGGTCTCCACTCAACAACCGTCTTACACCAGGGCCCTAACCATGAACTTTTTCACGACCGAGATTGTTTGGTAGCACTTTGATATGAGCCCAAAATTTTGGTCACGTGATTTGGTACCATGAACTACCTAAAACGATCTTGTTTAGTGTTGTGAAAGAACGAGTGAACTGTAAAAAATAGTCTATGCGTTGAAATAATGTCAAAAAATTATGCACGCGGTCCGAATTTGATAAATTAAATGAACGAAATATTATTGAACACAATAAATACCTGTGTTTGCTTGCTAATTACTTGAAAATATAAAAAAAATGTATTTTGCTTGTACTAGGAGTTATTTTTGTAGAAATGTTACCTATTTTTAGCGTAAATATCAGCCTTTCTTAATGAGCTATGACTGAGCTCTTGATTTTTAAAAATCATTTCGGACCAAGAGTCATACGTCATGAATGATCAAATTCAAACGTAGTGGTTCCATTCTCTTAGGATAAAATTAGAAAAAAGTAAAAGTCAGTATTTGATGTAAACACTCGTATTTACAATTTACCTATTTTACAATAATTTTTTTCTAGACTCGAAAGCACATTTCAAGAATGTGTTCTGTTAATTTATGATTTTACTTTATTTATAGGTAACACTTATAATAGTTCAATTTTATAACGATGTTTGCATGGACAACATAACACAATAAATTATCATTTTAATGGGTTTCTTGATTCATTTCGAGAAACTTTAAATTACCTTATGTACCTTATATATACCAGAAGGAAAAAAAGCTAACAGCGTCTGGATAAGGTACCCCAGGTACCGGAGCAGAAGAAAGCTGGCAGTGTCATGATTAGGCATCCAAGATACTAAGTCGTTGAAATCAGAATTCGATGAAGACAGAGCCTCACAAGTGTTTATTATCAGTGTTTCTAAAAAAATTGTGAAAGCCAATCGTTAAGAATAAATAGTGTTAATAAATGTATACCCATTAAATTATTTTAATAATACAAACTGGTACACAAGGTACTCTGAAATTATACTAATCCACAGCTTCTCACTTTGTCTTTTAGTACTTCACTTGCTATTGAAAAAAAGGTGGCATTTACTAAACTAGGTATTCAATGAATTATCCGCAACGGCCACTTTTTAGAGGCATAGGAAGCGGGGTGCTTCATCTTACGCAGCAAAGCTGCTCGAGCGATTGCTGCTTCGAATGTAGGTACTTGTTTATCTTGAGCAAGCATGCTCCACCATCTCAGCAACCAGGAGCAGAGCGATACGTCCGTCACAATGTTGTTTTCCGAACCATGCGGATCTCGCCGGTAAAGGAATAGTAAACTACACTAAGAATAGTGAACTAGTTTGGCGCGTTGCATGTTCGATTGTAGGGCGCCCTCTACCATCTCCTTAACATCACACTATTACATGACTGGCCACCGGACGATAGTCGGTGTGTTGAGCCCAGCAGGTTCACGCCGACGGGAGCCCATTTGTATGGCGAAGATTTTTATGGGAAGTCCGGCCAGCCAGTCTATACATACTGTCTATCTATTCAGCCTATTGCAGTCCACTGCTGCCTCAACAAGCCTCCCCCAAAGAGCATGATCACCCGCATTTTTCATTCATCCACTGCCAACCATCGTCCTAAGGTCGTTGGTCCATATGGGGCTGGGGGGCGTCCTACACTACGGCTATCTTTCATTCATATAGGTATAAATAGTTCAAAGTATGTATACTTCCTCATAACGATACTATTTTTAGGGTTCTAAAAAATCTAAAAACCAGCCTAGTGCGCGTCGTGCCACGCGCAGTATAGGGTTTCATAGTTGCCCGTGGTAGTTCCCACAATATATTGCAGCAATCATTTCATTAAGTCTTCATTTAAGTCACTTTAAAAGTTTCCCTTTAAGGAATTTATTTTCGAACGACGACAAAATTAAACGATTATTACTCGTAAAACTAACAGGTCAATCTTAACCGTTATAATTTTCCTTAAAAATTCATGGAAAGCACTATAACCATGTTTTTTTACAGAATTTTAAAACCAATAGTTAGTTTTATTTACGCCCTACCCGAACAAAAATTGGCATTTAAAAGTTTAATATTTCGCAAACGGAACTCCAAATCGAAAAGTAGTCTTAGCAGCCCCTAAATCATTCAACGATCGGTTAGACGATGAAAACATAATCACCCCCACGTTACACGTATAATAAATAAGTATTGGACAATATCACATACAATGCTCTGACCCTCTAGCACGAGCAACAAAACACGATACGATATGATATGATATAGCGATTTATTGCCTCTTTACTTTCAAAATATAAATATATATATATATATATATGGATGACATAGCCTCCAACTTGATCTTTTATTGAAACAGTGAGCATGTCCTTCCCGGCGACGTCACGGTTATGCTCGCTTTTTCGATAAAAGTTCATATTTTGACAAAAGATATGCGATAAATTGCTATTTCATATCATGTTTTGTTGCTCATGCTAGAGGGACAGATCCTAAGGTAAGTAGATTAAGCACTTGTGTTATAGAAATCAGAAACAACGACGGTACCACAACACCCAGACCCGAGACAGTATAGAAAGTTCTTTTTCTACATTGACCCGACCGGGAATCGAACTTGGAACCTCAGAGACGGCGGCGCCATATTGTCGGGCGTGCTCGCCTCTCGGCTGCGGAGTTCATCTAGTATCGGAGCTACTCTAAAACTATATTTTGCAAAATTGTATGCTACCATTTTGTCAGCGTGATTGAGTTACAAATCTTCACAATATTACAGCTCTCTAGAGTCAACAGCAAAATCTCGGACGGACAGACAGATACACAGACGGACATGACGAAACTATAAGGGTTTCTTGTCAGGACTACGGAACCCTAAAAGCCGGAATAAAATAAGTATTTAAGGGGGCTTCCATATAAAAAACTCGATTTAATTGCCCATTTTTATAGATAATGGTGCTCGAAGGGTTCTCTTCGTGCGCGAGTCCGACTCGCACTTGACCGTTTTATAAAGTGAACTACTTACTAAAACCTACTCACTTAACCAGGGCCAAGGTACTAACTAGCGTACGGTGAGTGGGTATAGAACAGTGGGTTAATATTAGCCCCGGACCAGCAAATGCACTCTGAATAAGACGTGTTTAATATACAGGGTGTTAGGTAAATAGTATATCAAGCTGAAAAAAGCATATCTTAACATAATAATATGCATTAAATTCTATCGTGAAGACAGAAAAGACCGTGCAAAAAATCGACCCCACCCACCAGCAGACTTCAAATGTATCTCAGTTAATAGATCTCGACTGCTGATGATTTTATACTATGACGGCATTTCTCGTAGGAATGAGGTTTTCATAAAAAAAAAACTTTGTAAATATGTTTTTTTTTCATTGATTTTCCGTATTTTTATATAATATAGTGCAGCTAATTCTTGTAAAGAACGTACTTAAGTACACTGTGGCAAACCATACTCCGTTGTAACGTTAAAGGCTGCGACCAGACTGCATATGGTCCAGATCTGGCGAATGCGCCGCGTACACGAAGCTCGCGCGCGGCGCGCGGACTTTTGTCCCTCTAGCTAGTGTATGCTAGTCTAGGTCTATAATACTCAAACTTAAATGTTGTCATTTATTCAAGGTAAAAACAGGGTTTCATTGTTTTGGTTTTCGTTTACCTACAAGAAAACGTTTACGTTTAATACAGGGTGTCCCAGAACTCAACGTCAAGCCGAAACGGGGTGACAGGATTGATTGTAACCATCATGAGAAAAATCAGAAAAAAATCTTTTCCACGCAGTTTGAAAATTATGGGCATTTAAGAAAAACCTACAAATTTGGTCAAACTGTAACCATTTTTCGGTTATTGTGGTTATTTTTTATTATTTTTGTTCATTTAAACTTTGGAACCGTAACCCTAAATAACATTTCTAGAATCACAGTCAAAAATAATGACACAATTGTCCAAAGTTTCCGAGAATTAAGACTATTTGTTAAACTACAGCAAGATTGGGGTCAAGAGTAAGCCCATCTCAAGTAAAAAAAAAAAAAAAGCTACGAATTTAAAATTTTTAAAATTTGTCGACTTTGGAAGGCCCTCCTTTAACCTGTATGCGACCCGAGCTTATTGCTTAAAAAAAATGTACTAGAGTGCCTTGACTCCTCCTCTCAAAAATAAAAACCTGAAGTAACCCGATTTTTGCTAACCCATTTTACTCAGTTAAAATGTTTTTAGGGTTCCGTACCCAAAGGGTAAAATGGGACCCTATTACTAAGGCTCCGCTGTCCGTCTGTCTGTCTCTCCGTCCGTCTGTCACCAGGCTGTATCTCATGAACCGTGATAGCTAGAGACTTGAAATTTTCACAGATGATGTATTTCTGTTGCCGCTATAACAAAAAATACTAAAAAACAGGATACCATAAATATTTAACGGGACTCCCATACAACAAACGTGATTTTTTGCCGTTTTTATAGAAAATGGTACGGAACCCTTCGTGCGCGAGTCCGACTCGCACTGGGCCGGTTTTTTATTCGCACAAGCTCTTGGTAGGTTCTTAATTTTATGGCAAAATGATGAGAGAGAAGGATAGTGGACATGTTTGCTATGAGTGAGCAAGACATCTGTGTTGACTATATCACTGTCTAGTGACGCCACTTTTACCAAAGTCAACAAAAGTAAGTAAAATTAATAAAATAATGAAATATCTTGACCTAGTTTAGTTTAGGTTTATTGGAATAAAAGTCAGATAGGGATGATTGTAATAGGATATGTTATTTCCCATATGAGTATGAGAGTATGAGATTGGACTCCCTTTTCCGCACTTAAACTCAAAGTTGGTCCTTTATACGTGGGGGATGTGATGGTTACGGTTGCAACCAGCCTAGCTCCGCCCAGAAACGCAGAAATTTCCCCTCACTGTCCCCACGATTACGCGCAGATTTTATCTTTCAAGGTTGAGTATACGCCGAGTCAATTTGGGTGTCAGTTTCGATTGTCTGCATGCTGTACTCAGAGTCCATCGTTTGTTATGTTGGGATAAAGCACTGTGTCTAATCCAGGCGCGCAGTTGGGAATATGGTAAGGGGAGGATCGAGGGTGGCCCCTCTATGACCATGTCCGAGCCCCTTCTCGCCAGTACATCTGCAGCATCGTTGCCTAAGGAATTACTATGCCCTTTTATCCACGGCAGTGTTACCTTGTTGACCCTTCCAATTTTTTATATTTGAATGAATTTGTTCTTAGAAAATTATTTACAAAATGTCAATTGCCTGTGGATCCGTACTCCTCGGTTTGTAACAAAAAACGTACCCGGTTACCTTAAACCCAAAATAAAAAATCGTTATTATATATATAAGTAAAATAAAGTTAATTTACTTCCTCTTAGGGGATAGGGGATAAAACCTGTCCAAGACAGACGCGGCCTGAGGTGGCGGCCGTGGCCGCGACCTGTTGTATAGTATGAAAGTCTTATTTACTATTCAAATCCACGTAGCCGCGGCCGCAAGCTCCGCCCACTTTCCGCTCAGCCGGTGTGTGCGCTTGCGCGACCTGCAGCGCGGCCTGCGGGGCGGCCAGTTGCAATTTTTTTCAACAAGCCGCAGCGGCTAATTTATAAACGTCGGTTGGTCGGTATTTCATTATGAAACACACTCGCAGGCAATAGTAAGATATACACTTCTTTTTTGTCCATCTTTATGAAGAGCCAACAAAAGAAGAATTTTGTCTTCTAAATGACTTAGTTTAGACGTTCATCCGCGATGAAGAGTAGGCAAGAAATGGCGGTCCCCGCCGCGGCCTGGAGAGTCATTTCTTTATATCTTACTATGCGAGTGTGTTTTATAATAAAATACCGAACGAACGACGTACCTATATTTAAATTGGCCGCTGCGGCTAGTTGTAAAAAATTGCTACTGGCCGCACTCCAGGCCGCGCGAGCGCACACATCGGCGGCGGCTGAGCAGAAGCGGGCGGAGCTTGCGGCCGCGGCTAGCCGCGCTCCGGCCGCGCAAGCCGCGTGGATTTGAATAGTACTGAGACTTTCATACTACACAACAGGCCGCGTCTGTCTGGGACAGCTTAATTCTCCTGCTCACATACAGCAACTTTTTCGACAGAAGATAATTAAACCTTAATAAAAACTAACATTGTAATACGAAACTGCCGACCAGATTACATCAGTTTGTACAATATAAAGTTTAAAAATATAATATAGGTAGGAATGCTAAGGGATGTTATGTCTCAATGATGAGTTAATGCAGAATGCATGGAAGAGAAAACAAACTAGAAACTAGTGACAAAAGACTTGGAACATGGCACGAGAACGGTGATGATGATGATGGTGATTGGTGATGCCAGAAAGGTCATGATTTATCTATTTACCGAATTTCATCAAGAACGGATAGGTATATCATTTTAATACTTGACTATGTCTAAACAACTTCTGTATGTCTTGTACCAAATAAATGATTTTCTATTTCTATCTAGACAGTTTTAAGACAAACATCCAAACGTTATGGATAAGAATTTGTTGCCTACCTTTCAATGATAACCTTACATGTAACTTGCTAGTTGGACCATTGAAGCGTTTCTTTTTTGCTCACGCTGTTCTTCCCCTGAATCGCATAAAATATACATTAAATAATCACTTTCTCTAGAGAAATTAAACACACGATAGGTACTACTCGTAAAATGCGTACCTATCTGATTTTGCATAGTGAAACGTACCTTGTATTTATGGTATTACCAAAGAGTAATCACTACGTATTACTACTAAATTCTATGGTTTCCAAAAAGCCGGTAATTTAATAAATTTATGTAACGATTATTGATTTCAATTCAAAATTTTGGTAATGTCATAATTTGAAAGCTGTCACAAATATAGATTAGAAGTTGACTTTTTAGTCTGTTCCGAAACAAGGTCTCAACGTTGGTCAAAATTTATAGCTCAATTAGCTCATTGTTCGGCTTCAATTTTGTGCCATGCAAAAATTTTTAGCACTTGGCATACAATATCAGTTTTTAAAACCATAAAACCTTAACATAATTGCATTACCTCTCGCCTAAAATTTTTAATTTCAGAGTATATTGCTCTATTCGTTTTTTATTTAATTTTGGTTTCGGACAGCTGCTCCGTGTTTTTCATGGATACGACATTAGGCATAGACTAGGCAGATACAACAATAGAAAGAGACAAAGTTATCTGTTGACAGTAGTTTTGGATATTGCGTTCCTTTTCTTCTGACGACCAAGATATAGACAAGTCGTTCATTCTTTCACATCACTAAACAAACACATTTAAAGCAGTTCATGGTACGAATAAAAAAAAAGATAAATCAAAATTGCTAAATAGCATAATTGCTTTTACGATTTCCGGAGAGTCAAGCGAAGTATCATAATGTTTTATGCAAATATATACATATAATTAATCCTATTTTTGTATCTTGCTACTATTTTTACAGCATTCATTTAGAAATTAAGAAAACAATAAAAAATAAATTTTCCATACAAATTATTTTGACATATGAAATCAATTTCTAGCTGTCATTAGTGTCATAATAAACGTCATTTGTACTGAAATGAGTGAATGATAGGCAAAATTGTTTGTTGTCAAAATCCAATAAATGTGATTGTTTTTACGACTTCATGGTAGGAAATTGACAGATTTTGACAGATTTGTGATTGTTTTAACAGTTCATGGTTAGGGGCCAGGAGTCATGTTTGCGAGCGACGTGGCCTGCCCATTCCCACTTAAGATTCGCTACTCGCTGGACAGACAACATCAGTAACTTTACTTTGCTCTCTTAGCTATTTCAGCGATTAATACTTGAATATCTAATTATTTTTAACTAGCAAGTACCAAATCTAAACAAACTTTAACTATTGATAACCACGCCTTTTGCTTGCCTGTTGATCTTTGCAAATCCTAGCGAAAACAAGCCAGTCAGTCTAATCTTGATTATTGGTGTGACATTGGTAAATGTTGAAATAACCTCCAATTAGAAAATTAACAGAAATTAATTGTCTCAGCACTTTCCGAAATGATTTAATTTGAGTCAACTAAGCAACTAGGTAACTTACAAAAAGTTTTGCGTTATTATTTGATAGTTTATCAAAATAACATTGCAAAGGTTTTGTTCGCTAAGCAAAACAAAATTGCGATTTCTAAATAAGATAAAATTTCTGAGCCTAGTCCGTTTATTTAGCTCGCTACATGGAATAAAATTGCAGCAATTACTTAAATGCAAGCCATTCGAGTCGAATGCAAATATTAAAAGGGGTCCCAAGGGCGGCCTGGATTAAAATTATGACGAATAAAAGAATATCTTTTAGGAGAAAACTCGCCGAGTTTAGATTAAATTCGTTTTGAGATGTTATTTACGCTTATTTAAAAGTTTGTGGAAACTAGCTGTTATCCGCATCATGATACCCGTTTCAATAGAAAAGAAAAGAAGACTTATGCATACAATAAAATTTACTTAAAATATACAGAAATATCACACCAAAAAGGTATATCCACTCATCATAAATAAATAAATATTGGACAACATCATATACATTGCTCTGATCCTAAGGTAAGTAGCTAAAGCACTTGTGTTATAGAAATATACAACGACGGTACCACAACACCCAGACCCGAGCCAATATAGAAAAGTTATTTTTCTACATTGACCCAACCGGGGATCGAACCCGGAACCTCAGAGATGGCGGCGCCATTAAAAGTCCGGTGTGCTCGCCTCTCGGCTACGGAGTCGTCAAATATGTCATATTTAATGTCGGAGCATTTCAGCGATGCTACGACGATGTTCTTCCTTATGTGCTCAAAATAAAAAGAGCACAGACATACCACGTAGAAATAAAATTAATAAAATCGCATTCAGATGAACGGTTAGGAACGAACGCGAAACAGGACGAGCTAACAAAAATGGTCACTACCCACTCACAACATGGACATGGGTTGTCCTACTTTGGTATTAGTACTTACCATATTTAGCTATGAATACCTCAGTACCTAAAGACGAAAGTCTACAACCAGTATTTGTGACCTGCCAGTGGTGACATACGGAACAGAAACATGGCCTCTTACTATGGGCCTTATAAGGAAGCTCAAGGCTGCACAGCACGCTACGGAAAGGTTCTTTACGAGATCGAATCAGAAATAAGGAGATCCATGAACGAACAAAAGTCGCTGACATAGCCTGACGGATTGGCAAGCTACGGAGGCCTATATTCAGCAGTGGACGTCCTGTGGCTGAAATTATGGTGATGATGATTACTAAATATTGTTGGCTTAGTGACTCCCAGACACTCATAACCACGGCGTGGGTCGCTTAACTTAGGTAAGCACTACCACAGTACATATATCTATACAGTACGGAAACTAGGCCTGTTTATCGAGATACGTCAAATACGTCAATGGAGCGTTAGGGTTGTCTTAAAATTTGATTAAAAATCACGCAAACTGAAAACAATGTACAAATGTACAAAAACCGTTGACCAAAGAGGATTTAAATCCTATGTTTTTTCGTTCTGTTGCGACAATGACAACTGACAGCATCTTGTCTCGTATCGGAAGTATTCGGCATCCACGAGTCTGAGTACTCTTATTTTACTTAGATTTCTTGTTGAGGCGTGCACATGTGTGTGTACGTCATTTTGACCGTTTATAGGTAGTTTCTTTACTGTATAGATATACTGTGCACTACCAAAGCACTCCCGCCACTAAGTTACAAGCACCACATATACAGGGTGTAACAAAAAGGCGAAATAAAATTTAAAGGACGTGTAGATTAGTAAATGTGTAGTTCCTATGCAAAACCACAAACTCATGCGAGTATAAATTACTGAGTAAATTGATGCTAAAGTTTTAACAAAAACTTATCGGTGACAACCTTAAATATCACATCAGCATCAGCTGATCGTGCGGCGAGCAAGGGTTGCGGGCGGGAGTTCGCTAACGAATGACCGCAGATTCAGGGTTGTCAACACTTTCGGTAAAAAAACAATTTATTTACTTAGTATCGGAAAAAAAGTTGTTTATTTTTAACTAAAACTTTTACTACTTAATGTTTACATTACATACATACATACCCTTAAATATTATTTCGCCTTTTTGTTACACCCTGCATACATCTAAGTACTAAATTGTTTTCCCGCATCCTACAGGCAAACAATAAATTCCAGCATTAGCCGGAAGAAAGTGCAAGAAGCTAATGTACCGTGGGAGGGAAACTTTTAAATTAGTACCGAATTGTGAGGTTATCGCTCGGAAAATTGACGCGGGAAAAAATGCCTCGTTAAGTATCGTTACGTTCGTTTTGGTCTTTGTTTGGGGGTGTTAGGAAAAGCAAATATGGTCAGAATAAATGTATTATCATCAGAAACAATGACTTGGCTAAGAAGACAATACAATTATTATTTGTTGTTACAAGAATATGTGTTTTTAACAAAATTTCTTGACTTTATTAACAAAAATAGTTATTGAACAACGAATAATTAGACCCACGTATTACTCGTATATATATACGGTCCGATTTTATTAGTGTTCATCCTCTTAACCTGTGACTACCTATATAGGTGAAAAGCAATCGTAAAAACCAACTTTCAAATGCTTTCAATAAAAACTAAAAAAGTTAAAAATAAATTACAAAATAACAACATCGACTTCATATTGCATAAACTGGTCCTATCTTCAACTCTTTCTCGCTCTGTACAAGGGAAAGGAATAAGACGGACAATCAGATGGTTAAACGTAGCAAAGATAGGACGAGTTTATGCAATATGAAGTCAATGTTGTTGATTTTTAACTCTTTTAGGTTAATGGTACACATTTGTAAATTGGTTTTTACGATTGCTTTTCACCTATATAGTCACAGGTTAACAGGATGAACACTAATAAAATCGGACCTTATATATATAGTTTCTTCAAACCATATTAATTTTACCAGTCACCCTTAAACAAAGACAAAAATGAAGGTTTTAATACGAGAGTTAAATTGCCTATTTCATAATGGTGTTTTTATTTACCTCACCTTTATTAATAATTATAGATGTTATGTTTTCTGTAGCAAGCAAAATACCATCAATACCTAAAAACGCATAGAACAAAAATTCTTTTGAAATAATTTTGGAAAAAAAATTAACAACCTTAAACACCTCCAAAGTAAACAGTTTAATACTAATACAATCATCATCCCCTAACCATTTAATTTTACCTTCATAATACTATAACTACACAACCCTCCCGTAACTGTCTGTTGTAAAAAATAATTGTTTCCGTTTGTTTGTTCCCCTTTTAGGATCAAATTATTTCTACAATATCGTTTAATTGCTCACATCAATATTGTTTAAACATGCAAGTTTTGATAGCTTCATTTCTACTTGGTTATAATGGCCTTACTACAAAAAGATAGACTAGTGTTAAACACTTGTCTAAAGTTTAACCAACCAATTTGAAATGTTTGTTCGTAACATTCCTAAGTCTATGGTTAGTAATATGTCTCGAATGTCTAATGTGTCAACATTTAAAATTGGTTGCCTCATTTTAGACAAGTGATTAACCCTAGTCTATCTTTTTGTAGTAAGGCCAAAAATGTTTGCTCTAGGAAATAAAACATGACAATATGTTATTATAACTAAACTATAAGTAGGAATAAAAATGTTTCATTCCTTAATATTTGTTATTTTATGTTTGGTGTATGACCCGAAATTATCTGGTTTTCATAAAGAGAGTTCCTATCATCCATCATAGAGATATCCCATGATTTGATTGGCATTTATAAACCAAGGTCAAGAAACGAGACAATATCTTGAGTTATTCGACAATTGGAGTAACTGTTAATGGTCCGAAAACTTAAGAAAAATCAGGGAATGTAATCTTAAACATGGATAGAACTAAAGAATTGCTAAAATTAGACGATGTAGCATGTCTTTTGTAGCTCAGTCAGAGATGTAGAGCAGTCGCCTAAATAGCTGAAAGGTCGGTTTATTCCTACCTGAGGAAAGTGTTTTTCAAGTTAAATATTCAAGCATTGTAAATTTTAAAAAAATTGTTTGTACATCACGGGAAACTTTGATATTTTTTTCAACTTTTTGTCAAAAAAAGGTATCCTCCGCGCATTTCTGACAAAAATGGTCTTGCCAGACAAACATTTTTATACATACAGATTAAAATCGAGTGATGATTATTTTTTTCTTTTTGAGGAACGAAATCTAAAATATCAAAAAAAATATTTTTAATATAATCAAAAACACTATAATCAACTATACCATCAAACTGCTTGTATAAAACCTAGCTTCTTATAAAATATTAACTCCCACCTTTTCAGTTTAGCTATTGGTGCATCACTGTCCACCTTGCTGCGTCGCTTGTACTTCCTAAAGAATTCCCCGTCAATTTTCACCCGTTGGTCACAATTGTCCCTTGACCCCGCAACTTCCCCCGGCTCACTGCGGGCTGCAGAAGTCTTCTGGCGAGGATAGAACAACCATCTTTTTGAACCTAACCCGTCACTCTTCAAGAGTTCCTGGATCCGATCCTGACGTTTCTTCGTTGCAAGGTACTTCGTCGTACTCTTTTTGTGTTTGCTAGCTGCAAGAAGTTTTGCAAATTAATCGCTGACAATGGGAGGGTTAACTGCTCGTTTTAAAGTTTGAGAGCCCTCAAAAGTTTAAATTAGGCTTGAATGCAAGGTAGAAGAGTTTAAGCGGGTCTTGGCGTCGGTCAGCGACTCCTAGAAAATTGTAGCACCGACAATTTTAAGCTTGAAATTTTCACTTTATTTAGAAATTTAGATCCAATCTTGACATAATAGTGGAACTTTTCAAATAAATTACTATGATTAGTGGATATTACTAGATGAAAGTTGTAACATAGAAAATAGCATAAAGTTTTGAAATTAGCCACCTGTACCTAAATGTTTTAAAATGGGTCTTACCTACTCAACTTGAAGTAAGAATTTCTAAAGCCAAACTTTATTAAAATATCACATTAATTGTGTCACTATAGAAGGTGTAGTTAATATAACGCAGAGCGCTTAAAGGGCTCATTTTGATACTCATTTACCACAGTTTTAGTACAGAACTATCACCGAAATATTCTGACAATTCGAATAACGAGCTAAAGTTCTGACTACGACTTCTGCTATGGCTAAGGTTAGTATAGCAAAAGGTGTTAATTGGTTTTTTAATAAAAAAAAAAGTATCTAAAAGTAATATTCAAAGGTAGCAAAATATATGAGTTAAATGTAAAATGTAAAAAGTGGTTAGAATTTAAAAAATATCAAAACTTTTGTGTAGCTATACTACTATTCCTAGCCCATATTAGCTCATGTTGGTACTCAACTGTGTAATTTTGTCTTTTAACTTGAAAAAAACTCACGTGTCAAATAAAGCACTCGAAATGCATCCAAAAAACTTGGCTCTCTATAAGTCAGGTCTCTACGACGACTGCCCGATCGACTACGGCTGCGCGTACGGCTACGGCTTCGACTACGACTCCTGCTACGGCTACGAGAGCGCGACTTTGAGCGTGTTTTCGTAGCGCTCCCGCTTCTGGAGCGTGAACGCTTGTCGCTACGGCGCTTGCGGGTGCGATTCGTTGATCGACTGGGCCTTAAACGATACGAAACGTTAGTACTGTAGTAAGTCTTAGGCATAATTTCTTTAGTCTTGATTGTATGTGTTTATAAATACAAAGGAATACATTTTCCCAGAGGTTTTTAAGTACTCCCAGACCAAGTTGAAACTCGTGTGTATTGACTTGAATAGAGATCCGAGTCCGGGGCCTTTTGCGTTCGATCCAGTTCCAATCACTGCCTCACTACGCCAATTGGGTTTTCTAATTATTCTTTAACCCACAACAAATTCTGTATCATTTCTGAAACGCTTATACTAAGAATAGTTCATGTTCCACGACTGGAATTAATCCAATAAAACCATAACTTCGACTCACCCCACCCTTTCTTCATTCACCGGTCCCAGACCGTAGTAATCCCCAAAGCCATCCCCATGATCGGGGTAATCCCCTTCTGGGGGGCGCATAGGAGGGAATGGGGAGGGATAGGGATATGCATAGCTTTCCATTAACTAAAATATTTATAAAATCGTTTCAATATTTAGATATTCGGGTGTCACTGTCAAATTTTGAATGTTTTGATTTCTTTTTTGGGATGCTGTCAAAGAATAATTAAAAGAGGGTGGTACAGCGAATCTGTCAATTATTATTGTCAAATAAGGGTCATTGATAGATCGTCCAAAATAAACTATTACCTACTCGACATTGGCAGAAATAAACCTCACACACAGAGGATTGGTTGCCATAGAAAAAAAAAAAAAACTAGAAATCGGGTCAATTGAGAGTTAGGCCCGCCATACACGGGCAGCTTGTATCGTCAGCTTCAAGCTGCGACTGCCTAGTAAATGACAGTATTCTACGTACACGCATACACGGAACCGCTCGAGCAGTTGTGACTGCTTTGGGCCGTTGGCATACACTGACTGCTCGAGCTGTCGACTGCTCTCGCGCAGTTACTACCGCCCGCGTGCGCCCTTCATTCCACGTTTGCTACTGATTTGAATGAAAATGAAATTGTGACTTGTTGAGCAGTTAATACCAACTGCTCCAGCAGTTATCAATAGCAGTTTCAAGCTGTTAACTATGACTGCAAGACCGGTCTGTGAATGTTGATCACTGGCTTACTGCTCGAGCTATCCGTGTACGACCGCCCTTAGGATTAATAAAATATCAGTATCAAAGTGCAGACATAATTGCAAAGCGCTCGTAAATATTGCTTTATTAAACTTGCCCATTTTTAATACAATCAAATTCATATGGTTTCTTAATTCGAAGCATCACACGTAGGTATGCAAAACCATTTTCATGGTATTCATTTTGGGGGCCTAAAGAAAACAGTAGTGACTAAAAAAACACTGCAACTTTACAATCAATTTCAAAAATCTCATTAAAACCAATCCGATCCATTCCGTTATCAGTTTGCGAAAGTTTGTAATAGGAATAAATCATTGCGCCAAACAATTATCGCGAAGATTTACGACAGTTTCGACTTTACATCGATTCTAATCGAAAAGAAGCCGATTGACTTAAGCTTAGAACACACTAAAACGTTTAGGATAAGCAAACTAAATTGGCTAAGACAAGCAAGTGCTAGTCCCACTCTGAGGTATGAAATCAAAAGTCATATGCCACCACCTTAAAGAACGAACACCTCATAAATTTCTTTACGCGGTTGTGGGGTGGTTTCTAACTACGCTGAGGTAGCTAAATAGTATTCGCATCAATATGAGATTACTTCCACCCCCCTAAACAAATGCAGTGTGGACTTACCCTTACAGATTCGAAAGAAAGAACAATTAAGAAGTAAGATAAATTGGAAATCGATGAATGCTTAATGGTTCCCTCCATTAGAGGGTTTTTTGAGTTTGCCGAGTACTTTTTAAAAAGAAAATTTTAACTACTCCCTGGAAAGTTTGAGAAATTACAAGAATGTAGATATTTTGGAAGTGATAATTCGTCAGGAAACAATTTCAAAGTATTAGGCATAGAAACAGGACCAATGGTGGCCAGAATGATGGTTATGTATAGCTAGAAAGAAGAACACACATTTGATTTTACCATGATAGTCTAAATAAAGCTATATTTTACTTGATTGGGCAATGGGCAAATAGTTACCACCTTACTTAGAGGCTTATTCACTTGTCATACGGATGAAAACCAATGAAAATGTTCAATATGCCATGCCTTATTAAGGGTTATACTTAGCTTAAATAATATGCAAACTGAAGTATCAGTAGCATTTTTGTATAATCGACAACCGTAAAACAAGCCAATCGCAGCGCAGGAAGCCCTCCGACAAGGTGGAAAGATGATAATATGCTGTTGGTGGTAGACGGAAAAGAATAGCCGAAGATCGGGCTCAGTGGAGTGTATTGTTGCCTATGTCCAGCAGTGGACTGACGTGGGCTGATTATTGTGTAATGATGGGAGTTTAAAACGCCTGTAGTAAGTATAGATACCTGACAATATTTTATCATTTCAGACATAGGACAACTACTGCTGAACACAGGCCTCCTCCAGTGACTTACAGATCAGCCGGTTGGAAGCGACCTGTATCCAGTGGCTTCCTGCAACCTTTACCAGGTCGTCTGACAATTGCAAATGTTTAAAAAACTGTTAAATAAAAATAGTTCGTGCAAATCAGTGCCTAATAAAAACTCTAATTTGTCATCGTGAAAAACGTCAGAATATTCTTGGAAATAGTGTGATACATTTAGTGTTACTTATAAATAAAAAATAAATTAAATTAAAACATGGTCTATCTTGGTCTAGATGCGTCCCTAAGCATGATTACGACGTCGAAACCTGCAGGATATTTTGTGTGATAAGCACGAGCATTTTTCACTTTATCATCAACTAGCAGCCCGTCCCGGCTTCGCACGGGGTAGACAATTATCGCTAATAGTTTCGGCAGCGCATTCGACGAAAGACATTTCAAGACTCATTTTTCTACACCTTCGGTTACATTGTTCAAATTTTACCAAGGATCCCTATTTTTTTTTCAAAATGAAATGTAGCCTATGTCAAATTGGAAGAATGTAGCATTCTATTGGTGAAAGATTTTTTTAAATCGGCCCAGTACTTTTTGAGCCTATTCATTACAAACTAAAACATAGAAAAATAGGTACAAATCTTTCCTCTTTATAATATTAGTATAGATTAATATTATGTATGTCTGACCGTTATCTAGTCGCCATAGTATCCAAAAGCTCCGCTAATATTGAAGTGGTATAAAGGCTGTATTTTTTTTAATCCAAAGGAGTGTTTTTTTTAAAAAGTATATTAGTATTTTTTTATTTTATTTTTCTTTTGGGATAACAAACAATTGCGCAATAATGCAAAATACTACTACATAAATATATAAAAAAAACCGGCCAAGTACGACTCGGGAGTCCTCCGCACGAAGGATTCCGTACCATTTTCTATAAAAAACGGCAAAAACATCACGTTTGTTGTATGAGAGCCCCCTAAAATATTTATTGTATTCTATTTTCTAGTTCATCATCTGTGAAAATTTCAACTCTCTAGCTATAACGGTTCATGAGATACATCCTGGTGACAGACGGACAGCGCAGCCTTAGTAATAGGGTCCCGTTTTACCCTTTGGGTACGGAACCCTAAAAAATAATATAATTACGCAACCAACACCACCATTACTATTTCACTTCCATTGAAGCTTCATCTACGTCATAGTGATGCATAACGTTCCTTAACTTTGCTTTGAGCAGCTGAGCGGGCCATTCTTACCCACTTTTTGATATTCCGCAACTTTTCAGCTCATTTGGATTTCTTACTTTTGTGTACCACTTCACTTCTACAACTCCAGCATTGCGAACGGTAAAATATTTTAGCCATTTCACTCGGTTACCGTTATAAGTCTTGGAGTTAAATCGCGTTCTAATATAATAGAGTTTAACTTTTGACTTTAAAAGTAATTGGAAACACAGTTTTAAAAGAAAAATGTTCAATGTTTTATTTAGTTTGGGCGTATTTTTTTATTAATTTGACAATAAAGTATTATGTAGGTGTAATAAGTGGGTACTAAGCTTGGTATAATTATTCTACTCTTTGGTACTAAGAAAGTTTCGCACATTTTAACAATGATTTATTTTTTATGTTATTTTAAATGTTGGTGGTGATTCAAATAGCTATATAGCAATTATAGGCTTGCGGTGCATATTTAAGGCAATATTCATATTCATTTATTCACTTCATAATGTAACAGCAGTATTATAATATTCGCATTATAGATGGTCAATTACGCAGTGCCTACCTGACAAATGAAATGAGTTGTAAATTTTTGTTTTTAGCAATTCCATGCAAAGTTTTATTAAAGATAAATAACACTTGAAAAAAATCATCGACCTCAGGTGGGACTCGAACCCACGTCCCATCGCATGAAAGCACTCGCCCGGCATGCGATGGGACGTAGGTTCGAGTCCCACCTGAGGTCGATGATTTTTTTAAGTGTTATTTATCTTTAATAAATGAAATGAGGTAGGCAGAGCACTTACAAATGTGCGTTAATGACGAAAACCACCGATTTTCATCAATAAAATACATTATAAAGAAATAAAACCAATGCCCGCCGCTGTCTGAGATGGTCATAATAATCTATCTCTTAATCGATTTTGTTTGGAGTATATATTATACCATAGATTTAGAATTTACCTATCCGTCAAATGCGTCGGTGTAAATCTTTGAGTATAATCGAAGATTTATCATTGAAATCTGTACTTACAAAACAATTGAAATCCCAACTTATTGCGGTATAATTTTGAGGATCTTCTTCTTCTTCTTCTTCTCAGCCTTTTTCTACCATCTTCTTGGTGTAGGCCTCCTTTCTTTCATGCCAGTCTCTTCTATCTTGAGCCACCTGTATCCAAATCGATCCGGCTTCTCTATTGATGTCATCACTCCATCGCATTTGGGGTCTTCCTACCGGGCGTTTCTCTCCCCATGGTCTCCACTCAACAACCGTCTTACACCAGGAGTCATGTTTGCGGGCGACGTGGCCTGCCCATTCCCACTTCAGATTCGCTACTCGCTGGACAGACAACATCAGTAACTTAACAGTAATTTTAAGGATATGACGTGTGATTATCCTTTCAACACAATAATTTTTATCAACTATATCGATAGCAGAATCTTAAACCCCGCGCTCGCCACATTTGACTTTATGAGCCCCAAATTACAAAAAACACTCCCGAGTTTTTTCACGTGGAACCCGCAACTGAATTAAAAATAAAATTCTAGTTTCGACAACATTGCAGTTCGGCCTCGTCAAAGCTCGGTTTTTTTATGGTTTCGTAAAAAAACATTCAAATCGCACTAATTAACTCAAAATGCGAGCTGTCAACAGTAACCTACTTCGCGAGCGAAATTGCAAAGTCAGCACTACACATTAAGTTCTACCATTCTAAAACGGACCCTATCCGTGTGGTATAAAGTTGAATTTTGAGTGTGGGTTAGTTGAGTCAATAAGTATTACTGTAAGTATTTAGCGTAAAAACCTTTTCGCGGCGTATGATGTTAAATTCTGTTTTTAACATACGTTAGTACTTTTTAGGGCCCCGTACCCAAAGGGTAAAACGGGACCCTATTACTAAGGCTCCGCTGTCCATCTGTCTGACTGTCGTCTGTCTGTCTGTCCGTCTGTCACCAGGCTGTATCTCATGAACCATGGTAGTTAGACAGTTGAAATTTTCACAGATGATGTATTTCTGTTGCCGCTATAACAACAAATACTAAAGAAACAGAATAAAATAAATATTTAAGGGGGCTCCCATACAACATACGTGATTTTTTGCTCGTTTTTATGTATGGATAATAGTGCGGAATCCTTTGTGCGCGAGTCCGACTCGCACTTGGCCGGTTTTTAATTTTTGCAATGATTTAATAGGATGCAAGCCCCATAAACCCTTTGCGTGGATATCGTGCCAGGTACTGCAGCCTACTACGAAAGTGTGTTCGTGGAAGTATAGACCTATCAAATTAAAATAACCATTCACTTGTATCAATCCTTTGACAAAATATGACAACTGAAATTAGCCGTGTAAAAAAAACGACCATTTCCGATTGTTTACATGTTGTTAAAGATTTGATGCAAGTGAATGGTTATTTTAATTTGATAGGTTAATACGTCATAACGAACGAAATATTTTTGTAGTAGGCCTCCAGACACGTAATTACTGAATAAGCTGGAGCTAGGCTTAATTAATTTGAGTCTGGGAGTTGCTGTGAATGAGGGATGTTCTACTTTTCTTTTGAATGAAATACGATGTTTATGGAGTAAGTTGGCAACGTAAGCTAATATAATAACTGCCAAACTTAGAGGCGAAACTGGTATAATGTGTATTTTGTTTAATGTATTATAAGCTCATTATTTATTTTTAGATTAATAAGTAGTTTACCTTTTCTTTTGGACCTTTACCGCACCCAATACCCGCTTTCTGCATGACCCAAAGGTTGGCTGGCAGAGAATGCTTTTAGCATTAAGTCCTCTTGTTGTACATTTTTAAGTTTGTGCAACAAAGTTTTTAATAATATTATTTTTAATAATAATATATTTTTAATATAATAATATAGCGGTTTTTAACCGCGCCCGGCCTTTGTAGAGCGTTTTTTAAGAAAAACGGAACTCATATAGGATCACCCGTTTCTATCTAATCTGCTGTACTGATTAAATTTAAAAAAAAACGGCCAAGTGCGAGTCGGACTCGCGCACGAAGGGTTCCGTACCATATCTATAGAAACGAAAAAAAAACGCGTTTGATGTATTCTAATACAACAAAGGTGATTTTTTTTCCGTCCGCCCCCTTAAATATTTATTGTATTCTGTTTTTTAGTTTACTATTTGTTGTAATAGCGGCAATAGAAATACATCATCGGTGAAAATTTCAACTCTTTAACTATCACGGTTTATGAGATACAGCCTGGTAGCAGACGGACAGACAAAAAGACAGACAGATGGACAGCGGAGCCTTAGTGATAGGGGCCCGTTTTACCCTTTGGGTACGGAACCCTATTATTAAGGGTAAAACGGGACCCTATTACTAAGGCTCCGCTGTCCGTCTGTCTGTTTGTACGTCTGGTGACAGACTGTATCAGGTGACTGACAAGTGGCTGTATCTCATGAACCGTGATAGTTAGAGAGTTGAAATTTTCACAGCTGATGAATTTCCTTTGCTGCTATAACAACGAATACCAAAAAACAGAATACAATAAATATTTAAGGGGGCTCCTATACAACAAACGTGATTGTTTTTTCGTTTTATAGACAGTGGTACGAAACCCTTCGTGCGCCAGTCCGACTCGTACTTTTTGCCGGTTTTTTACATCCCTTGCATTTCTGATCTTAACCAATAGTCAAATATTTGTAAAAATATTTCTATAGGGTGTTGACGGTAGTATACTACTCAGCTATACATATAGCTACAACATTGACCAGAATACGCTGGCTTTGACAGCGAGGTAAAACACTTGAGGAATTTTATCTTGTCACGTGACGTCCTCGGTAGCTTAGTGGTCAAAGCACTCGCCCGGTATGCGATGGGACGTGGGTTCGAGTCCCACCTGAGGTCGATGATTTTTTCAAGTGTTATTTATCTTTAATTATCCCTTGCTACTTTAACGTAAGCTCATAACTTTGAAGTCAGCAGTACCTAATGAAAGCTAGCAATAAATAAACCATATCGAATGCGTTCTCATTAACCGTAGGTCGATCAGACCGGAGAAACAAAACCGGCATCAGCCGGAGGTTATACAAGGAGGAGTGGAGGGTCCTTAGTGCCCCTGTTGCATTGGAGGGTTAGTGGTGCCTCTGGGGAACGATTCCTAATGTTTATAAGATATTTTACAAATGTTTTTCTACATTGGGTATGTTTAATCGGTATTTTGAGATAAAATCTTAATTTTTTAATATGATTATTGTTGAACCCTCTACAATAACCATAATGTTTTGTGAAGTAGTAGATCATACTTAGCCGCAACAATAATTGTAGGCATACTCTTGCTTTAACTACTAGTATTAAATGCTGCTCATTTAAGGCCTTTACAACACCCAAGTGTCTAAAATCTCGAATATAAAAATCAAATTATCAGTATACCTGCTACTTCTAATCTAAAATTTAAAATACGATATGCTAGAAGAGGATTCAATAAACATCTTTAATTGAACAATTTTGATTTTCCGTTAAGTCCCTTGGATTAGAACATGCACAAAAAAGTGTCTATTTTTTCATAAATTGCAAATGTTCTCTAAAACGGCACAAGCTATTTCATTACTGTTTTAACACAAAACAAGATTTTGGAAATATAAATGTTTTTTTTTAATTGAGAGTTTTATTTAAAAATTCTCGTTAAAGGCATTAATTTCATAAAAAAACATGTTTTTCCGATTTTTAGAGGTCATCCGCACGCGCAAAATTGTATGGGCGCGACGCGTCAAGGTCATTCAAGCGTGTTAAGGCCTTAACTTTCGAATTAACTAGCCTAAACTAGAAAAGTTTGAGCTATATGAGTCTACATAACGGATAATCATACTTAAATACATTTATAAATATCCATAACTTAAGTCCACATGCTTGTGCTTAGCATATAAACGTTTGTCCCTTCCAAGACTAGAACCTGCAACTGGTTCGATTTGTACTCCAAGAGAGAACCACTAAAACAGATAATCAAAATATTATTTAGGTAGCATAGAACAGCCATTTTTTCTTGAGTTTACATATGATTTATATATTATGACATCCTGTAGGAGCATAAGCAGTGTTTCAGTAGTCACCCTATATATGCCAGAGTCGGTCACAAAAAAACAATGAGAAAACTTGAAAACTGCAACTTTAGAACTAACAGACACAGTTCCGTCAAGACTACGCAACTTGGCACTCGCAGCCCCTAATGACGGGGCTTGCATTGCTGCATTGTACCAAGTTTCCATCCGCCCACATGAATATGGACGGCGTTTGAAAAAAAAACCGGCCAAGTGCGAGCCGGACTCGCGCACGAAGGGGAACCCTTAAAAAGGGCAAAAAATCGTTTGTTATATATTCTTTTAAACTTTCATGGTCACTAACATTAGAATAGTTTGTTGTATGGGAGCCCCCTTAAATATTTTTTGTATTCTGTCTTTTGGTATTTGTTATTATAGCGGCAACAGAAATATAGACAGACGGACAGACAGAGTGACGGACAGACAGACGGACAGCGGAGTAAAAGGGGGACCCTTTTGATCGTTTGATCCTTTGGAACGGAACCCTAAAAACGAGGTAAGTGTGAGAAAAATATAAGTCAAGGTTCTGAAACACCGCCCACAAAACATCTCTGTTTAGCCCTTTGGTCGACTGGTAGAGAATGACATTAAGTCCACCTATTGTATGATTTTTTTATCAGTGCAATAAAGTTTAAATAAATAAACAAAAACTGTGTAAAAAACCAAATGGTAAGTAAAAAAAAATACATTTAATCTGAAACCTCAATGAAATAGGAAAAGAAACACTTAAATTCGAACTCAATGAAATGGGAATTAACGCGATCATAACTGTAACTCCTCGAATTCAACAATTTACCAATATTTATAAAACTAAGCCTCTAGCGTTCCATTATTTGATTTCAACCTGCAGATCTCTAAATATACACCCTCACTCCCCCTTTCCACTCCCAATTTCGACCTTAAGTTTTTAACTTAAGGCAGGGGAGAGTTTGCAAAAGCGATGTAGCATGTCCTTTATATATATATTTTATTTTTACACGCCCTTTCAGGCCGGTCCATTCACGCGTTGCGAGTTGTATCCAAAGAATTTCTTTCTAATTGAATCTTCATTATTTCGTGAAAGGATGCCCGAGTGTTCTTTTAAAAACCAGATTTGGGTTAACAAACACGTCCGAGGGGAATGGATTTTCGCAATAAAAAGATTCCGTAGTGATGAAGATTCTTACAATTTTTTTGGGGAATATTCGAGCACGTTAAGTTAGGTTATGAAAGGATTTGAATGAAGTAAAGGTGGCCATTGAGTTGTTTCAGGAATTGAGGTGTGGTACAATACACTGTAATCAAAATATAACTCTTAATACCTTATTTTATTGTCACCTAATTAAAATATGAATAATGACGACCTCCGTAGCCGAGAGGCAATCACGCCGGACTATTTAGGGCGTCGCCATCTGTTCCGGGTTCAATCCCCGGTCGGGTCAATGTAGAAAACGAACTTTTCTATATTGTCTCGGGTCTCTGTGTTGTGGTACCGTCGTTGTTTCTGATTTCTATAACACAAGTGCTTTAGCTACTTACCTTAGGATCAGAGCAATGTATGTGATGTTGTCCAATATTTATATTTATTTAATTACTGTGCAATTCTTTAACAAGTTGTATAGAAATACAGACTGAACTTTAACTTTTTTTATTAAATATACCTAGTTTAAGTATACTATTTCTTGCCGTAACCCGTCTTTAAACGTAAGTGACATCTAAATATTGTATGTTACTTTACCTGAATTGTCTTTTTTTTCTGTGACCTAAATTAGTTTAACTTTTTTCAGAATGAATGTGTTTTGTGTCTGAAATTAACTGACATAAATTAAATAAGTATTTAATATAGGTAAATCAAGATACCACCTCTCGAAACGCTTATAAAAGTCTCCACACGTACTTTGATAAATAAATTACGCTTCCATGAACATCCTAGTAATTCTGCGTGATTATTTCATTAACATTTAATATGGCAACACGGAAAATAATTATTCCCATCACACAATTCTTATATTCTCTCATTATTACCAACGCAATCTATTCAGACACGCGAAAATCTCCTCGTGGCGGCATTAGGGCGGCAACTGGCAACATCTATCATTGTGAGAAACCGAATTACATGAACATCTTTAATTTGGATTCTTAGAAGCTGTTTCTGAAAGATTTTTTCTCACGTCTCTAGGCCACATAATAAATAATATAGGAACTAGAGACCGCTAGCTGATTTGCTTGAGTGGCATTAGAAATTAAAGTTTTTTTTATTTATTTAAGATGGGCTTACTCTTGACCCCAATCTTGCTCTAGAACATAGATGGGATCTACGATGGAGCGAGCTTGCCCAGAAGATGCCTATTCACTCTGGACTTAAAGAGAGAGTTTCCTATTCCGTCACAATATCTCAAAATATCTTCACTTACCAAAATATACGAGGTCTTAGACTTAATTTAATAGTAACTTGTTTAAATATGGTGATTAGGTATACTGTTCAAATACCTACAGCCAGAGGCCAACGGTGCATATAGGCAATTAGGCAGTGCCTACCTGATAATTGAAATGAGGTAGGCAGTAGGTACTTTCAAATATGGATTATTGATGAAAACCACTGATTTTCATCAATAAAACACATTATAAGTATCTACTGCCTACCTCGAAATAAAACCAATGCTCGCGCACTGCCTACAGCAACTATTTCTATGGGAAAAACATCAGAATAGTAAAAACAATCCTCAGAAAAACTACC
Organism: Anania fuscalis; assembly: GCA_950371115.1. NCBI lineage: Eukaryota > Metazoa > Arthropoda > Insecta > Lepidoptera > Crambidae > Anania > Anania fuscalis. The sequence continues at coordinate 22,382,188 of OX493325.1, forward strand.
TCATAATAAACCGGAAATTAGCTCGTATCATGTGTATGGAGCAAAATAATATTACTTATATTAATAAATTCATTTACTCAAGTAACTTTAACGCGTTTTGTTAGTGCGTGTACTTATTTCAAGTTAATAAAACTTATAAAGGGAGTTCTGTCACAGAATCATCATCATCATCTCAGCCTATAGCAGTCCACTGCTGGACGTAAGTCTCCCAAAGAGCACGATCTCCCGCTTTTTTCATCCAGCCATTGCCAGCCATCTTCCCAAGGTTGTCGGTCCATCGAGCTATTTCTTATATATATTATAAAATCCAAAACGAGATGATCAGGCAGAAGACCAAAGTAACGGACATGGTCCAAAAATGTAGTAAGTTTCAGTGGCAGTGGGCTGGCCACATTTGTCGCAGAACCAATAAAACGGGTTCTCGAATGGAGACCACGCATTGGCAAACGTAGTGTAAGACGTAGGTAAATCTATACAAGAGAATATATATGACACTCCTTATAACCACGTATTCAGGTGCTGATATACAACAACTTTTCCTACGGGAGCAACATTGAAATCTTGTGTTTTTTTTTTTCAGATACTCCATACATTATCATCAAGGTTAAAGAGTGTATGGAGCAGCTAAAAAAAATATTTCGATGTCGCTTGCATATAAAAAAGTTGTTCTATATGATCAGCTGATCACGTAGTTTTAAGGAGGGTCTTATTCTTTTGTACACCCCGTATTAATAAATAAAAGTTAAAAAAATTACCGCTTATAACTCAAAAACGACTCTCCGTCCCTAAAAGCAGAATTACTGTTAAATTATTTAAAAAAAATTAAAACCTTTTTTTAAATGCAATAACATTTATTGATTCTGAGGAGCAAAGTTCCTCCGCTGGGTTAGCTAATAAGTATTTAAAGTTACTGAAAAAAAGGCAGGCTAAAAATACTCGTAATTGTAATCGCTTTAGCCAACAAATCATCAGTCGAACCTCACATGTTCTTATTTATAAAGGCAAGGACACACAATTTCCTCGGCATAAATCAGCGCCCTCATCCTCAGCGGGAAATGCAAACGGTCCGCGCTGGAGTTATGGCCGCTCTCGCGAAGGAAACGCTGTGCTTTTTCAAGCTCGCACAGAAGCATTTCGTTTGCGGTTTTTGTTGGTGTCCTACACAATTGGTGGCGGTTATAACTGGCGATGTATGTGCGACACTACTATTAGTGATTTAAACCATCTTTTATTTAAATTATATATTTTTTTTATTATGATCATCATCATTTCAGCCACAGGACGTCCAATGCTGAACATAGGCGTTCCAGATTGGCTGGTTGGAAGCGGCCTGTATGCAGCGGCTTCCTGCGACCTATACTGACCTAGTATGTTTGTCCTCCTTGTAGGTGGACGTCCCACGCTGCGCTTGCCGGTACGTGGCCTCCATTCCAGAACCTTTCTGCCCCATCGGCGGTCGGTTCTACGTGCTATGTGCCCCGCCCACTGCCACTTTAGCTTGTTAATCCTTCGGGCTATGTCAATGACTTTTATTCTTTCACGGATCTCCTCATTTTTGATTTGATCTCGCAAAGAAACACCAAACATAGCCTTTTCGATAGCGCGTTTTGCAACTTTAAGCTTCCTTATAAAGGGGCTGCTTCCATAGTAAGAGGCCACGTTTCTGTTTCGTATGTCATCACTGGTAACATACACTGGTTATAGACTGATTTTTTTAATAAACAATCAGTGATTTCCCAATTGAATTAGCCCTACAATGCCTGAAAGCGATAAGACTGCTAAACTGTGACTATTTTTATATATTTTTATTGTAACGAATAGAATTTTAATACCCGGAATAGAGATAAACTTGCCTTTAAAATTTCAGGCTGTATAAAGTGAGTGATTCGTTCGTTAGGAAATAATTCGCTTCCTAACAAATTAGATACCAATGTATTGCTAAATTAGAAGATCGGGAAGGTTCATAATTTAAGAAATATAACTTCCAGGGGTGATCTATTGCTCAAATTCAATAACTTTTTCTATATTACATTAAAAAAAAACAACAATTGGGTTTTTTTTTAATTACTTACCTAAGTCACAGAAACACATAAACCTACAGGCGTTCACATGCCAATGACAACAAGCTAATCCTTACAATCGGCGTTTCGTCCTCAATCCAAAATACCGGCCAAGTGCGAGTCGGACTCGCGCACGAAGGATTCCGCACCATTACCTATAAAAACGAGCAAAAAAAAATACGTTTGTTGAGGAGCCCCCTTTAATATTTATTTTATTCTGGTTTTTAGTATTTATTGTTATAGCGGCAACAGAAATACGTCATCTGTGAAAATTTCAACTGTCTAGCTACCACGGTTCATGAGATACAGCCTGGTGACAGACGGACAGACAGACAGACGGACAGCGGAGCCTCAGTAATAGTGTCCCGTTTTACCCTTTGGGTACGGAACCCTAAAAATGGCTGAGTGCGTATCGCGCCACGTGCAATGGTTCCGTATTTTTCCGTTACAAGATGCGGTCCTATTACTTAAACAACAATATCATCAGCATCAACTGATCTTAGAATCTACAAATGGTTATCAAACAAAGCCTACACCATAAGATCGACAAGAAAAAAATTCTCAATGTGGGTACGGGTAAAAATCATTATTTTCGAGATTTTATTCTACCTGTTTATAGTGATGATTATTATGATTACTCTTGAGGCTTTAATATATTAATAACGACTTTCTTGTACTACCATGATTCAAACAGAACATGAAACAAATTTCAAACAGACAGACGAAGAACATGGTAAAAGAGAGAGAGGCTTTATAAGTTTCTATAATGGCGTTTTGACACAAAATAGGACGCCACCGCTATATGTAATTTGTGGTTTTGTCTACAGGGGGTCGATTCTCTAAAAATCGCAAATATACTCGCTTTAAATATAACCAAGTGATACAAAAAAATATAGCCTCTATTTCGCTAAGTAGCTGGTAAGATTACTTTGTCAATTATTGACTTCAGTGTTAAAATGACAGCGCGTATCACCGAAACGGTGCAAACAATCATAGACTCTATTTTGTTACACAGTTGGTTCACATTATTTAATGGTCGATAAGTGAAGTGATGTCGAAGTGATCGCGGTTTCGTTTAGAGAATCCACAGGCTGAACCCTAAAAAGTGTATATGCAAATGGCTTGCACGATTGTGACAGACGGGTGATTTCCATTTCATGCGCAACTGGCCTGATCCCGATTTACGATGCAACTTGGAATGGGAGCCTGGATTTGATATAGGTATTACAGTTTGTGGAAATCATTAAATAAGTAAATATGCCAAATAAACACAACAATGCTTATAGAAGTTAGGCAATAACACCCTTGTGTTATGAGAATCGAGACAATTAATAAATTAAACGTGAATTTAAAACTGCTTAGCTTGTAAAAATATTAATTTTCACAGAGGCTGACCATAGTAACCGAATTTCTTGCACTGATTTTTCACGGACAAATTGACTCGATGCAGTGTAGTTTACCCTACAACAAATAGTATTGGGACGGACACAGTGGCCTTTTTGCTCCATCAATAAGTACGGGATAGGTACCTTATGGATCTTTTTGAATTCATCACCCCAAGGCGATAGTTCCCTGTGTTCAGATTGTCTAATTCTCCAAGCTATTCTCTAAGTTAAAACAATGACCCAGTTTCACACGAATCACTCTAGATCCGAAGCGAGTTCATATCAAATGACTCTCATTTCACCGAATCGCCGTCGGACGTTGACAAACCGTTTCGGATGAAAAAGATGTATTTTTCTTCGATAAAATTTGGGGTGACAGGCCACTATAAATTTTGTACGTACGGAACAGGCGATTTTTGCTATTAATGCAGCCGAAATGGACCGTTAAAAGTAATTGGGTTTGCCGGAGCCGACTGTGTGTACGATGATGTTTGTAAATCGTTTGCGGGAAAATCTTTGACAGCGAAACCGGGAAACCTTATTTTGGTTTTTCACAATACTGTTCTTCGGTGGTTACATCTTTGGTGTTTATATTTGTTTTTTTAACTTGTGTGCATTTCCCCCGAAATATTTATTGCACTAGCTTTTATTTGCAATTTTGTTTTCATACCCTTTAGACCTTAGGCAAATTATTGTAATTCATAATCAGCCCACGGGGAATATTTAATTTTTTTAAATACTAGTTCAATATATATGTGTGTGTCCCATTCCATCTAATTCTATTCAGCTAATATGAAACCATCCAAGCTTCCGCAAAATATTAAGTAAGATACATTATTATAATAATTTCAGCAGTGCGCTGAGAATGCCTTTAATAACCTCTATAGCATCAAAACCGTCTATAATGCTAAATTGCGAAAACTTCTTAACCTCAGTTTGGAAATACACGTACGCATTTAAAGTATCTGGATAAAAAAAAGTTCACTGTTTCACTATGTACGGATAAAATTATATAAAAGATAAAAATATGTAAAGGATAAAAGTGCTTGATAATCGTGTCAAAAATCGTTTTTATCCTTCAGATAAGTAAAATATAGCTCATTCAGAACTAATGCAGAACTTACCCGTACTTTGTGAAACAGACCCTAAATATCAAAGAGTTAAATGATGATCTTGAGCAAAAGGTGGTAAGTACAAATGTGATGTATACACATGTACAAAATATGTTTACATCTGAATTCTGGACATATCTTGGAATATTTTGTGTTTGCATTTCCATTTGGGACAAAACAAATGATTTTAATAATACCTCAAATCCAAGTTCCTCCACAACGTATATGAAAAGAGGGGGGGGGAGGTCTTGCAAACTCACATAAATAACTCTACCCTAAGAAGAAACTTAACGGCAAATTAAACCACAATTTGGAGACTAGGGTGAATAAATTTTCCGTCAATATGCCATCGTAGGTAATTTGAAAATAATACTGAATGAAATTTGACTCAACACTGCGTTATTAGTATCGTTTTAATCTAAAATTAAATCAGGATTAGGCACGGTCGGGAAATTTAAACAACTGGACGTCAGATTTACCAAATTGAGAACCGACAATTTATGCCTAAATGCGTGGAAATACAGGACAAAGAAATAGGATATAACTATTGTTAAAGAGATAAATAACACTTGAAAAAAAAACATCGACCTCAGGTGGGACTCGAACCCACATTCCATCGCATGCCGGGCGAGTGCTTAACCAACTAGGCTACCGAGGACGTCACGTGTCACGGTGAAATTACTCAAGTGTTTCTTCTCGCTGTCGAAGCCAGCGTATATCTGATCATTTATGTTGGTAAAGCACTCGCCCGGCATGCGATGGGACGTGGGTTCGAGTCCCACCTGAGGTCAATGTTTTTTTTTTCAAGTGTTATTTATCTTATATCAAACCTTGCATGGAAATGCTAAAATAAAAATTTACAATATCTATTGTTGTATTTGATCGCTGGAATCAAAACTTAGGAGGTTATGCGGTAATCAGGTTACACTTAGTATATGTCAGACAAATATCGAATAATTCCGGTCAGTTTAATCACGATTGAGCAACAAATGTACAATAATACTTTAATCAAAAACATACAGGTCAAACTGAGGACCTCCTTTTTTAGAAGTCGGATAATGAATAATTGCACTTACATACAATTTCTATTCATAAATTATCCAGCTCACTCAAAATTGCATTAACCGCTTCACCTTTCAGCCTAAAAGCCGAAACACCGCGTCATATCAGAAACACATAGCGTGTTTACAGCCGACAAAAGAGCCGACTGCCGAAAACCGAAGCTGAATTATCGGCAACGTTGTCCGCTGCGTCCGCAATTTCAATTTACGAGTGGCAATGCTATAAAATGCGCACGTGATCAGAACGCGACAAATAAGCGGCTGGTTATATGTGTATTAGCAGTTGTGGGGCCTAGACATGATCATGAGAGAGGCGGACAAAATAAGATGGCGTATATAAGGTTATTTGAAAAATATCCTTAACCTCGCACGTCTAGATAGCTAACATCATAAACAACCATTTGTTCTACGAGTTTTATCATAACTCAATACATTAATTAAAAATGATTTTGTAAGCTTTTATTGTACTGTCGTGACATTTGTAAGTATATGTTCCATTCACATACGAAAAGGCGGCAACACAGAGATAAGAACATTCAGACGTAAAATTTAATTGATATTTATTTTTGTATGAAAGTGAAATATGTTTAATTATCAAAAGTTGTAGAACAAAATATGTTCTTTATAATGTTAGCTACCTTCCCTTGCGAGGTTGTTGATGTTTTACAAATAACCCTGTATATTGCAGCATAATTAGCCGTTCAATTAACAGCCCAGACTGTTCTAAACGGCGCCGTTCAACAAGTGACCTGACTGATATTAAACCTCAATTTCAATCAAAAAGCTATTAAAATGACTTGGACTAACCAAGTACCCAAAAATTACCATAAATTCGTCGACATCACGGTGGTATGGACCACACCACGTCAATTAATCCCCAGAGGTTACCACACTCTCTTCGTGGACTCTGCAAATCTGGTCAGTAACTATATCGGTCACAATAAGAATACGATTCCTTTGTAGATGAATAGCAACGGGAGAACGGCTCACACAGCTGATCAGCAAGAGCCGTAAGGAGATGGATGGAACTTGTCCCTCAGCGTCAATAAGATTCATAACAGTCAAAAATCGGCCAAGTGCGAATGGAACTCGCGCACGAAGGGTTCCGTCCCATTATCTATTAAAACGAGCAAAAAAATCACGTTTGTTGTATGGGAGCCCCCTCAAATATTTACTATATTCAGGTTGTTATAGCGGTAACAGAAATACATCATCTGTGAAAATTTCAACTGTATAACTATCACGGTTCATGAGATACATCCTGGTGAAAGACGGACCGCAGACAGACGGACAGCGGAGTCTTAGTAATAGCGTCCCGTTTTACCCTTTGAGTACGGAAAGCAAGCCAATTAAAAAGACTTGTCGCTCCTCAAACTGTAAATCCTAGATATACTACAGTTAACCAAGTATCCATCAACTAACGCAAAAGAGTGGCGGGCATTGGTTTTATTTCGAGGCAGACAGTAGATACTTCCTAATGTGTTTTATTGATGACAACCACTGATTTACATTTTGTAACACACACATTTGTAAGTACGTACTGCCTACCTCATTTCGTTTATCAGGTAGGCACTGCCTCATTGCCTTTAAGCACTGTGCTAAAGGTAACTTACGAAGTGGGACCCAAACTAATAGTTTGGATCCCACTTCGTAAGTTACCTTTAGCAAATTACTGATTTACATTTTGTAACACACACATTTGTAAGTACGTACTGCCTATCTCATTTCATTTATCAGGTAGGCACTGCCTCATGGCCTTTAAGCACTGTGCTAAAGGTAACTTACCTTGTAAGTTACCTTGTAAGTTACCTTGTAAGTTACCTTGTAAGTTACCTTGTAAGTTACCTTGTAAGTTACCTTGTAAGTTACCTTGTAAGTTACCTTCAGCACAGAATAACAAAATCTTATTAGTGGTGAGTACGTCTTGGATTCGTTTTTGTCTGACCGCTATAAGGCCAAAGTCAAAACAAAGGCATGCAGCACTCCACTAGGGAATCTACATTAAAAGTTAAAGGCAATTGTTGGTTGATGGATCAAAATAATGGTTATTGTAATTTAAAAAGTAAATTTCTTTGTTTTGTTAAAAGAAACAAAATAAATTTTATTAAAGCATTGTAAAGTTTGATTTATTATGATTTAATTGATTGAGGAATCCTTAAGGTACCATTAAGTATTTTATTCTAATAATATTCACTCTTATTCTTCCTTTTCTTTTCATTCCTACGTTTATCATATTAGTAGCTATGAAAATAGTTTTAATGTTATAATTTTCTTGGCTCGCTTGTCCATTCTATGTATCACGATCCTTATTTATAGTAAGAACCGAAAACTGGGCCAAGCAATGACAAACGATGTGCTGTTGGGACCTTTCCCCAAATTAGCTCTCTTGCAGCTGCGGACAACGTATACGATATCCTTTGTCATAATTTACAAGAAGTTATTATATGAGGCTTATATATCACTAGATAAGATGTATTTCGAAAACTAAGATGGGAAAGATCTTGGCGTGACAAAACTTTCAAAACGTTTTAACTTCTTGCCTCAAGGACACGCGTTTATTTTTGAGAAGGTAGTTTTTAATTTTAGGTATTTTTTTTGTTTTTGGATAGTACTTATCATCATCATCTTCATCACCAGCCTATATCAGTCCACTGCTGGACACAGGCCTCTCCAAGAGGAGGATTTTGCCATAATCGCCACGCTTGGCAGGCGGGTTGGCGATCGCAGTTTGGCCAATGGTGGAGAGGAGACGCTGCTGCCAGTCTTCTTGTGGCGGTTCTCCTGTAGTCGCCTCTTACGACACCCATAGGAAGAGAAGGGGTGGTGCTATTCTTTTAACGTGCCGGCACCACACGACACGATAGTACTTATAAGTACCACTAAATGTTAAATGTATATCGACAGATAAATGTTATCTATTTCTAATAGAAACAATCAACTAATTACTTTGTAGAAACAGATCAAACAAATAAAACAATTTAAAAGCACAAGATTTACTTGCTGCTGTTGAAAAGGTCTTTTCAACAACAGCAAGCAGAACGTATTTCACAAACGTTGATAGAAAGAAATAGTCTGCTTGTCCCTAACTTGCTAGGTAGGTACGTGTTTATACAAATTAAGCACAGAAACTGAAGATCAGGGTCCTAACCATGAACTCTTAAAACAATCACAAATCTGTCAAACATTATCATTTCTGTCAAATTTTGTATGAAATGACGTACCAAAATTGACAGATTTGACAACTTTGAGATTGTTTTAAGAGTTCATGGTTATGGCCCAGGCGTATTAAGAATCCTATATTGGCCGCGCCTTACCTTGTTACAAAAGACGAACACGGAATAACGAAGAGACGGGCGGTTAACAAACGGCAGCAAGCTATCGCAAATCTGATGGTTTTAGCAGCAAATATATTACAAAATTAAATAACAAAAATGTATAGTGGAAGAACATATCCAATGAATGATAGATTATCATCGTAGACAGTCTTAATTTTCCATGTCAGACTTTAGCATACCTAATATTATAATAAGATACAGTCATAAATGTTTTATACGATTATTTTTTATATCTAAACGATTTGCATAACAGCACTTCTTAGTCTCATCTCATTTCGTCTACTAGGAACCCCTTTGACTTTCAGAAACTTGCAAGTCTAATTGCAGGATTAAAATATAAGCGAATACAAAATAGGGCTTCAATTTAATACCCATAACACGACAAATAACACACAATATGACGTAAGATGCATCAATAATCGCCCCTCTATTTGTGCATACTGACCTAAGATATAAAACGACCCCTATAATTTCGAGCGATACGTCCATGGGGTGTAACTCAAATTGTTCTTGAACTATACCCCAATTGCATTTCTAATGGTTGGGGAAATTTATATGTTAGCTCCTTGTGCGTTTGACATAGAATAAATGTATTCAGAAAATACACTCCAATGAAACCTAGGGAAACTAAACTACCAGAAAAATATACCTAAAAACTATTACTAATGAGTATTATATTACTACTCCATAGGGAGATCTGGAATATTTGTTATGATGTTTTGCTTTTATTGTCAAGGTTTCAAACATATCTCAATCCCATTATTTATTACAAGAACATGTGGATAACTATTGCTTTAATAACATTATCTTCAAACAAACATAAGATGAGAAATAACAACTTTTCTAATACAGAGCAACAGAAAAAATAGACGAAACTAAGAACAGTGGGAGTTGCGTAAAGAAATTAATCAAGTTGCTAAGAGCTCTAGACAAAGATCATAAAACTTCCTCGCTTCCAAGGTCAGTTTGCTCGTTTATTGTGTACAGTAGGAAAAAGTAACGGCCGTTTTTGAAGCTTTATTAACTTTTCCTCCGAAAAAAAGTTACAAAATGGAATAATGGCAAATAGTGTCTAAACTTAATGATTTGTTTTTGTAGCATCTTCATTGCCTTTGTCAATAATATAACTAGATAGCGTATCACTCTATCGAGTTTTATAGTGGTAAGTTGCACTAACGTATTGTCAGGCGCTGACTGTACTCTAGGGTTACGCGATTCACTGCTTTTCCAAATATATTCAACTTTTCGTTTACACAGAACAGACAATACGCTGTCCCGCTTTGAGTTGTTTTCGACTAGCCGCCGACTATTGTACCTACTACGCACCGCAGATATTAGCAACGTGGCCTAACGTAATAGCGTAGAACTTTTTTTTAACTAACGAATGCAAGCACCCAGTGTGCCAACCAGTACAGTACCAAAGCTGAAAGTGAAGCTGCGCACGGTTACCAGCAGACAATGTGTGGTGTAAATACTGCCCTGCAAGCACGGTTTAGTCCAAGCATACAATGTCTAATATGCCTCTAAGATGCTACGGATCTGTCAGTACTACGGAATCAAGATATCGGCTAATTAAAAAGTATCTAGGCCTGATACTTTCTAATTGGCCGATATCTTGATTCTCCACCCACAAGGTGGGCAGACGACCTGGTAAAGGTAGCAGGACGGCGCTGGATGCAGGCCGCTTCCAACCGGCCGATTTGGAAGTCACTGGGGGAGGCCTATGTTCAACAGTGGACGTCCTGTGGCTGAAATGATGATGATATCTTGATTATTATGAACTGACAAGTAAATTGGATTCGGACACTGAAACGATTTGTAATCAGCCGATTTTTAAAGTAAATTATAGACTGATCCATAAGTCTGTGGTGTGCGAGGGTCTGAATATGAATATCAGCCGATTACAAATCGTTTCAAACTGCGCACTTATCTATTCATACTTAGTAATTGAAATATTAATCGAACTATCGATTAAGGCTATAGGCTCTTAATATTCAAAAATTAGATTTCGACAGAACCAGAAGTGCCACTTCTGTAAAACATTTATTCTTTGTCCCGACCTTCTGAAACTAGGAGTCGGGTGCGAAAAGTAGCAGATGTCATTAACGCAATTTGGATAATCGTTTGTGTAAATAAATAGCCCCCGGGGTACATCGGCCCACTATTGGACACTTAATGTGGGAAGGCAAGTTTGTGAACCATCTGGCGTAATTTATTTGCATTGTCAAGTTCAGCGGTTGAAGCTAGCAAAGTTTCGTTTCGGAGTTTATGCGACTTGCAATAATTGTTTACCAATGATGTTGCTCTAGGACCGAAGCTTATACAAAGTGTTAAGTTATTATGAAAGCTTAAAGTCAAAAAAAATATTACGCACGCATATAAATGCTACGGTACAGACAGAAAATTGATATCATCGTTTTAATTATTATTATTGAAGTGAAACTTCTTTATCGGCGTTGGAAAAAAAATTACCGTCACATTTTTCGGTTACGCGTCACATTTTTCCGTTACGCGCCATCTTTTTCTTGCCCCTACCACGGTTTATTTGTATTCATGTCTATGATAATAAAATCCTTTTGTTTAAACTTTATCTAATTTAACTTTATTTAACCAATTTCTGGAAAGTTGCATGTAGATCATTTTTCGAAAAATAAGGCCATAAAGAAGTTTCACTTCTTACGTGTGTACACTAGTACACGCACACATTTTTTCCAGGTAAGAATTAATTACCTAAAATAGTTTCAAATGACAATTAGTTTTATCAAAAGAATAAAACTTTATACACAAAAGTACATGTAGTATTAATAATAACTAAAATAACGATATCAAATTGCTGACTTTACCACAATGTATCATCAACATCATCAGCCCGTACATGACCACTGCCGGACATAGGTCTCCCTTACAGAACCCCACATATTTATATTTAGAAGTTTTGAATGCGCAAAAATTTTTCGTCATTAAAAGCATATCGTTTTCGGCTTTATAGGTTCAAACCTAACACCCTGTATATTTTCATTTAAAATCTACGTCATAAGCATTTTGGATCCATGAATCTCTTCTGAAAGACCCAAAAACTTTGTCACTTTATCCAAAGCTAATATTTACAATCCACTTTTTTCTATAATAAAAACCAAAATCTAATTTTGTCCTTGATGTAAGCTGTGGCGAAACTAGATACAGAAGGATTTATTATTAGCCTCGAAAATAAATTGAACACGGCATTCAAAGGCTTTTGTACAAGAATTCAGCTAAGTAGCAGATCTCATTTGTTTCTGTATTACTTCAAATTTTATATCCAATAGAATATAAAAATGGATAGCTTTTCCTCTCCAAGTGATGAAATAAAATATTTTTTATAAAAAACTAAAAACCGTCTTCAAAATGAAACTAAAAAGCGAAAAATAATATTGACTGAAACATACCTAATCAGTTCTTTTTGGAGTCGGTGCTAGCTATTCAAAGTTTAAATGTGTTCATTCGCATCCGACTCCAAAACAAAAATCAGTCGAATTGAGAACCTCCTCCATTTTTGAAGTCGGTTAAAAAATGGGACAACATCACATACATTTTTCTGATCCTAAAGTAAGTAGCTAAAGCACTTGTAATAATGAAATCAGAAACAACGACGGTAGCACCAACGACGGAAATCCAGAACCGAGACAATATAGAAAAGTTAGTTTTCCGCAATGACCCGACCGAGAATCGAACCCGGAACTTCAGAGTTGCAGTCAACGAGTCCGGCATGCTCGCCTCTCGGCTGCGGAGGTAGTCAATAAAATAACTTTAGTTTTTAGATTTTAAAATTTTTTTTTTTGCTTTTTTTTTTAGGTTTCCGTAGTCCTGACGAGGAACCCTTATAGTTTCGCTATGTCTGTCTGTCTCTCCATCCGTCCTATATGTAGGTATATCAATAACGCCGACAGTGATAAATAAAAATTTTAAAAATTATTTTTTGGGGTAGCTCTTATACATGTAACGTGGGGATATTCATCGTCTACCCCATCGTATGGGATATCGTATAATAATTGTTTTTATATGATTTAGGGGTTTCTAAAACTATTTTTTGATTAAGGGATCCGTTTGCGAAATATTAAACTTTAAAGTGACAATTTCTGTTCGAGTGGGGCGTCCCCGCCCCCTCTAAAAGCTAAACTATTGGCTTGAAAAACCTGGAAAAATTCATGATAATAGTGCTTTTCACGACCTATTAAGGAAAATTATAACGGTTAAGATAGATCAGTTAGTTTAGGAGTAATAGTCTTTCAACTTAGTAGTTCAAAAATTCCTTAGAGGGAAACATTAAAAGTGACTTAGATGAAGTAATGACTGAAATAAGTATATTGTGGTCACGACAGGCAACTACGGAACCCTATACAGCGCGTGGCACAAAACGCACATGGCCGGTTTTTATTGAATCCATTACAAGACTTCAGCTAATATTTATCTTTTTCAAGGTATTACTTTCCTTTAGTTTCGAGAGTAGGCAGGTAGGTACAGAAAGCATAGAGAGAAAGGCATTCAGTAATCATTTACTAATGCTGGGCCTTCACCTTTGTTTAATGCCATTAATAAGTACGCTATTTGACATAAAAAGCGTACTTATTAATGGCATTAAACGCAGGTAAAGCCCCAACATAAGTGATACCAGTATTAAAGATAAATAACACTTGAAAAAAATGTAACATTGATCAGAGATACGCTGGCTTCGACAGCGAGAAGAAACACTTGAGAAATTTCATCGTGTCACGTGACGTCCTCGGTAGCTTAGTTGGTAAAGCACTCGCCCGGCATGCGATGGGACGTGGGTTCGAGTCCCACCTGAGGTCGATGAGTTTTTCAAGTGTTATTTATCTTTAATAAAACCTTGCATGGAATTGCTAAAAACAAAAATTTACAATGATACCAGTATTTTGTAGCAAAATAATCACTTGTTTGAAGCGCTACGACACATGTTTAGTCGTAGCAATTCGTAGTCTTGCTACGAGAGCGGTGCTACCATGAGCTAACTATCCACACAATATTCGATGTTCGGATTAGTTTATGGTTTTATTTTTTACTATTTTTCAAGTTCTTTTTTTAAATAATGTGTTTTCCACAATACTTGCACAGTATTTTTGTAAAGCACTCAAAAATATAAGATTTCGATCTATTTTTTTTTCATTTATTTTGGCATCAAACAGTCGTGTTTAGTTACAAATGTAAGAAAACATTATTTTTATATTCTATAGACCTATAGTGCCGAAACTTAAACAGAAATATTTTCTAGTATACTATACAGATCTATATCGGAGGTTGATAAAAAGCGGACTCTATAATACTTTATTTTATTAAATAAATACTAACTCAGTAACCACGCTTTGTACACATAAAACTTTTGTATCAAGACAAACTATTTACTTAACATTTACTACGTTTTGTTAAGTAATGTAAATTTCCCTCCGTAGTTTTGCGCAGACTACCACTCCGATTCATAATTAAAAAGTTCCCAAACTTTGGTTTTAATCGGCCACACCGTTGGCCACAAAAATGTTCAACCGGGATTCTTAATAAGTTTTCTCAAAAAGAAACTCTTAAGAGTGGAGTTTCATTTTTTTTTCCCAAAGAGCAATCTATTAAGGGCGCGATAAACGCGAGCGGCGTTAAAATAAATTGATTTTATTCAAATTTCTATTAAGGCGCGGCTCTGTGTTTCTTGAGATTGCTACGGGCCCAGTCTTGTTCGTGCGGAGTGACGAATGCAAAAGATATTTGGATGTGATACTTTTTCTGTGTCATTTAAATATCTACTAGTTTCTACTACTACTATTACTACTATTAGCTAGAAATATTTCGTCTTGAGAATAATCATCCCATGGGTAAATAAAAAAATGCAACCGTAAATGCTAATTTGTCAAATTAATTTTATCTACTGCCAACAAAAGCAAGGAACTTTTCAACCTTTAATTTAGTTCATTTTAAGACAAATGTTCTAGAGCGAGCTGGGAAGTTTTTAAATCAATACATGTTTTATCGTACCTATTCATGAATAAGATTTTTAATACTTGAAAATAAATGAAAGGTCTAAGCACTCGCCCGGTATGCGATGGACGTGGGTTCGGATCCCACCTGAGGCGGACGATTTTTTTTAAGTATTAAAAATCTTAGATAAACCTAGCATGGTAATTGCTAAAAACAAAAATTTAATATATTCATGAATAAATAATAATAATAAATAAATATTGGACAACATCACATACATTGCTCTGATCCTAAGGTAAGTAGCTAAAGCACTTGTGTTATAGAAATCAGAAACAACGACGGTACCACAACACCCAGACCCGAGCCAATATAGAAAAGTTTGTTTTCTACATTGACCCGACCGGGAATCGAACCCGGAACCTCAGAGATGGCGGCGCCATTCAGTCCGGCGTGCTCGCCTCTCGGCTACGGAGGTCGTCAGTATGTCAGTCATGAATGTAACAGTATTAATGTCCATTTTTATTAAAGTAAATCGGTTGTGCCAAATTATTATAAATACGAATATATTTTCTTGTAAAAGAGCTTTCCTCCTTATGCAATCTTAAATTAAGATCGACTAGTTTATCTTTATTATTATATAAATTTCAAGAATGCCTCATCCAAGAATGCATTCGTTCCATCTTCTATCATCCCACACCCAGACTCCACTCGTAGCTTGTAATTGAAAAGTTTGCCATCGTGGAGATGTAAAGTGATTTATAAGACAGACGGACTGACGGACCCGCGACCTTTTTCCGAATCTTGTTACAATGAGACGCAAGTTCGGAGCACTCCTTAAGATTTGCATTGTGAAAGATGGATGTTTCTTTTATGTTCACTCGTGAGTTTCATTTGATTAGAACGAGAATTAAGCAAATTTGCAAGCGGATTTGAAGAATAGGGATGACGACTGGGTAAAGAAAATGAAATTCTATTTAGTCCGTTCGTTAGAATATCAAAAAATAATGGATTTTTATTAGGGTTCCGTACCCAAAGAGTAAAACGGGACCTTATTACTAAGGCTCCGCTGTCCGTCTGTCTGTCTGTCCGTCTGTCACCAGGCTGTATCTCATGAACCGTGATAGTTAGACAGTTGATTTTTTTTTAACAGATGATGTATTTCTGTAGCCGCTACAACAACAAATACTAAAAACCCGAATAAAATAAATATCTAAGGGGACTCCCATACAACAAACGTGATTTTTTTCGGCGTTTTTATAGATAATGGTACGGAACCCTTCGTGCGCGAGTCCGACTCGCACTTGGCCGTTTGTTTTTTCTTTTGTCAATCAATCAAAAAATTACAAAGATAGGTAAAGCGCGTCAAAGTTTGTAAAAGGGGCTCGTGACGTCATTTGTAAGTAAAAATTGTACCTGGGCATTACGTCATGCGACATTTCAAATCAATATAATATCTCTTTAATATTTTAAGTATGATAAAAAGAAAAAAATACGTGTTCAATACTTTTTAATAATCTATCTGATAGACGAAATAAATAAAAAATGTCGTCATCCCTATTCGCGATTACAGAAAAAGAAAAGAATGAATCACAAACTTTACTCATATGATAAATTTGTAAATTTAAAAAATAAACAAATTTTAAAATCACACCAATTATCTTGCCTCAAGCACTTCAAGCTAGGCAGATCTGTAGGTACTATAGCGACTAGATAACATATAGATATACTTGCCTCTGTACGTATGTTAATCATACAAACTCCTGCCCTCTGCGGGATTTGAACCTTCAAATGCTGAATGACAAAGTTCAATCAAACAGCGAGTGCCGGCAATTTTATCAGGATCTTCATCACGGCCAAAGTTTCTGGTTATTGCTGATTAACTGAATGAAGGTGGACAACAGTCATTGGCTTACACAAAAATTACAAACATCGTCGATGGCGACTGGCTTACTGAGCTGAATTTTTGATTGCTGGCTGGCTAAGCTGATATTGAGTTCAAATGACTGGCTATTGCATTTTAAAAAAGAATCTTAACAATAAAATTTTTAATAAATAAAACACAGTCTTATTTTTAATCGTGATTTACTTTTATACAGTTAATTTATTCCCTTAATTTGAACATTAATCCAATTCGAGGAAATTAGCTAATTTGCGAGTAATCATAAAACAGTTCTTATCGTCTATTTAAAGAATTAAGTGGACCCCTCGCCCCTAACTTTTTGCATATTTGAAAGGTGTAAGCCCTAAGTTTATGCATAAATCATACTGGTTACTTTATTAAACTAATTTACAAGGTAAAACGTATTCAACGGTAATTTTGAACGCTAAGGCTCAGGTGAAGTTAAAAGGAGTTCAAAATACAGGGTGTTAAATAAAGTAGCAGTAAAATTTAAGCGGGTAATTTAGAATCGACTTGAATAAACAACACTGTTAGGTATTTTCCTGTGATTTTGTTTGTACCCGATGCTGCGATTAGAAGGCCTAACGCTAGTTCCACAAGGCCTACAAAGGCTTTCAATCAAAGATCTACTTGTTCATTGTGTGAAGCTGTTTCTTCATCTCAGCCTATTGCAGTCCACTGCTGGACGTAGGCCTCCCCCAAAGAGCGCCAAAGAGCACGATCTCCCGCTTTTTTCATCCATCCACTGCCAGCCATCTTCCTAAGGTCGTTGGTCCATCGAGCTGGGGGTCGTCCTACACTACGTTTGCCTAGGCGTGGTCTCCACTCGAGAACCCGTTTACTCCACCTTTCATCGGTTCTGCGACAAATGTGGCCAGCCCACTGCCACTTAAGCTTGCTACATTTTTGGACTATGTCCGTTACTTTAGTCCTCTGCCTGATGATCTCATTCCGGATTTTATCCTTTAACGAAATCCCAAGCATCGACCTTTCCATAGCTCGCTGAGTGACATGTAGTCGGTGGGCCAACTTTACAGTCATATTCCACGTTTGGGCTCCGTAGGTCATCACCGGTAGGACGCACTGATCGAATACCTTGCTCTTCAGGCATTGTGGCAGTGGCGACGAGAAGATATGACGCAGCTTCCCAAACGCTGCCCAGCCAAGCTGCATCCTCCTAGCGATTTCCCGCTCGAAGTTGTCTCACCCACCCAACCGCATCACTTGCCCGAGGTAGACATACTCATTGACAACCTCGAGCGCCAGACTTTCGACGTAGACCAGTCTGGGGATGGCATGATCATTGAACATGACTTTGGTCTTGTCCAAGTTCATCCCCAGGCCCACACGTCGCGAGGCAGCGTTGAGGCTTTGCAGCATTTTCTGCAAATCCTTCAGCGATTCCGCCATAATGACAATATCATCTGCAAAACGGAGGTGCGTGAGGTGTTCGCCGTTGTGCCGGCTCCTTTCCAATCCAGTGTCTTGAAGACGTCCTCCAATGCGTTCGTGAACAACTTCGGAGATATGACATCTCCTTGTCTTACACCCCTGAGCAGCTGGATAGGTCTCGTCTTATGGTTTTGGACCTGAACAGTCATCGATGCCATTTTATACAGGCTCCTCAGCACCTCTATATACCGCAAATCGATTTGGCATCGCTGTAAGGATTCCAGAACAGCCCAGGTCTCGACGGAGTCGAAGACTTTCTCGTAGTCCACAAAGGCTAGGCACAGAGGCTGATTATACTCTTCTGACTTCTGTATAATCTGCCTTACTGTGTGGATATGGTCTACGGTACTATAGCCTTTACGAAACCCAGCCTGCTCCGGTGGCTGGAAGGCGTCAAATCTTGTGGCTAGACGATTTGTGACGACTCTTGAAAACAGCTTATAGACATGGCTCAAGAGCGTGATCTGTCTGTAGTTCTTCAGAAGAGTTTTATCTCCTTTTTTGAAAAACAGAGCCACCACGCCCTCGCTCCACGCCTTCGGGGTAGTCCCATTGGCTATTATGGAGTTGAACAGTCCCTTCAGTTCCCTAAGAACGGGTATTCCCCCTGCCTTGAGAAGTTCTAAAGTGACTCCATCTTCGCCGGGAGCCTTCATATTACGAAGCTGTTTGAGCGCCGCCTCAATTTCGTCTACGTCTAGCTCTGGGAGATCATCGCTGTAGTGGCGTACAAGCGTAGTCTAGGGTCATTTGCGCCAGTTGGAGGTGTCAGGGCATGCGAGGCATATAGGCGGCCGTAGAAGTCCTCGATCTCGGCGAGAATTTCCGGAACTGATGTGACGGTTCTGCTATCCAAGGTTTTCAGCCTTGTCTGATGCGATCTCCCCATTCGTTGGGCAAAGACTATTGATTTTGCTCTATCGCCTCCTGTATGAGGCGGGTGTTAGAGCTTCGGAGATCGCGTCTCACCAATTTTCGGATCCTTTTATGGATGGCATCTGACGTGAAGCTGTTTACTCAAACAGATTTGAATTTCATGCTTTTTGCACCAGTTGTATTTTGTGTTCTTTAACGTATTTATGTATGTGTTTTAAGTTTTTCAAGGCTCACGTCATACCTCTACACTTACACATATATTGAAACTAATGCGCAAAACACGAACTTTAAAACTTCTGCCGTTTTGGACTTGTCTCCATATGTACGGACAACAGCACGTCGACCTACCACAAAATGTCAAATTTTCTCATTTGAAAATGAACTCTATATGTCAGGCTTAAAGTTGAAAATCTATTGGAGAATTTTAGACTTTTGGGGTAGGTCGACGTGCCGTTGACTGTATGAACCCGAGAAAGTTGTTGAAAAAAAAACGGTTTTGTATATTTTTAGCTATGAATACAATCAACTTAGTCATTTTTGTGGCTATGAATGATAATGACAAACTAATAAATATGAAATAGGCTTTTTAAGACAAGGCTAATCCTATGTTAATGTTTAGTTAGTCACGAAAGCTTTACTAGAAAAATATATTTTTTATCTGATGCAGGCCGCTGCCGCAACCGGCAAATCTGCAAGACACTGGGAGAGGCCTATGTTCAGCAGTGGACGTCATGTTGCTGAGATGATGATGAAAAGTATTTTTACAGGTCATCGCTGCAAGCTGTCAGTGTATTGCCACTTCAATATTTTTGAAGGTTTAAAATCAAAATTATTTATTTCTGCAAATTGGCCATTAAATGCACTTTTACACATAATTTTAAGGTTAATTAGGGGCAAAATTAAATATTTATTTTCTTTATTTAATTTGGGGCATTTATCCACATGATTACGCCAGCCCCATTGTATCTTCGCAATTACAGATTTGATTAGATAGACCAACAAAATAAATTTAAGTGTAAGTAGAATCAAAATTATATTTAAAGATAGTAATTATGTAATAATGCTAGAATTTACTGAATTTTTAGAAAGTACTCAAAAGCGAGAACCTAGACATATTATAAACATCTTTTGGTCTGTTCCAAAAAATACAAGAAAGTATTTATTGGAACAGAGATCGCGGTCTACCTGTTGCTAGCGGCATTTGCTAATTAATTCTGCGAGTGAAAAAAGCGCAAAAATTTGGCTGGAGCAAAGAATTACTTTTTACGGCTTGTTGCTTCGGCCTTGGGATGATTTATTGTTGTTCGGCCCAGCAGGTTTGTTGTTATCCATCATCGCTTGTGTTGTGACCATGGGTTTGATATGAGATAGGATTGTATGGGATTTTGTAAAACTATAGCCACGATAGAAATCCCGTTGGTTTGCACGTTGAGATGGATATTATAAACCTAAGCATATTAATAAAATCAATTTATTTTTTTACAAAACCGGACTAGTTTTTGCTGTCGTAGAATGAATATTTCAGCTACCACTGAGTAAGTGCAAACGTGGGGTAGACTCTGACTACTAAGCTAAGTAGCTTGTTAAAAGTAATAGTAAATTAATAAGAACGTAAAACAATTCACATTTTACGATACGATACGATACGAGGTACTAGCCCAGCCAGGATCAAAGCCTGCTCCGGTCAAACCGGCATACCAGGTAGCACATTTTATAAGGAGGGACACGCTCTGGGATGGGATAGGACGGCCGACCAGCCAACCGACCGCGCAAGTCGGCTGAAACCAATCGACCACAACCAAGTAGATATGCATCCTGAGCCTGGTATAGGAAAATGGGTAAAGACGGGTTTATTGTTGTTAGGATTGAGCGTTGATGATGATGGGTTGGGCAATCTGGCCTTGGGTGTTGTGGTTTTTTCCTGATGATTATGTTATCTTGTTACTTGGTTTGGCTTGCTAGTTGTTCTGCGTCATTATTTCATGAGTGTTGTTGTTTCGTATGAGCTTCTGGCGTCGGATTCACTGTCAGTTTCTTCTGTTTCGAATATTGTTTAAGCTGCTTGTCTCACCTCCTTTTTGTTTACAGCTAGGTGTTTACATTCTATTAGAGTTTTATTAAAGTATTTCAGATCATGTGAGAGCGAGTCCTTCCACAAAAATATGGGCCTGCCAATCTTTAGCCTATTCGCTTTGAGTTTTATAGCGCTGTGGAGTACGTGTAGCTTCGTTCGCCGTAATATATGACCGTAGTAACACAGTAAGAGAAATTTTATTCTCTTGCTCATGAGAATTTGGTGTACTTTTTGGTTTTTCGGTGGAGATTTGCTGTGGCTAAATATGTCTCTTAAAATGATCCGCTCATACCGTCTAAGCATGGATCGGTTTGCTTTGGTTAGCGCGGCGGCCTTTAGTCCATACGTCATTGTAGGCTCAATGATCATTTTGTACAATAGTCTTGCCATTGCATCTTGGTTTTTCTAATAAAAAGGGATTAGAATTTTGGAGTTTTTAGCTCCTTGCTTGCAGCGGGTTTTTATTGTTTCTCTTCTGCTGTGCCCTGATGTTATGTAAGTGCTGAGCTATTTTATCTCCTCGACTGGTTGGATATTAGTACCATCTCTAATTTGGAGTATTTGAGTGCGCCTGCAGGTATTTGTCGGGTCACGGATCA
Source organism: Anania fuscalis (assembly GCA_950371115.1). NCBI lineage: Eukaryota > Metazoa > Arthropoda > Insecta > Lepidoptera > Crambidae > Anania > Anania fuscalis. The sequence goes on from OX493325.1 coordinate 22,404,003, forward strand.
AGATTTTCGATTTTGTGGTATTGATTTTTAGTCCAACAGTAAGGAGGAGTTCTTTGAGCCGGGAATAAAATTATTTGTAGTTGTCTAAAGTTTGTTCCTAAAATAATTATATCGTCAGCAAATGATAGGCATATCGGTAGGGATAATATTAGGTCTTGATTGAGATGAAGGAATGGTACTTCTTCTTCTAGTTTTTAAAACGTCGTCAATGAGAATGGTAAAGAGACGGGGTGACAGTAGGCAACCTTGTTTGACTGCTTTGCCTTTGTTAACAACTTTGTGTTTGTTGTCCAAACCACCTTATGCATGTTGATTCATTCATACAAGCTTTTATAATCCTATTGGTAAAAGTCTTATTAGTCCTGGACACGAGGATGTCTTTCAATGCATTTAAGTTTACGGTATCAAAAGCTTGTTCTATGTCGATGCCATGACGTATGTTTTTGTGCCTTCCCGCCATTTCTCGTCGGGAATTCTACGGAGAGTAAAAATATGATCATCGGTAGATCTACTTTCTAGGAAGGCTGCTTGATAGTTGCTTAGGCTTTTAGTAAATTTATCAAGACGGGACAGAATAAAGTTGGCGTATATTCTATAGCCAGTACAGTACAACATGTCGAAATGCGCTCATATTCGTTAGTCGATTTCGGGTTCGTTTTTTTTGGTATCGGAATTTGGACGGTTTGCGTCCAGGCTGATGGTATGATATTGCTTTGCCATGCATTCCTAAAGTGCTCCATTGGGTCTGTGAACATCTCGTGGGTAGAGCTTTAAATAGTTCCGTGACTACTTGGTCAATACCTGGTGCTGTGCCGCATACTATTGATTATTTTAGCAACTATTTCATTGCCTAGGCCTTCGCAAAGGTCATTTATATTCTCGTTCTTACATAGAGATATGGCTGGACCTTAAGATTTTGATAGTTCCTTTTCCCAATTAGAAATAGGTATATATGTGGTCTTCTTCCTGTATTTTCCGTTGTTTTAAATCTTCGGTAAAAGTTATATGTGGTTTTCATACGCTAAGAAGGATGCATGCTATTAAGGTCCTTGAAAAAGGATTCGCGGTCTTAATTTTTTCAATATGTACTGCAACTTGGTGCGACAATGTTTTAACTCAAGTCGGGATGTTGTATCACGCGAATGTCGGTTACGAAATTTAGCTTTCTGTAATTCAGCTAGCGCAAGTCTGTGCTCCTTAGATATGTTTGCTACCTTCTTGATAGTGTTAGTAGCACTTAATTTCATAATTTCTATAATCGTATCCCAAGGTAGTGGTCGTTGGTGTTGATTGCTAATATTCCAGGCTTCAGTGGTCATTTTATTTTAATTTGGATTTTTTGCGGATGGCTTCATGTTGTAGTAGCTCATAGTTTAAGTGCATGTAGTTAAAATATTGGTTTACTGGAATCTTATTGGATTCTCTTGTTGCTACCGGAAAGTGTCTTGTGAATTTAATTTTGTTTGGGTTAGCTCACCCATAATTAGTTTATGGTCCGAAGTTTTCTTATTAGGCTCTTCTTTTATAAAGGTGAATAGCCTTGTATTGTTTGCTTTTGTAAGTATGTGGTCGAATTATGATATTCTTTTGCCCGATTTCCACATTTTTTTACAAATTGGTCTGCCAAAGGAAGTATCCCAGCGTTATTTTCTCGTCTGATAATATCGATAATGATATTACCAATGTCATTGGAGTCTTTGTGTAGCAGTAGTGTCAGCGTAATGTCTTTTGGTTTTTGTTTTATGGTTTGCAGTAAGAGTAACCTGGAAATTGTTTAAGTAGCTGCCGCCGTTTTGTTCGGTATGTGGGCCGTGATTATGAATAGCTTTCTGTTAAAATGATTTATTACTATGGATGCAGCCATGATATCTGGGTAGCTAATTACGTTTTTTATTTGCAAGGTTGTGCTTTTCTTGACCACGATGGCCAGGAAACGGCTTTTGTTTGATCCTGACAATAACCATTTGTACTTTTTAGAGCTGTATGTTCCCGGGAGCATGTGGGTTTCCTGTAAGCAAACGTTAACTATGTTTTTTTTTTTATTTAAGATGCGCTTACTCTTGAACCCAATCTATGTTGTTTTTATTTAGGAAATTATCAATTTCGTCTTTCTTTTTGGGGTCTGCGGTGCCTACGACGTTCCATGTGCCAATTTTTAGGTTACTTGGCTGTCGATGTTATGTTAAGGGCGAGTTGATGTACTGACTAGGCGATATCCGGTTTTGTCTGCATAATCCTCAATACTCATGGGGGAGCTAATCGAGTCATTTGTGCTTTCCAGTGTGTTTTGATGTTGGCTCTTCTCATTATGTTATGCCTTGTTTACTAGCGTAGTATATTCGTTTCCAGAAATTAACGTATATGAGACTATCATAGTGGCTACCGTCATAGATGAGGTTTATGTCGCCAACAGAATCGTTTGGATTTTTTGGCTTGAAGACTAATAAGGTCGATCTATTTTCATTCTGATGAATGTTGATATTTATATACCACCCCATTCCCAGTCTTTGTATTGCTTTGCAATGTAGTAACGGTATTGTAATTGGTTGTCTGTGTCAACGTTGCTGGCAATAGCTATTTTCATTGTATCGTCGTCTTGGTTTTCTTCCACGTGTCGCGCAAGATCACGTCTCACTGCTCCAGGGTCTAGTGTGTGTGACTGATATTGCCCTAAACAGACAATTTCCATCTCCAGCTACTTTGATTATTGCTGTTGACATTGTTTGGGCTGTGGAGGAAAGCTTAAATCTAGTATATTAGAGACTTATGGCTAGGGTGTAAAGGTTGCAGAATTGTTATTTATTAGTGTTTTTGTAAGTGTTGGTAATCCTTGTTGCGTCATTTTTTATGGGTTTGCCGTTTTTTGTTGGGTCACTATACTTTTCAGATGGGTTCAATGGTAACCAGATGTGGCCTAAACCCGGGGTATTGATTTCTTGCTTTTGTATTATGCAAGAAACAAAAGTGTTTTTTGGTCTCTTCTTTTTGCTGTTTCTTGTAAATTTAAATGTTTGGTTGAGTGAAACTATACTATACTAAGATTTATTGTTACCAAAGATGTTTGCTTTGTTTCAGATTTATGTTTAACATGTGTTGTCTTTTTCGGTATTGAGACTTTTTGGCAATGAGCGTAAGTTGATAGTCGATTGTTAGAGTTACAGAAAACTTTGCTTTATACCTCAATAATTTTTAAGTACCTACTTATATTTTATGTATTTGTGGTACTTTGAGGTGATGTAAGTATTATAATATTCTAGAGACTTCGGTCTGAGGTTTGCTGTTTGAGTATTGTCCTATTTAAATCTATGGAAACTAGTGATTCTGATAGGTTTGAAGTGATCGAATTTGTTATTCAATTCGCAACTGTTAGGTAGTTGGTGTTTGTAAGGTAAAGGACTGATCTCACCGGGTTTGCGCCTACACGCGTAGTAGCTGGGCTAGTGTGCCTTACTCGAACCCTTTGCAACTCGCCACAGGCTTAAGATGTGAATGCGATGGTCTCTCCTTTCCCTGAGGCTGCACTGGAGCACTCGTAAGACGATTGGCACAACAACACTATACACACTTGGCTCACACACTTCGAGATAGCTAAAACCTATGCATGAATTAAATTACGGAGGGTTGATTCTGAAAACACTTATCCCGCGTTTCGTTGATTATTAATTTAAGTTTAAATGTTTAATTTAATTTATTTTAAAATTAACACACTGGTTATTGACTTCAAAGGCTAAATAGAAATTGCAATATTATTTTCAAAGACAGGGCCCGCGCGCTGGGCTTTGGATTTTAAGAACAAAAGATCTTTTCGTTTCGGGCCACTTGCAGCGCACGTGTTGTAGGCGACCGCTCGCGACGGCTGACCGAATAGAACTCAACGTAAAACAATTCACATTTTTATTAAAAAAAACGAAACACAACGTTTTATGAAAACATAACTGACAATTCAAACTGGTAAAAAAAAACTTTTAAATCCATTTGGTCCGATTTTTAAATGCTTTCAAATCTTTATTATCTTAAAGAGTCAGTGGGTAATACAAATAAATGGTTGCCATGTGGTCTAAAATTTGCCAATTTTCCTCCAATGTTTTTTGGCTTTTAGTATTGGTCGCTTTTATCAATCCCACTTCCCATTCATACTTTAAAATATGTATAGTTTGTGAGGATGTTTGGATGTTTGTGACTCAATCACGCGTAAACGGCTAAACGGATTTGGATGAAATTTTGCATACATATATAATAAGATCTGGATTAACATATAAGATACTATTTAATCTGATTTAATGTTCTTTTGAGATATATGTGATATACCAAACATCTCCTTTTCACGCAAACGTAGTTGTGCTGTGAGCTTGTTATGCATAAGTTTATGAACCTTAAAAGCAATTAAGATATGGATCTGAACTTCATCAAATTATACTTACCCTACAACTTCTATGCTTTTAATTAAAACAAATTACGGTGTTGTACTGATTAATGGCGCTACCAATTAGTACTGCAATCAATTGTTATTTCATTGTTCTACTATTCCTTAGGTTATTGTTAGAGATTCAGTGACGTTTTTGTTTTATTACAGCAACATGACGAGACGAAACGAAGGAACTAGAGCGAGAATCTTTGGTGGTCCGTGTGATAATTACGTCACCTACAAAAGTTTGCGAATAATGTAATAATGATATAAGGAATGTGGTTATAACCGATACAGTAGGCCATTTTTAAGTGTAGGCATATTATGCGTACCTATGTAACCAAGAGCGAACTTTACCATTTGATTACCTACTTCATGATTTTTATTTACAATAAAAAAAAACGCAAATGAATGTCATTTAGTAAATATTTATGATGATGAGAGACATTGATTAGGCATTATTACCCAAAGCAGAAGCTTTGGGTAATAATGTATAATCATCACAGACAGCTACATTCAAAAATAACATATCGAAATAATCCAATAAAAGCCAATTAAAATAATTAAGATTTCCTAAGTACATAATGAAATAAAAAAGATTAAAATAAGATTTTAAAATTTAACATCGTTTTTTTTTCAAATATTGTAAAAATAATGTATTATAACTTAAATTGATACCTCCGCAAAATGCTGCCATAATTATTTTGTACCAAACATCTCGTCCAATTTTCTCAAGGTCCATATTTTACAGACAAATTCGGCAGTATGACATGTAGAGATATCAGTAATCGAGTTCCGCAGACTCCATTGTTTGTCCAAAGTTATTATCATAGCCGAGATACTTCGAAAATATGCCGCCGAAGACAATATTTTCGGTTATCTGCCGTAATTTATGCGAAAACTTGTTGAAACTTGGTCACTTAGGCAGACAATCCGAGTTATAGATGTTGATGGTGATAATATCGTACTTGTAGGAAGGATTGCTTTGAATGTTTAATAGAGAGGAAATCAATCAAGGTGATTTGGTGGAAATATTTTGAAATAGAGTCCAGTTTGTGGTATAGTTAAAAGGCGAAATATACGTACCGTTTTCAAGGAAGCTAAAAAATAAGAAAGAAGTTAGACTTACTTCGTAAGAACGGTGCTGGAATTCTTAAAAATGAAAAATAAGTTTACTTAGGATTTGTTTCACAATGTACAGATAAGTTCTGCACTAGTTCTGAATAAGCTATATTGTACTTATCTGATGGATAAACACGATTTTTGACACGATTTTCAAGCATTTTTAACTTCTAAATTTCAACTCTTTACAAAGCCCAAGTCCGATCTTGCATGGAGTACTGCTGCCACCTTTGGGAGGGCTCGGCGAAATACCAACTTGCTGCACTTGACTCGGTGGAACGCAGCGCCAAGAGAATAATAGGCGACAAAAAACTGGTGGCGTCCAAGCTGCACAGCCTGGCTCACCGCCGCAAGGTTGCTTGCCTATCGGTCTTCTATAGATTGTACTTCGGAAAGTGTGCTCATGAGCTGCATGAGCTCATACCACCGTCACCTTTCTTCCATCGGACATCCAGACGCACGGCCGGCTACCATCCGTTCTTAGTTGATATCCATAATCCGCACTAAGCGCTTCTCATCATCTTTTATAATGCGCACAGCTAAAGATTGGAATTCCCTGCCTGCGTCTATATTTCCGAGTGCATATAACCTGACTCTCTTTAAGACCAGAGTGAATAGGCATCTTCTGGGCAATCTCGCTCCATCTTAGATCCCATCTAGAGGTCAAGAGTGGGCTTACTCTTGACCTCTAGATGGGATCTACTATCTCAAATTAAAAAAAAACATATTTTTATTTTTTACTATCTTTATCCGAACATTGTGAAATAGGCATTTAGACTGATAAAGTTAGCTAAAGCACATATAGAAATCAGAAACAAAAACTGTACTACAACAACCAGACGCAACAACTAGCAGACCCAAGGTAATATAGAAAAGTTCGTTTTCTACATCGACCCGACCAATCAAACTCGGCGCCTCAGAAACCGGAGTGCTCGCCTCTCATCTACGGACCTCGTCAACGTCGATGCCAAATGCTTCCAATGGCATAACCCTTGGTCCATCTAGGATCATGATCAACCATACTCCAAGCACTCCAAGTAGGAACGAGACAAATCACTTAATCCATTCACCAATAATGGCTGGCCTCCAACAAATCTGATTAACTTAAACTTATCACTCGAATACCTTAATTAAATTACAGAACTGCACAATACAGCTTGTTATATTCTCCCCGTATTTGCCCCACATCCTCACAGGACAATCAACAAAGGAGCAAAAGGAAAGAAAGTTAAACTTCCCCTCGTGCCCTGTGGGTAGTACCACCATAATTTAATATAAATAATACCACACTTCCTCCCGTGGCAGTATGTAGCTATGTGCAGTGGGAGCTGGAAATTTGAAGGAACGATATAGAGCTGAAAACACCTTTGCGAAATTAAAAATGTAATATAGTTTTAAAACTAGATGGGGTAGAGATTTGGTTAAGTTGGAATTAGTATCCATTTTTATTTTTAAAACTTTAATTGATTTCTACCACATACTTGGTAAAGTATAAACAATTAAAATAAGCAGTATTTATTTATAAAAATGGCACTGACCGTTGTTTATACTTTTAGATCTTGCTGCGAAAATTTGGCATAATTCAATTGAAATTCAGTATTCAGTAGTAGAGTAGTAGTAAAGGCGTTAATTTTAATAGTTAAAGCCCGGTCCCGATGATAAAAAACAAAAGCTATTATACCGACTCCTAAATAATTTATAAAATCAAAATCATTTATTTCTGTAAATTGGCCATAAAAGGCACTTTTATATGTCCCAATTTTTTTTCCTACCACTGCTTAGGGACTATTGTGGGCTAGTGCCGAGAAGAAGCAGCGTAAGAAACTCGGTCACTATTGTCAGCCTCTTTTAAAAATAAATAAATATTTTACAAGATTTGTTGTGATTTTTGCGAACATACATAATTTTTTCAAAAATATATTGTGAAGCGACTGTAAGTACGTTATTTTTTTTTAATAGTTCTCTTAGCGAATCTCGGGGTCTAAGATTGTAAATAGCCCGAACAGCTCTCTTTTGCAGGACAAATATGGTTTCAATATCTGCAGCTGAGCCCAATAACAGTATGCCGTATGACATTAAACTGTAAAAATAACTAAAATACACTAATCTTGCCGTTTCAACATCAGTCAGTTGTCTTATCTTTCTCACGGCATAACATAGATTGGACTAACTTACCTAATGACGAATTCTAATTAAGTAAAGTAAGACAGTGCAGTGATGCAGAGGTGCATACTACATAGCACAAAACGAGGACAAGATTATAACATAATTGTGATTTCATTCATCATAAGCGGTATTACTGTTAGTTCAACTACCTTATTTGGTTTGTAGAGGAAAATTTAAAAGCAGTTTTGTCTGATTAATATTTCATTTTCCCGATTTCGATGTAGATTTTTTATATAGGTAATTATCTTCTTATTTCGCTATGTAAAATAGTTTCTAAAGCTGATTTTTTATTTGATTTACATTAAAATCAAAAAAATGGAATGAAATGGATAATCCATTAACAGCCAAAGCGTTTAATAATTCTTTGAACAACTAAAATGTACCTATTAGCTTAAAAACCTAACACATAAAGTTACAAATTGTAAAATAAGTCAGTATCCAACCCCTGAGCAATCAGGGTGCTATCAGCTCTATATATATCCATCTTCGATCACCCTCAGCCGACATACGAGGGTGACAAACATACTTCTTTTCATAATCGTTTGCCGCAGACCCGTTAAGCTCAGGAGGCTATAAAAATTGCGCGGCACCCATAAATATCCCACCAAAATTCAATTACGAAGGAATTTTAAGGGAATAGTGTGGATATTATGATATTATCCAATGGATATTGCAATTACGTGCACTCTTAACACGATGCACGTGGGTACAAAGAATTTTAATAGAATTAATTTATGCTTTCATAATTCTTAATATTCTAAGGCTCCTTGTGGTGTTATCTTGTTTACCATAACTGTGCTTTTGATGGTAATTAAGAAACGGGGATTCTTACTTTGAAAAGGAGGTATAAGGTAATTCTGACTAATAAGTTTCTTTTTTGGAGTTTATAATTTTTAAATGCATCCCAATAACTGAAGATTTTTTTGTTCTTGTTCCAAAATCTATCAACAAATAACAAAGGTTTATTAAATAAACAGGTAGTTTTACTTGTTTTAAGAGGTCAAAATCAGAAATCAAAATGTTTGAATCAATAATCCAGAAACTATTATGCATTTAAGTTATGTGTTCTACTATTTAATAAAACTATTACATCAAAATTATTTTTTTTTACTGTATAGAGTTTGATGTTAAAACAACACTGCTGTTACAGCAACAATGACATAATTTTTAACGTTTTTTAGTAGCCACACTAAGTTCTTCATAAGTTCTGTATAGGCTATTTGTTACTTATCTTTACGATTTAACACTATTTTTGCGTTTCACGACCGTCAAATAGCGCTTTATGACACATTAATTCAAGCATTTTTATCCTCTACATAAATAATAATAAATAAATAAATAAATATTGGACAACATCACATACATTGCTCTGATCCTATGGTAAGTAGCTAAAGCACAGACCCGAGACAATATAGAAAAGTTCGTTTCCTACATTGACCTGACCGGGGATCGAACCCGGAACCTCAGAGATGGCGACACCATATTAGTCCGGCGTGCTCGCCTTTCGGCTACGGAGGTCGTCAAAACGTATACTACATATTTTGATCTGTTACGTATCTGTTTGGCACTTTATTCGTACCTTGCGAAACAAGCCGTAAGTTAGTTCTGTATCAATTGAGATCATGTGTTAGTTGAATAAAAACAAAAGACTGCGTAATACTCGTAGGTACCATGATCGATATCCCATATAGTAAGTAAACTTTTGAAAAGCGAACTAGCTTAACCCTTAAATGCATAGTGTATCATTTTTGATACTTACTTATTATTGAGTAATTTACCTTAAAAATTATTTTTATAATTATTTTAAATAAAATAAAATAAATATTTGAACTATGTTCTGTGAGTATAGCATGATTTACTAAATAAATATATAAAATCACGATTATTCTTCATTGACATTACAAAAAAAGGACGTTTTTGAAAAATCTTTTCTGGATTCGGAAATGAAAACCTTTTTTGGAAAAAAGTAAAAAAAACTTCCAGAAGTGCCCCTGTAATCATGAAAATTGTGACAGATTTATAATTACATGATTTTTTATATTTTAAAAAAATAAATTTAAATATTATCAAAATTTAATAAAATTATTGGAAGGATTATATTTTTTATAATCTTTTTCGAAGTGTTGGAATCATAAAGTAATTATTAAAAAGGCTTTATTTAAAAACAAAATACCATGCATTGAAGGGTCAATAGTTTCTACCGAAATCATAGAAAGTGGCGACCTCTGCGTCCATATTGCGAATTTGCGGAGTGCTGCGGACACCGGGCCGCGCCGCATTAGTCACGCGGCTCACTCGCACTCGTCGCCCATCTGTCATTCGCTCTTGAGTCCGTCGGGGCAGGGCAAAGAGTAAAGTACAGCGCAGACTGATCAGAGACGAATTTATTTACCTACAGAGTTCGTTGAGATAGGGAGAGAGAGGTTCATTGAACACTAATAACGGTGTTAAAATAAAAAAACCGACAAGTGCGAATCGGACTCGCGCACGAAGGCTTCCGTAGTATTATCTATAAAAACGGCACTAAAATCACGTTTGTTGTATGGGAGCCCCGTTAAATATTTATTGTCTTTTGTTTTTTAGTATGTTTTGTTATAACGGCAACAGAAATACCTACATCATCTGTAAAAATTTCAACTCTCTAACTATCACGGTTCATGAGATACAGCCTGGTGACAGACAAACAGACGGACAGCGGAGCCTTAGTAATAGGGTACCATCTTACCCTTTGGGTACGGAACCCTAAAAAGCACAAAAACAGGGCAAAACTAAGCAAATTTTACGAAAAATACAACTCAAAAAAACAATGGTCACGTTTTGGTTTGCTAACCTAACCTTTTTTAATGTAATGGACACAAACTCAGCATTTGCTGCTGTTTGTGGTAAGTACAGCAGGAAAATTCAATGAAAAACCTATGACATGATTCTGAAAGCGGCAAACAATCTATGAAAATTAAGTGACGTTTTTGTTTTTTTCTCTTTATACTTATTGAACATATTTTATAAGTGGATTTCCCAACACCGCACGATTAAAACGACTTTGTAGATGTGTTCTAATTTTATGACTTGTAATTAAGTTATATCCTTTTTATATCCTGGAACTCTTCATCGTCTACCGTACTCAATCTAAACAAGCTGTAAGACCAAATTGTTCTTCCTCATTTATTATTTTTTAATCATATTCACTACTAGACGTAGAAAATATTGAATCTTCTGGTTCTATTTCTGGTTAGAACTTCATAATCTATGACACCCTCAAGTAGGCATCTGTTAGGTATCTGATTATTGCCCATTCCACGGCGAGTGGCGGGTTAAAATATTACAGAGTATTACCGGACGCGTGCCGAATATTACACATTATTACACTGTAATAATTCGAGTGCCTGTTATAGTGGTGGTGTGTTTTATGTCTGGTGAAATTATATCCCCATGCTTAAAGAACTTTGAGAATAATGGTTTTCGACATTGAAGTCGATAAAAAAATGTTTTATACACTCACATCTAGGTAGCACTAGCACGTTACTTTGTATACCTAAATATCTTTTAAAATTTGATTGTATGTTTTAAGAATGTTCTATTTTTAATCGACGAAAAAACGGAGGAGGTTCTCAAGTCGAGGCGTATATTTGTTTTTTTTTTATGTAATATCACGCAAAACTTTTTACAGAGTTGTCCGATTTTGCATTTGAAAAAATGCAACAAGAAAGTTTAAAATGTTATCCTCAAAATAGGGTAGTAGTAGGGTAGACATATAATAAAAAAAAAACTTACCCTAAGGGTGAGAAAATAGGGGTGATTTATTGTTCACTCTCAGATTTTAATGCTGATTTTATATCCACAGAAAATCATAAAATAAAAAAGTTTTAACAAAAAAATTAAACCGCCAAAAAACTAAAAACCAAAAAATAACAAACTTTTTTTTTCATTTAACTTTAATAACTAAGTTCCATAACTAATGTAAGTATACTTAATCAGCTCTTTTTGGAATCGGTGCCAGCCATTGAGAGTTAAATTAATGTGTTCATTCGCACCGACTCCGACTCGACTAGTTAATTTAGGTAAAATGAAAAAAGTTAAAATGTGTTCATTTGCAGTATTCGCACCGACTAGCATCGACTAGTTATTAAGGTTAAATGAAAAAAAGTTTATTACTTTTTGCTTTTCAGTGTTTCGGCGGTTAAATTATTTGTTAAAAAGTTTTTTGTAAATTTTTGACGTACTATTTTGTGTGGTAAGTTGAAAAAAACTTGTCTTGATGACGCAATATTTTAACAACGATTAAATCAAATAGTAACTGGTAATGATTATGAGTACATATTTGATTTTGAAGTTTAGTTAAGTAAAATCTAACACGCAAAGCGTAAGTTATACAACTAGGTACATTCCTATTATTACGTACGGTTTGTTACAACAGTTTTGGATTAAATTCAACCATGCATTTGTAAAGCATAATAAACACGACGCATGTCGGCCATCTAAACTAGCTGTTTGGTTAGCGATTAATTTTGAAATTTTATTTGCTAATCACATCATGTCGGCGTTACCGCGTGGCGGACAAAATGCATGTTACGGTATAATCAACACAACAAACTACGGACAGCTAAAATTAGAATAGAATACAAAAGCTGCTGCTCTATGATAGACTTATATAAAATTAAAGGCACAGGAGTTATACGGAGTGGAAACTGTGTTCTACCGAGTTCTGTGTTTTAATCTACCGAGTTTGCTGGATATTGGACTTATGTAAGAGGCATTATCACTGGTCGATAATACAGTCGATATACCGCATGCGGGGAGTTCCCGCATGCGAGTTAACGAATGAAAGTCATACCTAGATAACGCGGTCGGTTAAAAGCATGCGATGATTGAATGCTTTCTTTGCTATTGTTTTTTTTTTTTCAATAAGTATCAAACAGATATAAACATGTTTACACAACAGTTTAGTTTCTAGGTCCTTATCGAGTATCAGATATAAGATGTTAATTTACCACGTGATTTCACGTCGGGGTTTGTCATACATTTTATTATTTTTGAACTTCGTTATCGTTTTAAAATTGTTACTTTGCTTACGGCCTCAGACGTATCCATTCAGGGAACACCGCATGCAGACTCTGTGTTCAACACTCCGCATGTGAAAGCTAAAGGCCAATGAAAATAGTTCCCCACATGCGGATCCTAGAGCATGCGTTACTGAAATCTTACACATGCGGGCAGTAACGACCAATGGAAATGCACCTTTCTTAGGCACTACTGTAGAAAATTAATCAGCAAAAGAAAGATATGGATGTTGTAGCTCTATTTCACAAATAAGGAAAAAATGTTATCATCATTTCAGCCACAGGACGTCCACTATTGAACATAGGCCTCCCCCAGTGACTTCTAGATCGGCAGGTTGGAAGCGGCCTGCATCCAGCGTCTTCCTGCAACCTTTACCAGGTCGTCTGTCCACCTCGTGGGTGGACGTCCCACGCTGCGCTTGCCGGTACGCGGCCTCCATTCCAGAACTTTTCTGCCCCATCGGCAGTCGTAAAAAATATAATATGCAAAACAAATTCCTTCCTTTTTGTCCTATTTTGTGACGCCACAACCATCCCCGCAAGTTAACGATGTCATCAAAGCTGACGAGCACAACACCTGTCATTGCAGCCGCGGCGAATTAGGTTAAGTACACATGATGCGGTTGCAATTTTGTCCAAATAACAACCAAATACAACACATTTAGGCAACAATTGATGCACGAAACGTGACCACAAACATTTAAGGCAATTGTTTAACAGCGTAAGACGTAGTCAGGCATCGTCAGACTTCGTGTATCTTTGCCTTTTTCGTCTGAAAGATAAAAGATGATGATGGGATTATGGAGAACTAGACGCATTTATCTTTTTTGATGGTATATTGCACCGCCCACTAATCGTTTCTGATAACCCTAGTAATCGGCTAACAAAGAATGGCATTAAATCTTTCCAATAAAGTTAAAGTAATCAATATTTTATTATAATCAGCGTCTCGTGTTTCGCATCAATTATTGCGTAATAAATATATGACAAAGATTAAAATACCACTTGTCCACCTGACATAACATACAATTGATTACATTATAGTGTTGGAACTAGCTTCCTTGTCTACAAATCATATGTATTGTTGGGTATACTTAATAAAAATGTTATCATTTTCCCTCTTAATTTTTGTTGCATTTATAAAAAAATATAATTTGACGTGGTGGCATGTGCCATGTTTGTATTTAGCCGTGAGCATTTAGCCTTATGTTCGCTGCTTTAATCACTCCACAATACTGTGATTGCACGATTGGGAGTGATTTAAGACGAATTGGGTTATTTTAGCGTTAATTATTTGCGATAATGAACTAAGATCATAATTATTATACTCGTAGAATCAGCTTGATGTTGTTATCGTCGTTAGCAACATACTATCAAGAATTATCTTAGAGCATTTAACCAACAGGAGACGCCATTGACAGGCATTCCCCTCTGCCACAAGTCTATGACCGTCGATCACAGAGGTTATATAAAACTATTTGCAGCGCGTTCCGCCATCATTGGCAAATCACGGTGAGCGTGGAAGGACAGCAGCTAAAAATGCCAAATTACACCGTGTGCTCGTGTTAAAAAAGATCAGAAACATTTTATGTGCTAAAGGACGACGTAAATTTTCATCTATAAGTATTATTGAGTCTCAATAATAGCAAATATTGCCTTAAAATTGCAAAAACCTTATAAAATTCGTCAATCAAAAAGTGATACCAGTAAAAGGTAAAAAATCCTATTAAGCGTATTTTTTTATACTGAAGTACCCAAATTTGAAATCACACTGGTATTTCACGATTGATATTTTTAATAATATGAATTACAATAGATGCTTATTAAATTAATGATATATCACAGTTAACAAATTATGATTCTTGTTTAAGTTTTGCGCATTTTATTAGACTTAATAATTACTTATAAAGGTATCAATACTATAAATATTTGCATATAATCGGTCTAGTTCAATAATATAATGTATTTGCGAACTTCACCTTATTCTGAAAATTTGAGACTTTTATTGATATACCTACGCTGGCCACCCTGCAGCAAAGTTGGTGATGTGATAGCACAAAAACAAAATATCGATATCGATTTAACCACTTGACCTTTAGGTCATCTAGATGTATTTCTAAAATGGAAATATATTCGGAAACATTAACAATGAACCCACCCGTTGGGAAAATAAACGGGTGGATTCGATTTTATTGTTTATATAAATTTATCACAAAAATAATGTTAAGACTTAGGTTACAAGCATTTTTGTTGTTATTTATTTACACATACAATAAAAAATAGTATGCTGTTATAAATTTTGTTTAATTTGGTTGCTTTACTGTAAGATTACGGATCTTATTTATATTACAATAGGCATTATTATAATTTGTCCATATTATGTCAGTAAATATTAATTTTCATTATTATTGCGAAAACATAACATTACAAAAGGTGACGACAAAATCTTTGAGGCACCTTAAATATCTATCATTTATCTTAGGGTCGGTCTATACCCAGTAAGAAACCGGATCGGGTTAACGCAGATTCAATCCATCGCTTAAGCAATAAGGTCGTTTTTGAACGGATTCTTGCGGATGCTAACGGAATCTGGCAGCGTATAGACCGAGCCTTAAACTCTAGAGAAACGTGTGTTTCGTGTATTTTTGGTGAACGAGTATACAAAAGTCTTGTTGCTAAAAGTTAACAGATTATTTATTATATAAGCGTATTTTATGGCTCGGACTATACCCATTCGGAAACCGGTCCGGGTAAGTACGGTTTTATTATTTATTAAAACCGTATTAATAAATTATAGTGTCGTGTTTGAACGGATTCTAACGGATTTCATAATGTTTCGGATAATGATTTTTATTAATTATTATTCACCACCTTCTCTATTACTAATTAAGTCATAAAAATGAATCCATTCCAAAGAAACATAACTTTATATTATAAAGTTTCCGAGCCAACCATCTCCAGTCACCACCACAGACAGATTATTGATTCAAATATTATTGGTCTGGGTAGACCAAAGATATTTGAATTCATTTATATCTTTATGTCTAGGCAAGCAGAAAAAAATTGTATTATGTTTTTCTTATTTCATGATAGCACTTATATTTGTTAACTTTTTCTAATGCAAATAGAAAATGTTTGAGAATATAGCTAAAATAGTTAACACCTTTGTTCTTTACAAAATTCAACCTTCTAACTTTCCCTCTATTATATTTACGATATTTGCCGGTTATAGCCGAGTATTTTTTTATTTATTTAAGAAATTCACCTGAAAACCAAATTATACAGGTATTTCTTGCAGTTTTAGGCTTGGACTTTAACCAGCCGGAATCTGTTAGAATCCGCTAGAATTCGTTCAAAAACGACCTTATTGCTTAAGCGATGGATTGAAACCGTACTTACCCGGATTTCCGGCTGGGTATAGTTCGGACCTTAGACTCAACCATACTGACGTACCTATATTAATAAATAACCCTGTAGATCTTAATGAAAGCCAAAAGGAATGTTTCTATCTTACACATAATAAAGAGTCTGAATTGAATAAAACCTTATCATAATACTGGCAAAACTCATCGATAAAATTTATCGATAGTGTTAAGCACTATCTTCGTTTATTTAAAACTGACGTCACACTCGTGCATGGATAAGTTGTCCTTGTGTGTGAATATATTTGTGTGCGTCTAGTTTAAGCTAGTGTTAGATAATTTTTGTTGTGTGCGAGCGTAGCAATGACATCCAAAATGCGTTAGTGTTAATTTCCTATGTGTGCGTTACTCCCTGCCCCCCGCAAGAATTGACAGACTTTTTCGCATAGAAATTAGCGAGCTTGTCGTCTCCTGTTGGTTGAATGCTCTAAGAGAATTATCGTTGATATGGTGAATATCATACATTTATCGGACATGTAGAGACATGACATGAACATGTTTTCATTTGTTTTAATTAACCATGCCAAGAACAAATCGGCCTCGCGTTATAAAGGTTCCGTGCAGTGTTTTTCTTTTGTTTCATTTGGGCACGAGCCTGACTTACACTTAAACTAGTTTTTCTGTTTTATGTTAAACATCTTTCCTATCCGATGTACCACATAATACATTGATTGTAACTACTTAAGTAGTACAAAGTAAAAAAATACTTAAGTAGTGGTGCCAAGTAGAAGTCCGGTGATAGCTTTCCTTATCTCTATGTTTAGGAAGTTTTACACTATTATTCATCATCATCATATCAGCCTGTAGCAGTCCACTGCTGGACATAGGCCTCCCCCTAGGAGCGCCACAGCGCACGATCTCCCGCCCTTTGCATCCAGTCGCTGCCAGCTGCCTTCTTCAGGTCATCGGTCCATCTAGCCGGGGGGCGTCCTACACTACTATTAGTAACCCTATTTTGCAGAATTATCAAGAACGATTAACCGACTAGTTTTATTACAAACTATTTTCTTACTAACACTGGGCCAAGCGTAGCGAGTAGTGACAAAACAGCTTACAATATATAATACAATATATATAAACTATGACATCGCTTTGTCAACGTAATTGACTCACTTTGCAACTAGTTCCCGATGTGCATCACTTAAAATTAATGCAATTATGTAGCTTACATAATTTAGCGGTGTGGGAGTAGTTTAATGAGATTCGTGGTCCCCAATTCCATTTCAGGGACGGCCTCGGCCTTAGCGTTTCGTTATGCAGGCTGTAAAGTATAAATCACTTCTTTTATCACAGAGTAAGTATTATAGGTACTACGTAAATATACAATGTGATATTGGCGGTACTTCTAACCCATTAAGGCTAAGTTCGGTATTTAATTTTATTTATAAAAAAAGTAATTTGGGTTCAAAATAAATCTACAAAAAAAGGTTTATTTTCGTTTTTTTTACACCATAAATTAAGTTTATGTTCTGTTACTCTGTTCTTTTATCTATCTTGTGGTATTTATTTTATGTTTCTACGACACATAAAACCTTTGTTATTGCCTAAAGTGTTAAAAAACCAAAATGGCCGCTATTCATAGAGGGTTAGGGTTCGACTACCCAAATTATTATTTTTGTCGATAAAATTAAATATCGCACTTAGCCTTAACGGGTTAGAAGTACCGCCCATATCACATTGTATAGTATCCTAAATAAATTAATAAGCAAAATAAATAAATCATATAACAGTAGGTACTTAGAACTTACATTGTATATTTTTGATCTAATAAAACATACGTGCTTCCGATAAACCAACTTTGTAAAATGGCCAATTTTTAAAGGATCTATCTCGCCTTAATATAACAAAATGTGCTGTATCTCAAAGACAATGTCATAAACTATGCACACTACATCCACAAAGCATATCACCCAACGTTACACTTGCGGACACTGAATAATGCGCGCAATAAACCCAATTACCGGAGCGCCATTATAAAGGCATACAGCCAAAGCGGTGCGAATTCACATCGTATCTATGAAAATCCAATTCGCCTCGGCCGACGTGTTTTTGTCCCTCACTGGCTATTAGTGCACAGTGTGTACTGGCCACAAGTTATACATTTCCAATACACCGTGATTTTTTAATTACACGAGAAAAATAACTAACATACTCGGATATCGATATACATCGAATTTGGCGAATAAAAAAAACGGAACGGCGTACGGCGTTGGCGTACGGAAGGAATAACTATAAATGAAAAAAAAACATTCATAGTTATTCCTTCCGTACGCCAATATTACGCGACCAAATTAGGTGGATTTTGGTTCCGTTAATGTTGGAATGATAATGATTACTATTTGAATTAGCAGGACTTTTATGGTTCATATTTTTTAAGGAATGTTAGGGACCTTTTAAATAAATTTCTCATAAAAAAAAATTTTTTATTCGCCAAACTCGATGTATATCGATATCTGAGTATGTTAGTTAATTTTCTCGGGTAATTAAAAATTCACGGTGTATAATCTGATCTTTCAGTGAACTAGCTATCCTTTCAGTGACAGGTCTGTTTAAACTGGATGTGTATAGTTCGAGTTGGAACTGTGCGTACTTGCAACGCACAGAATGATCTGCAATGCAAACAAGCTTATTTTCATGATCGTCTCGGTCTAGTGATTCGTACAACGTCTACAAAACTAAGCGGTCGCGGGTTCAAATCCCGGTCATGACAACAGATTGTGTGATAAGCCCTAACATTTATTACCTGAGTAATTTATGGCTGTTTGGTTTATTGAAATAAGGTCATCGATTTTTTAGTTTCAATAGCAAAATCTGTAATAAGTTTAGAGCTAGGTAGGTAATTGGTATGATCGTTAAAAGACGGTTTTAAACAACTGATGCCTTCACTGTTATCGATTTCTGTTTTTATTTGGCATACGAAAGTTACCAACACAAATTCATGCTAGGTCTGGTTTCAGTGTTGGAAATCGGAACCGAAGAGAGATGCCCTTATAAAACTCTCAAGAATCTTATGCCCTAATTTTGGTAAAGAAAATTAAGCCAGCAGGGTTAGCATGCGCGCATCGGTTATTTTATCGATAGACAAGACAAATTTTGTCTTCGACGATAATTTTACATAACGGATCACAGACGTCTCGAATCCTATTTCTGAATATTTTCAGGGTCTCCCGTTCTTTATAACCACTTATTTTTACGTTATAAGACGGCATTGCCATGATATTTTTGTTTCTCCTTTGTTATCTTCGAAGATAAAGCGACATATTTCCGTCAAATGTCGATAAAATGCTACGACAAAATTTTATCGTGTTGCGCATGCTAGCCCTGCTGGGAATTTTGTCGATTACTACCACTGTGCAATTATAAGTACAAGCGTAAAAACTCAATCCGGCTCGGCCAGTGCGTTTATGTCCCGCGGCACAATGGGGCGGCTGTTAGTATGCGCGCTGAGAGCGATCTGCAATGCTAACTTGATTGTGTAACGCGCCAGAGACAAAAGACACGTGTGTGTTCGAGGCCTAGTGTGTTTTAGTTGGGATTAATGATTAGATTTACTTTAGTAGACAAAAGTTTTTAGATGAAAAAGGTAACTGGCAAATAAACTAGCGAATAAGCGAAAAAATTTCATTTTCTGGTACATTAATTAGCATTTACAAAAAAGTAGTTAATATTTGTAATATCGTCAAAAACAACATGGCTTACCGCCTATACCCAAATCCTTAAATTGGCCGCTTCAAAAACCTGAAGGTCCAACTCTATACCTGTCGTTACTAATGCAGTAATCAATAAAGCATCAATTACTAACCCGTCATTATAAAGACATATGCAATGAAAATTCAATCCGGCTCAGCCAGTGCGTTTTTGCCCCGCGGCACAATGGCGCGGCTGCTAGTATTTGAGCTGCACTGAGAGCGATCTGCCCCTCTAACACGAGCAACAAAACACGATATGATACGATATGCTATAGCGATTTATCGCCTATTTACTTTCAAAATATGATAACATAGCCCCGCTATCATGAACTTTTATTGAAACAGTGAGCATGTGCCGTGCCAGCGCCGTCAAGGTTATGCTCGCTTTTTCGATAAAAGTTCATATTTTGACAAAAAATATGAAATAAATCTCTATCATAACGTATCATATCGTGTTTTGTTGCTCATGCTAGAGGGGCTGCAATGTTAACGCTTGACGCGCCAGAATCAAAAGAAAACCGTTCGTTTAACAGAGATTGAAGGTATCTGGGAAAAATCAATTTATTGTATCGGTCAGTTTCGTAATTAAATCTTGGTGTCTCTTCTTAAGACAGAGTAGTAAAAGTTCAAGGCGCGTTCTGTCGAAGCGTAAAGATAAAAGTTTTTATTTTTTCGCGTAAGACAGCGTTTTCGCTGATCTGGACTTGCAGTACGGATATGAATTTTGTTTTTAACTAATCTAGAGTATTTTCAAGTAAGAAATTATTTTCGAAAAGGAGTGGTGAGTACGCAACATAGAACAGACAATAAATAATACTAAAAAATAACCGGCCAAGCACGAGACGGACTCGCGCGTCAAGGGCGGGAGGTGGTTGTTACTATGTAAGTACGTAAATAGTTTAGCCAAAACGGGCTGATACCCGAATTGACCGAGACTTGATAGTCTCGCAGATTTTACCGCTTTTTCCGGATCCCACTGCTGCGCTACAAATGCTTCCACCAATCTCTATCCATCGCCAATATCTTCGAATCCTTCGTCAGGCTAATGAAATCTCCGTTATTATTGATCGGTTTGTTAATTAACTATCACTAATTAAGTTATTTCCGTCGAAGTCATATGAGCGTATAAATGAAAGTTAATTTTATTGACTTTGTCTATAAAGCACACAGTGCATAAATTAGATCCAGTAACTTTATTAACTAAAAGTAAAGATAATAGCCCACTAAAACTAAGGAAGGCAGGGTGCAGAGATGTAAAATATTAATAACAGACAGCGACTTTAAATTTAGGGCTTTACCCAGAAAAATGTTATAATGCGATCAACTTTTGATAATATTAAGTTCGATTTCTCAACAGGGATTACAATCGGACCGACAGAAACTATAATATTTAGTTTGCGACTTCGATGTCAGTAAAGATCCCATACTTACTGTATAATACTGCGTATGTACCACAATGGTCATATAATATGAGAATCAACAACCCCTAAAAATAAAATTACTAAATCGTTTATTAAAGCAAGAAATACAGATACATTTAAATTAGTACAACTTAAAAACTGTACATTACATAACTTATCTTTGCCTGAACTAGGTAGAACCTGTAATTCAGGCGAGAGAGAACTTATAAATGCTTTTAGGTAACAAAAATGACAATACATATAATAATTGCATTATAACGTTTTGATATAAGATAACGTTATAAAGTTTTATATAACGTTTTTCGTAAGAGGCGACTACAGGAAAACCGCCATAAGAAGACGGGCAGCAGCGTCTCCTCTCCACCATTGGCCAAACTGCGATCGCAAGTCTAGCGTGGCGATTATGGCAAAATCCTCCTTTTGGAGAGACCTGTGTCCAGCAGTGGACTGATATAAGCTGGTGATGATGATGATGATGAATGTTTTATATACTACTAGTCTATTCTATTTACCAAAAGTAATTGTTTAGTTGCATCATAAGACAAAGTTAATAAAAGGGATTGAAATGATAAAATAGGCCAAAAATACAATAATAAATCTAACAAAGTTTACTGATAATAAGTTACTGGCTGAGCACTGTACTGTGGTCATATTTCCATGCCATGTGTTCTCCCGGGGCTTGACCTAATTATTTAAAGTTATTTCTTGGTAAATATTTAACACAGCTCGTCTATAATATGATTACTAGAATCCAAAAATAATTGTGTTATAAAACAACATATTTTACAAATTATGTAAAAATTTTGATGAACTTGATAAATAGGGAATTTTAAAGTAATATAATATAAAACCTATTATGAGATTTCTAACTAACTCTTGAATGTATACGGACGTCTTTTTCGTTATGAGAAAAATAGTTGTCTGATATTTACGTATATTAGCATTTTGTATTTATTTACTTTTCTTTTATATCGGATACTTAATGCTCCTCTAAATTACCACAAGACTTTATTTTAGAGGGGAAGAGTTGTTCTTGGTACAATTGGACATACAGGCTTAAAACAAATAAGAACTGGCTGTACCATAGACATACAATTCGCTTAATCTATGGCTTTGTGACTCAGTTTTTGTCCCTGATACGCCTTTTAAAAGTCCAGGATTCCACACTCCTCAGATTGGAAAATAATAACAATCTTTTTATATAAAATCATAAAACAACCGAGTAAAAATATAGGTACTTACCTATTTTTTTACAAACAAAGCTTTAGGACTCTCATTTAAAAAGTATAATCTGCAGAATTAATTTGACAAAGGGAAATAGACGAAAAATTTAATAGCACCTTTATTGCTAACCGTACTTCGGATGTAGCCAACGTATTAACACATAAACGACAGAACAAAATCCTCTATAAACATGTACGGACGAGGGTCAAGCACACAATAGCGGGCATTATTTGCATTTTCACTCAACTGGCCAATCTGCATTGCAAACTTGGGCTATGGTATGTAAACTTTGACCGCGACACCCCTGCGTTCGAGCCTCAAACCACTCACCCTTATTACACAGCAATAAAGTTGTGATTCGCTTGAATTTAAAAGTCCAAGGTCTGATATCAGGGTTGCCAAATTGTAATGTTGGGATGTCACAGGTTGGCTCTGACGTGATCAAATGTCATGTACAAACAATGCTCCGAACGCGTCTATCTATTGAATTGTAAAGCTTATCGCTTTCATATTAAAATTTGAATTGCTTTACCTTTTGAATTTGGTGAAGTATGGCTTAAAATGCAGTTAGGGCTTAATTTGTTTTTCAATTGCTCTTCTTGTGGTGACTTCGTCTTTATCTAAGTTATTGGTGCAATTAGTTAAATTTAAAATACATTTGGAAAGTGTTGACATTCGCCTAAGATTTTGAAAACGAGAATAGTTTGTGATAATGTTGATATCAAGTTTCTGATTTCACCATACTATTTAAATGCATAAATTAACAATTGGTTAGATTCAGCTAGGTGTACCCCTTACCGAACACCCTGTGTACATTGAAAAGACACATTGAAGTTTCTGTTACTTTTTATCTCTGTGCTGCACCAATATTTTATTTAGTGGAGATTAGCCGGTATCGTAGTACAACGCCGATGAAAGTGCCAACTCCACGGCACATCCACACTCGATCAGATACGTGACGCGGGCGCAAATAACCTACGCTCGCTGTAAATTTTGATGGGAGATTTAAAACTGCACGCGGAGCTATATATGTTCGTGTTGATCAAGGTTTGCAGGAAACTATCGGTAGACCGTAAAGTTTAGTAATAGATATTCAACCGACGTCTAAAGTGGAGGTTGTAAATTCAGTCGTATTTATTCCTTGTGTGTTCGATAAATTATATTTGTCAAATCTGAATTAATTTTGATGATTTTTTAAGGAGTATTCTTCAGCGTTGGTTCCATAAAACTAGTAAGAGCGATGTTTAATAAATATAATAGGAAATGCAATTGGTGTACAGAGAAACATTTTCTTCGCGGTTTCTTTAAATACAAAAACGTCAAATCCTCAAACTAGGAGGTGGCTGTAATGGCGCCTTCAATAGCCAGCTAAAAGATTTTTATGTATTATTAAAATTACTATAATAACTTTTGCATCCGTTTTTTTTTGTGATTTCGCATGTTGCTTATACTGGATGACTTTTTTTACCGACAAGAAAATAAACGTGTGAGATAGGTAAATGATATAGGTGATGATAACATGATAATTTAAAAAAAAAGTTTTTTTTTTTTTTTTATCAATTATTTATCCTTATAACCATCTAATTCTAAGTTAATTTTGACTAAAAAATAATATTGGTAAAATAATAATAAAAATATGAAACCGACCAAAACTCAAACGCATATTCACTAATGTAAACTATCAATTCTATGTTTATGCATTTTTTGGACATTCCAAAATTCATAAAATCAGTTGTATTTTATAAACACACTCACATAATATCACATAGATTTAGGTACAGAATACACAGTTATTTTTTCCTGATAGTAAAAAAAGTCAGCCAGTATTTGAAAAAAAAAGAAACTATATATAAAAACTGCCCCTAAGTTTTTTTGTTTTTTTTTTCAGGATGTTAACTTAGATGCAGCTTACAAGTTAGTGTACTAATATTATCTTTGTTATGGTTCTGATGAAGCTACGTCAGCCCCCGCCTCAAATTCGAACGCAAATATCACCGGGTGTTTGCTCAGCATAGCTCGTTCTGCATCGGTTTGCTCAGCCACTGATCATCTTCTAATTGCATGCGAATCCCTAATTCGCATTAACGAGAAGTCTGAGGTCCTCTGAAACGATCGCATCTGGTTCACCTGTCGCTTTCACTCACCTCAGATACTGATATGGGTGAAAGAGACAGATAGATGATATTTCGAGAACGTTTAGACTACGCGCTGATTTTGTTTGCTTTGGCGGTAGTTAGGTTGTGTTGAGTGTGCGACTTCATAGATAGTGGCTAATTAACATGGATCGGACATACAATAATAAATTTAGTGCTCTGGATATCTTTTGTGCTAGTAAAGTGGCTTTCAAACGAGATATATTGCAAATTCTAAATAAAGATTAAAATCGAGAAAGGGTTTACATACACACACACACGCGCACACACACACACACACACACACACACACACACACACACACACACACACACACACACACACACACACACACACACACACACACACACACACACACACACACACACAAACACACACACACACACACACAAACGCCGCCCACGCGCATGTGCTTTATTCCGCAAAAAATAGGTAATATTAAGGATGTTAACTTTTGGCAGGAATATATCTGTTTTGACAGCTCATAAAAAGTATGTCAATTGATTGGTGGTCTCAACTAGCCTATAGTAGCTCACTGACAATTTCTACAATTTCATATTGTTCCTTCATTTCAGACACATTACAATTTTGTCATCATGTTACATAAAACAACATTTATTTCCTATCTGCATCTCACACAGTGTGTACTTAAACAAACAGACCTCACTATTATCCTATTCCAAAGACGAATTCCCACACACTCAAAGACGATTTGTATCCAGCCGCAGAACTATATAACAAAGCTAGAATAGACATCAAATAGACAATCTAAGTTCTGCAAGACGCGACGAGCGGCTCTATTAACGGCGTGCAAAATGCTCAACCAATTTAGAAGTACATCTTACTGGCGCAAGCTGTACTAAGATCTAGTTTAACCATAATTACTAGACGACCTCCGTAGCCGAGAGGCGAGCACGCCGGACTTTAAATGGCGCCGCCATCTCTGAGGTTCCGGGTTCGATCCCCGGTCGGGTCAATGTAGAAAACGAACTTTTCTATATTGGCTCGGGTCTGGGTGTTGTGGTACCGTCGTTATTTCTGATTTCTATAACACAAGTGCTTTAGCAACTTTTCTTAGGATCAGAGCAATGTATGTGATGTTGTCCAATATTTATTTATTTAATTATTACAATCCGGTTTCAATCACAACAATGTTAAAAACCGGCCAAGTGCGAGTCGGAATCGCGCACGAAGGGTTCCGTATCATTATCAATAAAAACGGCAAAAACACGTTTGTTGAATGGGAGCCCCCTTAAACATTTATTGTATTCTGTTTTTTAGTATTTGTTGTTATAGCGGCAACAGAAATACATCATCTGTAAAAAGTTCAACTCTCTAGCTATCACGGTTAATGAGATACAGCCTGGTGACAGACGGACAGACGGACAGACGGACAGACGGACAGACGGACAGACGGACAGACGGACAGACGGACAGACGGACAGACGGACAGACGGACAGACGGACAGACGGACAGACGGACAGACGGACAGACGGACAGACGGACAGACGGACAGACGGACAGACGGACAGACGGACAGACGGACAGACGGACAGACGGACAGACGGACAGACGGACAGACGGACAGACGGACAGACGGACAGACGGACAGACGGACAGACGGACAGACGGACAGACGGACAGACGGACAGACGGACAGACGGACAGACGGACGGACGGACGGACGGACAGACGGACAGACGGACAGACGGACAGACGGACAGACGGACAGACGGACAGACGGACAGACGGACAGACGGACAGACGGACAGACGGACAGACGGACAGACGGACAGACGGACAGACGGACAGACGGACAGACGGACAGACGGACAGACGGACAGACGGACAGACGGACAGACGGACAGACGGACAGACGGACAGACGGACAGACGGACAGACGGACAGACGGACAGACGGACAGACGGACAGACGGACAGACGGACAGACGGACAGACGGACAGACGGACAGACGGACAGACGGACAGACGGACAGACGGACAGACGGACAGACGGACAGACGGACAGACGTACAGACGGACAGACGGACAGACGGACAGACGGACAGACGGACAGACGGACAGACGGACAGACGGACAGACGGACAGACGGACAGACGGACAGACGGACAGACGGACAGACGGACAGACGGACAGACGGACAGACGGACAGACGGACAGACGGACAGACGGACAGACGGACAGACGGACAGACGGACAGACGGACAGACGGACAGACGGACAGACGGACAGACGGACAGACGGACAGACGGACAGACGGACAGACGGACGGACAGCGGAGCCTTACTAATAGGGTCCCTCCCGTTTTAACCTTTGGGAACGGAACCCTAAAAAGTAAGTAAGTGCAGTCAGCGAAACATTATGGGTCATAAAGTATTGTGTAGACAGTGGTAGGCACAGTGTAGCACTGTAAATGTTCGTAGCATTGCTTATAGCTCGTAGAAGCGTAGCAAAAAGTTTTTAAAGTCAACATAGCCCTTGCGCTACATACTCGTAGCACTGTGCGCTGTCGTAGTCTCGTAGCTAAAACTTCATATTATAATACAGTTCGCGTTATGAAATTTGAATTTTCCATTACTATGTTGTATACGAACGCTAGGACACTAAATTTGATAAACAGCCAAGCTTATCCATAACTTTATTATTGAGCAATGCTAAACTCATTCGACACTACACCTGCCTGCAAACAGAACTGTAACTCTGTTATGTTCGGAGGCGCATGAGCGATATTACGCTATCATAACGCGTAACAAGCAAACTATTCACTGACGGAATACATAACGAGAGGGTTTGCTTCAAATTTTTGGTGTGAGTGCTTGTTCAAGAGCGGAGCGGAATTATTTGTCATTATAAATAAACCAACACTGAAAAATTTAGGTACAAAACTTACGATCCTACCAGCACCGTATGAGATTGGACTGAAACCGTACTTATGTTACTATTTTATGCGACAGTTGTGCATAAGGAATTTCTGTCACACGTCTGCATGGTATATTAAACATTGTTGCGTTGTTAAGAAACATCTTTGGGCCTAACATCGAAATCAGAATAACACTCAATACCATACAACTTTGTACTCGTATAATAGGGTTGCAGGTAACATTACATTTCAAGTAAGCCTCAAGTCACGTAGCTCCTTCCAGTTTCAACCTCCTTTGATGAATTTAAATAGCTGAAACTGAAACCTTTAGCACTTTTGAAACTTCTAGTTCTTTTACTGCTGCTGCTGTCAAAAAAACGTATTATTATGGTCATACTAAGAAATTGCCCGCTCTTTCTTGTGTCTGAGCCATATCCCGAATTGAAATGAGAGCGACGCGCTCACTCAAACGTAGCAATCACATTGATACGTTTATTGAGATTGAATGTTACGCGAATTCGCTAAATGAAATGCGGTTACGTTATTTGATTTCGCCGCTATTCGGGATCTCGAATTTTTACGTACATTTTTAACGTCCTTTGGGATAATATGAGAACGCGCGTGTTTTTACACTTCGCATTTGAGGATTGATTTATTATGCATCTACGATGTTTTTGTGAATGTTCTTTACGAAATTGAGAGGGTTTTAACATATTTTCTTTATTTTTCATATCTTAAAATACGTTTTTCTTGAGTATTTTGTGTCAATTATGTTTAACTTGTCAACATCCAAGAGATCTCATGAGACCTCGTAACAATATAATATCTATTGTGTCTCGACTATTTATGAATAATGAGTTAAATACTCTCAAAATTACATAAAACGCCACAGCAAGCGGCTCTGGGCCGGGTGATATATACCTAAGTATAGTAAGAGCCTTTTGATCAGTGCTGTAAGTAAAATAATTGTTTCAATAAATAAATATAACTCCTAGCAAAAATCAAATATATATAAATAAATTTAAAATTGTCGACCTCCGTAGCCGAGAGACGAGCACGCCGGACTATAAATGGCGCCGCCATCTCAATTCCCGGGTGTTGTGGTACCGCGTTGTTTCTGATTTCTATAACACAAGTGCTTTAGCTACTTCCCTTAAGACCAGAGCAATGTAAGAGATGTTGTCCAAGAAAAAATAAATAAGATAAAATCACATACATTACTCTGATCATATGACAAGTAGCTCAAGCACTTAATAGAATAGAATAGAATAGAATAGAATAGAAAAATATAGTTACTAACCAACTAACCTCAATCATATACCTCCTCGAGTTGACGCTATAACGTCGTTACGTATAGCGCCTACGCCGTTAGACGTAACGATAACAAATGAAGGGCCCGACAAGCCTGGGCTTTGGGGTTTGAGATTTCAGCCTTGAAGGATGCAGGTATCGTAGGGACAAACGGTGCTACAGTTCAGCAAGCATTTAAGAATAAGGGGCGTTTAAATTAAAAGTTTTTAACGCTTCAACTCCCAGGAAAATAAATAAATAAAATTAAATTAAAATTAAAATAACATAACAATAATAATCAGATTAAATTATTTCATATTAAATTAAATTAAATTTAAATTATTCAAAATGACAATAGATAACAATTGAAAAACAATTGAGTGCGGCAGCTGGCTAAGTTGCCGCTTGGCCGTTGAAGGGGTAATTCAGTTAAACAGTGCTCAAGGTTAAAGAAACCATCTTTTGACGAGTGTGTATCGGATTTTTTTACTTAAAAATCGTATCTGTAAGTAAGTTTACTTTTAAAACAAATGCCTTATGATTTCCTTATAAAAACATTATTATAAGTAGTACGAATTTGTGTTCTTGCGGTCAGGCTTCAAAGGCAACGTAACAAAAATCATAAATATATATTCATTATAAAATCCAAAGGACAATTTAAAAATCTAAGGCGAATTTACCTGTATGTTGTATGCGAGGAATCCAACTAGTGTGCTTGTAGGCACCGTCGTGCACCGTTATTCATTACGAACAACGGTGTTTATGTCATACCTACAAGTCCGTGTTTTTTTACTTACAATTTCGTTTGCTGATCTGTTTCGCTGTATGTCACAATTAGAAGACAAATTGGTGCCTTTACATAATAATCGCGGCGTAAGTCACATTTACTGGGTATAACGTCGAACGCCGTACATTGTAATTTTATTCTGTCTACTTACTATACCTACAAACTTTATAAAGGTAAGCTTCTAACATCTAGAATCATCTAGAAATTATCATAGATATAGCATTCACTTATTATCACGTTTAAAAAGCAGTATAAATAACACTTAAAATACTTCATCTTTTAAAAAGTCAAATATTTACATCGAGCGTTATCGTATAACACGAAACGCCAGTATCAGCAGAGCGTAGCAAGTCTTGTTCTGAAATCAAGACGCTTTCTTCAGTAAACATAAAATTCCATGCACACATTACCCACTAATGGCTCAGCGCGGTTTTTGCAGCGAACGACTAAACTTTACCGTACTGAATATAATATTCCTATGAAATGAAATATAAGTACAAAAAAGTTTTTTAAAAAGAAGTAGGTATGCTTGATTTCAACACATTATGTTTTTGACATGACATTCTTTATTTGCATCAAACATGGTAGGTGTAGCTAGATAGTTTTTCAATAAGTACTTTTTTGGTGTCACATTATAACTAGCAAAAGGCAGCAAAACATCTTACAAATATATCATTAACGCAATCAAAATAACAAAAATTTATTAATAATCTATACTAAAGGATGATAACAATACGACACATTTCTGTTTTTAAAAAGAAATGTTTTTTTTTTTTCATTAAAAAAAGTCCCATGCTATAAAAGACCAAGTATTTTATCACAGAACAATCATGTTTCACAAGCTGCAATAGCTCATAAAATACTCGAACACGGCGACAGTTCATTATGACATTTGGCTGAAGCCCAGCGTTCGTAATTGACGTGTGTAAACGCGGCCGGAGATTGCCAAATGAGTACTCCACTTTACATTTAGGTATTTATAGGTGAGCAAATAAATTTTATTTGTTTTTATACAGGGTTATCAATATCATGCTTATTCTTGTGTCCTATGGAACTAACAACCTTAGGAAGATAGCTGGCAGTGGCTGGATGAAAAAAGCAAGCAATCGTGCTCTTTGACGCTCTTTACGTAAATGGCTTACGTACATCATGGACTGCAAAAGGCTGAATAGATAGATAGAATTATGACACTAAAATCTCGAACATTCCGTACAAATTCGCAACAGATGATGTTATTTGATAGTCGTTTTAAATGGGGAGTTTATATTCAGATTCGATGTTAGTTCCGTTAAACAAGTTGTTGTATTTGAGCAGGAAAATGTAAAATCTGCGTTATTTGCTAGTGTCCAAATTTACTAAGAGACGCCACTATCTTTGTCTGGATCCTCTTAATGTAAAAATCTACGTCCTACTTCATTAATGTGATGTATAGCACATGTTTGCACGATGCACCCACATGGTGGGCAGATGACCTGCAGGGCTAGCATGCGCAACACGAAAAAGTTTCGCCATGGCATTTTATCGAGTTTTGACGTAAATATGTCGTTTAATCTTCGGTGCTAACATTGCAGTCCTAAATAGTCTTGTCTTCTGTCAAAAATCGACAAGTGACAAAATTGTCGACACACCCTGGCACTATTATTTTATCTATTTTTGTCTACGTTTGACACTTCTCCACAACATGTTTATCGTCGATGGTTTTTGATCACGATAACAAAGAAAAAACCAAAATATCATGGGAGTGCCGTTTTATAACGTAAAAATAAGTGTCTACGGGGAGTCTCGAATCTTTTTTCTTAAGATTCTTAAGACATAAAGAAAAAGATTCGAGACGTGTGTGATTTTAATTGTTGGTTTTATGTTCCGAGCACTGAATTCCAGTCTTGTAGTGCATTTCAAAGTCCATGGCGCTTTAAATTAAACCATCGACGATAAACATGTTGTTGAGAAGTGTCAAACGTAGACAAAAATAGATAAAATAATGGTGCCATGTTGGGTATGTCGACAATTTTGTCACTTGTCGATTTTTGACAGAAGACAAGACTATTTAGGACTGCAATGTTAGCACCGAAGATAAAACGACATATTTACGTCAAAAATCGATAAAATGCCACGACAAAATTTTGTCGTGTTGCGCATGCTAGCCCTGCAGGTTAGGGAAAACGACAAAATTTGTCTTGTCTATCGATAAAATAGCCGATGCGCGCATGCTAGCCCTGCTGGTAAAGGTTGCAGGAAGACGCTGGATGCAGGCTGCTTCCAACCGGCCAATATGGAAGACAGTGGGGGAGGCTCATGTTCAGCATTGGACGTCCTGTGGCTGAAATGATGATGATAGCACATGTCTGTCCAATTTTTTTTTTCCAGTTCATCTTGCCCCTCGACTCGACCCAGAATTCCTAGCATAGTAAGTCTGCATTAATCACTCAAAAATAACATCATATTCGTTTCATTTTAGGCTGATGTTTTAATAGAAGGCACATTTGAGCTTAAATTCATAATGGAAGTCCAGGTAAAAACTTTTACATCTGGTTTACATTTTTAATAAAGTTAAGTGCAGCAGCGTTATAATGCGGGTATGTGAGGAAAGGTTTTACATTTTACTTCAATTAGAAAGGTATTACATATTTAGAGGCATACTGCTAAAGCTTTGGCTATTATTTAACGTTACTTTAACATCACTTTACTGAAGATTTAAACATTTTTGCAGAATTTTTATAAGGAAACTGAGGGTTGCTTGTAGTATCTAATACATAAATAAATACTTATACCTACCTAATTCTTAACCTTTAACATGACGAAGTTCAAACTAATAAATAGCATTGGTACATTTCCAACGATCTTATCGGAACAAGACAGCAGAAAAAGCTATACTCTTCTTTCAATGAATTATTCAGTGTCACTTTAAGATAAAAATCTTTATCAATTAAAATACAAAAAAACATTATATTTTTTTTATTATACGCCAAATTATGGAACCAATAATAAAATAGAAATTAAAAAAAATTAAAAATAATTACATGCCATTCAATGGCGAAACATGTCGGACCTTTATTTTTATAATATCTTTTATGTACTATGTTTGGTGTAAATAAATAAATTTGAATTTCAATTTGAATTTGAAAAAATCTTGATAAATTTGTCTTTTTTTTTTAAAACAAATAATACACATTAAGCACGTTTATTTGTACGTTTGTATAGCTTACTAGTAGGTAGGTATCTAATATTTTTTAATTTAGCACAGAGTCATGCCAGCAACTTAAAA
Organism: Anania fuscalis; assembly: GCA_950371115.1. Classification (NCBI taxonomy): domain Eukaryota; kingdom Metazoa; phylum Arthropoda; class Insecta; order Lepidoptera; family Crambidae; genus Anania; species Anania fuscalis. The sequence goes on from OX493325.1 coordinate 22,436,885, forward strand.
TCATGCTAAATTTATACGAATAAATATCACAAAATCAACAAAACGACTTCATAATTCATTCACTTTTAAAAATATTCTACATTCAAAAACTGTTCCTTTGTTTATACACCGCCCCTGCATTTTTCAGGTGAAAAATTTGAAAACTTTTTTGGATTAACCCTACTTTTAATGGAGAAGCCATTAGCTGGCCGGAGCTTTCAGTTTTTAGAACCCAGTTTTCAGTGTTGTACTTGTATTACTTTCTACATTGTCGTGTGAGCTTAAATAAATACACTTTGTAAGTTCTACAGCTAAATATTGTAAACTTTACACCGAAATTTAACAGCCATATTCATAAACGTTAATTAACTTTGAATAAGCCTTTAAATAATGCTTAACACTATATTTTTAAACACTATTTAGAACTACAATTATACTATTAACATTATTTTGTATTTTTAAACTTTTACTAGGTATGTAGAACTAAAATTAAACTATTATAAAATACATGTCAAATTAAACAAACGCTGCATTAAAGGTTAATCATCTGTTAGATAGGCGCTATTTTTGAAGTTTCAATCGGTCAAACGTATTAAATATATTATAATTTATAACTAGCTGACCACATAAACTTTTTAAATACCTACAAGTTTGTACAGATATCCCCGGTTTTTTTAAAGCAACGAGATACTCGAAAATTAGATAATATTGGCAAATTTCCCCGTAGAAAAATCTTTTAAAAAAATACTATTACTTTAAAAGTCCCTTGACAAAGCAGGGCAGGTCATCGAACTTTTAATTAGGGCGCTTTTACCCGTGATGTCCAGACGGAAAGAAAAAATGGGAAAAGTTAAAAATTCATAGAAATTATTAAAGAGTTATAACAACTCGCTAAGATTGGAGATGAGGGAGAGTTTGTTTTGGGGCTATTTTGGTAACTCTTTTTAATTTCAAATTTATATTTGATCCGATTAAATATTTAAAAAAATTGAATTCAAAATAACTTTTTGACTATAATATACAGTGTTTTGAGACCCTCCTTTTTAAATCTAATAAAAAGCTGTATTAAAATAAATTAATATGCAAAAACCTATAACTATGATCTTAAAGTAAGGTATTAGAATCCCTTTGTTACGAGGTATCTACATTAATTTTTTCCAGGGTTACAACACCCAGAGCCGAGCAAAGTTAAAAAACCCTAATTCAAGTCGAATTATTGGTCCACTACTACAAACGAGTCGAAAACTAGTTAGAAACTTTGTATATTTTAAATTTTAGAACCACTTTCTTTGTTGGTGAAACAAAGAAAAACATAAATAAATATACTATACCTACTGAAATCCGTGGGGAGTGAATTTTCCGGTACATTAATCCCAGCCGCGTTGAACACGCCACAAAACAAAACCTACTGAATACAGCGTGAGAGGAATTAAACGCTTACACAAACGCCTCAATGGGTGTAGATAAATCTAGTTGTTAATACACAGGGCGTAAAAAAAGGCTTAACGAAGCCTTAAACCACGAATTCTATACATAAAACCAACTAGAATGCAACTGAAAAATAAATAATTGCTGGGAAATGACTTTTATTTTTGGGTATCAAAAAAATAACTTATTTCTAACCCGCAATGTATAGCGCGCACGCCACAGACTATGCCTGTGTATGTAAGCGGATCATGTTTCTTTGTAAAAAAGTTTAGTATTATCAAACAGGAGTCAATTTTGTAAAAAATCTTTGATAAAAAATTGTAACTTTGACTGTCAATAACTCGGTAACCCGTCATTTCCCAGGAATAGTGTAAAAGAAAAAAATGATCGTAATAATACGTAGAATATGTGGTGTTCGGCTTCGTTAAGCCTTTTTTTACACCCGATATGTAGAGAGCGAGAGAGATATTTTTGTAAGACAGACACATAAACAGTACATATAAATAAATATTATATTTAAAACCAGCCAGTGTCAGGTCACGCACAATTAAGGATTCTGTGGTTGACGTTCCTTTTAACTTTTAATTATCATTTTATGCACCAAGCGATGTAGGAGGCCTAATACGAAAGTGCATAGTTCGGTCGATCGTATTATCCGATCAAATCAAAACAACCATTCCCCCGTATCAAAGGGCTGACAATTTAGGAACAATTGAAAACGGTCGGGTTTTTTACACGGCTAGATTGAGTTTGTCATATTTTATCAAAGGATTGACACATGAGACTGGCCATTTTAGTTTGTTAGGTTTATAGGACCGAACGAAAGATATACTTTCGTGCTAGCCCCCCTGATTCCATAACATTTAACATAATATTAACCGTTTATTTGACAGTGCATATTTAAAAAAAATGCCTATACAAGTTGAAATTATGTTTTTATTAACTTATTTATTAAACATGCTACTCTACCTCTAAGAACTATACCTATCTACGTTGAAATAATAATTATTTTTTACGAATCTCTTTAAGTAGAGTCGAAGCTTGGATACTGATGCATTAAGCAAGACTGATGCTCATTAAATCTTATTTTATGTAATTTTGTTTCATTGTTTGATTATTGGTAGTAATTATGGGCACGCCAGGAAATGTTTTAAAATTTAACTTTTCACCACGAACAAAGTCCTGGACTATAGCTAGTACATCCGTATCCTAATAACCTATAATAAATTTTAAAATCCCGATAGCTTAAACATTAAACAGTTTCTAAATGCTATCGCTTTAGTACGCTTTAATGTTTGTTAAAAAGATTAATAAATTAAATAAATGTAATGGACCTCCATCTTTCTTTTTCATTTACATAACCAATCAGTCAGGCGATATTTCCCGCAGCCGTCAGGACGAATTACGTCTAGACGTAGACACTATAATGCAATGACCTCTGGCGTTAAAAGTTTGCAATAAAGTTACAAATTTTCTGTAGAAAAGTAGTCCAGTGTACATAGAAAAAAAACGCATTTTTTTCAAATATTTCTACTGATTTAAGCATTCGAGTGGGTAAGCGGCAAGTCAAGTTATCTTCAATATTTTTTGCGCTCAATAAAATAACCTTAAGAGTGAATCTACAACTCTAATTCTAATAAAATGTTTATGTTACCGTTTAAGCTGATCGCTATTTAATGTAGTAAACAATTTGTTTTTTCGATTGTAATCTACATCATTTATCATCATTTCAGCTACAGGACGTCTTTGCTGAACATTCCCCAGATTAATCTTTGTTATTTGGTTAAAGTTATTTTATTTGGTTTTAAGTGGCAGTAGGGCGTCTTCTGTCGCAGAACCGATGAAAGGTGAAGCAAATTGATCACGCCTCAGAAAACGGAGTTACACCTTGCACCTTGTTGGAACGACGACCTTAGAAAGATCTAGCAGTAGGCTGGATAAAATAAGAGAAAGATTGTTCTTTTTGGCGCTCTTTGGGGGAATCCTACGTCTAGCACCGGACTGAGATAAGCTGACTTGATGACAATTGTATTTGAGCAGTACAATCACCCTTTTAAATAAAGCTAACTAATAAAATAAGACTATCAGACGTAGAATAAATCCTCTGTTGACTGGACTATAAGAATTCACATGCAAATACGGCCCTTCATCACAGCGAGTCAGTCTAACGGCCCGCGGAGTAGCAGATACAATCCGAGTAATAGCTGTTTTCAAACTTTCCATTTGCGCGCTGAAATACTTGAAAGCTTATTTTATTTTAGTTTTTAAGGTCTCTTTTACGCTGTTTATTTGGGAATTCTTACAATAAAAGAGAGAAGGATTTCAAACGTCATTCAACAATATGTAAATGTTCAAGTACTTTGTGTAACCTATCGCTCAAACATTTATTTGCAGAAAATTTGGTTTTGATCTAACGTAATAATACGACTAACGAAAAAAGAGTTTTTAGTTTATCGTTTGTTTCTGTATGTCTGTTTGTGGCATCATAGCTCCCAAATGGATAAAACTATTGTAAAAAAAAACTTATTTAGTATTCTAAATAAGTTTTTTTTTTGTTTGGAAGGTGACTTGATCAAGAGTATCCTCAACTATGAATTCAGCCGTTTGAAGATAATTGGTCTTTTCTAATAGATAAAGGACTGTGCTCATGTTTCACAGGTCTGATCGATTTGAAATTTAGTATCCTGTCACTTCAATAATATTGCAAAAACAAGTACTTAAGCTATATTATGGGCCGCACATTATATCAGTCATATCACTACCATAGAGAAAAAAATATTTACTACTATCTAAATCTGTTATTATAATATCAAGACTCATTTCTAGCATACAAAAATGCCTTTCTTCTTTTTTAGCAAAAACGTCAGGCGTACAAAAAAAACTCTTTTACGCTCCTTAAAAAGCACTTAACAGAGCTAAAGGAAACTAGAGTCGTCTAAACACTCAGAGCTAAGTTACACTACCCCATTGTCCCGGCACAAAGCGTAAGAACATGTTGTTAGCAGCGCCCCCTAACGAGAGCCGACGTGCGAAATATGGGCAGTGAGAGCACGTTTTGCAACTACGCTGCACAATACCCTGCTTATTTGTACGTAGCCTTAAACATTTATAGATTTGACAGTGTTTAGCGCTATCAAAAAGAGTGATTTAGGCTTCTAATTTCTAAAGTGACCAAGAAAGGCACGTTTTGAAAATATGCTGCGCAACACTTTACTTATTTGTACGTAGCCTTTAAACATTTATAGACTTGACAGGGTTTAGCGCTATCGAAAAGAGTGATTTAGGCTTCTAATTTCTATAGCGAGCAAGGAAAGCACGTTTTAAAAATATGCTGCGCAACACTTTACTTATTTGTACGTAGCCTTTAAATATTTATAGACTTGACAGGGTTTAGCGCTATCAAAAAGAGTGATTTAGGCTTCTAATTTCTATAGTGAGCAAGAAAAGCACGTTTTAAAAATATGCTGCGCTATACTCTGCTTATTTGTGCCTAGCCTTTAAATATATATAGACCTGACAGTGTTTAGCGCTATCAAAAAGAGTGATTTAGGCTTCTAATTTCTATAGTGAGCAAAAAAAGCACGTTTTAAAAATATGCTGCGCTATACCCTGCGTATTTATGAGTAGCCTTTTAACATTTTAGATTTAACAGTGTTTAGCGCCATCGAAAAGCGTCAAAGTCAAGTCATTTATTACTGCAAATTAGCCATCAATGGCACTTTTACAAGTCTAATTTTTTTCCCTACCACCGCTTCGGGACTACTTATCGGCTAGTGATGAGAAGAAGTGGCGCAACAAACTCAGTCACCTTTGCCAGCCTGGTTTTAATATACTAAATAGTGATTTAGACTTCTATAGGGAGCAAGGAAGGCACGTTTGGAGAATACGCTGTATAATACTTATAATCATAATCATAATATCTTTATTGTGGAGCATAGGTAAACAACAATGGGTTTACATTACAAATAGTGATTTGTTTTAGAGCTAGCCGTGTCGTGCCTTTTTGGCGTACAATCGTAAACACAAGTTATAAAAATAAAAATTCAGAATCGCATTTTAATTACAAAAGGTACACATTTGATTAAGTATTGAATACATGCAAGTCAACTTAGATGTTGATTATTCAGTTAATCCGTCATAAAATTCATTTATTGAATAAAATTAATATTGAATACATGCAAGTCAACTTAGATATTGATTATTCAGTTAATCCGTCATAAAATTCATTTATTGAATAAAAGCATTTGTCAACTAAATTTTAAAAATATGTAGGTATGTCAGTTGTGTTTCGTATGGATTCTAGTATCCGGTTAAAAATACGAGGAGCATTACAAAAAATACTTTTGCTAAAATAACTTGTGTTAGCTCGAATAGAGCACAGTTTCTTTTTGTGGCGAGCTCGTGTCCTAAATTCGAACTTATCTAAATTTATTGGCCTCCATTCCAGAACCTTTCTGCCCCATCGGCCGTCAGTTTTACGTGCTATGTGCTCCGCACACTGCCACTTTAGCTTGCTAACCCTTCGGGCTATGTCAGTGACTTTTGTTTTTTGTAAAATACTTGTGCCTAAAGACGAAAGTTTACAACCAGTATCTGTTACCAATGATGACATACAGAACAGCAACGTGTCCTCTCACTGTGGATTTAAGAAAGCTCAGGGTTGCACAGCACGCTATGGAAAGGGCTATGCTAGATGTTTCTTTACGAGATCGAATCAGAAATTAAGAGATCCATGAACCAAAAAAAGTCGCTGATAATTATAATAAAATAATAAAGAAAAAAAATGTTTCCACAATCACACCAATTATCTAGCCTCAAACTAAGCATGCTTGTACTATGGCGACTTGTTAACGGATAAACATACATAAATACGTTTATAAACGGCCATTACTATTGTATTGCATAAAACTTTTTCGGTAGCTTTAAATAAATAAATAGAGCTGCTTAGAATAGAAATGTTTGCCGTACAAACCTCCTCTGGATATTATAGAAAAAATGTTAAATAAAATGTACACTCTATACATTACCAGTGACTATGTTAGATATAAATGAGCCAAGACACCGTCGGATCAGGGCGACAAAACTGTCTTTTGGCAGATATCCCTGTATTGCAATATTTCCAATACCTGCAGGTATTGGAAAAATCAAGGTAAAGGTACTAAGGAAGGAGTTTTTGAAACTAAATTATATGATTATGCTTAAAGATAAAGTTTATGTTACAGTTTGAAAAGAATGCCTCAAAATGAGCTCATATCGACGAGGATAAAACAAATTCGTCCTATTTTCAACATGCATACTTTGTACATACATAGAAGTTTTAGGATCGTAGAACTTCTATCTACAGGGTGTACAAGATTATGGGACACTCCTTAAAACCACGTGATCAGCTGGTCATATACAACATCTTATTCTATGATAGCAACATATCTTTTTCAGCTTCTCCATACAAACTTACACGCATACCTCGATGATAATGTATGGAGCATCTGAAAATAAAATCACGATTTCGATGTTGCTCCGATAAGAAAAGTTGTTGTATATAACCAGCTGATCACGTGTTTTTAAGGAGTGTCTCTTTCTCTTGTACACCCTGTATAACCGGCCACATGCGATACGGACTCGCGTATCAAGGGTTGCGCACAAACTATAGTATTACAGTTCGTCCATATTTACAGATCACAATAAATAATAATATTTAATTGCTCCAACAATCATAAATAGCCCTAAACTAAGCAAAGCTTGCCAGTACCTAATCAGTAAAAGATAAAAGAAAATGGTTGTCAGTAAAGTCGGTTTACTGACGTTAATTTTACGTGATAATCATCATCATCATCATATCAGCCTGTTGCAGTTCACTGTCACTGCTGGACATAGGCCTCCCCCAAGGAGCGCCACAGCGCACGATCTCCCGCCCTTTGCATCCAGTCGCTGCCAGCTGCCTTCTTCAGGTCATCGGTCCATCTAGCCAGGGGGCGTCCTAAAATACGTTTGCCTAAGCGTGGTCTCCATTCGAGAACCTTCCTGCTCCACCTCTCGTCAGTTCTGCGACAGACATGGCCAGCCCGCTGCCACTTCAGCTTGCTACATTTATGGATAATAACGTCATGAAAACATTGATGCTACGCAGACGCATCGGCTGATGGAGTGGAAGAGAGATAGATGCTTCACAAGCCGAAAGCTTAGGCCGATCGTGCCTCTCTATCGTTAGTTCCGCGCTCTCCCTCGCACGCGGAACGTGTCATTTTTTCGTGCGAGCAGCCTCATCGATATAAAGACGTTATCACGTCAAAAAACATTAAACTAAGTTCGAAAGAAACAGGAACAGGACAGTAATTGGGAAGCGAACCCCAAACCGCCAATTTCTGAGGGCATCATCAACAATCCGCCGCCCCCGGCTCAAGGCTCAAGTGCGCGGAATGAAAAAACTTCATTCATCCGAGTTTGAGTGCTTTCGGTCAAGGTTTCCTTCCTTCGCTACTGAATGGATTTTGTTAAAAACGGAGTTGCGTCGTTTTTGCCCTGGGGCCTCGAATAAGAGCATGATAACTTTATTTTTTAAGATTTTAGGATACACGTTATTTTTTTATTTTTTACATACTGAACAATTTAACCAAAGATACGGCTATAGATCTATCTTATTATTTTAATTATAAGTTTTCGACCGAATAATAAATCTATTAATATTTCACAACATACATTGCTCTGATCCTAAGGTAAGTAGCAAAAGCACTTGTGAAATCAAAATCAGAAACACCAACGTACGACGAAATCCAGACCCGAGACAGTCAACAGAAGTTCGTGTAACACATAGACCCCCGAGAATCGAACCCGGGACCGCTGTGCCGTGCTCGCCGGTCTAGAAACATAAAACACGAGGATGATTACTTTGCGATCATGACTTTTTTGTGTTTTCTGTCGTATATTTAGGTTCTTTTGCTTATATACCAGGACTTATGCTGTATTCATTATTTTTATTGTCACGAACTCTCAGCGAAAAATAAATAAAAATCGCCACCAGATTTCGATTACTCATATAAAGGGGAGATAAAATTATTTAATAAAAACGCTTTAATTTACCTACAGAATTCAGATGAATTTAGTTTTGGTCGTTGTTCTTTTATTCGTTAGTTATGAGACCAAGCTGAATCATTGAATTGGGATTTCGAAATTTCGAACGGTGATATGCTGCGTCCTAATTTACCTGATGGTTTTAAAAAGGAACAGGGTGACAGTTTTTTTTCTTTTAAGCCAATCTATGTCAGTCGTCCTATGATAAAAAGGTATAATTTATAAGGGATGTCAATAAAACCAATAAAACCAATTTATTTTTGCAAATAGGATTAAACTAAGCACTTTTACACGTTGCAATATTTTTTGCCCTACCACTGCTTCGGGACAAGTTTGTAAGTTTGCAGCGCAAGAAACTCGGTCACTATTGTCAGCCTCTTTTAAAAGTTTTAAATACACATAACAAAATAATTTAATTAGAAGATAAATGCACCTGTGCGAGCAAGGCAGTATTTAAATCCAATATATTTTGTCGTTCCAGTAACTGATAAATCTATTTAAGTAAACAGAAAGACGTACATCATCGGCATTTAGGACGTTCGCTGCTAAAAATGGGTTCCCCAGTGACTTCTAGATTGGCCAATTGGAAGCGGCCTGCCTTAACACCCTCTCCCAAGCCTTCACTCTTTAGGTGTGCCAAATTTCATCCAAATCCGGTTAGCCGTTTATGCGACATTGAATTATAAACATCTAAACATCCTTACAAACTTTTGCATTTATTGTATTAGTGGTGTATCTTTGAAGCGTGTAAAAAGGCCTTTACCGATGGCAAGACCGCAAGCTATTACCTAAAGCGCTCTAGCTTTTAGCCAGCTTTTAGTATAATAAAGCACGCTATTATATAATTTTGCTTTTAAATTTGTAAAAGAATATCTTTAATAAAGATTTATGTACATATTTAACTCTAAAGGAAACGATAACTTTTAGGTGAGATTATCCGGGTGATTGCTTTATCGACTGCTCAATCGATAAAGCAATCAACTATTAAATTTACTTGTCGAATTTCTCGTTTACTGTGGAGCCATCACTGTTTCATCAACCATTAAACCATACCACTTTCCCAAATGACACCAATAACAGATCACTATTTTGATCATCATAAAATACCGCAACAAATTCATTCCATTCTGCTCTCGCAGATATATTGAGTCTCTCTCTCTCTCTCTCTCTCTCTTGGCAAATCCTTCTAATATTATAAATGCGAAAGTTTGTAAGTATAGATGTTTGTTACTCTTTCACGCTAAAACAACAAAACGGATTTGGATGAAATTTTGCACACATATAGAATTATGATCTGGATTAACATATAGGATACTTTTTATCCCGGTTAAATATTTCTATGGAATACATTGGATGACTTAACTTTTATGTATTTCTTTTTAGCAAATTATATGCCAATATGTGGAATACATATTTATAAATTGAAAAAAGATAACTAAGTTAGTAATTTGCTAAAAAAAATACATAAAAGTTAAGTTATTAGAAATAATAATTTACAAAAAGTAAAAAATCACGCCTAATTAACCGACTTCAAAAAAAAGGAGGAGGTTCTCAATTCGTCTGTGTTGTTGTTTTTTTTTTTTTGTATGTATGTTACGCGATTACGCCGTCAATTATGGACCGATTTCAAAATTTATTTTTTAGTTTGAAAGGGTATACTCCCGAGGTGGTCCCATTTCCACCAAGTCAGATTCTGATGATGGAATCCCTGGGAAATCGAGGGCAACCCTCAATTTTTATAGGCACCCATAATGTTTTGCATATATTTTCTGACTCGATGCTGATTTTTGGGTCTGGTAATCATCATGTCATGTTGCTGACCTGATGATGGAAGCCACAGAACTCCTTAACGGATACGAGTTAGAAGATAATACTGCATTTTGTCGACAGAACGTATTTCGCAGTTTGTTGAGCAGACGTGGAGCTTATGAGGTACCAGACCGCCAATTTTTATTTACTGGGGGCGTACCCGCACACCGCACACGAAAAAAATTGAAAGTTCCTTTCTTAATTTAACCTGTTATTTAACGCGAGACCTTATCCTATGGTTACGACACTAAAATAGCCGCCGTTCTGGTTGGAGTGTAGGTAAACCCTTTTCTTAAGACTTAAAAATTTTCGTCGAAAAATTGACCCTATATAACACCTTATTTTTATCATACCATTGGATGGGGGGTCCATAGAGGACCAATATTAGTTAAGGTTACTTTGCTGTAAAGTATATTTTGGCGAAGTTAGGAGGGAAAAAATAGAGGACTTAACACTTAAAATTGTAAAATAAAAAAAGTTAAATAAAAAACTAAAAACCGACTTCAAAATGAAACTAAAAAGCGTAAAATAATATTGACTAAAACATACCTAATCAGTTCTTTTTGGAGTCGGTGCGAATGAACACATTTTAACTCTCGATGGCTGGCACCGACTCCAAAAAGAACTGATTAGGTATGTTTTAGTCAATATTATTTTACGCTTTTTAGTTTCATTTTGAAGTCGGTTTTTAGTTTTTTATTAAACTTTTTTTTATTTTAAGTACATGGTGCGGCAAGCATCTACTCGAAAAAACAAAAAGGAATAATGCGTGCAGCATTTCCTAGATGGCGTTGGTGTTACAAATAAATTGTGAAGAAAAATTTCGTCCGGTCGAGATATGTCCCTGTAGCTTAATTGGTAAAGCGCCTGCGTGCTATGCAGGAGATTAGGGTTAAAATCCCGGCAAAGACAAGTTGTCTTTTTTCAATTTAAAAATATGTATTCTACATTGAATGAACTAAAGACCACACGAGCGAAGTCGCGACAACAGCTAGTTTTAAATAATTTTCACCCAATTGCAATTAAATTTTGTGCGCACGTGGCGGAGGTTTCTAAGCTAAATTAAAGACCACGCGAATGCAGTTGCTGGCTACAACTAGCATCTTAAAAGTAATTGAAGATGGACTCTTCAGATTTACAACCAAATAACAAGACGTTAAGTATTCAAGCAAATAGGTATTAACGGAATTCAAGAAAACGGCGGTCCCGAGCGTCTTAGCTCAGCTCAAACAGCTGGCTTTGTGTAAGCCTAGCGGAGCGAGCGAGCTGGACGAGCGCTCGTGAAATGTTAACATCGGCGCGGCCGGCCTTATCTTTAGGAGCGGCGGACAGTGAATTTTAGCAGGCATCATTAAATTTTGAAACTAGGCTGCCTAAATAGAGAAGATCGGGAAATGTTTACTCAAGTTAGTTAGGTCTACCACTAACTACCTAACTGTTAAATGTTTCACCTGTTTAAAAGTGTTCTGCTATCAAATATGTGCAAGAAACTGTTTCCACCCCAATGAGGTATAATGTACTGTACGCTAGTACATTATACCTCAATGTTCCACCCGCGCTCAGTCACCGCATCGCGTAACGCGAAATCGCGATCCTTTTACCTAGTTGAATGACGAGGTCAAGCTCCAACTCAGCAAATCAAAGACCAACGTAAGAAAGACTCTCACCATATAGTCTATATATTTTATACTAAAATCACCACACCTAGACGCTTCTCAACAGACGATACCGTCTAAAATGCTTACCACAAAGCTGGATTCCCCAATGCTGACAAATCAGACAGATTAAAATAGTTTATTTGCTTAAAAAGAAGTCAAAGTTGCCTACAGAGATCACTCTTAGATTGGGCTCTTTTACATGAGTTACCCGCCTGCAGTTCTGGCAGGCATTGTCGGTCCCTTTGGAGCTACCAGAAGCTGATTCACTATTTAGTAAGGTACCCTTTGTACTCCACAAGAGCCAACCACGCCCATATAGGGCCTACCTAGGGTTAAGCCCTCACCCCACTGCATCACGGCCACCGTTACTGGAGCAAGCTCCATATACTGTCTCAGAACTGCCCTGATGTAACTGGAAATATCTTTCATCAAAGGCCGCCCGCCATCTAGAGCAGAGCTGTGTTGTCCGATAAAAAGGCCATCTCGGTATCTCTTAGAACTCTTTAGTGTCCGCTCAGCTTGTTTAACTAAGGCTGGCCGCAGTCGAAGCGACGCATTAATGAGCGGAGATCAGCCCCCGACTCTATTAATAGCTAAAGCTAACAGTCCTCCGACAAAGAATATCTAACAAGGCCCTGCCAAACGACGTGATTAATATTTTACAATATGATCGGTAACAGAGTTCATTAAAATTGCAATGAAATACACTTATAAATATTTTTTACAGTGCAAAAACTATAAAACACTCACGTGTCGTGCACGTTGATGAGTTCCATAAGTCATCAAAAGGAATCAAATAGGGCCAAAAAGCGAAAATTTTAAAAAAGATCCATTATCAGATTAGATCGATGGTACCAAATTATTGTTACCATCCGGATTTAAATGATTTATAAATTTTTGTTTTTAGCAATTCCATGCAAGGTTTAATTTAAGATAAATAACACTTGAAAAAATCATCGACCTGGGTGGACGTGGGTTTGAGTCCCACCTGAGGTCGATGATTTTTTTTCAAGTGTTATATATGTTAAATGATTTAGTTCTAAAGTTTCTAAGCGAAACGATAATTTACAAGTAGGTAATATAAAAATTGGTAAGTACTACGAGGGAGGCCAATAGAACAAGTGATAACACCATGCCTTTACTGCTGGCATTATTATTTCAACAATGTTTTACTTTGTTTTGTTATGGGTTAACAGCTTGAGTCGAATTAACAACGCTGCTAAAGTACTGTTTATGGTTAGTCCCCTAGACGGTATCAAGAGGAGTTTTGATAAATATGCTGTACATAGGTATACAGGGTGGTCTGACAAATGGTTTCATGTAACATGAAAACGTCACATCTTAAAAAATATTCGTATGTGTACAGCCCACAATTCACCGCTTTTCATTCCGTTATCAAAACCGCTCATCACGTACGACTTTCATTTCAGAGCGGACCATTAATCTTCTAGAAATCTCAATACACGCTTCGCTCCGCTCCGCTCGCTTAGCTCGGTGCATTCCGAAAGAGCCCTCGAGGCCCAAAAACGGCCTCCATTTGTCAAATGCGATGTGCATAATTATAGCGGTGCGTCCGCTGTCACCGTAACCCATTTGCACCATTCCATAAATCATAACATCCCTTGTGGGATCACAGGGTAAGCTGTGAACTTGAGGTAAAAAATACACTTCATCTTAGGAAAACGAGACACAATAGGAATTTTATTGCTACGCGGTTTCATGCAATCTATGGGCGAGAATGTTGAAACAGAGTATGAAAAGGTGTAAAAAAAAGAAGGAAAGTATGCCAACTAAAAGCAGAGCACTGGTCCATAACCATGAACTCTTAAAACAATCTCAAAGTTGTCAAATCTGTCAATTTTGGTACGTCATTTCATACAAAATTTGGCAGAAATGATAATGTTTGACAGATTTGTAATTGTTTTAACAGTTCATGGTTAGGGCCCTGGCCTCACTTCAACTATGAGGTGGTGTGGGCCATACTCTATCATGCGGGCCCAATGCGGATTGGTGAAGGGGTGTTGTAAGGCCAGTGACTAAACCTTACTGTCAGATACTTACGTATATTTTAATATTTAAATTCAAAATAGCTTTTTTATGTTTCAATGTTGATTGATAGCTTGACCCCGGTCTCCAATGTGCATGCATAACTTGTTAATTGTTACCCGACTCCCGCAAAACAAGCAGCTTGCTTAGTGCAGAAGTCACTGTGTACTGTAAGACCTTACATGTGTTTTAGAAAATAAAGTTTATTATTATAGATTTAATTAAACTAATCAAGCCGCCTAACCTCTGACTAGGCTTCGCGAAGACCGTATCACCCGTCTAGAAATTATCAATTAAATGAAAGTCAAAATTTTTGTCTTTAGCAATTACCATGCTAGGTTTATCTAAGATTTTTTATCTAAGATGGGTTCGGATCCCACCTGAGGCGAACGATTTTTTTTCAAGTATTAAAAATCTTAGATAAACCTAGCATGGTAATTGCTAAAGACAAAAATTTAAATGGTTTAAGCTTTTCTGATCTTTACCAATAGTTAAATATTTGTAAAAATATTTCTATCGGGTGTTGACGGTAGTAGTATATACCGCAACATTGATCAGAAAATACGCTGGCTTTGACAGCGAGAACCACTTGAAAGATTTCGTCGAGTTGACTAACGTCTCGGTAGCTTAGTGGTTAAAGCACTCGCCCGGTATACGATGGACGTGGGTTCGGATCCCACCTGAGGCGGACGATTTTTTTCAAGTATTAAAAATCTTAAATATGAGAGTCCAAACTTATTCAGGCTTAAATAATCTAGTCACGTTTATAGATGTTTTCAAAGAGCTTACAATCGCTCTAGGCTCGAGCAATTTATTGATGTCAGGAGTTTTGTTCCTATACAAATATACAGGGTGTTTCTTGTAAGGTCTCAAGCCAGTGCGGGGTGATAGGTGAGGACCATAGCTATCGATTTAACCCCCATGTAACCCCCTACGATTTTTTTTATTTTGGGAGTTATAACTGTTTTTGTGTTATTTCAATTTGTTACGTTAAAATTTGAATGACAGTGTTTAAAGTAAATTCTGTTATGTTTGTCCTATTTAAGATGTTTTTTTTTGTGCTAACAATCTGTACTATATCACAAAGTGCTTCTTAACGCAGATTTCTATTAAATGTTATTAAAATGTTTAATTGTCATAAATATTATTTCCATATTTTTCTTTATGGAAAACATATTATCAGAAAAAGTATCGAAATTGAATAGTATCGAAGAGGATTCTTCGCAGATTATTTTGCTCCAGTTAGCAATTTGACGATAAATGAATAACTAGAGTTCTAGCCTAAATTAAGAATGTATGTTATATGTTGTATGTTGCATATTTCTCAACTAAACATTAAGATATATAGATACTCTTTATTGCACACTACACAAAACAAACAGTACAAAACAAAATACATTTGGAATGGTACAATTTAGGCAGTCTTGTCGCTAGTAGCGATCTCTAACAAGATTGAGTTTAAAGCTATAATGTTGAGATCTGCTGACTGCGGGTTTAGCCGACTAGACGACTATCCGGCCATTTTTATATTTAGCGATAAATCAGCAAACTATAAGGTATTTTTTAAAAAATGCAAACCTTTATGCCTTAATGTCATCATCAGCATCATTCTTTGGAAGTCCACAGATGCCTGTCGATTCCCTAAACAAAACCTCGATCACTTCGACTTCACTAATTTATGATTAATAATGTGAGCCAACTCTCTAACAATATAGACCTGCATCATTACTACGTTAATAGCAGTTTTAACGCTTGCCCCCACATTATAGATTTCCAATTGAAAGAAACCTAAGTCCGAAGTGTTAGTTGTAGCTCGCACCTTTGCGACAGGTTTTAAAATGGATGACAAGTTGCAGTGCTTTGTGTCGCGCGAGCGATGCAATTCGCGCGACGTTCAGTGTTTGATGCTTTCTACCTGACCGATTTCGCTTGTCGTTAGACCGAATTCGTGGTAGAGTTCTGGCTTTTTTTCTTTTTTGTCGACTCTTTTTTAAAAGGTTAAAATTACTACATCACTTATGGAACTGAAAAATACTTACAAAGTTTATAATATGGTGAAGTAAACAATCTATTATGGTACACAGTTAAAATTTTGGCAATAATGTAATATATATTACTAAAACTGGGTCCTTTTTAAAAACAACAATGTTTTGCCATGGTGATGTAAATAATTAGAATTAAAGTAATTAAGACTGCAGTCTGTCAGCTTTAGTAAAAAACTTACCAGAACTTATCAGAATGTAAAAACATAATGTGAATATATAAATAAACGGCTTTTATTTCGCTGTCATAAAAATTTCCAAAAACTTTTGTAACTGTCCACACATTTCCATCACAATAAATCCTATCAACGTAGCCATAGATTAGAAAAGGAGCGGTCAATAGGGGTGCCTCTTTTCCAGAATTTCGATCATTTCGTTTTTAAAGCTTATTATTTTAATATGTGCCCTATGTGCCACACGGCACTACCATATTAGAGACATAGCTATAGTTTAATATACAATTATGAAAGCAGAAAAAAAATACGAAAGAAAAATTATGCTTTAACATAAACAGAAAGTTAATCATTCATATAAAAATGCTTCAAATACCTTTCCCGCGCCAGTGTATGGAATAAGTATCAGAGCAGAGCCCCGACAAAAGATAGCCAGCCCTATCGATGTCGGACCTTACTACCCACTTCTGTGATCGGAATATATTCAGCCTTAACAGATAACTCAAGTGATACGCGAGTGGCGTTTATATTAACTAAAAGCACCACTAACAGTCGGCTAAGTCTGTATAGTAGAAGGCGGTGATTCGCATTTTTGAATTTAAGACATGAACTAAAATTATGTTTGTGGTCTGCCATTGTTCTTTTAATACCCTGTAAGCCCATTGTTCTTAAGAAACCCATTACCTTTGCATCGGCAGTCATAAGTCTTTAGAAAAAACATGCTTATTTTATACAATTGAAAAGCAGATAAATTTACTTTTTATAATCAAATTATTAGTAGACCACGATTCGATAACCAAGGTACTCAAAAAACATCATATAAATATCAATGAGATCCGCACCCTTACCTAAAAATTAGCAATCAGCAATAATCGCGCAATCATTGCCGGATGGATGCTTAGTGTCAAAATCTATTGACAGCACTGACAGTAGATTGCTTTGTTTTTGTTTTTGCTGTTAATTTACGATTTTAAAGCCAGAATTGTTCAATTATCGTTATCGCATTGTTCTTGCAGGAATACGTAATAAGGGTACCGATATCATTTAATCCAATAGCACAACAAACCTTTTTCACGTTACGCATGTAAACCTGGCTGGAATGAAAAAAAAAACGCTAAATCCTCTCCCTTATTTCTGGAATAGTCACTATTCATATTTTCTAACGCGTGAGATTGGCGAAGGCTAAGCAGTCCGACAATAGTTTTCCCGGTTCTACGGTTGGTTATACACTAATTCCGCGCGAGAACGTGATACGATGTTGAGAATTTCAGATTCGTTTATTTTCTTTTGAGGAAATTGTGTTCGTGAAACAAAATAATGGTCGATTGATTTTCTTGAGAACGCTAAGTTATTTTGTTACGCAGCTTCCTCTACAATATACTCGTCTGACTCTTAAAATTAATACCAATTTTTTTGAAGAAACAGATAAAACCCTAGTCTTAAGGTTGTTTTAAAGACCATGAAACTTGTAGCAAGTACTTTGATAAATGTGAGAATAAACAGTGTTTAGATTAAGTATATTATGTACTTACACTATGAATAATAATATTAGCTGTAGCTCAGTTGTAATACTATCTGTAAGTTTTTCGAAAAGTTGTAAAATCAAATAAAATAGTCTTATTTCAATACAAAAAACTACTTTACACAGTTAACTTAGTATTCATTGGCAGTATCTACCTACTTAGAAACTTGATACAAGAACAGGTAGTGCACTGCAATATTTAAAAGTTTCGATACTTTACTCAAGTGTCAAAAGTATCGATACTGATAAAACTATCGAAAGAAAACCTTGAATTCTACTTGGTATCGACTGCTTTCAATACCTACATATTTTCCCATTTTCAAGGCCTCTCCCAATAAACGCTACTAAGCCAAATCCTAGAGGGCTATTCTTTTCCATACTCAATAGCTTTGCTTATTTCATACAGTGTGAGCCGTCGATGTTGAACGCTGAGGCAAAGAGTAGGTATCGCTTTTGCATCTTACGAGACGATCATCGTATCAGAGACGCGTATGCGCGGAGCTAACAACCAATCCCGGCCAGCGTTGCAGGTACGGCGCGCGGCTATCTAATCACGTAATCGTAATGGTCTTGTGTGCATCTTTCGCCCAGTGCTCAATTTCCATTTGTACTCTAATACAAAGTACCTGTAGTTGTACCCTACTCTTACTACGATTGAAAAAGGTGAGCAAACGCAAGATTAACCTTTATAAACAAAAATCCAAATCTTTGTTTTGCGACGTGCCTAAGAAATCTTTGAAAACCGAAGTATTATTTCCTAAATTTCTATTTTCTCTACTTCCTCCACAGACTTAGTACGATCTGGTCAGCCTCCAGAGGCCTTTGTTCCAGCGCAGAATGCAGTAATGGCATAGTTTAAACATAGACGGCTTGTGCGAGATGCGGTGGCGGCGACAACCCATAAATTTGAATGGTCAAGTGAGTTCGGACATGGGACAGGGTTTGACAACATTTTTAACCAAATTAAATTAAAATATAACGAAATGAAACGGTGAAGGTAACAAATAATTCAATTTCTTGTTTTGCTTGGCTAATTCGTTATTTGAACAGAATTCAGGTAAATATAACAGAACATAATATAACATAATCTAGAAGGGCTAGGTTTTTACAATAATTTAATTCATAAAGGAACGGTTGTTGATAATCTCACGTCTCCAATCCAAGCTCGTTTTATAAGGTATGATATTTATCGATAAGATTCTGCAAAAAATCTGAATCTGTATATAGTAATTAATAATACATTATTCAAATACATAGGTACCCTTTTTTTCAAAGAATATGGTTTATAAGTTTTATAGTAGCTACTCAAAGTTTAGTACCCCTGAAACAGTCAGACTACGGCCGCGGCGCCCCGGAGCTGTTATATCATGCACAAGTCGATTCACACCCCCTGTATAATGCTGTATAAATTGATATACAGCGTGCGGGATTTGGGCTGTATAAGCCGGTAAGGATGTTAAACGCGTCGGCGGTGATGGAAAACATAACATCGTAATTCTCTTCGTAACATTCAGATAAAACTTGATTAGCCATAATCTAAAATAGATTTGATTTGATTGATTTCCTTAGCTAGCTGTCTGTTGGTGTGGTCTGTTTGATGGTAATCGCTCAATTGTATAACAAGGTTTACTGCATCTAGAATCATGAGGCCTACAACGAAAATGTTTCGTTTATTCCGACGTATACACCTAACATATTAAAATTACCATCTCCTTGTATCAATCCTTTCTACTCGGCAGTCCGGATCACTTAAAAGCTTTAAAAGTAAACTTAAAACCTATCTCCTTTCCCTTTAGCTTTTTTGTTTTTGTGTCTTTTCGTCATGATTCTTTCATGTTAATTGGGTTTGCATTTATTGTATTTATGTATAAGGTATTATGTATGTATGCTTTATTTAGGATAATATAAGTATGTTAATTATTTATTTTGTTAATTTACGTATATGTATATTAATTTACGTATACATATTGTTATTTTTCGTTCTTTAACTCTTCACCGCCTTCCCCTCTCGACTTTGTAAACTGTCCTCTACCTGAAGGTTGTCTGGAAGAGATCGCTTCTAGCGATAGGACCGCCTAAATTGTACCATTCTAAATGTATTTTCTTTTTTTGTACTGTTTGTTTTGTGTGGTGTGCAATAAAGAGTATCTATCTATCTATCTATCCTTTTACAAAATACGATCAACTGAAACTAGCAGGAAACACGACCGTTTTCAATAGTTCACAAATGGTGAAAGGTTTGATACAAGTGAATCGTTATTTTGAATTTATAGCTTAATATGTCCGAACGGACGACAAATTTTCATATAGTAAGCCCTCGTTTCTGATCAGGTAACATCATCATTGAGTGAACCTGACTAGGAAATCTCTACTACGAGTTCTTAAAGCAGGCCTGTTTTGCGCCTGCGCAAGAGCCAAGAGTAGTCTATACAAGCGGACTAGTTGGGCAGGAGTGGACGGTTTAAGACAAAATGAAGCTTAATATCACGGCTATTTTTTTAATAAAAAAAATAGATGACTAAAAATATATAAAATCCGGGCATAATATTTCTTAACTTTTGTAATCTAAACATAATACGCAAAAACTTACTTTCAAATATCCATTGCAGCCGTGGCAGAATTTTTTTAAACACCTTAAATAGGACAATGTTTTATTATTTTAAAACCTAAGTCTCCGGCAATTTTCCACGTAAAAATATTCAAAGTTAACGCTTATTCTTCCGCTTTCCAGGCATTCGCCGCCAGGTGTCGCAGCGCGTCACGTGTCCCCGAGCGTCTCGCGTGTCGTTGCTTCGCTTACATGGATGATTTTTCTGTCTTTTTAATGGAGCCAACACCTGAATGCTTCATTAAAAGATGCTGTTCAAAAGTAATAATATACATACAATGCATTAACCAGACATGCCGCATCTAAAATCATGTCTGACCAGGAACAGCCTCCTTACTGCATAAGCTGCACTAATCGTAAAATTCTATCATAAAATAAAACAGACCTAGTCTAAAAGCCAGCCAATACAAGTGAAGTACAAGACTTGACTTGTATTGGCTTGCTTTTGAACTTTTTTAAACAAATCAAACTTATGTTTAGTTTGAGAATAAATATATTTTTTTGCGATTTCAATATTGATTCCGTAAAAAAGTTGTTGTGTTTACTTGTAAAAGGAATCTTAAATACAATAAAAGACGCTATTTTATTATTTTAAAACCTTATTCTCTCCAACATTCTTAGGGAAAATATTCAAAGTTAACGCTCGTTCTTCCGTATTTCCAGACTTCGCCGCCAGGTGGCGCTGCGCATCACGTGTCCTCGAGCGCCACGTGTCGTCGCTTCGCTTACATGGATGATTTTTGTGTTTTTGATTTTTTTGATCAAATTATAATAAATGATTAACTCAAGGGTTGAGTTAACAAACTCAATAAGATTTAACAATTTTTTCCTAAGCTTTGATTGATGTGCAATAAAGAGTCTTTATCAATCTTTACCACTGAGAAATAGCATGATAAAATTTTCTTGATAGTATTTTTAATTTCGACTATAGAATCCCAGTTAAGCAACTCAGCGCATTAAACTCCTGCAACCGAACTTGCAATCAATCATTTCGTAGTTTCATTTCACAATCCTCGTACCCCACAATGCTAGATTGAACACAGCTATCCATAATAGCATTACACCGGCAACTAACCGCAACGCAATCGGAATAAGTCCATAGTTCTTACCGAGGGAACAAGTTTATCAAACGTACGTACAATAAATGAACACATTTAAGTGAAATGGCTAACTCCACTCTGCAGCAGCTTACTGAGTTATAGCGTACGTTTCGACAGTAACTACTATTGCAACTCGAATTCTTATCGTGTCACTCGAATCTAAAATTGATGGATGTTTATAAGAAGGTGTTTGGTCTAAGGGCGGTTAGAATCCTATAGTGTGTTTTGAGCACTAGCATTTTTATTTACTTAATTCATGGATGTTTATTTGAGATGTCTTTAATAATTATATCCATTATTTAATCGCCATGGTACATCTTTATCATTCCTAGACAGTACTAATATCTCTAATAATATTAAATTAGTATACATGTGTAGATTTAAATACTGTCTAGCTCGCTCTACATTAAGGAGGATTATTCCATCAGTCTAGTAACAGATTTTCTCATGCTTTATAATCGCCGAAAAGAATCTCAACGAATTGTCCAGAAGAAGTGGCATGGTAAGAGCCTTAAGTGACCTATTAGCATAAATAAATGATGATGGATGAAAAAAGAAGGAGATTATGCTCTTTGGCACTTTGTGTTGAGGCTTGCATCCAACAGTGGACTGCAATAGGCTGAGAAGATGATGATGAAAAGTTTTGATACCTCGAGTGATATCTTAAATGTAATAAACAAGAGTACATTGTTATCTTTCGAGTTACAATAGTACTCGAAGCATTAGAAGCTGCATTAATCGTACAGACGACTTTAATGTTCGTCGCAATAAACATTCCGCTCTGATGTGTTTATGTTCACAAATCACATACTTAAATATTCGCCAAATTACAAATGTACTGCTGAAACATCTTCAGCAAAATAATGGCATACCTTGCAAGTTTGCAAGGCATTAAAGGTATGAGTTGGGTTGAACTATTCGGAAACTTTGAAACAATCCCTGTTGGCATTTATAAGGTCTGTAAGTTAAAGTTACTTTGAAAGGGTTAAGTAAATAAAATATTGTACACTTTTTTTAAACCTATTCAAATAATTTGCGCTAAGCACTAAGCAGTAAGTAAAATCGAACACGTTTTTATTTATTTCTAATTTTCAAGTTATTATTTATTTCTGTACAGATAAATAATAATAAATAATAATAAATATTGGACAACATCACATACATTGCTCTGATCCTAAGGTAAGTAGCTAAAGCACTTGTGTTATAGAAATCAGAAACAAAGACGGTACCACAATACCCAGACCCGAGACAATATAGAAAATTTCGTTTTCCACATTGACCCGACCGGGGATCGAACCCGGAACCTCAGAGATGGCTGCGCCATATACAGTCCGGCGTGCTCGCCTCTCGGCTACGGAGGTCGAGATGTAGTTTGTAATTGGTATATTAAGAACTTAACTTCACTTACCTACAGAAAAAATTGAGATGATCCTTTTGCTTGCAGAAAAAGACAAGCCTTTGATTTAGGGGGGTTCAAAATCGAATCTAGAAGTCTCGAGTCTTTTTTCTTATTCAACTAGAATCGACAACCGTGAGATCGAGTTCAATTCGTTCGATCTAGATTCGATTTTGTACCAGCCCTTCAAATTTGGCTTTTTTCACATTGAGTATTCAAATTGAATCAATCAATATAGGACGCCCCGAGCTCAATAGACTAATAACCTTGAGGACATACAGGCAGTGGCTAGGTAAAACCAGTCTAGAAGGAATATATGCTGTCATGATGATGGTAATACGTTTTACATAGTATCTAAAAAATAAAAAAAATAGGTAATAATATTTATTTCAGGAAAAATAAGTTACATACTGTTGTCTTTTATTTACGCGAACACGATACATTTAAATGAAACTACTTTTACGGATTATTTCGCGATTTATTAACATTTTATTTAACCTGACGTTTCGAACACTTTACAGCGTTCGTGGTCACAGGTAGACTAAGGTGTTATTCGTCTTTACAATATTTTGAAAAAACTATAAACTACCGTCACTCAGTTAATATTAATTTGTGTTCCTATCTACGCAAAAAGAGCTAACTGTATCTAGAGGTCTTGCAGCACTGCAATATATTAGCATATTATAATATATGCAATATATTAGGGCCTAGCATGGGATTTCGTTAAAACAGGATCCCATGCTGGTGGTATTTTCCAACCATCTTCTCTGTTGAAATTCGGGTGTCTTCTAATTTCAATTGCCTCCCGTAACATGCGAGGAACAAATCGTCGTTCTCTTGCAAGGACTTTAGGCTGGTCAAATCGTATGAAATGGTTGGGTGTATCTAAGGCATGTTCACACACTGCAGACTTAGTATTCCGTCTATGTTTGATGTCGGCTATATGTTCTTTTACCCGCACGCAACTTTTTACTTGTTTTTTAGTCTACCTGTGACCACGAACGCTGTAAAGTGTTCGAAACGTCAGGTTAAATAAAATGTTAATAAATCGCGAAATAATCCGTAAAAGTAGTTTCATTTAAATAAGTTACATGCTTAAATTACTACAGTCGCCTCTGCCCCTCTAGCATGTGCAACAAAACACGATATGATACGATATGATATAGCGATGTATTGCATATTTTTTGTCAAAATATGAACTTTTATAAAAAAAAGCGAGCATAACTGTGACATCGCCGGCACGGACATGCTTACTGTTTAAATAAAAATTCAAGATGGCGGCTATGTTTTCATATTTGGAAGTAAATAGGCGATAAATCGCTATATCATATCGTATCATATCGTGTTTTGTTGATCGTGTTAGAGGGGCTGCACTAAGCGTAGCTTGTATGTATACTTACCTAAATTTATGCATCTTTAATCAAAATTGTCTTTCTTCAACCTGTCTCGCATTATTTCTGAGTTTTCAGTATTAGAGATTAAATACAAATTCAAATTTAAATGTTTATTGCACACATGTGATTGAAGAGATGTTTTTTTAATAAAATAATAAATATAAATAAATATTGGACAACATCACATACATTGCTCTAATACTATGGTAAGTAGCTAAAGCACTTGTGTTATAGAAATCAGAAACAACGAAGGTACCTACCACAACACCCAGACCCGAGACGATATAGAAAAGTTCGGTTCCTACATTGACCCGACCGGGGATCGAACCCGGAACCTCAGAGATGGCGACACCATAATAATCCGGCGTGCTCGCCTCTCGGCTACGGAGGTTTTTATTTTGATAAGTCCCTTAACATGTTACCCTGGCAGGCATAGCAAACTTATAAATAAGCTACATTAAGCTTTTTAAAAAAGGAACAACACACAATGAAAATTTTGTATTATTATGTTGGTAAACTTTAAGGCTTCTCCTCGAAAAACTCTTGCAGATTGTAACACTTATAAATAAGGTACTTAATATTTTAAAATTAGATTACCTTTTTTACCTACGAGAGCGAAAATGTTTGCATCCTGGATCGCCTACTTCTTAGCGCTTCAATCATATTTTGGCACGCCTTTTCGCGACGACGGTGCTTGCACAAATTAATTTTTACGGCCACAAAACCCCCACACTCTTGCACCTTATGCAAAAGGCATTAAAGTCGAAATTCGTGCAGCGCATCCCCCAAAACTCGTAACTTATTTGCCTTCAGAGAGCGTTATTAAAACTTCCCCACATATTGCGCCGTACGTTAAGCTGTGACTAGAACTAATATCGTATATTAGATCCTAGATTGTTTTGTGGTGTTTGTTCGCGGTTAATTATAGTGTTACTCTGAAGATCTTTGTCTGTGGTCTTCCGTGGAATGTAGTTGTTATCATATTTTTAACTTACTACGTAAGAAAATTGTGTATTAGGTGATAAGTAACGACTCGTTTAACGTATAGTGGCGCAATAATATAATCGCCTTAAACGCAATTATTAGTCCCTGGTTCAGTTCCTGACTCAATATAAAAAACTGTTTTTTTTAAATTGGTTAGATTCTAGTGATAATTCCTTATTTCAAGGCTATGTTAAATAGTACATTTGTTTTCATTTATTTGTTATAATACTTATTTGGAAACTCAACAGCATTTTCTTGACATTACAATAAAACACAGTCCATTAGTGTTCCACGACATGTTAACATGTTGAGGTTAAGTTAACACTGAGGTTAGGTTAACACTGAGGTTCCGGGTTCAATCCCTGGTCCGCTCAATGTAGAAAACGAACTTTTCTAAGTATTTGTCTTAGTCTGGGTGTTGTGGTACCGTCGTTGTTTCTGAATTCTATAACACAAGTGCTTTAGCTACTTACCTTAGGATCGGAGCAATGTATGTGATGTTGTCCAATATTTATTTATATTTAGGAAGCCTTTGACTGCGTATGTTTATGTTAGTCTAGCATCGTAGATTTCTGGACGCGGTTTTTAATAGACATCGAATTACCTGAGTTGGTTTTTAGCTGTGTGATAAAGACGAGGTTATCCGATCACACGATTATCAGCACTTCCTTTTTATTGCAGGAATCTCACGAATAATGAAATATTAACATACTTCCAAAAATGATTTTTGTGTACACCACCAATTGCCGCCTTATTCCTTTTATTTCTATTGCATTCACGTTTTATCACAATTTTAAAAGCTTTGAAGAACACCGTAAAATATCAACTAGGTACTGTCTATCACAGTACAATATTTTAAAGGGTTGACAGACAAACACACTGAATGCGCATAGGTACATCGATAATGAAAAAAGATTTTCTCGCGCACAACAACCGAAAATGTAATTAGTGTATATTAATATGAATAACATTTCAGGTGGAAGTCCCAATGCCCGGTATAGTGACGCTGTTCGTATTACCATACAGCGTTACACAACAGCCCCTATAATTCCGGACTTATTAACGACACCCCTGGGAATGGTCTATGATAGGGTTGTCGTATCAAAATTTAAGGCTTTTCAAATTTTCATGACATTGGTATTGTCGCTTTTCCTGTGTGGGATGTGGTTTACCGAAAAGGCTTTTGAAGTAGTTAGCTGAACCCACACACATAAGATCGTATTTACAGGACCGTTTTTATAACCGATTGATTGATATTATTACGTTATGCAGAAACGATAATCCGAAACAAAAGGTGTTATTAGCCTGTCTCTTTGTCTATCTGTGGCAGTAGCCATTTAATAGGGGTTTTAACTAGGTTTAATGTTAACCTGCCCATACGGAAAGTCGTCAGATATTGCAGAATGTCCTTCTTTCAGGTTTTGTTGAAAATGTTATATTATTTTGAGGGTTTGATATATTTGCTGGATGCAGAATATTTTTATGAACTTATTTTTATTTGGTCATTTTTATCCACATATTTTTAGAATTGATAGTTCTTTATGCTACTATAATGACTAATCAAGTATGTATTTGAAATTCTGTTTTATTATTCTGTATAAATATTTATCTCGTTATACTACGAGTATAATGATTTTCATTGCGTGTAGGTAATGTAGCTGACATGAAATAGTCAACAGCTTTTAGGTAACATTATAATGCAGCAAAAAGTATATTTCTTACGTATTAATAATGCATTTTTAAATAAAAAAGGTTAAATCCGATTAGGCTGAAATGCTTATTTGTTTTATATTATGAATTATTTTGGTTGCGCCCTAAAATTATACTACATATTTTTTATTTATGCCCATATAATGTAACTTTATAGCATAGTGAGGCAACCCTAATTACGCAACTATATTCTGAAACTACGGGCTACGTGAATTGCTGTGAAAACTTCCGTCTTGTCTCTAGTGGGATCTTCTGGCCTAGCCAGAAATTTGCCAGAAAGTCTTCTCAAATATTTTATTAAATTCTTTACAAGGTTGATTTTTCCTGCTAAATCCATTATGTGTAACTCCCAAAATTGTAATATGTAACTGCTAATATGATATTGCAATTGCAAATGGTGGAGTAATTACTATTGCCAAACAGCTTTGAATCAAATAGTTAACCAAGATGGCTTAGTAAAAACGGCCATGCTGGTTTGTTTTTGAAAAGTTTCGATCAATGTAATATTACAATAAAAGAGGTAACATTTTGTACCTAAATTATAATCGCGTTAATTCTCGTTTCATTGAGTTTTAAATTACAATAAAAGTTCCCTTGATAATTTAAGCTTGCAAGTATATACTCACATAACTAATTATAAGAAATACTTAGACCTAAATATGGTCGGAATGGTCACCCATTCCATTTATCACGAGCATCTCCGAGCTTCGGAAGGCACGTTAAAAGTTGGTCCCGGCCAATATTGCTTGATATTGGTCGTGAAGCCTAGTCAGAGGCCTTAAGGCGGCTTGATAACATCTGACAGTAAGGTTTAGTCACTGGCCTTACAACACCCCTCCACCAATCCGCACCGGGCCCGCGTGGTGGAGTATGGCCCAAACCACCTCATAGTTGAGGTGAGGCCTGTGCCCTGCAGTGGGACGTATATAGGCATACTTTACTTTACTTTTTTACTTAGACCTATATAACGGTGTGGGAGCTCTATTGTCGGATTCTAGCCCTAGCTTGGAGCGTAAATTTGCATCCTGGCACATATCCCTAGACTTCACAGAATCCATTTTTATACCACTTGAAGATTGAACAACAACAAACTAGTGACAGTTTGTGAAGAATCCTTTCGGCTAGCTCAACCTGAGTTCCTCGTCAACATATGTACTGGCCGCAGACCGCGGTGCGTGCGGTGAGGAAATGTGTACCTAATTTCCACCAACCAACCAAGTTTCGTCATGAACAAACCGAATAGATTTAAAATTAACGGAACAAATGTATAAGCCGTGCAAAATTGCCAGCTAAAACAAAAGTGCCGTAAACCAATCCACTACCAATACTTCCCTCTACCGCCACATCTTCAATTTAAACTAAATTACTATCCCATTTCAAATTTAATTAACACGATTATGTATTGACTCAATTATTTGTAAGCGAGCGCCGCATCGGTAAGCAGGGTTGGATTCGGGCCTCATCTGCCCAATTAAATAAAGGGTTGACAGGCATGTTTCTATAAACAAACGGGGTGATAACAGATCGAGAAACTTCGATTCGGATCGAGTTGTTTGTCAATGTTGATTATGACGTGGTGATATGGTTTGGTAAATCATGATTAGATTTGGGCTGTATAAGCCGATAGGTAATTAATAAGATTTGTCTGAATGTTAAGGAGAGTCAGGGTTTAATTATAATTGTATATGGTTTGTGTCTGTTAACTTAACGGATGGATGGAAAATAAAAAATAATTCAAAACGAATATAAGGAAAATTAAATTAAATCATATTATAAGCATTAAAACAATATACTGGCCCCTAAAAAAAAATGTTTCTTACGAAGATTTAGAATCACCGCTTATAAGGAACAATAAAAAAGGAACATCTTAGATGTTATGCGTTTTTTACGAGGTTTGTTTCTATCTAATATTATATTACATCACTTAAATTGACAAAAAATGCATTCTTGAAGTATTTTAATTCCGATTTAAATATTTTACCCCAACACTGCTTTGATAAATGTACCAGTGCAGGCAGCATTAAGGTCATTCCATACATCCCATCCCACTAATAAATGTGAAAGTTTGTGAGGATATTTGGATGTTTAGATGATTGTGACTCAATCACGCGTAAACGGCTGAACGGATTAGAATGAAATTTTGCACACATAAAGAATAAAATCTAGGTTGTTAACCCATAGGATACTTTTTATCCCGGTTCAATGTTTCTGTGGGATATATGTGATATACCAAACACCATTGTTCATGCAAGCGAAGTTGTGGGCACAGCTATTTTACAACAAAATCTTCTTCAAAATCAATATATTCCCAATAGTTTGTTTGGTATTCATCGACAGACGGCTTGCCGTACATGTACCTACCAAAATCCATATTTTAAAAAACTATGCAAGCTAAGCCCGCTAGCAAATGCAAATAATGTTTGTGTGTAACAAAACCTCTCTGCTAAAAACCTTTGAAAAAAACAGTAAAATTTTGTTAGCATTCAGCACATGAAACAGTAATAACCTCGTATTTGAAATGACGGGAGCACCAAAAAATCGGTCAATCAAAGGTTTACACAGTTTGGACGCAACTTGTGACATAAAACATTCCGGTTTGAAAGCAATCGGCGGTCCAAGACAAAAGCTAGACCGGTTAAAATGTTAAAAGACTGGCAGAAAAGCATTAAATATATATTTTTTAAACTTAACTTTCTAGAGAACTTTAAAGGTCTATTATTTACTGACAATAATCATAATTTTGATGTACAAGCATTTGTGTGTGTACGTACCTATACTCATTGAAAATTGTGTTTTAATATCCAGTAAAGAATCAAATGTTTAGGAAGTAATTCAATTTCTATGTTTTAAAAAGAGTTTAACCAGACAGTCACGTTTTAGTTGGCAGTCTTTGTTGTTATAAGATAGATTACTAAAGTTTTGTTACAACTATTATTCAATAACAGTTAGATACTCGATTGTTAAACAAAACGACTCTGTAGTTTTTGGGTTGCCACTGAATTTTGATAATTAATTCTGTCAAAGAAACGACATCCGAGTGAATTCATACAAGTCATGTCGTCATTTAGAATCAAGTTAACGCCAACCCAACTAGGAACCCCTCAAACTAAAAACCTTATTAAAAAACAGAGCCCTATGGAATCCCGATTAAGGGAGCTCACAGACGAGCGATAGTATATCGGCGACTGCTTGCGACTTAAGTAGGCGACAGTCGCCGATAATCGCCGACGAGGCGACGACAGATATTCAAATTAAAATAAATAATTAAATAAATCGTCGGCAATTGTCACTAGCACGCTGATGTCTGTTTTAAACCTTTAGCCAGTTGTGGCCAAATGGCTGCCATCATATTTTGAACTTTATGCCCTTGAGTTAGGATTGAAAACCAATGAAAATTAAAAATGTTTCTACTGGTCAAAGGGTTAAAGCCGTCTCTACCACTACCGCAAGCAGTCGCCGATATACTGTCGCTCGTCTGTGACCTCTCTAAGAGAAAGAAGTATTATGGATATATATGGATGATCCATCGATTCCGCCTTCGGTTATGACTTGTACGTCGGCTCGCGGACGCGTGACGTACCGAACTACCGACGTACGACGGCCGCGCATAACGAATGTCCAAACACTGAATAGCTAATGAACATTTTGCATACGTGATCGCTTTAGAATAGGGATACTGTGAATCAGCTGTTTAGTTACATATAACTATTTAAATAATTACGAGAATGGGCTATTAAATGCCTTCACTTTAATAAGAGAATATAAATTACGTGGAGATGTATGTGTATGACTTGGAGATATATCTTTAAGCTGGCTGGAAGTGACTCCAGCCACCGTTTTGTAATATCAATGAATAATGATTACCTAGGTACCTTAAATGAATGTTATATAAACTGCACTTAGGTATTGTTTTACGAGTATTACAAAAAGTTTAACGCTATAGCTATTATTTATTTTAAGTATATCGAATATTGATAAGCACCAAACGTCTATCTTAAACTTCATATTGTCGTTATTTGTTTTTGCTCTACCGCATATCGGTGAAACTCGTGTAATACTCGTACATATATCGTCCCTCGCATGACAAAATCGAAGCAAATGTCATACGACTGTTAGTAAAATCCATTTTAATAACTTTTTTTTTTGTTTTAGTGGCGTGAGGTATTTAATATACGACACTTAGTGGGTGTTTTTTAGGATATCAACTTCAACTGCTTTCATATAAACGTAACCTTTTCTTGATTATTGGTGCAAACCATAATTTTAAACAACCAAAACAAAATAAAACTACTAATGATGCAGACTACCGGTACATAATATTTTAGTAAAACATTCGCTAATATAGGTACTTTCACTGCTTTCACTTGGCAGTTTTGCTAATCCCTCATAATCCCATTTTATAGTCACCCTTGTAGTACTGGTTGTTAACGATTTCATTGATTGAAATGTCCACCGTTTCGATGCTAGCTAAATAACAACAACATGGATTTGCATATCCACGGTAAGGACAGCTGATTTCAATCATTTACCAAATCAATCTCATTGCTGAGCGGCATGTCTGATAAGTTTCAGTCGCAAATCTGATAACCTGATATACCTTACAGAACGACAGACGTGTAAGAAAAATGTTTTGATATGTTAGCGACCAAAATTTCGTGTCACAACAGTGGTTTAACATTCTTAAATTTTGTGTGTATAACACTCGGTCTGCGAATAGGTCGTGAAATATTTTTTATACAAGTGATAAGGGAGGTCCACCCCTAAATTTATTTTTTAGACATTTCTTTTATGATTCAGCATTAAAATTCAGCCTTCTACCACCAACATTAATTTTGACGTGATAACTTATATAGCGGCCGGCTGGACGCACGAAAAAATGTCACGAGAACGCTGAACAAGCGTTAAGGCCAACCACCATCAGCCTAAGCGTTCGGCTTATTTATCACGTAATTTAACCGTCCGTAAACCGACTTTACAGACAACCAACTTTTTTAATGGCGATATTAGTACTACCTTAATAATTTATTTATATGGCAAAACAACATTTGCCGGGTCTGCTAGTATTTTTTTAAATTTTAATTCAAAAGATAACCATAAAGAATCACTCCGTTGCCAAGATCTCATTTGAGCAAGAATGCGTGGAGGTACCAAGTTATAATTAATACCGAATACGCAAGTCTTCAATCCCTTGAAGCTGTGAAAAAATCGAACTCCTAAAAATAAATAAAATATTAATATTGGACAGCATTACAAACATTGAAGATAAATAACACTTGAAAAAAAATCATCGTCCTCAGGTGGGACACTTTTTCAAGTGTTATTTATCTTCAATCAAAACTTGCATGGAATTGCTGAAAACAAAAAAAAACACAAACATTGCTCTGATCCTAAGGTAAGTAGCTAAAGCACTTGTGTTTTAGAAATCAGAAACAACGACGGTACCACAACAGCCAGACCCGAGACAATATAGAAAAGTTCGTTTTCTACACTGACCCGACCGGGGATCGAACCCGGAACCTTAGAGATGGCGACGCCATATAATCCGGCGTGCTCGCCATCAAAATCATATAACTATGTATAGGCTATGTCAACGCAATCAAAAATACGGCTGCTTATGCCGCATTTTTCGCATGGGAACCAAAATTAATAGAGTACCTACTTTACTTAAACGTTTTAGGCTCGATTCCTGTGATGAACGAACTTACCTACCTGCTTAATTTTGTTTAAATACGGAACCGTCGGTGCGTGAGTCCGACTCGCACTTCGCTAGTTGGTTTATCTTATGTCAACTTTAACTATCATGACGTTATTTGATATTAGTTATTCTACATTTATTATTTACGCTAGCCACATATTAGACTATGGCTTCCATCTTCTAATTTAATAAAATAATACTGAACTTCGTTATTCATCATCATCACGTCAGCCTACTACAGTCCACTGCTGGAAGTAAGCCTTCCCAATGAGAGCGCCAAAGAGGAGAATCTCCCGCTTCTTTTATCCAGCCACTGCCAGCCATTTTCTTAAGATAGTCGGTCCATCGAGCAGTACTAATAACTGCAATAAGTACTGTAATATCTATCGATACAACAGTTTTTGCAAGTGATCCCCTACCACAGGCACTTATTAACCGAAATATGAGACGTTTCACATCACAGCAAAACGCCAATTCAATCAAAACACAGCGCTTCTTCAATGCAGATAAAAAAAACTCGATAAAAAGCTGGGATTCCGCGAGCATATTTTCGCGCGTAATCGCCAATCGTCCATCTGAATGAATGACCGGCGCTCGTGACCCATTTCGTTCGGTCAGACGAGCGGCTCCGTCGTAATATCCGGTCAGTGAACGAGTCAGGGCGAGCGGAAATTTCATCAAATCGCCCGCCCGCGTTAACTTATCGAAAATTAATAACGCTTTAGCGACAATTTTGTAACGACAAATGGTTAGTGCTGTTTGAAAACGATTTGAAGATAAGCTATTTCATGTTAGCTATTTTCAGAGATACGTTCCTTAATAGAATTATTACAGAAAAATGTATTGCGGTTTGTTTGCAATTGTTGTACATATTTACATTCAATAAGTGTTAGTCCAGTTTGCGTTTTATAAGCTGCGTGATATTTTTATTTTTAATTACAGCGTGTTGCTTGCCAGACTCTGAGACGTGGTCCTTAACTATTCTTTATCTTTAAAACAAGCTTCAAAATCACCCAGCGTGTATAAAAAGAGCTATTCTTGAACTAATTCTTTGCGAGATATGGTCTAAAATGAGGATATCCTTAGAACAACCAAATCCACCAACATAATCTGAATTGTTAAGTGAAAGTGGCAATGGGTAAGCCACATAAATCGCAGAACAAGAACCACTTAGGAAGAAATGTTTTTGAGTGGCAACATGGTACCTTCCTGGACCTACCCGGTAAACTGACAACTTAACCAAGGTTGCAAGAATCTACTGGATTTAAACGGCCCAGAGCCGCAAAAAATAATATTGTAATGGTAATCCATGAATAAATTATAATATTTTACGACGAAGACTATAAATTATGCCTCCAGGCAGTTACTTTTTCGTAGATAAATTAAATTGTCTTATATTAAGGATTTTAACGTCCCGATTGGCATTTTCTAAATAGGCACCGGACTTAGAATGCTGGGAGGCGGCAATGTAATTTTTTTGTCTGGTAGTAACATAAGGATGTTCCTTCGAGTCTCTAATAATTAGTGTGATTACTGGCGCATTTTTTGGTGTAGCAGTTGGCGTTTCGGTCTATAAAACCAGACGGTTTCGGTTTTTGATGCCACAAGGCGCAAATGACTTTGAGATCCGCAATGCCCATTTAAAACTAAGTCAGTTAGATTGTTAAAGAGTGTTGCCTCGTCACCAGAGTGCTAGCGTTGCTTAGTTTGGGGCTAGATAATTATTTGTTGTGATTATTGGAAGAAAAACTTCATGTTATATGAAAGAGCCAATGACCTCTCAACTGCGTAACGTCACTTCAAACTCTTCAAGTGTTCATCTATTCGTCGCGCGTAAACGAACGTGCCTATTCCTCTAAATATTTCATGGTTCGTAAGAAAGACGGAACACTTTTGTTTGACTGTACAAACGCGAGTAGAGTGCCGCCGGTAGACATAAAAAATGTGAACCAATTCTGCTCGTGGCCCGCAGACTGCCGTGAATATTAACCATTTTGCGCCACCGCCATAGACTAAGCTTAAAAATTCACGCAGATGAGCCGTTTGTTTGTTGTAGGCCGTTTGTGTTCTTTCTTGTGAGGAATAATACAACGCGTATATGTTTTAGGATATCCTTGTAGGTTACTCGTATATGCAAGAAATTGAATTATTTTAACTTAATTCTAGGACAAGACAAGTAAGTATGCCAAAAGTAGTACATGAGACAGTTCGCAAGAAATCGCTGTGATACCCAATTAGACCTACCCTACACTAAATGATACAGTATGAGTAGATCACAGAAATGTCTTTGTAAAAACAGTTTTCCAGTAAAATAGTACTCAAAAACTATACCTTAATTACTTGTTTTTTTTTAAATTTGGTTAATTCAGCAGCGATTTTTTAATGGCCTGGCAGAATTTAAGGTCTGGCTAGATCCCTCACATAGGGATCTCTTATATCTCATTCACGAAGCGACAAAAAAGTAGTTTGCCATAAAATATATCCAGCTACGCTTACTGCATAACAGGATTAACTTTTTCAAAAGCATTCCATTGATTTAATTTATTTATTTATTGTATGCGTGTCCACTTTACTGTATAATCTTTGTACACTTTGCTCGCTCGCGAACTCCGCCTCATATTCAGGCGTACAGATTACGTCCTATTCGCTCGGCGACATAAGTGCGTCGCTACTCCGGTGGGCGTCAGGAGACAAATTTGAGAACCGTTATATAGTTTTATACCTGCTTGGTAGAAGTGGAAGAATGAACTCGATGCAGCCAAGGTTTCGAAAGTGACAGATTTTTTAAAATCCACTTTAAATGGGTATAAATTCAAATCAAAGACGAGCCAATTAGCATAGTGTTAATTCACCTTAGTCTTCTATTTCTGGTTCAGGTGATATTTGCTTATGTACGGTTTTTCTAACGAAGCCAATGAGGAATGTCGCGAGTGAATTTTCCACTAGAGGGCTTGTGTCACGTGAGGTCTCCGAATGAAACGTCATAATGTGCTACGAACGCAGGTTTAATAAATTATTGTGAATATTTTGCGATACCTGAGATTTAGTATGGAAAAAATATGAGTTACGGATCAATGAACGCCAGTGCTTTAAAAGCGGAGCTAACAAAAAGAGGTGCAAAAAGGTTTTTGGGAATTACATTAGACTCGCGGCTGCCTTAATAATTGTCTATATCAGAAGCTTTATTTTTGGGACATGTGTATGAGTATTATTCTGGACCTTAATCGACAGTGGCGCCAACTGGTGAACACAAAACCGGTACCCCTTATTGCTCGATCTAGGTGCGGTGGGAGAAGCCCCTGACTTTAATGGTGTGTTAGCTCTAGCTTTTAAGTATTTAATAAACAATTTTATTTTATTATTTATTAATTCTTACACCTATCAAGCTTCAATTGCCCCACCGGTGGACGCGAATAATAGATTTTTTATTGTGTCTCTTGACCTTGGCCTGACAGGGCCTCGAGGTGCTCGTAGCTCAGTGGCGGCAGCGCTTTGGTATCGATTACTAAAGTTAAGCAACCAACGCCGCGGTCGTGAGTGGATGGGTGACCATTCCGACCATATTTAGTGACATTTATCACGACCATCTCCGTGCTTCGGAAGGCACGTTAAAAGTTGGTCCCGGCCAATATCGCTTGATATTGGTCGTGAAGCCTAGTCAGAGGCCTTAAGGCGGCTTGATAACATCTGACAGTAAGGTTTAGTCACTGGCCTTACAACACCCCTCCACCAATCCGCACCGGGCCCGCGTGGTGGAGTATGGCCCAAACCACCTCATAGTTGAGGTGAGGCCTGTGCCCTGCAGTGGGACGTATATAGGCATACTTTTTTTTCTTACTTAACTATGACAACAATTGGTATGTTATCTGTTGTATTATTTGTATCGATATTTCCCACTAAAACCGCTTGATAAATTTAATGCCCATGAAAGTACATTAGCATTACTCTATTTGCCCTTTTTATTCACAACCCAGCACATAAGTTTTCAATCCCTGAATCACTTTAGAGAACTAATCACCTAAAAGCCCGGACCGACCATAAACAAGCCGGGCCTCGATATATTTGCACGTCGGACATCTTACTAGCGTTAATTTTTAATGCGATGCTCTCCGCAGGTCTACCCCCGGCCGCGGTCGAAGGGAGACTGATGGTTTTCGGGCGGCGAACGGACCAACGCTTACTTTCTCAGACTACCCTCATTTGTTGCCTTGTAGCTTTTAAATTAGAGGTCGTGTTTGTAAATTGTTATCTTAGTACGTAAAAGTTATGCGCGGTTACAGGGCTTTTGTCGTGTTATCACTTTAACAGCAAGTTGAGTGTTGAAAAGTAATTAAGTTTATATAAATTCGTATCAATTAGTACTTATTAATTTTATGTCATGTATACTTCTTATTAAAATAAATTTTACATTTTATTGTATTTCTTACCCTTTATTAGTTGATGATTTTTATATTGTTTATAATCGAATTGACGTCCAAAAGTAAATGCATGATAATACAATGGTTTTAATTTACCCATTATATCGACGGCAATATGCGAATTCCCTTTAATTTATGAAACTTTTTTTGGGAAGTCTTTCCTGAGGAATTTAAAAAGAGAATGATAGACAGTATTCAGCATTTGACATTTGCGATAATTATACGAGAAACTTATTTGATTAAACAATATTTATTTACAGCACTACGATAACGCTACGACCTGCTACAAGCTACGACACTACGAGATGCTACGGGTGGCTACGAAAAATGTAATTCTTCTATGTTTCGTAGTAATTCCATAGCATATAACATCGCTAAATAATAAGAAATATGTAAATTGCACAGCGACAACACGTATCAATTTGCACTTGACACGGTTAGCGTTCCAACATAACGGCAAAGTACAAGTATAAAACATAAAACAGGGTCTATTCCGAAGATATACCGCCATTAGGACCTTGACACACTCGTGAGTAACGCCGCGAACTGTCGTAGCGTTTACAATAAGCCGTATACACACAGGGGCATAAAATCATAATCGCCCGTCGTTACAGCGGTTGCGCTACGGAACTCCTTTGGGGGTGATTGGGTGCTGTACGAGACGGCGACTGTGGAATGGAAATCATTTGGTGGGTTGTGGTTGTCAAACTTTTAGATTGTCATTTTGGGTTCCAGCCTTATCAACTGATATCAACTGATAGTCAAATTAGAGAAAATGATTTTGTTAGCATTTGTTGTTTGTATTCATTTCGAAAGTATGTCATTATTCAGTTGAAACAAATTAAATTTATGTACGAAGGTAAGTAATATGAAGTTAATATCCAATTATTTTAAAATCAGCATTTTTATTTTTGTTATTTGTTTTAATTTCTATAAAGTAATAAATATTTATTTTAATTTCTAAAAATTGAGTCTAACATCTGTAAAGATCCGAACAAGTTTTGGCGCTTTATCAAAGATAAGCGTAACGGTCTTTCTGTGCTTCCCGCAAAACTGGTACTTAAGAATTCAACTGCATCAGTGGGCACCGATATAGCGAACCTTTTTGCAAGTCATTTTTCTTCCGTGTACTCCAATAAAAGCATTGCCAACGCTTCTCATAGTGACGATATTCCGAATACGAGTAATTCCATTGCTACGCTTAAATTGAGCGAGTCACAAGTGTTAACAAAAATACAACACCTTAATGAAAAAAAGGGACCTGGCCCTGACAACATACCTCCCCTATTTGTGAAACGCTGTGGATCCGCACTAGCCTTTCCATTAACTTTAATATTTAATCGCTCTTTAAGCGAAGGAAAATTTCCCGATGAATGGAAAAAAGCCAGAATTATCCCTATTTATAAGAAAGGTAACAAGATCGATGTCACGAACTATCGACCTATCTCCATATTATCGTGTTTTTCTAAATTATTTGAATGTCTCGTCTACCCCATACTCTACAACCATACTGAGAACGTTATATCCGATTTTCAACATGGGTTCAGGCGTGGTCGTTCGGTTGAGTCTAATTTGTCTTCTTTCGTTTCCGCGGTAGCACAAGACGTGGACAGGGGGCTTCAGGTGGACGCAATTTATACAGACTTTTCGAGTGCCTTCGACAAGGTAGGTCACCAAGCCCTGCTGTCTAAACTAAGAGGAATGGGTATAGGGGGATCACTGTTGCAATGGTTTGAATCTTACTTGGCAAAGAGAACTCAGCGAGTGGCTATAGATGGTTTTGAGTCTGAATTGTTTTTGGCTGAGTCTGGTGTTCCCCAGGGGTCCCATTTGGGTCCTCTTCTCTTTTTAATATTTATTAATGACATAGCTACAGTTATTAAAAATAGTAGTGTATCTATGTTTGCTGACGATCTCAAATTAAGTAGAACGATCAAAAGTCTCGGGGATGCTGACCTCCTGCAATCTGATTTAAACAATCTCATGGATTGGTGTGCAATTAACGGAATGATTTTAAATCCAAATAAATGTTACCACATAAGCTACACCAGAAAAAGACGCCCCATCACTGCGACTTACTTATTGGGTGATGCGACTCTGGAGGAGGTGAGGGAGATTAGGGACCTGGGTGTCTTGTTGGATTGTAAGCTGAAATTGACTGCTCACACGGATAATATCATCAAAAAGGCGGCTCGTATGTTGGGATTCCTAAAAAGAAACGCGAAAGGTTTCCGATGTGTCCAAACCAAGAAGGTTCTATTTAATGCACTAGTACGTAGCCATCTCGAATTCGCAAGTGTCGCCTGGAACCCAGTCTATGTTGCGTCTTCTCAGCGAATCGAAACAATTCAGAGAGCCTTTACGCGCTACCTTGCTTTTTCAACTCCAGGCATATCGCATAGACACCCCTATAGTCAGAGGCTAGCATTTTTCAGAATGGCGACCTTGCGTAACCGGCGTCTCATTGCGGACTTAATGTTTCTCCACAAGTTACTGCATAACAAAATTAAATGTAAGCACCTCCTCGATCACATCAAATTAAATGTCCCATACAGGATCCCCGTCACCCAATTCGCAAACTATTTAGCATACCTAGCCACAAAACAAATTTAGGCGCGCATTATCCCTTGGCCAGAATTTGTAACACCTACAATGAAATTATGACCAAGGTACCGGACATTGACATTTTCGGCGACTCTGCCCGAAGCTTCAAAAAAAAATTGACCACTTACTTTTGCCCTCTCAGCACACACTCATTCCCTAGTTAGTTTTGTCTTTTGTGTTTTTTTTTTATTTATTTATTTAGTTTTAAGTAGTTATTTTGTGTGTTTTATTTTTAGTTAATTTAGTTTTAGTCCAGTTAATTAAAACTGAGCTACACATTACGGTAGATGATGTGTATACCTGTAATTGGCAAACATATTTAACCATATACTTGTTATCGTGTTGTTGTTAATGTTTTATGTGTTTCGCTGTTGGTGTACCTTATAAATAAATAATAATAAAGTAATTATAGTGCATGAATGAAAACAGTTGGTAGTAAGCCTATCCTTGGTCCGAAACGTATCAGTGGCGTAATAAAGATGTGATAGAGGCAGAGTGCAGAACCCTTACCATTGTGGGTGGTGGTAGAAAGCAACCGTGATGTAGGAAGCCCCTCTCGATGGATCGACGACCGTAGGAAGATGGCTCGATGTAAAAAGTAAAGAACATTTTTTTGGATTAGCCAGCTAAAGTGGCAATGGGCAGGGCACATAGCAACTACTAGAACTGAAGGCCAATGGGGCAGAAAGGTTCTGGAATGGAGGCCACGTACCGGCAAGCGCAGCGTGGGACGCCCACCCACAAGGTGGGCAGACAACCTGGTAAAGGTTGCAGGACGACGCTGGATGCAGGCCGCTTCCAACCGGCCGATCTGGAAGTCACTGGGGGAGGCCTATGTTCAGCAGTTAACATCCTGTGGCTGAAATGATGAAGTTTTTTGGCGTTTTTTTTAACCTCCCCTGACTTACGTCCTGCAGTGGATTGCATTTTTAGGATGATGATGATCTATTAAGGGGGGGGCTTATAGCACTTTGAGAAGCAGTGTCCCCTGCCAAGTCGGGATCGTTCGCGTTATGACTTTCGCTTCTAATAACGTTATGTAAAGTTATTCTATCGGGGACCCGCGCTTATTCTATACTCATGAATAAAATTAACACTGTGGGAATACAATGCCGGATGTGTAACTTTAAACGACATCTTGGTCGCATAAATATAACGAGAATGTATTTATTGTGGTGTCGGTGTTAAATATTTATAACGGAGATATTCTATTGCAGAAGATTGTACATGATGTTAGGTTATCACTTATGGGTCATATTATACTGAAACGCTTAAATAGTACTTGTGGTAAAGTTACAAAATCATCATACTGTTTGTTTTATTTCCATACAAAAATAATTACTGAAGTCAAGTCAAGTAAAGAATTAACAATTGATTTGTTATTTTTTAATCAATTTGAATATCAATTAAAACCAACGCGCAAAATGTTTTCAGTAGAAAATATGACGTGTTTTTATTTTATTTTATTCATATCCGTACTCAGATTTAAAAGTAAGTGTTACACGTAGTATATTTTTTTCTCTATGGTGTTACTTTTAAATCAAAGAACGAATTGACACAGAAGATTTTAAAAACGCTGTTTTGTACACCACGCAGCCCTAAAAAATCTTTGTAACATGCTTGATATAATTAATATGATCCAAACACCACTTAACAAACACCGCTTATTAAAATTCAGGGCCGG
The DNA here is from genome assembly GCA_950371115.1 of Anania fuscalis. Classification (NCBI taxonomy): domain Eukaryota; kingdom Metazoa; phylum Arthropoda; class Insecta; order Lepidoptera; family Crambidae; genus Anania; species Anania fuscalis. The sequence goes on from OX493325.1 coordinate 22,478,203, forward strand.
ACCGCGGCGGCCATTTTTCACCACGTCAAAAAGGGTGTAAGTAAAAAATCCATGATTTCTCAAAGGACTGTATTTCGGCGCACGAGTAGGTACCTGATACCAGACGTGACGGGAATGACGCATCAGTCATGACTACTATGTTTCAAAGGGTATTATTTTTGCGCTCCAAATAAGGGATTACACGTGTGGAAGTGAAAGGTCAGATGTTTTTTGTGGAAATACTGCGTTTGTGAGTTCCTCAACATTGTGAATTTAAACTTTTTACAAGTTTCCTGTTCCGATTCTTGCTAAAACATATATCCTTTATAAGATCGGTCAGGTGCAAATAAATCAAATCAAATCAATAAGACTCGCTTATCAATGGTTTCGTAGTCGATCTTACGTATTTAGATTAGTTCAGAATCTTATTGCTCATTGCTTAATGCTTTGAAATATATTTCTGGTAAATAGACAAGGGTGACATTTCAAACATCACTCTTACAAACAGATAAGTCATATTCAGAGACCAATTTGACTAACTAGATGTTATTACATTTTCCATCATTAAAATCTGACGTTTACAAGTGTCATAGATTACACACAAAAAACATTTGAGTCGAATTGTGAACCTTGTGGGTTTTTCATTCGTTTGAAAACGCCAATCTCGTCTCTCGTCCCTTCCACCACACGCCGGAATCCGGTGTGTTTTTTCGGTTCGATGAGTCCAGCCAGATCTCTTGTTGATCCGAGCCCCGCACGTGCCCGCGTTTTGTAATATTCGCACTTACGTCGCTCTGCCGCGCTGCCGCGGGTGCGGGATATTTTTATATCCTTGTTTGGAGGTTCGTTAAGGATGTTGAGGTGGCAGAATCCAATTTTTAGACCGTGATCCGGCCGTGAATTGTAATAGGCTCGGTTTTGAGGACGCTATTCCTTTGGATCAATGTTTATTGTCATTTTTATCTTGGACGTTTTGTTATAAGTATTTGCGCTGTTGAAGTATCAAGGTAACAATATATTGGACAACATCACATACATTGCTCTGATCCTAAGGTAAGTAGCTAAAGCACTTGTGTTATAGAAATCAGAAACAACGACGGTACCACAACACCCAGACCCGAGCCAATATAGAAAAGTTCGTTTTCTACATTGATCCGACCGGGGATCTATAATTTTAGTCAAAGGTAAACAAACGTTATGGTTAAAAGATATTTTTTAACATAACAAGATTGGAATATCTCGTTTCAAGCTTGAGTAGTTTAGAAATAATGAAATGAAACAACATGTATTTGATGAATTTCATTGGAATTCCTGTACCTTCATATGTAAAGATCAATATAAGTACTATATGTAACTAAATAAATAACAATCTTATTTTTAATTTTCCATTGGATATTTTCTCATTTGCACTGAACAGAAAGATCCCTGACGGATTGTTTGTTGGCGTGATATTTTTGGGCTTTCCTTTCTTTTCATGAGGTCTCTAATTAATAAAAACCTATCAGGTACTTTTGAGCTTGTAGATATTTTTTACACGACATGGTTCGATCCATCTATTAGTAAGTAGCAAAAGAAACTGATGAGATAGTATTTGAGAGTAGTTTTTCTTGTATAAAAATAATAAGTACCCATTGTAACTAACTCATTCGATCAATACCTACATCCAGGTAGATTGTAAGTAATTAAAAGTTAAGTCGATAATTACTTTCGAAACAACTTGTTAATAACCTATACCTTCTGAAATGATGAAATATTTAACAATTCTAGAATATTTGCAGTTTCAAGATACTTGTTAAAACGATTGCCACAGGTTGGAGGATAACGCTTACGACCTTTTGAAATATATGGTGATAGTTCCTTTTAACTGAATTACAGAGGTATTTAAGACTGTCTGCGTCTAATGGTGCAGGCCCAGACTACAAAACTGGCTGTTGCAGGTTCGAATCCCACTTTTCGTTATGAGCACAAGCTGTTTCCTAATCATGTAGGTTTAAAAATGTATTTAAGTATATTTATTCAAATTCAAATCATTTATTTGTGATACACAGGTAAATAGTAGATAGTTATAAGTTATAACATAAAAACGTAAGAGCGCTGTGATCAGCCTTGGCGGAATACAAATGTAGCAATAGTAATTTATAATTACAATATAATATATCGGGTGTAAAAAAAGGCTTAACGAAGCCGAATACCACATATTCTACGTATTATTACGAACATTTTTTTCTTTTACACTATACCTGGGAAATGACGGGTTACCGAGTTATCGACAGTCAAAGTTACAATTTTTTTTCAAAGATTTTTTACAAAATTGACTTCTGTTTGATAATACTAAACTTTTTTATAAAGAAACATGATCTGCTTACACACAGGCATAGTCTGTGGCGTGCGCGCTATACATTACGGGTTAGAAATAAGTTTTTTTTTTTTTACACCCAAAAATAAAAGTAATTTCCCAGCAATTATTTTTTTGCATTCTACTTGGTTTTATGTATAGAATTCGTAATTTAAGGCTTCGTTAAACCGTTTTTTAAACCCTGTATGATAAAAGCAATGTTAGTGTTAGTTAAATTATTAGTAATTAAGTCACAATACAAGCTTCATTTAGTTTAAATGCCACTTCATTTAGTTTAAATGCCACCAAATATATCTTCGAGTTGTGTTACGCTGTACTAAACAACGCAAATACAAAAATAAAACAGTTTCCTTGTCTATCTCAAGACAAAGTAGTTTTACTGTTGATGGAGTGCCATCGTTCCTCCAGCGATATCACGCCCTCTTAATACGACAGAGGGTTAAAAATCGAATAGCATTCGTCACACTTCAGATCGCATTGTTTCAAACGGCGAGAGAATAGGAAAATTCTAGCTGTTTCTAGAACAGTCGGGATAAAACTGTGATTGAAGATTTGCGAGACATGAATATAAAACAGATTGTCCATATACTATTCTTTTCACTGTTAAAGCGAAAAGTTCTCGAAGATATTCAATTCAGTTGAAAAATACCCACTATATTAAGAAATCACTTCGCAAAAAAGGGTCGGCCCATAAACGATAGCCTCTAAAGGGCGTATTTACACAGAGAGGTATTATTTACACGATAAAGTTGACGCATAAAGAAATTTCGAGACATTTGTAAACAAACTGCTAGGATCGTGAGGGTCGGGAGGATATAGTGCGACCTTAGTCGGGAAATATTTGAAGACCTACATTCGATAGGATTTCACGAATTTCATTTTTAGAAGATTGGATCGTGAATAAGGGCCTAAGTCAACAACATGGGTCTCGGCGATTAATCTAGGTCCTAGTATTAAGCTAGCTCATATCACATCAATTTACAGCGTAAAACAAGACACAATCCTTTAAACCACGAAATCAGCTGCCGATATCCAATTATTTAAACTGTAAAAAAAATATTGCTTCATACATTTTTTTTTAAGTTAGCATTAGTTTTTAAGTATAGCACATTTATTAATAAGGATTTCGATTTTGGCCCTACACTAAGAGTTTTTGAATAAAAGGAATGTCATTTTTGAATACCTAGTTTAAATAAACACCAACGGCCTTACTACAAAAAGATAAACTAGTGTTGAACACGTGTCGAACACCTGTTTAAAGATAAGTCACCCAATTAGAAATGTTTGTTAGTAATATGTCTCGAATGTCAGATATCAACATTTTAAATTGGTTGATTAATTTTAGACAAGTGTTTAACGCTAGTCTATCTTTTTTGTAGTAAGGCCATTAAAATCTATTATAATGTCCAGAAAGGTTTTGGTTAGGCTTGGAAGTATCCCGTTTTAATTGATTTGTTTAAAAACACCTAAATTAATGCAGGTGTCCCAAAACTTATAGTTTACGAACCAATACCGCACAATTAATAACTTTCCGGATTTATTTTAATTAGGAGTCCCCAGCAACATAAAATATCCTAATTTATGGAATATTTCATTCTAGCAGAATGTTTTATGCATTGATTTATGCAAATAAGTATTTAAGTAGCAAAGCAACGTTATATTTACAAACTATTAAACATCGCGGCATCGCTACGGAAATGGACAGCTTTTTAGGGTTCCGTACCCAAAGGGTAAAATGGAACCCTTTTACTAAGACTCCGCTGTCCGCCTGTCTGCCTGTCTATCTTGGTATCTGTCTGTCTGTTGTCCATCTGCCTGTCCGTCTGTCACCAGGCTGTATCTCATGAACCATGATAGTTAGACAGTTGAAATTTTCACAGATGTTTTTTTTGTTGCCGCTATAATAACAAAAAAAACAGAACAAAATATATATTATATATAAGGGGGCTCCTCTTTTTTTTTGCTGTTTTTTATAGATGATGGTACGGAACCCTTCGTGCCTGAGTCCGACTCGCACTTGGTCGGGTTTTTTACCTACAACCGTTTAAAGTATGCATCCTGGATCGCTTACCTATTATTATTGAGTAAGAAGATAAAAGGTGGACGACGACCTGGTAAAGGTTGCAGGTAGCCGCTGGATGCAGGTCGCTTCCAACCGGCCATGCATTCTGGAAGTCACCGGGGGAGGCCTCGTTCAGCAGTGGACGTGCTGTGGCTGAAATTATGGTAGGTAATGAAAGAAATAATCTTACGATAATATTTTATGACATAGTCCAAAAATGTAGCAAGCTTAAGTGGCAGTGGGCTGGCCACATCTATCGCAGAACCGATGAAAGGTGTAGTAAACGGGTTCGGGTCGTCGCAGAACCGTTGAAAGGTGTAGAAAACGGGTGGAGACCACGCCTAGGCAAACGTAGTGTAGGACGACCCCCAGCTCGATGAACCGACGACCTTAGGAAGATGGCTGGCAGTGGATGGATGAAAAAAGCGGGAGATCGTGCTCTTTGGCGCTCTTTGGGGGAGGCCTACGTCCAGCAGTGGACTGCAATAGGCTGAGATGATGATCATGATATTTTATGTTCTATAGAATAATATTTTCTTCAGAAATAACCTACCTTTATTAATATACAACATATTATTTGGCTCTGATATGAACCTTATAGAAAATTTATCAACTACAATATTGCCTAATTTTATAATCAAATGAATAATTTCTATTATTCATAATGCATAATAACAACTCAAGCAAACGTTATTATCGCGCTATGCTATCATAGGTACGACAAATAGCCGTCCCAAATCGTAACAAGGACAATATTTCGAAGGAACTAATATCTTACGCCACTAATCTCTTGAGCAACATGCCTAGAAGGGGCACCACAACATAATTCGGCTTGCTACTGTCTCGTCAACATTATCGTAAATCGCAATGTGACCTAATATTATTGTTATTTGTACAATCTTGGAGTTCATGGGCTAAAAGCGATGAGATCCTTGAGGCTTGCGTGAATCTACACGTTGATTCATGTTAAAAGTTGCATCTGGCGTTCTTTGGGGGAGGCGTACGTCCAGCAGTGGACTGCAATAGGCTGAATAGATAGATTCTCAAAGTGGTTCCAATCTCTGACTAAATCATGGGATGTAATAAGTGATTATACACACTGTGTTTAAAGGAACCATTGCAGATAATTACAAATGAATTGGGTTTATTGAAGGAGGATGGAGGGACTGGGTTCTGGTACTTGTGCTACTATGTATTCTGTGGTTATGGGCTGTTGATAGAAGACTACCGCTCAAGTCCCTGGAGGCCTAATACGAAAGCGCATCGTTCGGTCGATCGTATTATCCGATCAAATTAAAACATCCATTCCCCAGTATCAAAGATTTTGACAATTTATGAACAATTGAAAACGGTCGGGTTTTTTACACGGCTACATTGAGTTGGTCATATTTTATCAAAGGATTGACACATGAGACTGGTCATTTTAATTTGTTAGGTTTATACGACCGAACGAAAGATACACTTTCGTGCTAGGCGGTTCATAATCTCAAACTGAAAAATTGGCAACCATTTATTTCAATTAACACATTCTACTTGCTAAATTCTATCAGTCATATTAATAAACTCGGGATAACTTTACGACAAAGTTTATCTTTGGATTATACAATTTGAATTATTACCAAAGACACGTCTTGAGACAGTAAACCTGTGTTTTACAACTTTACAAGTACATTTTAGTCATGGTATTTTTTTATTATAAAGACGGTAAGAAATTAACTGCGATTCTTATAAAGATTCATGATAATGAATGGATAAGGAGAGATTGAAACATTGCCCATGATCGTAACCTCAAAAAAAAAACTACCCAAACAGCTAATCAACTGAGGCATATGTTTTTGGCCATTTTAATCTTTCCATAGATAAAGCATTATGCCTTACAATTTTCAGCAGCAATGATAAAGCTTGAAAACACATTTATTTCATAATATTTAGCCCAATATAACGTATAATTATCACTCAAAACATTTACACTATCAGCGAATATCCTCGTATAACTCGTGAGTTCCATCATCCCGAAAAAATATGTAGAAAAAATAAATAGAGAAGCAAAAATCATGGACGCAGGATATTTGGGGCGTGAGAAGTATACTTGTGTATTAGCGATCGTGAGCAGTGTAACTTGTATAGCACACTTGTATAACATCACGCTGCTTGAACTTCTTCTGCATCAGCGCTTAGTACTTGATCGAAATATTCGATATTTTTACAGATAAGTTTGAGCTGAATTATACTTACGCCGATGAGTTAGAGATAGGCAAGTACTTTCAATTAATATCAATGGAGTACGCTCTCATCGTCATCAAGTATTTAAGTACTTAGGAATTACTGAACATAATAAGTAATCATTCATTTTGTACGTAGCTACTTTAATCGTCATGTTACAGGTTATACTTAAGTAAAAGATGCTCTTTAGTTATGTATTTAAATGTGGCTTTGTGTACAAAAGAAAAATTCACGATCGTTACTACTCCTGTTTTCACAGCTATAAATCATGCTACCGAAATGGGTCGTTGCTGACCCAAAGTCAAAAGGCGCTCATATCCGGACCGACCAGCCGAGCGGAGCGCTCGTGTGGATCTTGAATAAATTCAGCGTTGGGCACTTTGAAGTGTTGTGTTTGTGCCCACTTTTTAAACCGGCTGAAAAAAGGTTTTAAATTAGACGAGTAGATATATTGTTTTTTGTTTGTTTTCTACTTTTTATTGGGATATCTCTCGGTAAAGTGACTGGATTGTCCTTGGTACTTTTTATAGGGCATAAATACAGGTACAGGAAGATTGGTGTGGACGGCAAAAAATACTAAAATTATACTTATATGTCTCAAATTCATATATAAAGACATCTGAGAGACCAGATCCTTTGATAGTATAGTGTAAAAAACTAGTCATATTCGAGTCGGACACGCAGACGATGGATGGGTTTCACAATAAACGACTCAACCTAATTTTTAAGGTTCCGCACCCAAAGGGTAAAACGGGACCCTATTACCACAGAGTTAGAATTACTAAGGCTCCGCTTTCCGTCTGTCTGTCTGTCCGTCTGACACCTGGCTGTATAATCGTGATAGCTAGAGAGTTGAAATTTTCACAGATGATGTATTTCTGTTGCCGCTATAACAACAAATAAAAAACAGAATACAATAAATATTTAAGGGGGCTCCGATACAACAAACGTGTTTTTTTTACCGGTTTTTATAGAAAATGGTACGGAACCCTTCTTCGTGCGCGAGTTCGACTCGCACTTCGCCGGTTTTTTTAAATAAATTAAATATCGAGCAGAAAACCACACCTATAGAGCACAGACCTATACCCAGGGATCCATCCAGAGATAGAGCACCCCTAGTGGTACATCATAACCCCCATCTCTGCCCCCATGTATGTACGTATCACTTTAACCACGGTAATAGGTATTATCTACAACGAAACAAGTGACTTAATAAACATTTCCTCAAAAAACAGGGCATGAAAAGTTATTTTTTTATTATTGCGGTGTACTTAAATATTTAAAAAGTTGTCCTATTGCTTTTGCTCTTTTTAATTACTCTGTACCAAAGTACTTACATTAAAAAACCATGACGCACTACCTACACAAACTTAAAATGCAATGGGGCATTGCTATCAATGCAAAAACAACTAATTAATTTAAATACGTAGATCAATTACTCATAGTTCCTTGACAATATCAATCATAATAAAGTTATAACAACTAATAAAAAGATAATAATATTATCGGATTTTTGTAACAAAAAAGTTACATTTTCTGCTTTGCCTGCTTAAAAACTAAATAGCGCCATCTATGATTACTACGAAAAACCTCATCAAAAAGTAACACCATGCAGCGGAGCTTGCCGAATGTAGCATGCTTTTCGTCGTTGAGTGTTTTGTAAGTAAAGGTTATACATTAAACTGATAGATGGCGTGCATTTTCGAAGTTATCAACAAATCAGTCTTTGTAATCTTTAAAACAATGTTATATTCTTATTTGAGCTAAGTTTAATTAAATTGATTGAAAACAAATAAACATACCTCCCAAGTTTGCCTTGTTTCCATATCTAAAAAAAAACTACTTAGGAAAGAAGAGTCTTCTATCACAATAATAACAATTTGGGCTATAATGAATTACAGTAAGTGACAAAAATAAAAGTTATTTTGTTAGTAATTTTGTGGTGGGTAAAAAAAAATAGTGAAAAGTAATCAAAAAGATTGTGTGTCGACCGTGACAGGACTCGAACCTGCAATCTTCGGATCCGAAGTCCGACGCCTTATCCATTAGGCCACACGGTCCATGCATTGCTAAGTCTAAATTACGCAACACACTCGTAATTTAATCGATCGCTTTGAAATCCTGTCAAATATTTTACGCGACTAGTGATGTTAACCAACTTTAAAAAAGGTGGATATGCTCAATTCGACTGAATGTGTTTTTAGTATGTTACTCATCTTCACCAAATGGGAACTGATTTTAACGGTTCTTTATTATTGCATAGATTTCAGTCTAGTTATTCTAATTTGGTTAGTTGAAAATGTTAAAAATATGTTTACTTTAGGTAAAATCATGCAATGCAACAATGCAATCTTATTACAGCAGCAGAAAAACTGTGTTGGGACAAATATCTACGTATATTTATTTATACTAATATTGTCTTGCTTGGTGAATACTACAGCATAGGTACATGATCAGCAGGTTCCATGGGCGTAGCCAGCCATGGGCTCAGGGTGGGGCAGCAGTCTAAAATAATATACGGTGGGGCAAGGTGGGGTGGGGCATGCGCCCGTACTCGTAATAAGTAGGTTACTTAAGTAGCGTAGGAACCTAGGTACCAAAAATCGGAATCGAATTACCTCGCACGCACTCTAAAAAAACCGGCCAAGTGCGAGTCGGACTCGCGCACGAAGGGTTCCCATGATTTAATTGCGGTTTACGATTTATGACGCATTAAAAAAAAACACTTACTAGATCTCGTTCAGAAATATTTTCGGTGGAAGTTTACTCGGTAATACATCATATTTTTTTTTCATTCCCTTATTTTGGAAGTTACAGGGGGGGGGACACATTTTACCACTTTGGAAGTGTCTCTCGCGCAATATTCAGTTTAGAAACGAATGATATTCGAAACCTCAATATCATTTTTGAAGACCTATCCATAGACAACCTACACGTACTTGGCTTGATGAAAAAAAAATTTGAGATTCAGTTCTAAGTATGGTAATCCAATGGTTTTTTTTTTTTGTTTTTTTTTCTATTTTTGTGTGAAAATCTTAATGCAGGTCACAGAACAGAATAGATCTACTTACCAAGTTTCAACAGTATAGTTCTAACAGTTTCGGAAAAAAGTGGCTGTGACATACGGACGGACGGACAGACATGACGAATCCATACACACACACACACATCCGTTTTTTGCCATTTGGCTACGGAACCCTAAAAAGGCAACACACTTTGTCATTGAGGTTAAAAAAAATTGTTTGTGGTCACTGCCACCTGAAAACGGGCCAAGCGCGGATATAAACTCGCTCATGATCATTGTACTCTCAAAAAGGAAAATATCGAAAAACCCTAATAGAATTTGTACCAAAAAATAGAGGGTTTTTTCATTGGGCGCATTATTGATCTTAGCATTTACTGCTTGATACCGATTCGCCATATTGCGCCATCTGTTGACTGCTAAAAGAAGTACATTCGTCATGATTGTACATGCTTGTTCCACAAAGTTGCGGCCGGTTTATAATAATGAACGTAGCGTTCAGTGTACTTAACACAGATGGCGGTTATAGCTTTGCAAAAACATCATAGATGTCGCTAGCAGTAGCCCCTTCGCGTTTCCAGTGGTTTTTGTAAATGGAATTAAGTACGTTTTATTTAAAAATGAACATCCCTTACATTTTAGGTTTTGTCACAAAAAAAACATTCCTTTATAAGCTCTATGATTTTTTACAGAGATAAAGCTATATACACCGTGAATTTTTAATTACCCGAGAAAATTAACTAACATACTCTGATATCGATATACATCGAATTTGGCGAATAAAAAAAACGGAACGGCGTACGGCGTTGGCGTCCGGAAGGAATAACTATGAATGAAAAAAAAATCATTCGTAGTTATTCCTTCCGTATGCCAATATTACGCGACCAAATTAGGTGGATTTTAGTTCCGTTAATGTTGGAATGATAATGATTACTATTTGAATTAGCAGGACTTTTATGGTGCATATTTTTTAAGGAATGTTAGGGATATTTTAAATAAATTTCTCATAAAAAAAAAAAAATATTCGCCAAATTCGATTTATATCGATATCTGAGTATGTTAGTTAATTTTCTCGGGTAATTAAAAATTCACGGTAATTATAACACTACACAGCACGGGCATTATGCAACATAAGTTTTTTATTTATTATTTGTGTATGTAATTATAATTTTGGAAATAATTGGCAACATTGGATTCCACAAACAACCTCTCACCCCAAACGCATATACCATCTCCGTTCCGTCGTGGGTAAAAAAATGCAACAAGAAAGTTTAAAATGTTATATAAAACTATCTACCTAAACAATTCAAAGTAGGTACCTAAGTATAGTAGGTAGATTTATAGTCCAGTGATTAGGTACTAATAAGTATCATTGGGTTTCGTTTTTAAAATAACGTCTTACGTCACTTCTGTTATAGAAATCACAAACAACGACTCTACACCCAGACCCGAGACCATTTGGAAAAGTTCGTATGTCGTCATTGACCCGCCCGACCGGTAATCGAACTCGGAACCGCAGAGATAGTTTAAATAAGGTCGACGCTAAATAGGTCGACCAAACCCCCATGGGGATTTTATCACTTGTATAAAATTATAATAATTATACTTAAATGTTTTTTTTATAATTATTTAAAATCATATTTTTTTAAGTCGTGACTGCAATTTCGATTATTATTAGCCATAAATAATATTATATTTTTATTGCAGAAACACTGACAATTTACAAAGCCATTTTTATAACCAGGCTGGTATGATCAGGGACCAGGCTAATTTGAACAAAATACAAACTACATTTTTATTGGCCACTTTTTAGAATGCCACATTATACCGACGAAATCGCATACGAGGTCTATTAGGCCCAAGAAATGTCACAAGCGCCTCAAAAGACTCTCGAGAATGGCAAAATTGGCGAGTGCGGACAGACATAGGCGAGGGAAACCAGCCAGCACACATACAAATAGATAAAGAAGTTAACGCAATGAGCCAGAGACATAATTATTAAATATACAAGCACTAGACAATACACCAACTGTATTCTCTAGTCTCGAAGCAAGGAATCTTCCTTTTGTAACAGGCAGACAATAAATTTTGCGTCTCCCAGCACATTCGAACGTAAGCCAAGAAAACGAACGTATCCTTAATTGACTCTGAAAATCGTAGGAACCTATATTCCAGGAGCATATTAGAATGCCAGGTAGGGCAACAGCAACAGACAGTGAACTCAGGACGACTGCTTTAAAAAAACCTGCATAACCTATGAAAGTGGGGGCTACAATAAAAGCAATTGCAGTGCTTGGGTCACCTTACTAAACCTTTTTCACGCCCCGCGGATACGAACTGCTGCAAGACCAACCAAGACCAAACCTAGGCATGTTGATGTGTTCCAGGGAACGGCACATCTTTAACCACGCCACAGATAGAGCGGTTCGTGTGGTCTACTACTAGTCATCAAAAGTATGTTCGGTCGCTTGTAATAATTAACAGGTACATGCAAACTAGTCCAGTTTCTCATTTGCTTTAAACATTGCCTAACGGGCCTGTTACGCTTATACTCCATTCAGGATAAGATGATCGCTCTGACACTTCACACGTTCCGGTCCGGCATACTACTTAAGAATTGATAATTTAATATTTTAGAACAAAAAAAATAATTTTTTAACAACATGCCAAAGTCTGTTTCCGGCAATCAGGCAACAGAACATTGCAGCATTTTTTTCATATTAGAAAAGGGTCTAAAATAAAAATCGATTCAACTTTCTTTTTAAACTTTCTCGATTTCCGAAAAGAATCTATTAGATTTCATTGGGGCGCATCACTATAAGTGTGAACTGTTATGTGTCAGAGCGATCATCTTATCCTGAATGAAGTATAGTTTGTGCGGAATGACCTGGCTGTTTAATTCATGCTGTGCTCGAGGGCCGGAGACGCCCGGAGTGTTTCCCGGTCGCCAAATTGCCTCTCTACCCAACGAGGACTAATGATTTTGAGCGGAGTGCGCTTGCGAGCTTATTTTGGTTAGATTTTGGCAATTGAGCATATAAGTGTGCCATACATAACTGCCTAACTAATAATAATATTGCTATACTACACAGGGGTGGACACTAACAGCATAAATTATATTTACTGTATATTAGCAGAAATTTATCACAAGTAAGTAGTGACTTACATTAGCAAACACCATTGTAACAAAGTCTTTTAATATAATCAATTAATGGTTTATTTCAAGTACCCTATACCCGATAGAGCACCTTCCTTTATTGCAGCAAATCAGACCATCTTTCACGAAACATTTTAGTAATTATTTTCACTTACATTTTACATCTTTACCCACCTAGGTAGCCTGCCAACACTCTTTTGGTGTTCTAAGATTGTTGTATTATGTAATATGTAATGTATAATATAGTAACATTGCAGTTTTAACAGTTTTTATAGGGAAAAACGACAATCGCGACATTTTTTTTATCACACTAATAATTTATCACCCAAACTAAGCAAGCTTTCAACATGGCGACGAGATAAAGAATTAGATACTAAAATAGATTTATAAACATCCATGACTTTAGTACAAATGCTCTTAATCAGTCCCTTGCGGGTCTGAAACCCACAATCGCCTGGCTTTGTAGTGAGCGCGAACTACACCAGACTTTCATCCATACAAAATTCGTGGAGACGTATTTTTGAAGCATTCGAAATGAATCTTGAATTCGAACACGAATACGATTCGTGTGCGAACTCTATTTCTATTGTTACCGATTTAACGCATTTTAGAATCACCCGAAATATGTGTTGATATTCTTGTAACTATTTTCGTTTCACGCAGAAAATATTAAAAACCAGAATACAAAAACTTATTAATTTTAAAAACTGGCAATAAATCGCGTAGAACAGATCGAAAAAAAAACGTAGTTTATTTGATCAGTGCTGTGAACTGTGAACTTTATGTTTAGTTGCCAATGTCATATTTCCCAACTTTCTACTAGTGGAATCGAAATACGAGTGGGTCGAACCACTCGTTGCAGAATTCACGGAATGAATTTTCAAAAAAAGGGATTTTAGTCATTCGCATGCGAATCTTGCCATTTCGTATTCGAATTGGAATTCGCATGATTCAAAAATACGTCTTTTGGGTTACCAACAAAATGACGCTACAAATGGTACACAAATTGTAATTACTCTATTTATATTTACTGTCGGTATCAAGTACAACATTTATTTTAATGTTTAAGTATGTTTATCCGGTAACCGTTGTTACAGTAGCCATAATAAATAAATAAATAATAAATAAATATTGTCATAGTCATAGTCATAATCATTTATTGCATCATGTTGGTACATTGGTAGCTGTTAAAATAATAAAATCCCATAACATGGCCCTGTAAGGGCATAGCAACAATATTATTGTTAGCTTAAAACTAGAAATTACTTAATTTAATTATTTATATATATCTATATAAAGTTAAATAGTCCAAGTTAGAGTAATGAATAATAACCGTTTGGATTAACAATAAATATCATATTGGGCTTAGTTACTTAATTGTCGAAAAATTCTTTAAGAGAATAGAAGCATTTTTCTATTAAATATTTTTTTAATGTTTTATGAAATTCTGGTTCTTTTGATACGTTCTGGATTGCATGTGGTATTCTATTGTTAATTTTTATAGACATGTGGTAAGTTCCCGAGCTAACTATGTGTAACTTGGTGAAGGGTTGAGCCAGCCTACTTCCATATCTTAAGTTACGTTGTTTTGAGTGGAAATCCTTGGCTTGTGCATACATATTTTTGTTTTTCCAGACAAACTTGCATATTTCGAGTATATATAATGATGTTAGTGTCAGTATTCTTAGCTTTCTAAAATGAGGTCTGCAACTTTCAGTGTCTGTTATATTTACCAAAATACGAACACATTTTTTTTGGAGAATAAACAGTTGGTTTGTATCGGTACTATTACCCCAGAGAATGATTCCGTAGTTCAGCCAAGCATTAGCATAAGCATAATAGGCGGTAGTTGCTGTTTTTATGTTGGTACATTTTTTTAATTCGTATAAAGCATAAGAAAATTTAGAAAGTTTAGCGGCAATTTTTTCAATGTGAGGTTTCCAGTTAACATTTGAATCGATTTCTATTCCTAACAGTGTGCCTGACGTTACAAATTCTATTATGTTATTATTAAATGAGAAGTTAATGTTTAGTGGATGTTTTTGTCTAGGTTTAAATTGCATTAATTTTGTTTTAGATACATTAATTTCTAAATTGTGGTCTTGTAACCATTCTAGTATTTGTTCTAGGGTGTTATGGAGCTGTTGTTGTAAGTCATGGCTGTCTGTGCAAGGGAATACGACTGAAATGTCATCAGCATATAAGATGCATTTTTTATTTATGCATTCAGTTATGTCATTTATATAAATTAAGAAGAGCACACATCCTAATATACTACCTTGAGGAATGGAGCGTCTTACATCTAGTTTATTAGAGTTTATATAATTTAAAGTGTTATTCGTATAATCGTAATGTTCAATGTTAACAAATTGCCTCCGATTTTTTAGGTACGATTCAAACCATCGATGCGCTACTCCACGTATACCTATTCCGTACAGTTTTTTAAGCAAAATTTTGTGAGAGACTCGATCGTATGCCTTACTCATATCTAACATTAAGCCGATAGCATATTGCTTGGTATTTATTATATTTAGAATCTCGTTTATATATTTATACACTGCTGTAATTGTTGATTTTTGTTTCTGAAAGCCATATTGGCTTTCGTTTAATATACTGAATTTTTTACAAAAGGAATTTAAGCGGACTGCCATAGCGGTTTCAAATATTTTAGAAAAGGTGGATAAAAGGGATATTGGCCTGAAATGATGGGGTTCATTAGCATTTAGTTTTTTAGGTATGGGTTTGATTATTGGACAACATCACATACATTGCTCTAATCCTAAGGTAAGTAGCTAAAGCACTTGTGTTATAGAAATCAGAAACAACGACGGTACCACACCAGACCCAAGCCAATATAGAAAAGTTCGTTTTCTACATTGACCCGACCGGGGATCGAACCCGAAACCTCAGAGATGGCGGCGCCATTTAAAGCCTGGCGTGCTCGCCTCTCGGCTACGGAGGTCGTCAAAGCCATATGACAGAGCTGAGCAACAAGGCTCCTAAAATGTAATGCAGTGACTGAAAACGGTCTGGAGAATCATCATTATCCATTTGGCACTTTGTCCATAGATTGTGGAACAGGCAACGTTCATGCAACTTTTGGCTTAACTAACTTTTACTATGGAAGCAACATTGAAATTGTGAATGTTTTTTCAGATGCTCTATCATCCAGCGCGTTTTGGTTGGAGCATCAAAAGGTTTTTTTTTCGATTTTAATGCTTCTCTTATTAGGAAAATGTATGTGTATGAGCATCTGATTACGTGTTTAAATGGAGTGTCCTATTCTGTTGTACACATAGATATAGAGAGCGTAGCGAATCCTAAGTCCATGGTTGTACACCCTGACACAAATTACGTATAGCGGCGGCGCGCGTATAATCCCAATAGTACAAGCTTTTCTTATTTTAGGGCTTAGTAATTGGTTTTTTTTTATTTGAGATAGGCTTACCCTTCACCCCAATCTTGCTCTAGCTAGAGCATAAATGGGATCTACGATGGAGCGAGCTTGCCCAGAAGATGCCTATTCACTCTGGACTTAAAGAGAGTCAGGTTATATGCACTCGGAAATACAGACGCAGGCAGGGAATTCCAATCTTTAGCTGTGCGCATTATAAAAGATGATGAGAAGCGCTTAGTGCGGATTATGGGTATATCAACTAAGAACGGATGGTAGCCGGCCGTGCGTCTGAATGTCCGATGGAAGAAAGGTGACGGTGGTATGAGCTCATATTAATTTATTAATTTAAACACTTAAATTTAAACAAACGGACTCTATCTTTAACATAAGTAGACCTTAAATATTATCTGCAACCCACAAACTAACCACACTACTTGTTGGATCCTCAAGAATAATATGACCTTTATAATATAATGCTTCTCTTTGATGACCGCTTTGTACGACAAAACATTTTGTTTTCAAGTTTGGTTTAAGTCATTTTGAACTCTATTATGAGAGATATAGATTTTATTGTCCTAACTTCAAATGTTGTAATCTACTATACTATTTTAAACCTGTCAATTCAATGCTATCACAACACCGGCGATCGATTTGAAGCATCTGTTTCCAAAGTCACTTTCATATGAACAAACATTAAACGAAATTAAATCTAGCGGCGTTACAATAAGGGTGACAGTCAAACGCGGTAGCAAATTAAGTGGGTAGATCGAAGATATGTATGTTTTTTTCTTCATTTTTCAAACGGCGGGTGGCCAAGACGGATAGTTCGGTGCGCGCCAATCAGAGAGGCGTATTTGAGATGAAACAAAAGCCGGTTTCGAAGGGGGCGGGGTTTACATTGTGTGGCACAATGGGAAGACGGCCGGCCTTTGTTAGGGTATTGTTCGCGATACACATCGCTTTGTGGGTGGAAGGAGGGGCTGGTACTCTGAAAATCGGTATTTTTACCTAAACCTCGTGTTGCGTGATTGGCATGCGGGGCTCTAACCAATGACGGAGAATGCGTACTGAAAGATTTTGGTTATGACAGAGGAAATACCTAAGATTGAAGAGTGAGCAATTTTTAATTTTATAGATATATTTCATGAAACTACTCTTTTGCGGTAACAAAAAACTGCAAACTCAACCTGTTGTATTGAAGATATCGCATACCGCCTAATTGTGATATTTTAAAATCATTTTTTTCCTTACTATGTGACTTTAGATGGTCTGCAATGAATAATCTGCTATCGGTTTACTGAAACATCAGCTTACTTCAGACATTTACTTAATATTTATAGCTTCAATTGTAGTACCCTAATACTGAGTAAGAAGATCAGAGAAGTTTTAGGTTTCAACTTTTCAAGTTCAACAATAGATTTTACGACTCCGCGAAGTCTGGATACGACTCGACTCAACATTTGAGGTGATCAAATGGTCGAAGTTCGTCTAAGAAAAAACTGGTAAGAAAGAATTTGACTGCGAGACTGCGATATAAGTAAAATTAAAAAAAATAAGAATAGATGGGTCACAAAATATGGCCGCCATTTAAAATTTAAAGAAAAAAACAAATGAGTAGGCCACAAGCTTGCGATGCTCAACTGTTTTGCGTCAAAAATATCAAGGTGCTAAAGAAGTGGGAGAATGGAAGTACCGAAACTACCTATTTTGGGTTTTTTATCGATGTTTTATAATCTCTTAAAATAACTGAAATCTTCCTTTTACCCATAAAAACTTCAATAATATTACGATTACTCTTTATTGCATACCGTCAATGTTTATTACAGAACATGCCTAAAAGGAATTTTATTTACTTAAATATAAACGAACGAATCTTTATTCTTTACATAAATAGGTATGTAGTTACCATACATCGTCTGCACTAATGCTAGATCCCTCATACAAACTTTCATCCCTTGGTTGTTGTCAACTTGTCACTGTAAAAGTTGCTCTATATGAGCTGCTGATTACATAGTTTTAAGGAGAGTATTATTCTGGACGATCTGATTGGTGAAACGGCGCAATTCATCTTCCACGCCAAGGGTTCAATTCCCCATTTAGAAAACGATATTTTCAAAATTGGCTCAAGGCTGGAAGCCCCCGGAACAATACATGCGCTCCACGTAAAACAAGAAGGTTTACTCTTTACTTCGAGACAGTTCGAGACCATGTCAGTTTCATGTTGTCGCACATCAATTTGTTTTTTAGTACCCTGTATAGAATACGCATTGTAGATAACCCTGAATCGAACATTCATTATCTGCCTACACTCAACATCTTTACAACTAATTGTAAATCTATCCGCATTTAAATGAAAAGTAATCGTTCATATAAAATTGGCAGCGAGACCAGCCTAGCGCGAGCGGGGCGGGCAGACAATGGTATCGATCGAGACGGGACATTTGGGCCACGGGTGGCCACACGGCGACCGGGACTGATGAGACAAACGGACAAACTAGTGATCTAATGTAATGTGGGACACCTGCCAGCCGATGGAGGGACTACCTTGATTTGATGTGTAATTGCGGGAGTCATTACGATTGCAATTTGCAATTCATATTCTTAACAATGAAGTGACCGAGATGGGACATTTTGAATGATGAACGAGTGAGTTTGGAGAGTAGTGCGTTCAATTCAAATCAAACAGTAATTTATCATGAATCTTTAATAATATTCAATCAGAAATTTCAATGACTTTGGCATTGTTTCGACACGATCACACGGTCACTATAGCTTTCATAGTTTTATAAACATCATCATCGTCATTTAAACAATAGGACGTCCACTGCTGAACATAGGCCTCTCCTAATGAGTTGAATAAGCACTAACCTACTTAACGTGTTTCAATAGAAGATACCTGAGATACAAGCAATAGTATTGCTTCGTTTAGGTGTTAACTGTAAAATATTAGATTAAACAGAATAACTTACGTTTCTTGTGTTTAAGCTAAGATTACATATATACATATATACACAGAAAAAAACCTTTATCTTTATCTTTTTTAATGCCTTCCAGATTGGCCATGCATCCAGCGGCTTCGTACAACCTTTACAAGGTCAGGTC